>JAJHZJ010000014.1:4269973-4869973 GCA_023548195.1 Bettongia penicillata ogilbyi | reverse complement strand
AGGATTGGTCTCTGAGGTGAGTATTTTGTTGTTGTTCAGTCAGTTCAGTCGTGTCCAACTCTTCATTACTTCATTTGGGGTTTTCTTAGCGAAGATACTGGAGTGGTTTGCCATTTCCTTCTCTAGCTCATTTTACAGATGAGGAAACTGAGGCAGGCAGTTGCTTAGAGTCATGTAACTAGGAAGTGTCTGAAGCCAAATTTGAACACAGGAAAATGTCTTCCTTCCTCTAGGCCTGGTAGTCTATCCACATATTACCTACCTGTTTATCAGTCTTCATCTATTTATCAGGGAATGCTACCAATTCACCTATAAGAAATAAGTATTTCAGTGGTTTGTCATTGCAGGATCCCTGTCAAGTTTCTGGTGCCATTTTGTACAGAGGCAAGATGCTTGGTCTCTTTACAGCTAGGTGGAGTAACTTTCCATCAGTTTACTAACTTATGTGTCCCCTGAGATTTCTCAACAAAATTCTGTCACTTTGTTAAAGGTCTTGACAATGAACTCATAATGCTATTTCTTTCAGTGTTTTTTCTGGGCCAAAGTTATAGCTTCATGACAAGTTTCTTTTAGATTCTCTCAGCTGAGAGATATGGTTGTTGTGTGTGTGTGTCTGTGGGAGTGTGTATAATCTCTTCTTGTTAGTGGAAGAATGAGGATATGGCACATTATTTTGCCTTTCAAATTGTGGGGCATTGATAGTAGAGGGAAGGTGGAATTCGGATTGTTAAAGACTGATGTATAGAAATATGACAGTAATTTCTCTCCTCCCCCAGAGTCTCTGACTGTGAGCTCCCTGAGAGCAAGCACTGTCTTCTGCCTTTCTTTGTATCCCTGGAAATTAGCATATTGCCTGGCACATATTAGATGCAATAGAAACAAAATGTAAAACAGTCAAAGATAGAAATGTGATGTCCATGATATTCTGAATGCCTGAAATTCTTAAAATCCACCTAATTACAGAAGTTTGTGAGGTCATTTTGTTCATCAGTGAGATTTCATCAGTCATTTTCTCTGACAGATTCTTGGTACAAAACTCTCATACACTGGCAGAAAGGAATATCACATTCTGTCACTCTGTCAATTTACATCATAGAGTTATAGGATTTTGAGGTGAAAATAATCTTTAAAATCTAATCTTTCTTTCTTACTTAACAATTTCAGAATCAGAGGCTAAGAAAACTTCTGTGTCTTACATTGGGTCACACAGGGTGGAAATACCATTTAGAATTCATAATAAGATCTTTCTATTTCAAATACATTGATTCTTCCAGTAGTTTTTCTTTGTCCTTTGTGGGTTGTGTCCGAACAGAGATAATCCCATTATAATAATTAACAAATGTTTCATCCTAGATATGAAAGGATTATTTCTGGGAAATATTTAGGGCATTTCAGTCAGGGCGGTAGGTCAAGTTTAGGTCTCAGGTGCAGCCCCCTGAGAGTTGAACCAGATCAAGAGAGTCAGACCTCACGAAAATACTTTATACTAGACCAATGGCTCCCATTTTTGTTGTTCTGAAAACCTCTTTCAATACTACTAAAAAATCAATTGTGAAATGCCCCCCCCAGAATAATTTAATAGATTACTCATAATATTATTTTATATTTCAGTACTAATAACTTATGTACAACAAAAACTTCTCATTAGAATATATTATGTAATAATAAAATATAAAATTGTATTCTACCTATAATTATGAAAACATAAAATAATAACAAATACTTTGTTGGATATTCTGTAAAAATCAATAGACAAAAAGTAAATCAATCCAAGAAAGCCTAACATATTTACATCTGTAAGACTTCATATTAAATTTCTTTATTAAAAATTTTGTTCATTTAAAAATCTTCAAGATAAAAGAAAGGTGCAGTGGATAGAACACTTGACTTGAAATCAGAAAGACTCATCTTCATGAGTTCAGATCTGGCCTCAGATACTACTAGCTGTGTGACCTTGGGCAGATCATGTACTCCTGTTAGCCTCAATTCCTCCTCCGTAAAATGAACTGGAGAAGGAAATCCAGTGTCTTTGTCAAGAAAACCCCAAATGGGGCCATGAAGAGTCAGGTGCAAATGAAACAACTGAACAACAGAAACATAGGTAGAAGAATAATAACATAAGTGGATGATAAATTTAAATAGGATAACTGCCTTGATACTACAAGAAAAGACGAGGTTCGGTTTGTTTCTGAAGAACATTTCTGAAGATCTGTGATAGTGAGATATGACAACTTGTGTTTGCCCAGTTTTCATGGTTTTCAGATAGGCTTTTTGCACTACTGAAGCTCAGATATTCCTAACCTCTTGATCACATGATTACACAACTGATAAGATATGAATTGAGGGTAAATGTTGGGAATTAAGGCTCTAGTGTGGTACAGTATACAGAACACAAAGGAGGAAATGCACATAAGTCTGATCATTTGTTTAGGAATTGGTTTGTGGTGGAATGTTGAAGCCTTCCCATTTTTGTTGCTGTTCTGAAAATCTCTTTCAACACAATCAGTTGTGAAACCCCCCAACCTGGAATAATTTAATAGATTACTCATGATATTATTTTAGATTTATTTATTAATAACTAATAACTTTTGTACACTAAAAATTTGTTATTAGAATTTATATTATATAATATGTAGGTTGAAGTCTATGGCAGTTTGAAAACAGTTTGATGACAGGTTAAAAAGCTGTAAGAATTTATGGTTAGAAGGAGTTTATATGATCACAACATAAACAAAACTGTTGAGTGCAAATCATAATAGTTTAATGAATTGCCAAAATATACAACTTATATATATTAAAATCTTTCAAATATTAGCAAGTTTATTTCCAGAGGAAAACATATTTGTAACATAATCAGTCAATTATTTACTACTTAAGGTATCATTAAAATTTTTTTGGCATGAACCCCTTGTACTGTTGTCATGAAGCTCTAAGAGATTCTTGAACCACTCAGTGTGAACTGCTTCACTATACCCAAGTTGCTTAGGTTACCAAAGTGGACAAGATTTGGTTCTAGACTTGATCAGACCAAGTTATTTGAGGGTGTCAGTTTGCAATACCTTTTGCCAACATTTTCATTTTTCCTCCACAGTCTTTCTTGTTTCTGCTTTCTTGTTTTTTGCTTTTTTTCTCTCCATTCATTCAGCTATTGCTCTAGTTTAGGTTTTCATTACCTCACACTTAGACTATTTTAATAGTCTCCTAATTTGTTTTCCTTGCCATACTCACTCCTCTCTGCAATATGTCTTCTATCCAGCTGCCAAAATAATTTTTCTTCCAGGAATCTTAGTGGCTTCTTGTTTCTAAGATAAAATATAAATATCTTAGTTTGGTATTTATCTTTCTTCACCATCTGATTTCATCCTACCTTTGCAGACTTGAATACATGTCCTATTTCTCTCATGTATTATCTGATCCAGGCAAAGTGGCCTTGTTATTCCTCCAATCACAGCATTCCATCTCATGACTTCATGATGCATTCCCTCTTCAACTTTCCCTCTTAGAATCCTTAATCCTGGAGTCACCTCCTACATAAAATCTTTACCCATTCCCCTAGCTATTAATGTCTTTTCTAATCTTGTATTTACTATACTTACTCTTTTCCTCCAGTAAAATGTAAACTCCTTGAGAGCTTATCCCCAGTGCCTAATACATTTTGGCTAGGGATGTGAAAGTAGTCTGGACTAGTGATTTCATTAATGTAGAACAGTAATGTAAAACAGAAATAGAAAGGATCACTACATGCTGCATATTGACTTAGAAAATCATAAATCAACATTATTGATGTATTTTCTTTATTTTGTTAAACATTTACCAAATATATTTTAATCTGAGTAAGGATAGTTTGGAGTGAGACTTGTGTAGGTTTGACATATCTGTAGTAGAGAACCCTAAGTGCTAAAACTTCCAACGGTGGACAACTTTTCTACAATTTACTTTCTAGATGAGGGCTCAGTGAACCTGTCCTAGCTAAATCTAATCTGCCTACTTGTTTTTGAACATCCTACAATCTAACATAGGTTTTTAGGTTTGTAAATACAATAAATTTTAATTTATTTTAATTTTTATACAACAAAAGTTTTAAAATGTATAACATATTCTTAACTGTAGAATTTGAACTCTGATTCTGAAGTTAGCTTACTTTTTATTCACTAAACTATTTTACCTCTCGCCTTGCAACATTGTTATTTAATCACTATTGATTGAATTGACTATATGCTGGCTAAATAAACCATCCCTTTCAGTTAATTGTGACATTACATTCTCAGAAATCTATAGGTTCTTCTAATGTTCTAAGCCAGATTATACAGCTTTTATGTAACTGTCTCTTAAATGTCTTATGTCTTCTATGTTTTATGTAGTGATTATACTGTTTTTTATTTGTTCATAGGTTCTCATTTAAAAAATCATGATATTCTGGGGAGTACTAGTATGGTTTGATATATTGATTCTGTGGACTTCTCTTGAATACCCAAACAACAAAGGTGTAAAAATTCTGCTATGGTTCTTTTCACTAAAGTCAAATAAAATTGCTTATCACATTTCAGAGTTACTTCACTATAATGCCATATATAGAATACATGCACTGTGGATTGTTGTGACTTGAATTCATTACTTTAAAGTAAATTCCAAGGTTGTACGTATGTATGTTCTAGAACAGAGGCATCAGACATACAACCCATTGGCCCTGTGGGTAGAATTCAGCCTAAACAAGATTAAAAGGTAATTGGGAAATATTTAACAAAATAAAAATACAGTGAAACATAGATAATACCACATTTTAAAACTAAATCAATATGCAACTCAAAGGGGTCCTAATGCATCCATTATTGGTCACCATTTTTATTTGAGTTTGACACCTCAGGACTATAGTATGAATAGATACACCAACACTGGTTAAGTCTTATATTGGCATTTCTATGTGTGTAAAAGAACATAAACAGATTCCTCTGGGCTTTTAGATGTGTTATTGTAGTGTTTTTAGGCCTCCTGTAAACTTTTATTTAGAAAAATATCTGATTTGCTGATTGTTGCTGGCAAGTAATATTGATAGCTAAAGCATGAAATAAATATTGATTTGTTTGCCTCTGTAAACATTTATTTATAGTTGTTTCTTCCTGAAATGCTAAGTTTAAATTACTGTCACTCCTTTCCAGCTATGCTGTATTGTTGTCATTCCTCCAATAATGTAAAAGGCAAAAAAGAGAAACCTAACCTTTTTGGTAAGGCTGAAAGTGAAGGGTATACTTTTTATTTCCCAAAGCTTTGAGACTGACTGTAAGGGAAGGATGTAGAGTTGGGAGTGAGGACTAACAATAAAGCCATGGAAAAAAGAACCTATCACTGCTAATTATGTGGCTTTCTCTGATGAAATTCCAAAGAGGAAATAAGTAAATTTGGGCGGTCAGGGGAGAGGGGAGGATGATTGCAGTGGCAACTAACTTAAGGTTTGTTGTTGTGGTGGGTTTTTTTTAATGTTTTATTGGTGTTCTTTTTAAAAAGTCACCATCAATCACCAGTGATTCCCTTCTCCACCATTAGAACCCTGCCTTATAACAATTAAGTGGAGCAAAAGCAAAATCATATTGCCATTGTCAGAAAATTTCATTGCTATACCTCTTGTTCACCACCTCATTGCTGGTGGGTAGAAGACATTCCACCATCTCTAAAGTAATAAGATGATGCAATGAAAACTTCGGGTGTTTTCCTTTACGTATAAAATTGTTTTCTTGGTTTCCATGTAAGTATTACCAAGTTACTCTGAATCTGTTGCATTAGACTTTTTATTCTGCAATAGTGTTATACTACATTAATATACCATGATGTATTTAGTCATTCCCCCAACTATAATAACCCACTTTCCTTACAGTTCTGTACAACAAAAAGTATTGTTGTAAATATGGGACTTTTTCCTCTACTTTGATTTCTTATTAGACATATATTCCTAGTAGTGGTATAACTAGGTTAAATACATATGGTTTAGTGACTTTTAAAATATCATTCCAAGTTGTTTTCCAGAATAGTTAGATCAATTCACAGTATTATCCCTTCTGTCCTTTAGTATATCCGTCTTTTCAGAGATCCTCTAGCCATTTGCATCTTTTGTCATATTTACCAAGAATGAGAAGTATGAGATGAAACCTTAAAGTTACTTTAATTTGAAATTTTTTATTATTAATAATTTGGATAACTTTCACAGCTTGCATTTCTTTTAAAAATTGCCTCTTCATATCATTTTACACGTATCTTTTGAAGAATGGCTCATATTATTGTTATATATTCATATATATTTAGAATTCATCTGCAAGCCATTCAGTGTATAAGGTCATTCCATTCTCTTTAGTTATTTTATGATGTTACCTTTTATATTGAGGTATGCATTTGGAGTTTGTATAAGTTATATGGAGTAAAATATTGGTTTTTTCATAAATCTAATCAATACCAAACTCTTTTCTCCCTTTCCCATCAATTTTTATAGAGTAGAAAGTCTTTAGCCTAGTAGTTGGTGGTCTTGAATTTATAGAACACTGGACTATAGTGTTCAGTTGCTTCTGGGTCTTGCTTATGTTGTCAGTTCCATTGATAGACTTTTGCACTCTTTAACTAGTATCAAATAAGTTTTATGTTTTCTGCTTTATAATACAGACATACCTCATTTTATTGTACTTTGCAGATGTTGCATTTTTCACAAATTGGAGTTTTGTGGCAAGCCTGCATGGAACAAATCTGTTGATGTCATTTTTTCAACACCATATGCTCACATTATATCTCTGTGTCACATTTGGGTAATTCTCACAATATTTCAAGCTTTATTATTATATCTGTTATGGTGATCTTTAATCAATGATCTCTTTGATGTTACATTTGTAATTTATGGTGTTAGTATTGTAAATTGCTTTGGAGTGCCATGAATTATGCTTATATAAGATGATGAATTTATTGATTAATATTGTATGTGTTTTTACTGCTCCACCCCGGTTGTTCCCTGTCTTTCTGCCTCTCCTGGGGCCTCCTTATTCCCTGAGACATAACAATATTGAAATCATAATAACCCTACAATGGCCTCTAAGTCTTCAAATGAAAAGAAGAGTCAACTGATGTGGCAAACTTCAGTGTTGTCTTATTTTATGAAATTGACATAGCAGCCTTCAGCAACCACTACCCTGATCCATCAGCAACCGTCAACATTGAGGCAAGACCTTCCACCAGCAAAAAGATTATTACTTGCTGAAGGCTCAGATAATGGTTACAATGAAGGATTTTTTAATGAAGATATTTACCCTTTTTTAGACATAATATTATTGCACACTTAATAGACTACAGTATAGTGCAAACATAACTTTTAGTGCTCTGAGGAAACAAAAAAACTCATGTGATTCGCTTTATTGCAATATTTTCTTGATTGCAGTGGGTCTAAAACTGAACCCTCAGCATCTCCATGCTTGTATACTATAATTTCAGCAGTAACTTTTTGCCATATTATTTAATGTGAAATTTATAGGTGTGGTTTTATTTGTGATTGGGAGAATCTAAATTAGAGACACAGAGAGAACAGAGATAAAAAAGATACAGATATCAGCTGGAGACATCTAGCTTAGAAAAATTATATTTGTGGGCATTCATTTATTCAATAAATATTCAATAACATCCATTTTGCGCAAGATACTGTGTGCTATCTGAGCACTATGGCGGCCACAAATATGGGATTCCTGCTATCACAGAATCATAATCTAGTCAGGAGCATTGAAAAGTTGTGTATACTTATGTATGAATGAAAAATCATTAATATTAAGTACTTATGGGAGAGATTCTGGGAGGATAACAGAGTAGGTCAGAAAATTCCAGACTCTCAAGATTTTGCTCCCCCACAAAAGAGATAAAATGGGCAAGCATAGATCAGTCAAAATAAGTAGTAAGGGCAGAACAGGGGTTCTCCTGGGATAATTGGAGATCTGATTAAAAATCTCAGCACAAGGGTTGGTCCCTGTGAAGATTAAATATCTCCAGGCTAGATCTGTTTAAACAAGTGCAAGCCCTGGGGTTGCTGAGTTGGGAGGGTGCCTAGGCTCAACCTGAGAAACTTTTTCACAGGACAGTGAGGGGAATTGGGCTTTTGAGCCAGGGAAGATAGAGGGGAACCTCTGCTAACAAGGAACAGAACTAGCTGTGCTGTGGAGATGTAGTCTGAGGTAAGAAGGAACCAGTACACACCCAGTGAGTGCAAAAGCAATGGAGTGGAGACACTGCTGGCTGTGGGTACTTCGAAAAGGCTGGAGGTCTTGGTTTTGATTCCAGGACAGAGGGGAGAACTGGAGGATTTGAGACCAGGGGCACTTGTGCAAATATTTAAGTTTATAATGTTTTTTTCTTTTCTCTATTGTATATTCAAGTTTTACTATTTTAGTCAAAAAAAATTTTAAAAGGAAAAAATATTAAGTGCTTATTGTGTGCTTGTGTGTCGTTACTTCATGTATTGTTTTTCAGAAATATTTGAAAGTTTATTCAGTGTATATTAATTAAATATTGCTTGTAATTCAGTACTCTGTTAGGCACCATAGAAGTATAAGATGTTTTGCTTAATGATGGAAACAAAATTTATCATATGAAATAATTATAAAATAATATGAAGCATTTTACAAAGTTTAGGTGGTATAGATTGTTGTTTTAAAGTTTGAATTCTAAAGAATCAAACATTCATAGCATACAATTAAATATCTGATTTGAGATCTATAGTATAGTCTCTTTATATGCACCTTAATATTAAATCGTCAGGGAATTTACTATCTTGTGCAGAATTCTGAGTGAAATATTATTTCAGCAGTAATTGTTGTACACATTTGAAGGATTTAAATTACCTTTATGTAATGTCAAATTTATTCAAGTATCCTAAAATTCAAAATTAATTTGGAGAGGAAAATTATTTTGAACTTATTTACAGTTGAAATATGTCAATATTTGTTTGTAGTATAAGATATGCAGTGATATCCATTTTGTATATCCTTGTAAAGATCAGAGCCTTTTGAAAGCTCAGATTGATGAAGATTACTTTTCTCTTTGGAAAATTTTCAGATCCACAGAAGTAGAATAGTATAGGTGGTAGATAAAAATGAAGAGGCAAAAAGGAACAGAAGGAAGTTGATTTGTGGAGCTAGTTTCTCTAAGGCTGTTTTTTTATTAGTCAGCTTTTTCTGTCATTATTTCTAGAATTTATTTGCAATGTTAGATCTGTTCACTTTTCACATCATTTATATTGCCCTTTCTCATTTATCTGATTAGTATGTTCAGAATGAACTCCTTAATTTTGTCCAGGGGTGGAGAACCTGTGGCCTTTAAGCCACATGTGGCCTACTAGGCCCTCAGGTGAAGCCCTTTGACTGAATCCAAACTTCACAGAACAAATCTAATTAATAAAAGTATTTGTTCTATAAAACTTGGACTTAGTCAAAAGTCGACACCCAAGGGCCTAGAAATCCCCATGTGGCCTCCAGGCTGCAGGTTCCCCATCCCTGATTTAGTCAGTCTGTTAATTCATCAGACTGTTACATATATGGTTCTGTCTCCTCAATTTTAGTGGACATATATTAAGCCATCTACTACCTCTGCCTTTCAGAGTAAAAATGGTTTGTCGTTGAATTAATATGTAGTAATATTTATCTGGAAGTCTGGGACTGCCACTTTTTTGATTTGTAAAACTGGATTCAAATGTCGGTTGTGTGTGTGTGTGAAAGTGTCAGTAGTATGATCTATATGCACTGTAAAATAAATTTTAAAATCAAACCATCTTTTTCTTTGTTATATACTAAACTATTAATATCCAAACTTTCTCAATTATGCATTCCTGTCCTTAAAATTTTCATCACACCCTCCTAGTGTACATATACATGTATTATAAAACATACAAAATGGAAATTATTTAAATATGAAATGATTGTAAAATTAACATTTTCGGTTAGTTTTATCTTGTGGATGATATGAAATCTCTCATGATTAAATATTTATATATTCAAATAATAATACTTAATATTTTAATGAGAAGAGCAAATTGAATATGCTTTATTATTTTTGGGAAAAAAAAATCTCATTTTGTGAGAGTGATTAGGAAATCTGATTCCAAGCTCATTTTCTTTCTGTTACTTAAATTTAATGTTTGTCATAGTTGGACAAGAAAGCCTAACTTGATACAAAATAAAGGAGGTGCATTGTTGCTTACACTTGATGACTCATGATACTCCTTTTTTAATCTGCTAACCATCTTCCCTAATGTCACTTAGTTTTTCTTATAAACTAATTGGAAGATGCTGCATTTTATATTTTCTATATTTTCTTATATGCTATTCTTGATTTTGAGAGTATTTTCTTCTCCCAATTTCAGGTTGGGTGGGACTATATCGGCTTACAAGATAGTACCAGATGAAATAGAAGAAATCAAGGTACAGTATAATATCCTTCAACTCTGAAAAAAACAGACCTGGAGAGGGGAAGAAAAGAATTCCTTCTTTAAAAAAAAAAGATTAGAATTACGAGTATGTTGAAACCTTAGTGAATTTTAATTAATGATAATTCTTAGAAGGCACAGAGTTATTATTCATCATCTGACTTCACTTAACCATCTGAAAAGATCTTTAAAGAGAAATTTTAATAAATATAAAAAGAACCATTCATTTTCTGTGAAAATTTATAATTTGGGGGCATAATAATTTTAGAAGAGGCACTTCAGCTGTGGTGTATAACAGATCAAACAAAGCTTCTGTTCTAAAGCTTCTGCACTAAGGATGTTTGCTACTTACTATAATTAATAAACAAAAATGATTAGTTATAAATAAGAGTAAATATTAAAATCTTTGCATGTGAAAGTGAATGAGGAAAATCCCACACCTTCTTTGCCTAGTCTGGGAAAGTTTCATAGAGAGTCAGAGCCCTGATACAGGCTTATAATGGTAAACAGACAATATAAGAGAAAATACTAAAGCTTATTTTTCATGTTTCGGTTCCTTTTTCTTTTGTCACACTCAGCATAATTTCAAGTAATTCAAATAGTTCTTATTCACTGCCTTTATTTTTTTAATTTTTTTTCACTGCCTTTAAAAACATGAGTAACCAGCTGTGCTATTTTCAACACATAGTTGTCAGTTAATGTGAGAAAGGTGTCCTGGTACCCTAAAACTTCATGTGCAACTCTCCTCCTTTCCCCTAAATTTTGTTTCAAATTCTTTGGCTTGAACAGATTTATTACTTTTAAAAATAAGTTCACTTCAAGGATAGCAATGCTTAGGAACATTGTTATTCTAAGTAGTAATCAACTATAATTCTTACATAGCATTTTCAAATATGTGCTGATGATTTAGAGAGGGGTGGAGGGATGGGGAGAGATTCTGCTTATTTTCTTTCCCATTCTTACCTTCTCCACTGGAAATTTTTGGGATTTTGAAAATTTGTTAGGGATAGTTAAATATTCAGTGTGAATATATCATAGCTTCTTTAATCTCTCCTTGAAGCCATGTGGCAAAATGTTTTTGGAGAGAGTAGTGAATTTGAAATTAGTAGACTTGAGAGAAAATCCCTGTCTTAAATACCTATGTGACCTTGGACAAGTTATTTCCCCTTCTGGTCCTTAGTTTCTTCATCTGTAAAATGAAATTAGAATAAACAATCTGAAATTTGTGTTTATGTCATCCAGAAAGAAAAAACAATTTAGCACTTCAGAATTAGTAGATGATTGGATTTTATTAGTTTTTTCATATTACATTAATGGGATCCCTTTTGAACAGAGTAAGAAAAATGGTAATTTAAAATAACCATAAACAGGCTTCTTTTATCCCTCCTTTTCTATTACATATGAATTTCAGGCATAATTGTTCCAATAGGTGATTGACAGTACCAAACTGCAGTTTTGAATTTTATTTTATCTGGGGCAGGTAAGTGGGAGTGTGGAGAGAATTCCAGAAGTGGAGTCACGAAGATCTGTCTTTGACCATTACTAGTTGTGTGCATCTGAGCAACTGACTTAACACCACCTCCCCTGTTTACTGCCACCACCCCACTCCCAGCCACATTCCACAGGCACAGCTCAATTTCCTTCTGTGATAAAATTAGAACAGTGATAGCACTTGCTTCAGAGGGTTGTTGTGAGGATCAGAAGAGATGAAACATGTAAGATTCTTTGAAAACCTTAAAATGATATACAAAGTGTTAGTTATTATTATCCAAAGAAAAGGGTGGTTAAAAAACCTTATAAATGATGGCACCTTTTTTGCCATCGAAAAACAACTAAAAGAAAACATATACAAGTGTGTGTGCATATATATACAAAGATATACATATATACATGTATTTTACATAAAATAAAGCATTTCATATCAAATAAACTATATACATATATAGATATATACACACATGTGTATTTTATATAAAATAAATTTTGGTAAGCATAATCAGTTCAAACATAGCATTAATGCAAAATACTGATGTTTAATACTAAGAAATGTAATTGAAAAGTTTGAGTTACTTTGTCATAGATCAAAATAGGTAGAAATTTGTCGAAAATGAAATGTATCTTTCAATTCTAATTTTCTCAACTAAGTGTCAGGTAAATCTCTAGAACTAACTGAGAGGAATCGTAATAATAAAGAAAATAAGGTATAGAAACGTTATAATGTGTCCAAAGTCACACCACAATTTAGTTACGATATTATTTAAAAGGCAACCTGACATGGAATTGTATCTGCCATCTATGAGACATAATCTTGATACCTCTAATCAACCTCTAATATTTGTTCTAATCCAAACAATTTTTATCACAATGTGAAGTTAATAGGGATTGGAACATCTTTTTTTGCTTTCTATCACAGAAAAACCTAAATATTTAGATGCCAGAGTCATATTTGTGATGATACCATCACCGATTCTTTCCTTATCCTAGAGAAAAAACAACATGGTATAATAAAAGACAATTTTCTGGAAGAAATAGGACTCCATTCCATCATTTTTCCACCACTGGTCTCCTCACCTAAACTACCTAATACCTTAAGTGAACTCTACAAAAAGAGCCACTATAAATATTTTTGTACGTATATGTCCTTTTCTTGAGATACAGACTTAGTAGTAGTTGGATCAAAGGGTGATCAATTGCTGGATCAAAGGGTTTGCACACTTTGGTTACCTATGGGCATAGTTCCAAATTGCTCTTCAGAATGGTTGGGTGAGTTCAGAACTCCACCAACAGTGCATTAGTGTTGCGGTTTTCCCCCATCTTCTCTAACATTTATTATTTTCCTTTTCTGCCATATTAGCTAATCTGATAGGTGTGCGGTGGTACATCAGAGTTGTTTTAATTTGCGTTTCTCTAACAGGAATTTAGAGGATTTTTTTAATATGGCTATAGATGGCTTTAATTTCTAAGTTATGTACCCATTGTGACCTTATCTTGGTATATGGTGTGAGATGTTTTTAGTTGATCCTAAAAGTGTACCATCATATCATCTGTAAAGAGTGATAGTTTTGTTTTCTCTTTGTCTATTTGAATTCCTTCAATTTCTTTTTCTTCTCTTACTGCTAAAGCTAACATTTCTAGTGTAGTACTGAATAGTAGTGGTGATAATAGGCATCCTTGTTTCACCCAAGATGTTATTATGAAGGCTTCTGACTTATCCCCATTGCAGATAATGCTTACTGGTGGTTTCAGATAGATATTACTAACTATTTTAAGGAAAACTCCATTTATTCCTCTATTTTTTAGTGTTTTTAATAGAGATGGGTACTGTATTTTGTCAGAAGTTTTTTCTGCATTTGTTGAGATAATCATACGCTTTCTGTTTGTTTTGTTTTCTATGTGATCAATTACACTGATAGTTTTCCTAATGTTGAATGATCCCTCCATTCCTGGTATAAATCCTACCTTGTCGCAGTGTATTATGCTGATGATATATTTCTATAATCTCTTTGCTAATATTTAAAATGTTTGCATCAATATTCATTAGGGAACTTGGTTTGTGATTTTCTTTCTCTATTTTGGTTCTTTCTGGTTTAGATATCAGCACCACTTTTGTGTCATTAAAGGAATTTGTTAGGACTCTGCCTATTTTTCCAAATAGTTTAAATAGTATTCGAATTAATTGTTATTTAAATGTTTGGTAGAATACACTTTTAAATCCATCTGGCAGTGGAGATTTTTTTTTAGGGAGTTCATTTATGATTCATAGAATTTCTTTTTCTAAAATGAGATTATTTAAGTATTTTATGTTCTCTTTTGTTAATGTGGGCAATTTGTATATTTGCACATAACCACCCATTTCACTTAGATTGTCAGATTTATTGGCATACAGTTGGACAAAAGAGCTCCTAATATTTGCTTTAATTTCCTCTTCATTGGTGGTGAATTCACCCTTTTCACTTTTGATCCTGGTAATTTGGTTTTCTTCTTTTTTAAATCAAATTAATCAAAGACTTGATGATCTATTTTTTTCTTCTTCACAAAATCAGTTCTTAGTTTTATTTATTACTTCAATAGTTTTCTTAGTTTTATTTATTACTTCAATAGTTTTCTTACTTTTAATTGTATTAATCTCTCCCTTGATTTTTTCAGGATTTCTAATTTGGTATTTAATAGGAAATTTTAATTTGTTCTTTTTCTATTTATTTATTTCTATTTCTATTTCTTTTCTATTTCCATTTCTATATGTTAGAGAAATGAAGCCTTTATCAGAGGAACTTCAAATTTTTTTTTCATAGTTAACATTGCCGAGTATATTCCCCTCCATCCAGTTCCCTCTGTCCCCATTTATTCTGTTCTGTTCTCTTCTTTCACCCTGTCCCTCCTCAAAAGTGTTCTGCTTCGAATATTTTCTCTTGTGTTATGTTTTGTTTGGGTTTTTCTCATGGTTTCTCCCATTCAGTTTAATTCTTCTATGTAACATGACTAATGTGAAAATGTGTTTAATAAGCATGTATGTGTAGAACCCATATAAGATTGCATGCTGTCTCAGGGAGGGAGTGGGAGAAAATCTAAGACTTAAGGAAGTGATTGTAGAAAACTGAAAAAAAAATTAATACTTAAAAATAAAATAAAATAAAACATGACTCTGCCATCTCAAAAAAAAGTGTTCTGCTTCTGACTACCCTTTCCCCCAATCTGTCCTCCCCATGTTATCCCCCTTTCCTCACTCTGCCCCCCCTTCCCCTTCTACTTCTTCTACTTAGATTTTTATGCCCAGTTGCCTGTGCATGTTATTCCCTCTTTGAGCTAGTTCTGATGAGAGTAAGGTTCACTCCCCGTCACCTCTATCCTCTTCTCCTCCAGTGTAAAAGCTTTTTTTTGCCTCTTACCCCATTCTACCTCTCCCTTTCTCTTTCTCCCAGTATATTCCTCTCTCTCACTCCTTAATTTTGTTTTTTTAAATATTGTCCCTTCATATTCAACTTTCACCTGTGTCCCCCTTCTATATACCTTAACTACCCTAATAATGGGAAAGTACTTATGAGTTATAAATATCATCTTTCCGTGTAGGAATGTAAACAGTTTAACCTTATTAAGCCCCTTATGACTTCCCTTTCCTATTTAGTTTTGTATGCTTCCCTTGAATCTTATATTTGAAAGTCAAATATTCCATTCAGCTCTGGTCTTTTCATCAAGAATGCTTGGAAGTCCTTTATCTCATTGAATGTCCATTTTTTTCCTTTGAAAGATTATCCTCAGTTTTACTGGGTAGGTGATTCTTGGTTTTAATCCAAGCTCTTTTACCCTCTGGAATATCATATTCCAAGCCTTCTGATCCTTTAATGCAGAAGCTGCTAAATCTTGTGTTCTCCTGACTGTGGCTTCACAATATTTGAATTGTTTCTTTCTGGCTGCTTACAATATTTGGTTATAATATTTCTGGCAGTTTTTAGTCATCTTTCAGGAGATGATCAGTGGATTCTTTCAATTTCTATTTTACCCTTTTGTTCTGGAACCTCCTGGAAGTTTTCCTGATAATTTCTTGAAAGATGATGAGTGTGCTCTTTTTTATCATGGCTTTCAGGTTGTCCAATAATTTTTAAATTCTTTCTCCTGGATTTTTTTTTTAGGTCAGGTGTTTTTCCAGTGAGATATTTCACATTGTCTTCTATTTTTTCATTCTTTTTGTTTTGTTTCATCACTTCTTGGTTTCTCATAAAGTCCTTAACTTCCATTTGCTCCATTCTAATTTTTAAGGAATTATGTTCTTCAGTGAACTCTTAGACCTCCTTTTCCATTTGGCTGAGTTTGCTTTTTAGGGCATTCTTTTCCTCATTGGCTTTTTGTACCTCTTTTGCCATTTGACCTACCCTGTTTTTTAAGGTGCTATTTTCTTCAGCATTTTTTTGTATCTCTTTCACCAAGTTGTTAACTCTTTTCATTATTTTCTTGCCTCACTCATCTTCTCAATTTTTCCTCCACCTCTCTTACTTGATTTTCAAAATCCTTTTTTAGGTCTTCCATGGTCTGAGACCAATTCATATTTTTCTTGGAGGCTTTGACTTTGGCATTTTGGAGTAGGAGTTTTGGCTTTGCTATCTTCTTTGTTCATGTTATGATCTTCCTTGTCACCATAATAACTTTCTATAGTAAGTTTTTTTCTGTTTGATTTTTTTTTCCCCAGCCAATTACTTGATTTTTACTGTTAAAGTAGGGCTTTGCTTAGCACTGTCCCAAGTTTCAGGTATTTGTGCAGCTGTTTTCAAAGATATTTCTGGGGACCTGTAAGTTTTCAGTTTTTCCAAGGTGGTATAATAAAAGCAGAGGTGTTTTCTACTCTCTTGGCCTGTGCTTTAATCTGTAAGTGAACATAGGCACTCTTGTGCCCTGGTACTGTTAGGAGAGTCCCCCCTCTGTTGTAGCTGTAAGTGTTACTACGCTAGTGCTCCTCTTCACCCTGGGATTGCCATCCAGGACCTAGATCCAACTGTGCACAAAGCAACAGTCTTGTGTCAGTGACAGCAAAGAAGACCCTGTAATCTTCTGAGCAGTTGTTCTGACCCCTTGCTCTCTGTGACCTCAGAGCCCTGAAATAGCTGCTGCAGCTGCCTCTGCTAATTCAATCATTCCTAACCCCTGGTGCTGGCCTGCTTGGGCCAAGGCTATGCTGGTGTAACTTGCATTGATCTGGGCTATACTGTCACCCAGTGTGACAGACCCTACCTGTTGACTTTCTAAGTTGTCTTTGGCATCTGTGGGCTGAGAACTCTGGAAACTCTCACTACTGCCAGCAATTCAGTCCTCCAGAGGCCAGCTCTGTATTTGCTGAGGTCTGGTTTGTGCTGCACTGGACTGTACTCCTCTCTTAACCTGGTACAACAGACCTGTCCTATTGACCTTCCAAGTTGTCTTGGGCTGGCATTTTTTTTACTCCATGTTTTTATGGATTCTGCTCCCCTAGATTTTGTTTATTCATTTTTGAAAGGTTTTTGGAGGAGAGCTCATGCAAGTCCCTGCCTTTATTCCACCATCTTGGCTCTGCCTTCCCCATTCAGTTTTCTCCAGAGGGTCATCATATCTAACTTTTCTAAAATTCCATTCATCTTCTTATTTCTTTCTTGTTTATTTTGTGGTGAGATTTATCTAATTCTGAGAGTTGGAAGTTGAGGTCCCCAACTAGTATAGTTTTATTGCCTGTTTCTTCTCATACCTTATTTAAGTTGTCCTTTATTAAATTTTTTGGATGCTATACCATTTGATCAAAAATATATATACACATACATATACATACATAAACATACCATATATATTTAGTATTAATATTACTTCATTGTTTTTGGTACCTTTTAATGAGATAGAATTTCCTTCCTTGTCTCTTTTAATTAGATCTGTTTTTGCTTTTGCTTCATCTGAAATCATAATTAATACCCCTGCTTTTTTTTTTTTACTTCTGTTACTCCAGCCTTTTACATTTGCTCTCTGTGTGTCTCTCTGCTTCAGATATGTTTCTTGTAAACAGCATATTGTAGGATTCTAGTTTTTAATCTCCTCTGTACCCACTTCAGTTTTATGGGAGAGTCCATCCCATTCATATTCACAATTATGATTACTGAGTATTTCTCTCCATTCTGTTTTTCCCCTGTTTATACTTTTCTCTTTCTTCTTCCACCCTGTCCCTCCTCACCAGTGTGTTACTTTTGACCACTGTCTCCTTTAGTCTTATATCAGACCTCTCCCTTTTCTTTTCCCCTTTCCCTCCTACTTCCCTATAGAGTAAGATAGATTTCTATACCCAACTGAGTGTGTATGTTATTCCCGCTTGGAACCAAATCCAGTGAGAGTGAGGTTCAAACAATGTTCACTCTGCCTCCTGTCTTTCCCTTTTGCTAAAAATAGGTTTTATGCACCATGTAATTATCCCATTCTGCCTCCCCGTTTCCTCTCTCCCATTACAATCCTTTTTTTCACCCCTTAATTTTTTTTCTGTACTATCACATCAAAGTCAACTTTTACCCTCTTGTACTGTCTATGTATACTTCTTCTAACTGCCCTAATAGAGATACAGTTCTTAAGAGTTCCAAGTATCTTTTCATGTAGGTATGTAAACAATTTTACCTTATAGAATTCATGTTTTTTTTCTTTCCCATTCACCTTTTTATACTTTTTTTGAGCTTTGTATTTGAAAACCAAATTTTCTTTTCACTTCTGGTCTTTTCATCAGGAATGATCAAAAGTCCCTTATTTCATTGAATGTCCTTCTTTTCCTCTGAACAGTTATGCTTAGGTTTGCTGGGCAGGTGATTCTTGGTTGTAATCTAAAATCCTTTGGCTTCTGGAATATATTCCCAGCCTCAGAGCCTTTAATGTAGAAACTGCTACGTCCTGTGTAATCTTTTTTCTTTATTTAATTTTATAATTAATTTGTTGTTAGTGTTCAACAATCACTTTCATAAATTTTAAATTTTCCTCCTTTCTCCTTCTGTGTTATCTCAGGTCAGAAAATTCTTTAACCCTGTCTTTTTGTAGCTGCTTTTTTCCAAAAATTCATTTAGAGGCTTGATTTAATATTGGTTTGAGAGAAACTGGGGAAAGCTCAGGCAACATCCTGGCCTTTTTGCACCATCTTGGCTCAGCCTTGAACCTAAAAAGAGCATCTTTTTTAACTTAAGACTTTAAATATTACTGGGATAATCATACCAGGCTAGAGATCTATTATGAGAGATAAAGAGTAAAATATAGAGACAGCAGAAAATAGATTGGGATCAGAAGCATGAGTTGGTATCAAAGGATCAATAGTAGTGGGTAAAGAAATATAGTTTAAAGTCAACCAGAAATTTCAGGTGCTAGGAGAATAATGTTTAAATTTAGCCAAGAGTTTATGGAGATTTCCCACACTCTTAATCTAGTTGATATTTATATGTTTTTGTATAAAGTGTCCCATTTACTCTTTAAAATAAGGAAAAGAACTAAAAATAAATCTATAATATTTAAGAAAATATTCCAGCCTGTGATTTGATTCATTCATTGTCTTTTCGATTTTAGGCGGGCAATTCTATAATTTGTCTTCCTTGGTGACTTTAATTTTAAGCAGCATCTAAAGACAGCTTTATGTCCTTCATGGTTTTTAGTTCAGGGCAGATATAAAAGTTTTATTGAAATTGTTAAAGAGTTCAACAGTTTAAAAGTATAGCCCTTTTTTTCTCCAAGAAATAATTAAGAAATAGTTGAGTTTAGTATAAGGAAAGGTAGAGAAAAGGCATCATTGTTTATGGTAGTTATATTTAAACAGATTTTTTTCTTGAACAGTTGAATTTAAAAAGGTACTGTGCTTTAATGGTTTAAGAGCCTATGATTTTTTTCAGTATTGGTACATCCTCTACTGATACACAGCTTGCAACCTTTCTACCCTTTCGTGGGTGATATTCATGAATTGTGCTCCCCTCCCTTCCAAAAAAAGTCACTACTTTATATCCAACCTGTAGGTGATTATATCCAAACTTACTCAGGCTAATTTTCAGATGTCATATGTACATACAATCCAACGCTGGGGCTATACTTGAACCTCTTTCAGATTGGTTACATTTGTAAGCATTTATAATCCACTGCTATAGATTTTGGCAGGGAAGGTTAACCTCCAATCCAAGATAAAGCAATGAAAGAAAGTATGTTGCACAAAATGCTTGGAATTGTCTTTAATGACCCTGATTTTTCCTTGAATTTGGTGGTACTTACCTAGAATGATTTTTTTTTCCTTTACTAAACTCATAATCCTATAAGCTTTTACTCTTCCAAGTATCCTTTACAAAAAGTCACTTAGCTAAATGACTTGATTTCAAAATAATAATATAATGACCTTTCAAACCTCAAATAAACTGAAACTCAGCAATGCACAGATAAATATAAGGGTGGATTTCACCCCAATGAAACTGTGAAAAAGGCAAAATGAACACCTGAATTAAAACAATCAAAAAGTAAAGTCCTACAACTTCATCCACCTTATCTTATAAACAAGCCCTTAATCAATTTCAAAGGTTCATAGAGCTTTTGCTATGGAAGAAAGGCAAATGATACTATACAGGAAACATCTTATAATTTTGGTGTGGGGGGAAGTCACACCCCTTCGACAATATATAAAAATAGCTGTCAATACATCTGTGAGTGTAGTCTAGTTCAGCCAGTTCAGCTGTGGAGAACCTTAATTCAGAGAAAATAGCTCTTGAGCTAGAAACTCTTACCATCTTTCCTTACCATCTCACAAAAAAGCATCTGGCTAAAACAAAGAGCTTTATTGAGGGCAAGCAGATTGTCACCTAATGAGGGAGAGGCTATCCCCAAGAGTAAGGAGAAATGAACAAAGAAGAATCATGGAAAAATAGGGATAGGCAAATATAAAAAGATAGTCAACTGAAAGAAAAAGCAGCTTCAAAGAGTAACTCCTGGAATAAGAGAAGAATGCCAGCTGTGGACTAAAGATAGGACATTACTGGTTTGCTGTGCATTCTCTACACATTTGCTTTGCTACCACTATACTGAAAACCAACTCCTCACCTGTACTTTGTATTTGTAGTATTCTAAAGGCTATTGCGGCGGGGTGGGGGGGGGGGTGGATATTTAAACCAATTGTATTTTCTGTACCATCTTAGTAAAAAAAATTTTTTAAAGCTAATTGACTGACTGATATCAGCGGGAAATACAATATCTGGACTCATTAGTGACAATGAAAACAACAATACAAATAACAAAACAGTAATTATAACAGTAATAACTAACCCTTATATAGTGCTTGCCATGATCCAGGTGTGCTAAGGGATTTATAGTTGTTATCTCATTTGACTCTCATAAAAACCTGGAGGGGGGGGTTGCTGTTATTATCCCAATTTTGCAGATAAGGAAACTGAGGAAAAGGGAGGTTAAAGTTGCTTGCCCAAGGTCACATAGTGTCTGAATCTGCATTTTAACTCTGGCCTCCCTGACTCTATACTCACCACTCTATCCCCTGCTTTAATACTGAAATCAAAGCATGGATCAACCAACCATGATACCAAAGAACTAGTAATGAATTATGTTACCCACTTCTTGAGGGAGAGATGAAAGACTCAGAGTTCATAAGCAGACATAAATTTTTGAACATGACTGTGATTTTACTTAGTTATGCTTAATTTTTTTACAAGTAGTTTTTTTGTTTTTGTTTTTCTCTTGTTTTTAAAAAAGGTAAGGATTTGGAGAGAGGGGTAGTGATGCTGATTTTTTTTTTTTTAAAGAAAATGAAAAAGTTTCCTTGAAGCTTTTTTAAAAACATACAAAAAAATACTTTAGAAGGAAAAGCAGATAAACCAGACACTAGAAAATAATGAGTTGAATTTATTATACAGAATATTCCAAAAGTGTTAGTTAAGTCTTAAGTTATTAGTATTGGTCTTTATTTTTCTTTTTTAAAGCCAGTGGTATAGAATAGAAATTCACTCTCATATATAATCCTCATTTTGTTTTTTGTTTTCTCTGTGGAAATACTAATTTTTCTTTGGGGTATTAAATTCAGGTTTTAAAAATAAATGATGGAAACATAAAGGAAGGGAAGGCTTTCAAATGCTAAATAGACATTCTGGATGGACATGAATAGCTCACTTGTGTATGAAGAGGTCATTGAGGCACAATTTGCCTCAAAGGTTCAGACTTCTTTCCTCCTTAGTCACCCATTTCCATAAAATCCACAAAAGTATATAGGAAACTAAGTGCCTTAATTGAGACTGATTGCCCTAAAAAGTTAAGTGGGGTGTCTTAATGAGAGAAGAGGCCTCGGAAATTAAAAAAAATTGCCAGAACTAGACTAGCTATATTTCTTCTACCTGATGCTTAGAGATGGCAAACAGTCTCAGAACTAGAACTCAGAGGAAGTCAATGAGAAAAGATCTTTGTCAATCCTGAACTAAGGATCTTTGATCTAACTCAAAGAATACTGCAGTACTCCAGCTGGAAAAGTAGTCTAACAGTTCAGCTGAAGAGAGCATAGGCCCTTCTAGTCACAGCAGTGGCTCAAGGTCAGAAAAGACTACTGTTGTTTATTGAAGATTGAGCACATAGAGTACAACAAATCTCCCATTCCATCAAGAATGCCCCTGAAAAGGGCCTTCCAGCCAAGTAGCCTACCCAGTTCAGCATTGCAATAGCATAAGGGCAGCTAGGAGGTGCAGTGGATAGAGCACCAGTGCAGGAGTCAGGAGGACCCGAGTTCAAATATCACCTCAGACACTTTACCCTCACTGACTTTGTGACCTTGGACAAGTCACTTAACCCCAATTGCCTCATCCTGGGTCATCTCCAGTCATCCTGATGACTATCTGGTCACTGGATTCAGATGGCTCTGGAGGAGAAGTGAGGCTGGTGACATACACAGCCCTCCCTCACTCAAAATGAAGTCAAATGCAAGTCATGTCATTATTTCTCTGATGGCATCATCTTCTTCAGCAATGAAGGACGAACACACACACGCAATAGCATACCAACCTGCCTATCATTGTCTTGGAGTAACTGTTTACTGGCAGATGTCAACCTGAAGGTTTGGTTAAGAAAAGGCAAATAGGCTAAATGCATACAGTTTATTCCCTTAAAGCTAGTGGTTACATGATCACGGAGCCAGAAAAACTTCTGACTGCCTGTTGGAAGAATGACTAGGCTTAAATACACTTTATTGTGAGAAAGGAACTTTCTTAGCTGAATAAGTTGTAAATTTAGTGAAACAAGACAATTACCGAAGTAGTGTCAGTTGGTATGATTCCAGGATGTGTGGATTTTCTCCATATAGCATAAGTTTCTGTGATACAAGATAAGGAAAAATCCCACCACTCTGGTTGCAAGCATCCTGTCATTAACAGGTCTTTGAAATTGATGACACAGAAAAGGGCATTTTTAGAGCAAAGCAAAACAGGCTGATTGATTAGTTCAGGCTTGGGCCCTTATTAAAGTCCAAAATTTATGTTAAATGATTATCATAGAGTAGCCTACCCAGCTTGGTCCAGCAGTCATTGTTCAGTGAAAGTATATCCTGCCTGGATTTATCTAACAGCAGTAGAATTCTACTTGGCCCAGTACTGCAGCTTCTGAGGCTAATCCTGAGCTAAAACAACTAAACAACTTGCTTGAGCCAGCCCAGCCCCAGCAGCACATTAAGTCATTCACCTGAGAGACTATGATTTGTAAGGTTAAAATCCATTCATTTCCCCATTCCACAGCTCTGTGACCCTGGAGAAATAGCTTTACCTATGTTTGCTTCAGCTTCCTTATCTGTAAAATGACATAATAATACATCTATCTTCCTAGGTGGTTGTGAAGATCAAAGGTTGGAAAGTGTTAGTGATTATTGTTATCATGTTTCAAATCCTCAATATTTCTAACCTAACCCTCAGTTGTGACAAAGAAAAAAAAAATGAAGGAAAAATATCTGATACTGTTGTTGAAGAGAGAGATGGGAAAGCTGGTTCAAAATGTGAATCAATTCACTTAGACCTTCTCTCTAGCCATTGGGAGCTTTACTGATACAAAAGCAGCAGGCCTGAGATTTAGCAAGGAGGTAAACAAAGTCAGTGATATAGAAAAAAGACTAGACTTATATAAGATAATTTTAGGGTTTCCTTGTGGGAATTAGAGATGAGTCTAGCAAGTCTAGAGGTGAGTCTAGCAAGATAAAGAAGTCTTGCACGATAAAGGCACAGGAGGAGAACTATGAATGTCACAAGATAAAAAAAATTCTATTCCCCAGGATGAGGGGTGGGGACAGGGAATCTTATGGTCCAGAATAAGGAGAGGTTGTGGTAAGGGGAGACTTTAGGGCACCAAGGGCTTCACAAAGTCAGTCAATATTATTTTCATTCTTAGGGCACTGTTTCTATCCACATCACTGTGATCTCTTCAGTTGGTGTATTTTGCCCTAGTTGTCCCAGATCTATCTACTGTGAGTAAGATGTTTCCTTATTTGTTCTCCATAACCTTCATGGTTTTTTCTTGTCATAAAACACTTTGTTTTAATCAGCCAAGATTCAGCTTTGAATTCTCCAACCCCAACACACAAGTGCAAGTGTACGCAGCGCGCACGCACACACATTGAAAACAGGAGAAAAACAAAGGCTGTTACAAACATAGTTAAAATAAATTTCCACGTTTGTCATGTCCAAAAAATTTTTTTTATTTTTCTGCATTCCGAGTCCTTCACCTTTCTATCAGGAGGTAAGTAGCTTGTTTCTTCATCAGTCCTCTGGAATCCTAATCATTACTTTGGTAAGAGTTCAAAACAATAATATTCCATCACTTTTATAAACACTTGAAATGTGTGCCCTAAGTGACCTCATTGTTTCTTATCTGGCTTGTCTTCCTAGTGGCACTTAGTGATTAATCAGTCTGTGGAGAAAGGAGGCAGCTAGTCTGCATAGTACTTTGATCCCCTTTTATATTACCTGCTAGCCAGAAGGTAGCTGGACGTCCTCCTTAACTCTAATTTCATTTCCCTAATATGTATCAATAGAAAAGAAGCCCATAAGTATCTATCAGGATTGTCTTGTTTATATTACAAAAAGTTGTCTCTAAAAGTAATCTCCATCTTGAATTTTGGGCTACCCCTTTTTGGCCAGTCCACCAGCACATTGCTGTCTGAGTGTTTTTAATTTTCTCATCCTGAGTTTTGCCTCTTTAATCAGTGTGAAGGTTCAAACATAGAATTTTCCTTTTAACAAAACCATAGTTTATTCACCTGTTCTGCAATTTATAGACCCTCTCTTAGAGTCCCATTCTTTGCCATCTCAAAAAAAAAAAATAAAAGCTGTAACCAATTTTGTATATCCTTAAGTTTGTTTTCTTGAGGACTAATGTCGTACCTTAATCTGTCTTCTCTCTAATTCCCCATACTCTTCTCCCCTTTCCCTCCTTTTTTCCTGTTAAGTGAAATGGATTTTTATACCCAATTCTTTGTGTGTGTGTGTGTGTGTGTACATATACATTCTTTTACTACTTTAAATGAGAATATAAGATTTGTCAGCCATTCTCCCCTCCTCCTTTTGTTATAAATATCTATTTGTACAGCCTGATATGAGGTTATGTTCCCTAACCTTCCTTTCTATCCAATGTATTCCTCTTCCCCTCTTTCCATTTTTTTCTTAAGATCATAAAGACACAGCTGAACTAATCCTAGGTCTTATCTAAATAGATTCTTTCTGTGAACCCTAATGGTGATAAGATTCAGCAGGGATACACACATCATTTCCCCATATTTGAATGTAAGCAGTTTATCTTTGTTTATTCGTTTTTCCATTGTTCATTTATCTTTAACTTTTATGCTCTTCACTCCTGTTTCAACATCAAGAGTTTTGCTGCAGTTCTGATCTTTTCATCAAGAATGCTTAAAAGTTTTCTATTTCATTAGAGATCAATTTTTTCTTTTATAGCACAGTTTTATTTGGTAAATTATTCTTGGCTATAAGCCCATTTCCTTTGTCTTCTCAAATACCATTTTCCAACTTCTTTGAGCCTTTATAGTGGTAACTGCTAAAACTTCTGTGTTCCTGAATGTAGGTCCTTGGTATTTGAATTCCTTCTTTTTGGCTGCTTTCAGTATATTTTCTTTGAGTTAAAAACTCTGGATTTGGGCTGTGATGTTTTTGGGAGTTTTCCTTTGGAGGTTTCAGGAGGTGACTGATTGGTTCTTTCTATTTCCACTATGTCTACTGCTTGTAAGAGATCTGGACAGTTTTCTTCTAAGATTTCGTGAAATACGATGTCTAGGCTGTTTTTTTGGTCACGGCATTCAGATAGTCCAATGATTCTTAAAACTTTTTTCTTGGTCTGTTTTCTAGGTTAATTGTTTTTGCAATGGGATATTTTACATTTTGTTCTATGTTTTTCAATCTCTTAACTTTCTTTTAATATTTCTTGTTACCTCATGGAGTCATTGACTTCTGCTTTATCCATTCTAATTTTCATGAGATTTGTTACTTGGGCAGGTTTTGTATGTCTTGGGGCCAACCTGTTCATTCCCTTTCCAATTCTTTCTTTTTAGCTCTCATTTTTTTTCCAACCTTTTACTCAGCACTCTCTTTTTATTTATAAAAATATCTTTTAACTCATTTAAAAAAAAAACCACCCTCTTGCTTTTATCTCTTTCAGCAATTCTGACAGAATTTTTGTCCAAGCTGTGTTTTTTCCTGAGGCATTATTAGATGATTTGGGGTCATTCTCTTCTGCATTTGTGTCTTCAGCATCTCTGCCACCATAATTACTCAGTAGAGTGTGGTCCTTTTTTTTTTAATTTCCCCAGTTTTCCAGCCTAATTCCTGACTTTGTTCTTGATGTTAGGGCTGGCCTCTGCTACATTTCTGAAGAAAAGGTCTGAGCTGGTTCTCCTGCTTCTCTCTTTGGGTAATGAGTTTTGTGCCATGTTTTCAGTGCTCCCAAAGGGCAAAGTGTAATTACTGCCCTCCTGGTCTGAGATCTAATAGTTCCTGACCTAGTTTTGAGTCTGTGCAAGTGTAGAATTTTGCTAAACTCCACCCCTATCCACCAGCTGGAAAGCTCTGTTGGTTCAAGCTGGTAGCATAATTGTAGGCTTCCTTTTCATCCAGTTTTTACTGCCTTTGTTATTCCTCTGCCACCTGGGCTAAATTTCTTGTTAAAATCCTACTTTGTGCCTGAGGTGTTGCAAGTGCTGGCTTCTAAACTTATTCTTTCTCAGTATACTATCCGGGGCCCCCCTGCACGTGCATAGACTCCCTTCTCAATCTGTCCTGGATCTGCAACCCAGGACTGGATAATAAACAACAAAGCTGCCACTTGGTCCTTGTCCCCATCAAAATACTCTAGTGTGGGGCTAAGGATGCCTCAGTGTGGGTCTGAGATCTCCTTTTATGCTAATGTGCAGGTTCACTCTGGGCACTGGAGTACTCCATATAACTTTTATCCCAACCCTGTCCTTCATATCTACAGAACTCTTGACAAAGATACTGATCTTTCTTTCTGCAGTGCATTTAGGCAAAAAGAGGTTAACTGATTTGCCAAGGATCACATAGCTAGTAAATATCTGAGGCTGGATTTGAACTCAGGTCTTCGTAGCTCTAGGCCTAGTGTTCTATACACTGAGCCATCTAACTGGTAATACTAAACCCCTTCATTCCTATTTTTTCTCATTGTTTCTAAGATTCTAGATTTTTCTTTTTCCAAATGAATTTTGCTATTATTTTGTCTAAGTCTAAGAAGTATCTCCTTGGTAATTTAAACAGTACAGGAGTATTATCATAAGCCCAACAGAGGAGCCCTATCATCTTGAGTCCTGTTTAATATATATATGGAAGCCACTATAAAGCAATTACCAGTGGGATAAGCCTTAATTCCCTAAGTCAATCAAATCTTAGGGATAGTTTTCATGCCTTTTAAGAAAAAATTCTGTCAATTTCTGTCAAATTCTGTCAGTTGCAATTTCTTAACATCTGTCATATATGTCCTTCTTTCCTTTGATACTGCCACCCCTCCTGGTACAATCCCTCATCACCTCTATCCTACACTATTGCAATAGCCTGCTGGCTCATCTCTGACTGAAATATCTCCCCACTCCAGTGCATATTCACTAACCTGTCGAATTTATTTTCCTAAAGTAAAGGTTATACTCTCTCTCTCTCTCTCTCTCTCTCTCTCTCTCTCTCTCTCTCTCTCTCATGCCCTTCTTTCCTTTGATACTGCCACCCCTCCTGGTACAATCCCTCATCACCTCTATCCTACTCTATTGCAATAGCCTGCTGGCTCATCTCTGACTGAAATATCTCCCCACTCCAGTGCACATTCACTAACCTGTCGAATTTATTTTCCTAAAGTAAAGGTTACACTCACTCTCTCTCTCTCTCTCTCTCTCTCTCTCTCTCTCTCTCTCTCTCTCTCTCTCTCTGTCTCTCTCTGTCTCTCTCTCTCCCCCTCCCTTCCTCCCTCCCCCTCCCTTCTCTCTTACACACACTCACACACACTCCATAGCACATCCAGGATCAAATATAACATCCTCTGTTTGGCATTCAAAGTCCTTCATGACCTGGACCCGTCTTACCTTTGCAGTGTTCTTCCTCCATATTCCTTTCCACATAACAGTGGCTTCCTTTGCTGTTTTTTGCATGGGACAAATCATCTTCTCATTGTGTGTGTTAGCTGGCTTTCTCATATACCTGGAATGTTCTCCTTTCTCATCACTATTTCCTGGTTTTTCTGGCTTTCCTTCAAGCCTCAGCTAATTGTCCCACCTTCCTCAAGAATGTACCTTTATTTCTTTTGAGATTATCTCCACTTTATCCCTTATTAAACCTAAGTGATTTCGCTCTTAGAATATCTCCAGTTTATACTGTACATATTTGTACATACATGGTTGTTTTTCTCCCTCAGTAGCTTGTGAGTTCCTGGAGAGAAGAGACTAAGTTTTATTATTATTTATTCTTATTTTTGTTCCCAGTACTGAGCAGCACTCATAGTGAGCGCTTAATAATTGCTTATTGACTTGACTTGTTAGTTCTGAGAACTGCTAACTATTTAAATTCATCCACTATTCAACCACATTCTACTGCACTTCTTTTTTTTCTGTTATCCCAAGGAGGCATTGGCTTTTTTTCCTAACACTTGGCCATTTGCCTTTTTCTCAGCTGCAGTACACTTCCTCAAACCTTGCAGTATTTCATATTTACTCTTCCAAACATGGTCTAACCTTCTAGGATAAGAAGTTGGAGGACAGCCTCTTACAGGTTTTCTTCTTTATTGTTATCCTCTCTTTATACTCAGTTTCTTGTTTATAATTCTTTTACTCCATCAACTTTCTTTGGTACGTCAAAAATACATTTCTTTTATATTGTATAGCAGTTTGGGCCTCAATTTTAGCCCAATATAACTAAGTTCAAATTCAGACAATTTGACATTTACTATGTACAAGGTCCTATGCTTAGGTGCCACCACTACAAAAACAAATACAGAGGTAGTTCCTGCCCTACTTGGAAGGATACAGTAAACATGCACTCAGTCCAGTGCAAAACTCAATTCAGGACAGCTGTTTACAAAAACAGAGGTAGAGACAAAGAGGAAGTGTATGAGCAAGGTAGCAGGAGGTAGAATGTCAATTTCAGATAGCACCTTAGTTTTTTAAGGATGGGAGAGAACCATTAATATTTGTAGGCATTAGGGAAGGAAGTATTAGCTCAAGAGTCATTGAAAATGATAGAGGAAATACATTTTTTTATTCATTTTTTTCTTTATATAAATTTATTTATTTAACTTTTTACATTCATTTTCACAAAATTTTGGGTTCCAAATTTTCTCCCCATTTGTCCCCTCCCCTCACCCCAATACACCAAGCATTCTAATTTCCCCTATCACCAATCTGCCCTCTCTTCTATCATCCCTCCCTTCCCCTGCCCCATCTTCTTTGTTGTCCTGTAGGGCCAGATAACTTTCTATTCCCCATTACCTGTATTTCTTATTTCCTAGTAGCAAGAACAATATTCAAAAGTTCTTCCTAAAACTTTGAGTTCCAACTTCTCCTCATCTCTCCTTCCCCACCCATTCCCTTTGGGAAGGCAGGCAATTCAATATATATAGGCCATATCTGTGTAGTTTTGCAAATGACTTCCATAATAGTCATGTTGTGTAAGACTAACTATATTTCCCTCCATCCTATCCTGCCCCCCCATTGTTTCTGTTCTCTCTTTTGATCCTGTCCCTCCCCAAGAGTGTTGGCTTCAAATTGCTCCCTCCTCCCATTGCCCTCCCTTCCATCATCCCCCTCACCCTGCTTATCCTCTTCTCCCCCACTTTCCTGTATTGTAAGATAGATTTTCATAACAAAATGAGTGTGCATTTTATTCCTTCCTTTAGTTGAATGTGATGAGAGTAAACTTCATGTTTTTCTCTCAGCTCTCCTCTTTTTCCCTCCACTAAAAAGTCTCCTGCCTGCCTCTTCTATGAGAGATAATTTTCCCCATTCCATTTCTCCCTCTCTCCTCCCAATACATTTCTCTCTCACCACTTACCTTCATTTTTTACAGATATGATCCCATCCTATTCAATTTAATCTGTGCTGTCTGTCTCTGTGTGTGAGCATGTGTGTATGTGTGTGTGCACACGTGTGTGTGTGTGTGTGTGTGTGTGTGTGTGTGTGTGTGTGTGTGTGTGTGTAATCCCACCAACTACCCAGATACTGAAAAGTTTCAAGAGTTACATATATTGTCTTTCCATGTAGGAATGTAAACAGTTCAGCTTTGTTAAGTCCCTTATGACTTCTCTTTGCTGTTTACTTTTTCATGCTTCTTCTCATTCTTGTGTTTGAAAGTCAAATTTTCTTTTCAGCTCTGGTCTTTTCATCAAGAATGCTTGAAAGTCCTCTATTTCATTGAAAGACCACTTTTTCCCATGAAGTATTACACTCAGTTTTGCTGGGTAGCTGATTCTTGGTTTGAGTCCTAGTTCCTTTGACTTCTGGAATATCCTATTCCATGCCCTTCAATCCCTTAATGTAGAAGCTCCTAGATCTTGTGTTATCCTGATTGTATTTCCACAATACTGGAATTGTTTCTTTCTAGCTGCTTGCAATATTTTCTCCTTGACCTGGGAATTCTGGAATTTGGCCACGATGTTCCTAGGAGTTTCTCTTTTTGGATCTCTTTCAGGCGGTGATCGGTGGATTCCTTGAATACTTATTTTACCCTCTGGTTGTAGAATCTCAGGGCAGTTTTCCTTGATAATTTCATGAAAGATGATGTCTAGGCTCTTTTTTTGATCATGGCTTTCAGGTAGTCCCATAATTTTTAAATTGTTTCTCCTGGATCTATTTTCCAGGTCAGTTGTTTTTCCAATGAGATATTTCACATTCTCTTCCATTTTTTCATTCTTTTGGTTTTGTTTTGTGATTTCTTGGTTTCTCATAAAGCCATTAGACTCCATCTGTTCCATTCTAATTTTGAGAGAACTCTTTTCTTCAGTGAGCTTTTGAACCTCTTTTTCCATTTGGCTAATTCTGCTTTTGGAAGCATTCTTCTCCTCATTGGCTTTTTGGACCGCTTTTGCCAGTTAAGTTAGCCTATTTTTCAAGGTGTTATTTCCTTCAGCATTTTTTTGGGGGTCTCCTTTAGCAAGGTATTGACCCGTTTTTCATGCTTTTCTTGCATCTCTCTCATTTATCTTCCCAGTTTTTCCTCCACTTGTCTAATTTGATTTTCAAAATCCTTTTTGAGCTCTTCCATGGTCTGAGCCCATTGGATATCTGTTTCGGATGTTTGGGATACAGAGGCCTTTACTTCTATGTCTTTCCCTGATGGTAAGCATTGTTCTTCCTCATCAGAAAGGAAAGGAGGAAATATCTGTTCATCAAAAAAGTAACCTTCTATGATTCTGTCCCTGAAGCCTGCTCTGATCTGCTCCTCTCAGAGCCACATGGCCAAGGCAAGGCTGGGCTCTGCTCCAGGTCCGATGCGTTTAGAACTTTGGGGTCAGTTTTTCAGGGCTCTCTGAAACAGAAATCTCCTCCACTCTGTTGCTGCGCGGCTTCCACTGCTCCAGAATTTGTTGGGAGTTCCTTTTTACAGGTAATTTATGGGCTGTGGGTTCTGAGCTAGCATATGTGAATCTTTCTACTCCACCATCTTGACTCCTCCCCCCAAAATACATTTTTTTTAAAAGGCAACATCAGGGGAGACAATATATTTATTAAGGGAACAAATAGAGGGACTGATTTCAACAGAGTTAAGAGCCATCTCCCTCTCATAGACTGAAGAATGGAATAGAGTATGAAAGACAATTTTAAAAGGTTTCAAGGTATAGAGTAGAGGAGAAGGCAGGGTTTAAGACAAATGGCCTCAAATTCTCAGGAAAAATGGAAGGGAAAGTAGGGAAATTGAGTAGAAAATAGAATCTGGGAATAGCTATTTCGGGGAAGAGAGTAAATCAGGGCAAAATAAAAGACTTGCCATTTAGCCATGAGGGCTTAGTTGAGGTTATATGCACATTTGTAATGAACCTGTTCAGCATGATGGTATAATTTCCTCCCGTAACATCTGAGTGGGAATCCTTGCCTTTGCACTAGGAATTTGCTATGCCTGTACTACCCTGTCTTCTCACCTCTACTTGTTGAATTCTTTTAACTCTTTTAAGACCAATTTCAAATGTCACATCCTTTATACCTTCCCCAGTCATTCCTATTGGAATCACTCCTACTTAAACCTTACATATCATTCTATGTTTAATTATTGTTTCATATTGTAGTTACTTTACATATGTATCATATCCATCTGTTATATTTTAAGCCCCATCTTCCCCACAACTGCCAAATTGCTGTTCCCGAAGTATTGCAGATTATAATATTCCCCTGCTCAAAATATTTAGGTGGCTCCCTGTTCTCCCTAGGATAAATAGAAACATTCTTCAAGGTGGCATTAAAAACCCTCTACTATCTGGTTCACCCTTCTTTTCAGATTGATTTCATATTACCTTCTCCCCCAAAAAGCAAATACATACCCTGTGTATTCTAGTCAAACTGCCCTATTTGCTTGCTCTCATACATGGCCTTCTACCTTCATCTCAGCGAAGGACACTAACACTAAGGAAGACCTAGAACATTTTCTTGCAGAAGAGAGGAGTAGAGATGAGGAAGAAGAGAATTGCAGGCATTCTTTGGAGGAAAAGAGCTCTAGTGGCAGATGATGCACTACATTTCTAAGACAAAATACGTTTGGGTGGTAAACTTTAAGCAAATTCAAGATTAATAGAGTCAAATAGCTAACCTGAGAGTTCCATATATGATAATCAGTCCTCACTGATTTTGATTTTAAACTGTTTACTACAAAATCACCTTGATTTTGGAAAAAAAAGTTTGAGATTTTAAATCTAGCTCCTAACTCATTTTTTATTTCTTTTGTATCCACGCTACATGCCATATCTGTTGTAAATACAAGTGAATTTTAGCTATATTTCCACTTCAGATGACAGCAGGAAATCTAAGGAAGAATAGATAGTTGGATAGTTTAGACTTTTTTTAATGGGACCCCTGCTTTCATTGGTATAAGTCTGAGTGAAATCAGCATTTTGAAATGCATAGTCTCAGGTCGTTGCCTAGATCACTGAATATAGAGAGCCAGTACTGATGGAGTCCAGAATGTGGGAATTGTACTTGGGACTTGTACTAGCACAAAGGCTGACATTCACAGGAAATTGAGTCACCATTCCACTCCTGTTAGCAAGGATGAGAACGTTCTGACCCTGATTGTATATCCTGAGGTTGTTACACAGAAAGTACTAAGATAAGGAAGTAAAAAATGTAAACTAAAAATGTTCTCATGAGAATAACCTTGCTTGCTTGGTTGAGGGAGTATATAAACTTGACCCTCAGATCAAAAAATCAGACATGTGCAGATGGTACAGGCTGACCTACCCCCCCACTGCTATTATTTCTTTCTTTTCTATAACCACCATACCTCCGATCCGCAAGTTGCTGGCAACTGAAACATTAAGTGACTTGCCCAAAGTCACACAGACAATACGTATCAGATGACTTGAAACCCAGGTCTTCTTAACTCCAGGACTGGCTTTTTCAGTCTGCTATGATATCCTGTGTCTCTGAGCCTAGACTATTTCCCTAAAATTTATTTTTCCTTACCTCTTTGTATTGAAATACTTGTTTTTGTTCCATCAAGACAGTTTTAGATGCTACCTGTCCCTAAAGCTTTCCCTGACACCCCCAGGTGAAAGCAATCTTTTCATCTACAGATTTTCTTTCAGCACTTTTTCTAGATTCTGCCCTGCCTTTACCACCTTCTACTTTGTGTCATGCCTATTTATGTCTTTTTTCTTAATTTCTCTCCATTCCTGCTGCCAACAATTAGATTTTAAGATCTTTGAGGTTAGTTACTATGTCATTTTTCCTATTTTTATCCCCAGTATCTGTCATAGTGCCTTTTAGTAGTAGACACCTAGGAAACATATATTGAACTGAATTGTATCTAATTCCTCATGTTCAAAGGTAGATAAAATAATCTCAATGTATTATTCATTCTTTCCTAAAGAGAGAGAGAGTAAAATGCCGATGGGTATTTGGGGTTGATTTTTATTACACAATATATGTGATTTAGTAGTACAATAATTTAAAAATGTAAATGTCCACTATAATTCTGTACACTTAACACATTTTTTTTGCAGTACATGATTCCCATTCATTACTAATAGCAGTAAGATCAGTAGCAGCCTTACCCAATTACAGCAATACACTGAAATGACTTTTTTTTTTAGCAGCAGAATGATGAAATGTATTTTCACCTCTTTGTCAGTGTGGTTCAGTATCTCAGTGTTGATTCAAAGCAATACCACCACATAGCAGTAAATCATATGTAACTAATTACCATAATTATTAGCAAACCCTTGTTGATTTTTCTTAAGCAGACTCTCATAACTTTCTTCTTCTCCCCCACCCACATATCTAACTGAAAATTTTTTTTAAAAGAATAAAAAATAAAACCCTCAATTTATAGCTTCAAAGTCTGGCAAAGCAAATCATCATACTAGCCATGTCCAAGAATGTTTATCTCTTTCTGTATTTTAAGTTCATCCCATTTCTGTCAGGAACTGACATGTTTCATCTGAAGGATTCAGCAAACTATATTGACTCCATCTTGTGACTTAATTCTGGAGCTGGCTGAATTCCATTTCTATTCAGTTATGGAATTAGTCCAAATTCTCTCCTGTGAGAAAATTAGCACAGTACAGTGCCTGACACGTATTAGATGCCTAATAAATGCTTATGGACTGACTGAGGTAGGAACTTAAAGTCGTTTTAATTTATGTTTTTATAAGTATCAATGATTTAGAGCATTTTACACGATGGTTGATAGCTTGAATCTCATCCTTTGAAGATTGCATGGTCTTATCCTTTGACCATTTATATATAGGAGAATGAGCCTTCATCTGATAAATTAGAATGAATTCCGTGTGTGGGTGTGTATGTGATTTGAATGAGATTTTTATTACAGCAACTTGCTTGTAAAAGTTTTCCCCAGTTACCTGTTTCCATTGTAATTTTTACATTAGAATCCTTTGTGAAAAAAAAAATTGCATGTAATCAAAATTATCCATTTTCTATTTTTTTATTCCTTCCAAGAATTTATTTAGTCATGAACTTTTTCTTTATTGGTAGATCAGAAAGGGAACTTCTTCATTAATTATGATGTGACCTTTTATATTAAAGTTATGAATCCATTTGCAACTTATCTTTGTATTTGGTATGAAGTAATTGTCTAATCCTAATGTCTTTGAGACTGCTGAACAGTTTTCCTAGTTTTGTCTATAGAGTCCTTCCCATTCCATCCTGAATCTTCGGGTTTGCCATGCACTATGCTACTATGTTTGTTTCTGTATCTTATTTCCCTAATCTATTCCACTAATCATCCTCTTTTTTGAAATACTACCAAATCATTTTAATGATCCCTGCTTTATAGTATAGTTTGAGATCTGATAGGACCAGGCCTCTTCCCTAATTTTGTCCTACTGTTTTTCTTTATTACACTTGATATCCCTGACCTTTTTTCCTCTATATTAATTCCATTATGGTTTTCCTGTGTGTGTGTGTGTGTGTGTGTGTGTGTGTACGCACACACACACACATACACACACATGCATGCATATATATATATATATATATATATATATATATATATATATATATATATAGTAGTCCTTGAGGAATTTGGTACAGCACTGAATAACTAAACTAGTTTAAGTAGCATTGTCATTCTTAATATATTAGATGAGTTCATCCATGAGCAATTAATGTTTCTCCATTTATTTACATAAGTCTTTTTTCCGATAAAAATTTAATTCAATTAGTTCCTTTGTGAATCATGGTAGAAACACTCCCAGAAAGTCTAGATGGCAGAGGAGAAGCAGGGACCTCCTAGAGCTCTCCCCCAAATCTCTTTAAAAACCTGTAAAATATGATTAAGCAAATTCTAGAGCAGCAGAAGCCACAAAATGACAGACCGAAGCAGATTTCCAGCCCAAGAAAATCTGGAAGGTCAATAGGAAGGTTCTGTTGCACTGGCTGGTAGTGGAGCACAGTTCAGTGTGGTACCCACCCCCAGCTTGGAAAGAGTGCAGCCAGTCTAAGAGACTAAATTGCTGGTGGCTGCTGCAGTTCTCAGACTTCTCAACCCATAAGTACCAAAGACAGCTTTGAAGGTCAGTGGGAAAGGCCTCTCACCTGGCTGAGAGGGGGGCATGGTTCAACCCCAACACCAGGGTGACAGCAGCCACTGCTAAAGCTGAAGCTACTTCTGAAACTCTCCACTTAACAAAGAGATTAAGTCAAGTAATTGGCTGGAAAAACAGGCAGATGGGGAAACAGATTATAGATTATTACTTTCTCAGTGAAGAAATACTTTCTTATGTCATTAGTGGTGAGCAAGATCAAAACATACAACCAGAAAAAGACAACAAAGTCACAACTCTTGGACCCAAAGCCTCCAAAAAAATATGCATTGGTCTGAGGCCATGGAAGAGCTCAAAAAAGATTTTGAAAATCAAGTAAGAGAAGTAGAGGAAAAATTGTGAAGAGAAATGAGAGTGATGCAAGAAAATCATGAAAAACGAGTCAACAGCTTGCTAAAGGAAATCCAAAAAAATGCTGAAGAAAATAACTATAAAAATAGATTAACCCAAATGGCAAAAAAAGATCGAAAAAGTCAATGAAGAGAAGAATATCTTAAAAATCAGAATTAGCGAAATGGAAAAAGAGGTCCAAAAGTTCACTGAAGAAAATAATTCCTTAAAAATTAGAAGGGAGCAAATTGAGGCTAATGACTTTCCAAGAAATTATAAAACAAAACCAAAGGAATGAAAAAATAGAGCCCATTGGAAAAACAACTGACTTGGAAAATCGATCCAGGAGAGATCATTTAAAGATTATTGTACTACCTGAAAGCCATGATCAAAAAAAGAGCCTAGATAATCATCTTCCATGAAATTGCCAAGGAAAACTGGCCTTCTATTCTAGAACTAGAGGGTAAAATAGAAATGAAAAGAATCGACTGATCACCTCCTGAACGAGATCCCAAAAGGAAAACTCCTAGAAATATTATACCCAAATTCCAGAGTTCCCAGGTCAAGGAGAAATTATTATAAGCAGTCAGAAAGAAAGAATTCAGGTATTGGGGAAACACAATCAGGATAACACAAGATTTAGCAGCTTCATGGATAGTATGTGGATGGGTGAAGGGAGATGATGGGGAGAAAATTTGAAACTAAATTTTGTGGAAGTGAATGTTCAAAACTGAAAATTTTAAAAAGTAAAACAGAAGCTGTCTTTCAGCCACTCTCAATATGTTTATATTTCATCATGTTTTTTCATCCAACAGCTTGACACATATCACTCCTTACAGATAGTTCATGTGAAAGGTCCCTTTTATACCTGGAAGAAATTTATAAATCCGTAAAAGAAGTGGTTTGCCATATGACCCTATATTCTACCTCTTCTCTCTCAGCTTTGTATAATTTGCAAATTTCACAAGCATGCTACCTATCTATGCCTTTATTCAAGATAAAAATCTTGAATAGCATGGGGCCAAGCAAAGATTTCAGGTGCACTACACTAAATACTGCTCTCAAAGATAACATTGAGCAATTAATCACTAGTTTTTGAGGCCTGATATTCAACTTAAATAAATCTACCTAATTGTGTTCTCAAATAACCTGTCCATTCATTTTTTCCCCACCAAAAAAGGAAATGAAAGATACTTTTGTAAAATCTTGTTAAATTATACTTATTGTATTGACCTGACAGTTTTATAACTGTCAAAAAAAAAAAAGGAAATTAGAATAGTCTGGTATTTTCTGTTCTAGATTATGTCATGCTAGCTTTTTGTGACCACTTCTTTTTCTAGATGTATAGTCAGCATTTTTTTGAGTAATAGAGCATAGAATTTTGCCAGGATTGTAGGATTATCAAATGAAAGCTGGAAGGGACATTAGAAATCATCTACTCCATTTTTTTGTATTTATTTTTTCTCCATATGTGTGTGTGTGTATGTATATGTGTATGTATGGATGTACTCTTACATTAATGTATATGGACACATGACTTCTGTTATTGGAAGGAAAGTGTCTTGAAGCTAGAGATTTTGAATTTTGTCTTTTAACTGCAGTACCTAGTACTGTGTCCAAGATAGACCAAATGTTTAGTCAGTGCTTACTGAGTGACCGACAGATTGATACCACTCATTTGAGCCTAATGACTTTAAATTAACAAGAGCAATTAGACGTTTTCTATTTGTATACTTATCCTAGAGTTCAATCCTTATAATTCTTAGCAGAGAAAATAGAAAAGACTTAGAACTGAGCTTCTCTGTCCTTTATCATGTTTCATGAAATCAACATCCAAATACCATTTCTATGGCACTTCTCAGATTTTCCAGCCTAATAAATCTTCCAAGAAATGAAGTGAATGTAGCTTGACATGCCTTCTTTATATGATTGCATGTTACCTTCTAGTGATAAATTTTCTAAATGATTACAGATATCTCATTGGAAATCCTTCCTAGAAATTTGCCAAGGTAGGCATGAAGTTTATAAGTATGTAATTTTTAAAACCCACATTTTTAAAAACTTGGGTTACTCATCTGTCTCCAGGCTTTATAATTTCTGTTGTATGTGATTTCAGATTTGAATAATAGTGGCTGTGAAAACTGTTTGAACAACCTGTAGCATTATATATTTGGATCTAAAGAATTTTTTTTAATGAGATTATCTTGGAATATATTTTTTCTTTATATTGTATTTTATAATTTGAAATATATTCTCCTTGGTTGAAATGCAAAATCAAACTAGGATGAGTAGTTTGCCTTTTCTCCATCATCATTTTCCCTAAGCTTTGAGCCTTTTTCTTCCCTTGTCCTTTATTCTTGTATTATCCATTGCTTCCATCTTCTCTATATTCAGATTAAGCATTATTCTCCAAATAGCCAATGATTCCATTCTCAAATTAGCTTGTGTTTAATTACTTTGTAATTATTCTTTTGATATCTGTATACATACTTGCTTTCTTTTCTATAAGACTATAAACTCCTTGCAAATGGAACTGTCATGTATGTATTCTCAGCATTTCTCTCTCTCTTGTTTTCTTTCTGGCCATAGGGATTAAGTGACTTGCCCAGCGTACACAGCTAGTAAGTGTCTCCTGACTCCAACGCCAGTGCTCTATCTAAAGCATCACCTAGCTTCTTCCACTTCCTCCTCCACCCCCCCCCCCCCAACTTCCATACCTATCTCAATCATTTATTTCTATCTCCAGTTCATGGCCAATAGTAGGCACTTAATAAATGACTGCTGATTTGATTTTCTTTAATTCTTTTTAAAAATTTAAACTCATCAGTAGCATTCCAAAATGACTTCTTCATATTCTATGACCTTTCCTTTTTTTTTTACTGTGATCATGAATTATTATATAGTTATTATTTCATTTTTAAAGAGTCTGTCATCTTCCATTATTTATATGGGTTAAGAGCAGTGGTGTCAAACTCAAATAGAAACAGATTCCTAGCTGTAAAAGGTTACTTAGAACATCACAAATTAGCATTATCTCAGAGGCCATCCAGTCCATTCCCTTCATTTTATATGTGAAAAAACTGAGGGTCAGAGAAGTGAAATGATATGTCCAAGGACATCCATATAGGAAGTGAATGAGGTGGCTTTTGAACCTCAACCTTTGACTCTAAAATGATTGCTTTTTCCCTTTCTTTCTACTGTACCACACTGAAATTAAAGTAAAAGCAACCTAGCTTGCCATTAGAGAAAGAGAGATGAAGAAGAGGTCAATGATCATTGTTTCCTCATTGAAATAAATTGGATGGTAGCCTCTGATTGCTGAGATACCTATCTGTTGATAACCTCAGTATACAAACCAAAGCATGAGTCTCTTGCAGTGACTTATGATTTTCATAGGTGGCAAAGTCCCAAAGCAGGATGACATCTTTGCATGATCATTGTTTCCTCATTGGAATAAATTGGATGGTAGCCTCTGATTGCTGAGATACCTATCTGTTGATAACCTCAGTATACAAACCAAAGCATGAGTCCCTTGCAGTGACTTATGATTTTCATAGGTGGCAAAGTCCCAAAGCAGGATGACATCTTTGCACCATGATGAAACAGACTTCATCTATACTAGATACAGACAATAGTTGTCTCCATGCAGAGCTAAATCCTTTGAGAAATTAATTTTGGACCCAAAGTTTCAAAATTAATCGCCCAAAGGTAAATGGAAAGCCACAGAACAGAGCAAGTCTTAAAGGTAGTATGTTACCACTAATAACTTCCATGTGAGAAGTGCCCAAAGAGGTACCATCAATGACATATATAACTGAGAAGAAAGAGGTGACCTAGTGTGTAGCAAAAGGGGAATCTGCATTAGTGACCACAGGGTATTTAAGGTCTGTCAGTTTGGGAGGGCACTCCTATTTTATACATATATGTATATATGATGGTAGATTTACAAGAGGACACAAATAAATAAGTTACGCAGGGTGAGGAGAGATATAGTAATTGGTTCTAAGTACCCCTTGCAAATGACCTCTTGGGTCATATCCAGAAAATTGTGAAAGAATACTGTTTGTTTTATTTACTTTAGTCGACTTGCTGTCTCGCCAGTACTAATGATACACTTCTGAGGGAAAGATACAGTTAGCCTTATTCTGGGATTGTAAGGACAGATCACTATACACATACGAAACACATTACTGATGAAGAAATTGAGTAGAAGAGACATGCCCAGGACCTTACAGGTGGTCACTGGCAGAGCTAGAAGTTGACCCAGGACTCCTGAATCCTCTTCTTGACTGTTTTGCCTCATGACCATGACCAGGCATATTCTCAAGTGCCAGAGATTTTCGTCCCTCTTAAGGGAATAAAGGATTGATGAGACACAAGTTTTGGTGCACAGAGAAGTTCCTAGCCATCAGAAGTTTAAAATGTGCCTTAATACTTGATATAAAGATATCAAATTTTATACTTAATCTATAGAAAATTAAAGAGAGTTTTAATAATTTGGCAAAGTAAAATTTATCATCTTTCAAAATACTGTGTAATGTACTTGCCTTCTCAGTGGGAATGGGTGGGGAGGAAAGAAGGGAGAGAAGTTGGAACCCAAAGTTTTGAAAATGAATGTTAAAAATTGCCTGCATATCTTCCCAGTTACATGTAAAAACAATGGCATATAGAAATCTATCTTGCCCTACAAGAAAATAGAGAGGGTAGGGATTAGAGAAGGGAGGAGTGTGATAGAAGGTAGGGCAGATTAGGGAAAGAGGTAATCAAAATGCTTGCTGTCTTGGGATGGGTGGAGGGAAAAGATGGGGAGAAAATCTGGAACTCAAAATCTTGTGGAAGTGAATATTAAAAACAAAAAATAAATAAATTTTAAAAATATGATTACAAAACAAATTTTATAATGCTTAACACACAACCCCCCAAGAATATTAGTGTTACATGTATTATTTTGTACAAAAATATGTCTAATCTGTATAAGATTACTTAGGACAAAATGATATGTGGTAATAAAGTAAGGGCAAGATAAAGAAAAAAACACTATTCACATAAATGAGGAGAAATACAACTAATAACAACTGTTAACAACTGGAGAAATATTAATTATTCATGAGTAGACTGAGCCAGTATGATAAAAATGATCATAGTCCCTAATTAATTCATTTAATTTAGTGCCATATCAATCAAATTACCAAAAAAAAATTATTTTATAGAGCTAACAGAACAATAACAAAATTCATGTGGAGGAACAAAAGGTAAAGAATATCAAGGGAATTAATGAAGAAATAAGTGAAGTAAGGTGACTCAGCAAGTACCAGATCTCAAGTAATCATCAAAGGGATCTGGTGCTGAATAAAAAATAGAGTGGTTGATCAATGGACTAGACTAGGTATGCAACATACACAGATAAATGACGACAGTAATATAGTGTTTGATAAACCCAAAGATGTAACCTATTAGGGCAACAACTCACTATTCAACAAAAATTACTTGGAAGACTGGAAAACAGTCTGGAAGGCATAGACCAACATTTTATACCATCCAAAAAAAAGATTGTATTTGTCCTTTGTTCTCTAAGAGGACCATGACACCAAGATGATGACATGACTTGTAGTTGACTTTGATTTGAGTGAACAAGGTCTGTGCAAGGTCACCAGTCTCACTTTCCCCTCCAGAGCCATCTGGGTCCAGTGGTCAGATATGCATCAGGATGACTGGAGATGGTCTAGGATACAGTGGGAGACCCTGGCCATTTTTAGGCTAAGGTCTTACCAGATTCTCACTTTGAGGGAGATATACCCATTCAATGAACAGGCCTCTTTAAATAGTTACTTAAGGCATGGCCCTGTTAATACAAATTTAAAAAAAAATCAAATTGGGAGGGGAAGTTCCTGAGGGTTCCTGCATAAAAGAGAAACAGTTACTAGTTAGTATTTACTACCCAAAAAGATAAACTCAAAATGGATACATGATTGGGACATAAAGAATGCTATCTTAAGCAAATTAGGGGAGCATGGAAAAATTTACCTATCGGATCTATGGATAAGGGAAGAGTTTGTGACCAAACATGAAATAGGGAGACTCACTGGAGGTAACATGAGTAATTTTGATTACATTAAAATAAAAAAAGTTTTTGTGCAAATAAAACCAAATACAGCCAAAATTATATGGAAAGCAGCAAACTAGGAAAACATTTTTTATGACAGGCTTTTCTGATACAGGTTTCATTTCTCAAATATATAGAAAACTAAGGAAGTTTCTAAAAATAAGAGCCATTCCCAATTCATATAAGGTCACAAAGGACATAAACAGGCAGTTTTTAGAAGAAGAAATCAAAGCTATCAATAGTTACATAAAAAATTCTCTAAATCACTAGTAATTAGAGAAATGCAAATTAAAACAACTCTGAGGTACCACCTCACACCTATCTAATTGGCTAACATGACAGAAAAGGAAAATGGCAAATGCCGGAAGAATGTGGAAAAACAGGTACACTAAAGTATTGTTGAAGGAGCTGTGAACTGGTCCACTTATCCTGGAGAATAATTTAGAACTATGCCTAAAGGGTTATAAAATACCCTTTAAACCCAGCAATACCACCACCCAGTCTGCATCCCAAAGAGATAATGAAAAAGGAAAAGGATCTATATGTACAAAAATATTTATAGCTACTCTTATTGTGATGGCAGAGTTGGAAATTTAAGGGATGACCATCAGCTGCAGAATGGCTGTGGCATATGTTGTGGTATATGATTATGAGAATGCTATTGTGATGTAAGAAATGATGAAAGGATTGCTTCAGAAAAACCTGGGAAGACTTAAATGAAGTTATGCGAAGTGAAGTGACCAGAACCAGGAGAACATTTGACATGGTAAAAAGCAATATCATAAGGATGAACAACTGTGAAAAATTTCTATACTTTTATCAATAAAATGATCCAAGACAATTCCAAAGGCCTCATGATGAAAACTGCTATCCACCTTCAGAGAGAAAACTGATGAACTCTAAGTGAAGATGGAAGTATATATTTTTTTAACTTTATTTTTCTTGACTTTTTTTGTACCATGGCCAATGTGAAAATAAATTTTGAATGACTTTGCATGTGTAATGGGTATCCTATTTCTTGCCTTCTCAATGCATATGTGAGGAGATAGAGGGAGGACAAGAGTGTGGAACTGAAAATTTAAAAAATATAATAAAGTAATGGTGGCATCTATTCTCACGTGAATAGTAGTCCTGTTACTTAATAGTAACAATGTGTATGAAATCTGAGTGTAGTTATATTTTCTTGCTACAGGATTATTTAAAAGTCTAGTTTCTAGGCTTTAGAACAAGTATTTGTAACCTAACAAGATTCTGTGTCAAGAAACATCCTTACTATTATTAGTCGTATACTGCACAGTAAGCAGGGTTTATGTCTTTGAAATGACTTACCTTTGAAATAGTCAGAAATCTTCCTGTGCAATCATGTCATTATTTTTAGAACTGTTACTGGGAATTCTCTCACCCCTATTCCACAGGAAGGTAGGTGTTCTCACATGGATCACTATCTTTTTGCTTTATAAAAGAGAGACACACATGTAATCTATACTCTTGTAAAGATAACTAATTTATTTATAGTCGAACATACCCATTATTTAAAGTGGATATGGTGCCTCTATAGTAACATACTTCTTTTTACTCATAAAGGCAGGTTAAAATCCAGTTACTTCTCCAGTTTGAGGAGGGTAGAGAATATCCTGTTGTGCCTGATGTAAGTTCCTAAGATCAGGCCCCTTTGCCCAGAGAAGAAGGGGAGATAGGTAGATTAAGGTAGCATGATTGGTGGATGGCCTCTAAAAGAATTCTAGAAGTTTATATTTAGCATTATATGATTATCCTGGAGTGGTGAATTTCTTGGCCACTCTTCATCAATTTCCATATAAAACAGATTATACTTTCTAAAAATATATAATAAATTCTGTGACTTACTTTCAAAACTATCCTACTTGTCTGTGCTTCCTTATGACCTTCTTTCTAGTTCTCTTCTGTGCATTTTGATATCAGTGCTTACTTTTTGAAAAGTATATAATAAAATCTGTATTTCAAAACTCTCTTGCTTGTGTGTGCTTGTTATTTTCTGTCATTTTAATATATGTTAAAAATGGTCCTTTTTTTGATCACTATTTGTTAATCCTTTCTTCCCCTGTTTCCCATTAAAAGTCATGAAAAGTCAAGAGAAAGGTGGAATAAGCAAAACAGAATCTTAATAAATAGATCTAACGAAGCAAAACCACCTGACATGTCCAAAAAATGTATGGCTTTCTACATGTTGTAGATCTATCACTTATTTGTCAGGTGGCTTACAAGTTTTGTTACAAACCCTCAGGAAACAGGTCTTTTTTCAAAGTTGTTTTTCTTTTCAGTGTTTCTGTCCTTATATAAACTTTTTCTGGTATTGCTACATCAGTTCATAGTACCCTTAGGATTCTCTGAAATGATTTCTTTCATTATTTCTTATGGCACAAAAATGTTCCATTATATCGTTAGCCCACAATTTGTTCAATCATTCCCATAAATTGGGTAAGAGGTAGTAATAAAGGCACCCTTTTAGATTAAAATTCTTTTGGTTTTTTTTTCCTTCTTTTATTCTCTCCTTCAGGATCAAGAAATTTTTTTCTTAACTTGTAATTATTTTTTTTGATATTAACCTTACTCAATTTCCCCAGTATTTTATGTATTTCTACATGAATGTATGTGTTCAATCCTCCACTGTCCATTAAAACCAAAGTTCCTTAATATGCATTATTCCTGCCCTTTCCTCCATTTCATGTGCTCTTCTTCTCAAGTACCCTAAGTATTAGAAATTACTAGTTCCACCTCCTTTTAATATTCTTGTATTTTATGCTCCCTTTTCTTTTTCCTTCTTCAGAGCCTTAAAACAAAAGCAATTCACTGTCATTGACTTCTGCTTTCATTATTTAACTTCCTGCATACCCTTTAAAGATGTTGTTTCTTCAGAGACGCTTGTTTCTTCTCTTCCATTAGAAAGTTAGCAGTATAGTATTATAAACATCCTTCCAATTACTGAAATAAATTTATCTTTTCAAGTTTCGGTAACTTGCATAGTTCCTATTTTACTCTGGTCTTTTCATCAGAAGTATAGCAGGTAGGGTCATTTTTTTTTACATGTAGGATTATATTTACCTTTGCAGGATTAGTTATTCTTTGTGGTAAGGCTTTATCTTTTGCCTTTTGGAATATTATGCTATGAGATCTCTCATTTTCAGCAGAAAACTGCCAGGTCTTGTGTGATCCTGACTGTAGTTTCTTGGTAATAGAATTGATTCTTTCTGGATGCCTACAGTATTTTTTTTTTGTGGGGGAGCTCTGGATCTTCACTATAATATTTCTAGAACTTTCTTTTCAGGGTTCTTCTACAGGGAAGATTGATAGATTCTTATCACACCCCCAACCCTCTAGTTCTAACAGATCCAGGTAGTTCTCACTTATGGTTTCCAGGCTTTTATTGTAATCATGCTTTTTAGGGAGTAAATAATTCTTAAATTTTCTTTCCTTCACCTAATTTCCAGGTCAATTGTTTTAATACCAGATATCTTTCATTTTTTTCTTTTCTTTTTCAATCTTTTGATTTTGTTTCAATGTTTCTTGCTGACTCATTGAGTCACTGATTTCTGTTTGGTTTATCCTAGATTTCAGGGAGCCCATTTCTTGTATAACATTTGTCAAATATTTATTTTCTATATTTAGGTGTATACTTCTAAATAGTTATTACTAGTATTCTGAATGATGACCCTGGGGTATTTGCAGATCTTGAATTACCAACAACAAAAAAAGTTAATATAGGAAGATTAATATATTTGGAAAGATTTTTCTTTTCACACTTAGGTCTGAAGTTTGGTTTTAAAACAATTCACAATCATTTGTTAGCCAAAAATTTTACCTTAACCATAATATCCAAAAAACACAGAAGGAAGAGTTAGAAAGATAATTCCAATAAAATTAGCCATGGAAGCTATAAAATGTCTCAGAGTATTTCTTTTTTTAAAAAAAAAAAAAATATTTTCAGTTCTGAATATTCACTTCTGCAAAATTTTGAATTTCAAATTTTCTCCCCATCTCCTCCCTCTAACCACCCAAGGACAGCATGTATTTTGATTAGCCCTTCCTCCAACCTGCCCTGCCATCTATCAGCCTTCCCCTATCCCCTTCCGTTCTGTTTCCCTGTAGGGTAAGATAGATTTCTGTACCCCACTGCCCATATATCTTAATTGCATGTAAAAACAATTTTTAAAGCTTTAAATTCCACATTCTCTCCCTTTCCCCCTGCCCACTCACCTTTATTGAGAAGGCAAGCAATTCAGTATGGTTATACATGTGTAGTCATGCAAAATACTTTCATAAGTCATGTTGTGAAAAACTAACTTTATTTCCCTCTATCCTGTCCCACCCTCCATGTGTTCTATTTCTTCTTTAATCTGTCTCTCTACCAAAGAGTTTGCTTCCACATTACCCCATCCCACAATTTGCCTTCCCTTCTCTTATCCCCTTTTCCCCCTGCTTTCCTGTAGGGTAAGATAAACTTCCATACCCAATTGAGTGTGTATGTTATTCCCTCTTGAAACCAAATCTGATGAAAGAAAGGCTCACTTATTCCCTCTCACCTTCTCCTTCCCCTCCATTGTAAAAGCTCTTTCTTGCCTCTTTTATGTGCGATGATTTACATTTTACCTCTCCCTTTCTCTTTCACCTAGTACATTCCTCTCAACATTTAATTTTCTTTTTTATATATCATCCATTCATATTCAGCTCATACTGTGCGCTCTCTCTCCATCTCTCTCTCCATCTCTCTCTCTCTCTCTCTCTCTCTCTCTCTCTCTCTCTCTCTCTCTCTCTCTCTCTCTCTCTCTCTCCATATATGTATGTATGGTCTCATGAGTTACAAATATCATTTTTCCATGTAGAAGTATAAACAGTTCCATGTTAGTAAGGCCCTTATGGTTTCTCTGATTTCTCTTTCCTGTTTCCATGCTTCTCTTGAGTCTTGTATTTGAAAGTCAAATTTTCTATTCAACTCTGATCTTTTCAACAAGAATGTTTGAAAGTCCTCTATTTCATTGAAGTTCCATTTTTTTCCCTTGAAGTATTATACTCAGTTTTTCTATGTAGGTGATTCTTGGTTTTACTCTTATCTCCTTTGACCTCTGGAATATCATATTCTAAGCCCTCTGACCGCTTAATGTAGAATCTGCTAGATTTTGTGTTATTCTGATTGTATTTCCACAATATTTGAATTGTTTCTTTCTGGCGGCTTACAATGTTTTCTCCTTGACTTGGGAGCTCTGAAATTTGGCTACAATATTCCTAGGAGTTTTTCTTTTCCAATCTCTTTCAGGAGGTGATTGGTGGATTCTTTCAATATTTATTTTACCCTCTGGTTCTAGAATCTCAGGGCAGTTTTCCTTGTTAATTTCATGAACGAAGATGTCTAGGCTCTTTTTTGGATCATGGCTTTCAAGTAGTCCCATAATTTTTAAAATGTCTCTCCTGAATCTATTTTCCAGGTCAGTTGTTTTTCCAATGCGATATTTCACTTGTGTGCTGGTTTTTTATTCCTTTGGTTTTGCTTTATAATTTCTTGATTTTTCACAAAGTCATTATTTTCCATCTGCTCCACTCTAATCATTTTCTTTAGTGAGCTTTTGGATCTCATTTTCCATCTGAACAAGTCTACTTTTCAAGGCATTCTTCTCCCCATTGGCTTCTTGGATCTCTTTTACCATTTGGATTGGTCTATTTTTTAAAGTGTTATTTTCTTCAGCATTTTTTTGGGTCTCCTTTAGCAAGTAGTTGACTCGTTTTTTGTGATTTTCTTGCGTCACTCTCATTTCTCTTCCTAATTTTTCCTCTACATCTCTTACATGATTTTCAAAATCATTTTGAACTCTTCCATTCTGAGACTAATTCATATTTTTCTTGGAGACTTTGGCAGGACTTTTGACTTTGTAGTCTTCTTCTGGTTGTATATTTTGATCTTCCTCATCACCAGTGACATAGGAAAATCCCATCCCTCTTCACCGAGAAAGTAAGCATCTATATGTTTCTTTTTCCCCATTTTCTTATTTTCCAACCAATTACTTGACTTTTGATCTCTTTGTTAAGTGGAGAGCCCCAGAAGTAGCCTCAGCTTGAGCAGTGGCTGCTGTCACCTTGGGGTTGGGGCTGAACCATGCTCCCCTCTTAGCCAGGTGAGAGACCCTTCCTACTGAGCTTCAAAGCTGTCATTGATGTTTTGGGATTGAAAAGTCTGGAAATCACAGCAGTTGCCAGCAGTTCAGTCTCTTAAGACTTGCTCCAGGTCCCTCCAAGCCAGGGGAAGCCCACGGTGAACTGTACTCCCCTCCCAGCCAGTGCAATAGACCTTTCCTGTCAACTTTCCAGATTGTTTTGAGGTGGAAATTTGCTTCAGTCTGTCAGTCTGTGACTTCGGCTGCTCTGCAATTTGTTTAGAGTCATTTTTATAGATTTTTTTTTTGAGGAGTTTGGGAGGAGAACTCTAGCAGGTTCCTGCTCGTATTCCTCCATCTTGGCTCCATCCCTATTGAATGAAGTCTTGTTTGCATGAATGAGATAGATTTCTATGGCTAAAGTTTGGTACTGCAAATAACTAGACTCAATACATTTTCTAGAATAATTCAACGTTTTGGCTTATCTTTAATAATTCTATTATTTCCTTTTAATTACTGACCAAGCTAATAGTAATGACTAACAAAGAGATAGTATGGGACAGGAGTAGGGAACTTATGACCTCGAGGCCACATGTGGCCCTCTGCATCCTAGGATGAAGAAGTCTTTCAGATGTTCCTATTTGAGATTAATGTTATCCTGGTTATATTAGGACCTGAGCACTACAGTATTCTGGAAGAGATCTGTAAACATTCAAGTGTTTCACTTGACCATCCTCAAAGGATGTGGACCAAGTCTTTTGTTACCTAGATCTTGATATGCAGTTAAATGGATATTCTATAAAACATTCATCAGTACATTCATCTGGTCTAGATAATACAAATGGACAACAAGTTTGGACAACAATCAGAAGAAAGAGTATGGGTTATATTGCTTTCAGGAAATTATGTATTTTAATGAATCCAAACTTCTTCTGGAAACAAAAGCCTATCCTTTGCTACCATTATTCTACTAGTATTGTTATATGACTACAGACAACATTCTCTGAAGAATTGAAAATGAATATCCCTAAGAGAGCAATAGAGTGTGGATGGTGCTTAATATGAACTAGCTGTAAAAAAATAACCAGTGAGGTACTTGAAAGAACAGAAGTAAATATTTCAATAGTAAAATGGTGGGAATATGTGAGAGGAAGAGAAGATGGGTTAACAACATGCTTAGGGTGGTGGATTATAGGGTGTTCAGTCTGGTTGCTCTTCTTGGTATCTTAGTGATTATAAACTATGGTGGGTCTACGTTGGTGGTCATGAGGAACAGCTTGTCAATGGAAGCCATGATAAAGTAGAATAAAATTTTATTAAAGCAAAAGAATGGATGAGAGAGAGAGAGATTGCATGCTTCTAACAACAAGGGGAGGCCCAATAGCATCCCTATTAAGCTTCTGTCTCACTGAGCCAGGCCATAGGAGTTCTATTTATTTGAAATTGAAATGTTTATCTGACAGCCACCTCAGAAATTGGATCTTATACAAAAGGTTCCATCTAAAATTTTGGTATTTGAGTGTTATACAACACATAAATCAAATGAGGGGATTCCAGTATCTGCTACAAATGCTTTGTCTGAAGTCAAGGGAGACCTTTAATTCAATGTGGTTTCATTTAAATAAGTTCCACAAAGATTCCCTTTCAGTACAGTGCTGGTAAGAGATAGGGACTTTAAGGTGATTCTATGGTGATCAACAAGGATAAAGTAGACAAAAAAAAATGACATAACACGGGCAGCCACGGGTGATTGGTGATCTTCATTATTGGAGTGAATTAGTCAGCAAGTATTTATAAAGCACCAACTGTGTGCCAAGTACTGTGCTAGTTCCTGGGCTTGTAAATACAAATGATGAATGAAACAAATTCTATTTATAAGGAGCTGATTTTGTAACTGATGAGACTAGAAGTCCATATATAAATATATACAGAATAAATTTAAAGAGAATTAATACAAAGTAGCTTAATACAATGGGCATCTAGGTGGTGCAATGGATAGAACACTGGGCCTGGAGTCAGGAGGACCTGAGTTCAGATTTGGCAGTAGACACTTACTAGTTATGTGACCCTGGGCAAGTCACTTATCTCTGTTTGCCACAGTTTCTTCATCTATAAAATGGCCTAGAAAAGGAAATGGCAAACCGCTCCAGTATCTTTGCCAAGAAAACCCCAAATGAGGTTACAAAGAGTCGGACACCACTAAAACAATTGAATGGTAGTTAAATAGAAGATGGTTTGAGGTCAAAAAAAAGCTTCACAGGTAACAGATTCATTTGAGCATTTTGGTATTGACCAAAGCAGGATATAAGTGTCTGGATTTAGTAGTGATATTATGATTACTGCTGTATGTGAGTGATGAGTTACTCATTGGGGAAAAGGGATTTATAATACTCTGAATTATACAAATTCATTTCAGTGGTAACTATTAGTAAAGTACTGACATTTTGATGCAACATTAGATTAAGTACGTTGCCAATCTTTTTTTCCTTCTAAATTGTTTATTATTCATCTTTGTGGACTTTAAGCCACAGTCTTAAATTATTTTATAGTCACTAACATCTGGGATACTAGTACTTGTGAAGTTTCATTAAGAAGCAAAAGCAAAGCAAAAGTAAGTTTCCCCAAGTACTCTGCTATTATCATTGGACCATTCCATAAAGTAGATTTTCCAGGAAAATGAAAGAAATCACTTTTTGTAGTCTCTCATTTCTTGATCATTACTCTGGTTTGTAAATCTTGTGAACCTTAGATTTTTGCTAACCTAGATATATTAGAGGTAACTGGGTAGTCTGCCTCTGTTCAGGAGACTCCAAAAGTTCCACTGATTAACAATACTAATTTCTTTTTGAGGAAAAATTAGAAGCTAATTGAAGTCAAAAGTAAAATTATGAGTCTCTTTTACTCTTTGTTCCTTTTTCTAAAGCATTAACTGATATTAATCCAGTTTCCCTTTTGTTGAATCCATCAGTGTTCCAAATACTTTATTGTGTATTTGTTGTCTCAAAGGAGACATCGGCTTTAGATTTGGAAAGGGCTTCAAATATCATCAGGTATAATACCCTGAGTTTTTAGTTGGGAAACTGAAGCTCTGAAATATTTAAAAACTTGCTGAATGTTATAGAGTGAGTAGCAGAGCTGGAATTTAAACAGTTTCTCAGATTCCAAACATAATGCCCTTTGCATTACACTGCATTGTCAGTCTTACTTCACTGATGTAAACACTTCCTTCTTCAGTTATATCTTATCCAAACCTTCTCATTCTACAGAATATTACCCATAAAAGAAAAAAAAAATACTTTGAATGACTTTAGGACCCTGCTCAATATAATTATAGGCGATGAGTACAGAGGTCTGAAAATGAAACAGTGACCACCTCCTGCAGAGATTCAGCGGACTTAAAAATACAGAATGAGACCGTCATTTTTGGACATGACCTGTGTGGAAATTTCTTTTGCTAGATTATATATACTTGTTATAAGTGTTTTTTCTTCCTTCCTATTTTCCTTCCTTTATTCCTTCTTTCCTTTCCTTCTTTCTTCCTTCCTTCCTTTCTTCCTTCCTCCCTTCCCTTCTCTTCCCTCCTTCCTCCCTTCCCTTCCCTTCCCTTCTTCCTTCCTTCCCCTCCTTCCTTCCCTTCCCCTTTCTTCCTTCCCTTCCCCTTTCTTCCTTCCCTTTCCCTTCCTTCCTTCCTTCCTTCCTTCCTTCCTTCCTTCCTTCCTTCCTTCCTTCCTTCCTTCCTTCCCTTCCCTTCCCTTCCCTTCCCTTCCCTTCCCTTCCCTTCCCTTCCCTTCCCTTTCCCTTCCCTTCCCTTCCCTTCCCTTCCCTTCCCTTCCCTTCCCTTCCCTTTCCCTTCCCTTCCCTTCCCTTCCCTTCCCTTCCCTTCCCTTCCCTTCCCTTCCCTTCTTTTCTTCCTTCCTTCCCCTCCTTCCTTCCCTTCCCCTTCTTTCCTTCCCTTCCCCTTCCTTCCTTCCTTCCTTCCTTCCTTCCTTCCTTCCTTCCTTCCTTCCTTCCTTCCTTCCTTCCTTCCTTCCTTCCTTCCTTCCTTCCTTCCTATTGTTCACAATTCTGGCAGTACTGATTTTACTGGAATCCTGTAAGGGATGTATGTGGGGGTGGGGTGGGGTATGGTGTCAGTGTGGATATGGGTGGCTGGGTTTGGGAATATAGACTCTGGTTTCCATAAAATCTGGAGAGTAAAGATTGACAAAGATTGTAATTTACTTAAAGTGTCTTAGCAATAGTTGCATGTCTTTATTTATCCTGCCTCACTAAGCCTGTTGATGATCCCTTCTATAGGGGCTAACATTCCCTAAATCTTCAATTACAACTTATGGTTTCATTGTTAGGAGAGTTTGAGGATATGGGTGCAGACCTGAACAGCCAGAAGCACGTAAATGAAATTTGGGTGACATAACTTAATAGTAAAATGTTAACATATTTGGATATGTGTATGAGAGTATGTGTGTATGTGTTTGTGTATTCATACACAGTGACATCTGTTCATTTCTACTCCTTTCAGCAGCATAAAGGATTAACAAGGTAATAACTGTTAAATGCTTAGAAATTCTCTAAAAGCATCAAACAAATGCAAAGGATTATCATCATCATAAATAATAGTAATCTATTGTCAAGCATCTATTTGAAACAGTACCACAGCAAGATTTTGTGTCATATAAATTAACATTAGTAATGACCTAAACCCAAGTAGTGCACATTTTTGAAAATGTCTTTAGAAGTAACATATACAGTACTTGAAAATTAGAGCAATTAATGTTTAGAAGAATGGAATTAGATTCAAAATAGTCCAAGGATTAAACATAAGAACATTAGTTTTTTAAGAAAAAAGCCTCTACTTTATTAGTAGGAGAAGGATATACTTAGCCTGAAATTGCACCCTGTGAGCAGATGGGTTGACAGTTTTGTTGTTTAGTAAGAATGACAAATGATGACTTAACACTTAGCAAACAGAGTTTTGTACTTTTGGGAATCTTCCCATGACTTGGGATGTTGTGAGAATTAATAAAATATTTATGTATTTGTCTTCCCCTAGTATTTGATCGTATAGGGGTCTCCTAATGTGGAAATTTCCTCTGACAATGCAAATACACAAATTAGAGCCTTAGAGTTCCCTTAAGTCACTGAGAAGTTAAATACCTTGTCTAGAATTAGTCAGTATGTGTCTGAGGCATGATTTGAACCCAGATTATCCTGACTCTGAGGTTACATGTGCATGTGCACATATCCACTTCCCTCCCCCCTGTCCCTCACACCACTAAACAGTTATCAAACACTAGGTGCCAGGCACTATGCCAGACACTGGGGATATAAAGTAAGATAAAACTTTCTGTTCTCAAGTAGTTCACAATGTAATGGGGAAGACAGTACGCAGACAACTGTGTACAAATGAGATACACATAGAATAAATTGAAATTAATCAGCAGAAGTAAAACCTGAGAATTACGAGAGATTGGAAAAAGCTTCCTGTAGAAGGTAGGATTTTCTTGTGTTCTTCCTTTGTTGTAGAATATGATGCCATCAGAGAAATGATGACATGACTTGCATCTGGCTTTGTTTTGAGTGAGGGAGAGTTGTGCAAGGTCATCAGCCTCACTTATTCTTCAGAGTCTTCTGAATCCAGTGACCAGATATTTATCAGGATGACTGGCGATGACCCAGGATGCACTGGGAGTCCTTGACCACAGTCTTTGCAGGTACTGGCTTAGGGTGAGGTAATGCCCATTCATTGAATAAGCCTGTTTAAGAAGTAGCCAAGACATGGCCTCTTTAATGAGGCAAAGAAAAAGAAAGACATCAGATGTGATCTAAAGGAAGCCAGGGGAGCCAAGAGTCAGAGATGAGGAAGGGAGCATTCCAGGGGTGGAGAACAACCAGTAAAAATGAGATGGAATGTCTAGTTCCAGGAATAGTAAGGAGGTCAGTGTCACTGGATCAAAGAGTATTTGGCAGGGGATAGAGGAGGTGTTATAAGGTGTAAGAAGAATGGAATGGTGGAGGTAAGGAGAAAAAGTTATAAAGCTAAACAAGATTTTATATTTGATCCTAGAGTCAAATCAGAGTCAGTGGCTTTATAGGGTGGGGGACTTGTAGATTGTGTATGACATGGTCAGACCTGCACTTTAGACAGATCACTTTGATGGTCCAAGTGAAAGATGGACTGGAGTGGAAAGAGACTTCTGGAAAACAGATCAACCAGCAGACTATTATAGTAGTCTTGGAATGAAGTGATTAGGACCTGTACCAAAGTGGTAGCAGTATGAGAGCAAATAAGGTACCATATATGAGAGATGTTACAAAGGTAGACTGGAAGGATGGTCGTACCCTTGACAAATAATAGGGAAATTAGGAAGAGGGGAGGTTTTGTGTGGGAAAGAAAAGGACTTCAAACTCAGGCATTTTGAGTTTAAGGTATCTACAGAACATCCAGTTTTAAATATTCAGTAGGCAGTTCATTGGAGGTATATTAAGGTGGAAGTCAGAAGAGAGCTTAGAGCTAGAATAATAAATGTAAGAATCATCTACACAGAGATGATGTGATAGCTAAATCCATAGTAGCTGATGAAATCACTGAGTGAAATAGTATAGAGGGAGAAGAAAAGAGGACCCTTGTGTGCACATGCGCGCACACACACACACACACACACACATACACCCCCAACCCATGCAAAAAATAAGAAAGTAGTAAAAAAAAAAATCCAGTTTAATGTTTTGGAGAAAAGATAAATATTCTTCTCTTATCAGGAGGTATGTTTTAATGACATTTGTAGAAATTCTAATCGAATTTTACTAACTACATATCAATGATAATCATCATCATCATTATTATTATTGTACCTTGGAATAACTATTATTTATGTTCTAAAGAGCTCTCTGAAAGAGTCATATATATTCACTTTATCACAATAACATTAATGTATGATCTAACATTAGTCTTTGTAAACTGAGACAAAAAGAAGTTAAGTTATAATATTCTCTTCCCCAATTAATATGTTTATTATGTAATACCCCTTTGACCTGTGCATAATTGTAAGAAGCATCATCGTGTTAGTGGGTTTGAATCCAGATGCCTGGATACAAGACCAGCCTCTGACATATACTGCCTGGGCAAGTCAATTTGATTAGCAATGTTCTAGGCATCAAAGACTTTAAGTCACAGAATAAGTAATGACCTGCATTAATACTGGGAGTTTCTCCACCCAAGAATTATCCAATGGAACCAAAGATTTGGTATTTTCCCCAGGGGCCTCTGTTCTGTGAAGAGTCCTAGATTGACCAATATTCCTTCCTTTTCCAGTTTTCCTAACTCTAGATTTTGCCACCAGGCATCTGCTGTCTCAACCCGGAATTTCCCTCAGCACCTGGGGCCTCCTTCCATGAGTCTAGTCTTTAATCCCATTGGTGAGGCACCACCTCTCTTTTGTGTAACAGTTCAGGCTCCTAAACCTTCATTCCTCTCCAAGTTCTACTTCTCACTTTATAGATTTGAAAACCATGCTCTCATGTGGGGCACCTTACCTCCCTTTAAAGCTACAATTTGCAGTTCCCTTTTGTATGCATTCTTCCCTCACTATAATGTAAGCTCCTTGAGGACAGAAACTGTCTTTCTTTTTCCCTTGTATTTGTATCCTCAGTGCTTAGCACACTTCCTGTTTTATTATAAATAATAAATTCTTATTGCCTTGCTTTACCTATCTCAATTTCCCTGGAGACCAAAGCCATTTCATGAAAAAGTGATTTTTTTGAATGCTAATTTTATAATAATATACAGGTTTATAATAATAAACAGACTTTTGAAAATAGAATCAGAATTACAGCTCGAGACCCTAAAACTATAAAACATGAATGAAAATAAAACCTCTCGGGGGAAACAGATGGAAAAGGAAAAAACAAGGGGTATGCTGGAGCCAGCTCAGACTCTAGCTAGTGAGAACTGGTTGTTAAATTTTTGTTGTGTTATTTACAAAGTGTCTTATTTGTACATTTTTCCCCCAAAGATTTAACTGTTAAACATTCACCAACACAACACTGAAAGAACCCACTTAAAACTTCTAGTTGTGTGATATTGGACAAAGTCACTTAACCTATCTAGGCAATCTGTAAAATGCCTACATGATCTATAATGGCTTTTCAGACTCTCTCCTGTCTATGAAAGGTTTTAAGTAAATTCATTGGAAAAAGACTGGAAGAGCAGCCCCTTCTAAAATTGGATTTTCATCTAGGATAGAGCAGTTCAAGTGTTTCTTATTGGTAAGAAATACATAGAATAATTAACATGAGTAGCTATATTGGAGATTTGAAACTGGAATTAATTATTGCATCTGGTGCCTGTTTAAAAAAGGATCTCCTATCCAAAATCACTAGATTGAGCTAACTAACCTAGAATAAAGTACATTGGAACAAGAAATGTGACTTGTATTCAGTTATATCAACCTAGACTCTGTGGCTAAGGTATATAATATTGTATTGTTAATGTATTTTTGCTTGATTTGAAAATCTTTCCTGCCCGTTAATAGACCCATGTGACCTGCTTAAATCACATGGAAGCCTAAGTCACTTGGTGCCAGGAGATTGTTGAACAGGTGGAACAGGACAAGTGGTGCAGAGCTGGGAGAAACTTGGTGAGAGCAGTTAGAGAGGAGTGGGGGGGAGAGAGGGAGGGAGGGAGGGAGGATGCAGGCAAGCAGACAGCTAGAGTGCTTGTGAGAAGGCTTGGGAATGGCGTTGTCTCCTGCGGTGCTGTTGTATGTTGACTTCTTGGTTATTATGATGAATTTGGCTTTCTGGTACTGGGATTCAGCTTTATGGTGTCTGAATAAATGTTTTTCTTCTGCCTTCTTAAAAAAAAAAACGTAAGCCAGATGCCACCCCCTGTCCAGGACTGTGATGTTTCACCCTTAACCTGGCGTTGACCAAGCTTGGATGCCACCTAAAGCACTGACCTCACAAATGGGACTTCTTGGGGCAGGGACAGCTCTACGTAGGCCCCATTCATTCAAGGAGGAAATGATGAAGTGTTTGTGCTCAAGTCCCACTCTCAGATATTGCTTTATGTGCTTATTTTGTGTGATTCTTGTTATATTGTAAAGTTCTGTTGATACCAGTTGCCCCATTGACCTATGTAATGGATAAGAAAGATCTTGGGGCCATATGTATTGCTAATGTATTTTGGCTTAATTTGAAGATCTTTCCCACCCATTAATAGGCCTATGTGACCTGCTTAAATCTCATGGAAGCCTAAGTCACATGTGGTAGGAGGACCTTCCTGAACAGGTTGAACAGGAAAGGTGGAGCAAAGCTGGGAGGAAGCTGCTGAGCAATTAGAGCAGAGGAGAGGACACAGGAAGGCAAACAGCTAGTATTATGAGTGTTTGCTTATGGGAAGGCCCCTGGGTGGGGGATGGGGGAGTGGGCTTGGAAATGGCATTGCCACTTGCAGTGCTAATGTGCTTTAATTGGTTACTATGATGAATTTGGCTTTCTGGTGTTGGGATTCAGTTTTCTGAATAAATGTTTTTCTTCTGCCTTCTATATGGAGAGTCTGTTATATTTATGATTCAGAACTACTGCAGGATATTCATAGCCACCATTGGTGCTGTGAATATTGCCAAATATATTTCTTGAAATTGCTCACATCATAGTCAAATAGATTTTGTGCTCCAGATGGCTGACTCAGTGTTATGAGTGTATCATACAAACAGCCCATGAGCTGTATGTATTCCAAAACAGATTAAATATAGTTCCCATTTGATTTTAATTTATTGGTATATTGGTAAAATAAGAAATATGTAAAAGTGTGCTTTTCTAAGTCATGTGACCCAATGAGATCCTTCTCTCTGGTTTACTGGCCCCCATTTCTATTTGATTTTGACATCATTGATTTAGATGACTAATCCTGGAAGAAGGCTATGAATACCAGAAAGGGGGCAGAGCCATGCTACCAAGATGGAAGTCTAAAAAGAAGAATCCACCTTACTTTTTTGGGTGATTGTAGTAGAACCAGCAGAAGCTAGATACAGATAATGTTCTAGAACTTTGAATATATTCCAAGAGGTTTTACCACATAAAGAATTATAGTAAAGCCAGAAAGAGAACCCTAGGACTTTTCTTTAAGTTCAGTATAAGTTTTACCCACTTACGATCTTCAGTATTTTCTTAAGTAGGGGAACATTTTTTCTAGTCATTTAAAAATACTCCACAAAGTTTAAGTCAAGAGAAAAGAGATTTTTTTCCAACTGAAAGTGATTTGGGTAAAATCTTTAAGGAGTGTTCTCTTTGTTCCTGTCCCTTGTGTGTCCATAATTTGAGGTAATATTTATAGAAGAGTTGTAAATTATCAAGTCTTGAAATTTCTGCTGAAAAAAAATCAAAGGAAATAATATATTAATAGTGGAACATTAGAAAGGAATAAGGGATAAAATTAAATTAAATGTAACATCAAGTCAAAGAAGAGGTGTATGAAATAAATTGGCAAATGAAAGTGGGAGGAGCAAAGCACCAAAATTTGACAAAACTGTAAGCTGAACATGCTCGGAAGCACTAATGGACAATTGGGCAAATGCTGTCTTTCTTTATAGGACAAAAATAGACAGAAGTTGATGATTCAAATGTTTCATTCAAGTATTTAAATCTAGTGATAAATCTCATCCTTTTTTATTTTTCTTTTCTTTTTTGAAGGGGTAGCTAGAGGGGGACTGTACATGTAGTCTTATTGGTGTATAACAGAGGTATCAAACACATACATGGCCCACAGCTCTTCCAAGTGTGGCCTGAATCAGTTTAGATATAGTTCTTATCTGATAATGTGTTGACACATTAATTTTTTTAAAAGAGAGAAAAACTTGTGGTTTTCTAAAGTAGATCTCATGAATCCTTTGCTATAATTTAGTAGCCCTCCATTCTATTTGAGTTTGATACCACTGGTGTACAGAACTCTCTCAGTAAGGCAAGTTTCTGTATGAAAGCAAAGCAAATTAGCTCTTGACCTGCAACTTATGTTCTTAGAGAATTTCCTGTAATAGTGAGAGGTTAAGCAACTTGCTGAGGAATAGGCAATGTGTCAGAGTCAAAACCTGAATATTCATATCCACTGCAACACTGCTTTTTGTGGATACTTTCCCTATGTAAGTTTTCAAAAAGTCACATCATTGAGTATTGTGGTGCAGGCCTATTATCTCTGTTTCTGCCAGTGCTGAGACTGCTGGATCACTTGAGCTCAGGAGTTCAGAGCTATATTGACTGAAGCTTAGAACTCAGTACTTTCTAACTCCAGTATGGTTAGCCCTAAGCAATAGGAGATCCCCAGCAAGCCTAAGGAGGGGCAAACTGGCCCATGTCAGAAAGCCAACAGGTCACTGCTTTCATGATAATCTGTAGTGGTATCAGGCCTCTAAATATTCATTGTACTTCTAGCCTGGGTAAAGTAAGGAGACTCAATCTCAAAGGAAGAAAATATCAAGTCATCAGTGTAAAAAAAAAAAACTTTAATAATTTCAGCTATAAATATTACTTACTAAATTTACATGAAATATTTATATAGATTCTTAACGTTTAGGAAGGACTTTACTTATATGATCTCATTTGGTCCTTATAACAATCCTATTAGATTGTGGAAGTGTTATCATTCCCTCTGTGTTTCTACCAAAGTTGCCCATGTGTTGATAGCGTCATACATGATATTCCATCCCTCATCTTTGTGCCTTTGGACAGGTTGTCTTTTAGGCCTAAAATGTTGCCTTTCCTCATTTCTACCTCTTATAATCCTTATCTTCCTTCAAGGCTCAGCTGTTGTTACCACCTATAAGAGATTTTTCCTGATTGCTCCAGTTAATGCTCCTGTTCCAGGTTATTAATGTATTAATTTTGTTTTATTTTAACTTATCTGCATACATTTTGTTTCCTCCTGTAGAACGTAGGCTTGTTGAGAGTGAGAACTGGTTTTTTTTTTTTGTATTTGTCTCTCCAGTTCTTGGCACATAGTAAGCACTTTTTTTTAATTATTGGATTAAGGTGGATGAAGTGTTTTTGATGGATTTACTTGTGTCTAGAGTCTTTAAATTTCTCCATGTTTCTTCCTTCCATTCTTTACTCAGTTTCACTATAGATATATATGTATTTGACACTATTGTCATCTTTAATTAATTTTTTATCCTTGAGAAATTACTCATTTCCCTTTTTTCACATTTTGAAGTTTGCCTAATTGAGGAGTGATTTGAATATCTTTCCACAAAGCCTATGTAGTTGTGTTTATTTTCTTACACTTTGTTTATACTCCTCAGTATCTGGCTCAGTTTCCTTCTCAAAACTAAGACCTTTCCTCAGAATTGACACAAAATAAAAGTCTTGATGCATTCTGCTTTAAAAACAAACCAAAAACCCCATAACTTTTGATAACTACAGTGATTTTTAATATACATAACATTATTAATTTATGGAGTTCCTTTCTACCAATTCATCTTCTAAATCTTATGCTTCTTATATACCTCTCTCCCCGGGCTTCTCATTGTATTCAATTTTTATATAAACTTTATTCTTGTTCAGTCATTTTTCAATCATGAGCCCTATTTCTTGACAAAAATCCTGGAATGGTTTGCCATTTCCTTCTCCAGCTAATTTTACAGATGAAGAAACTGAGGCAAACTGGGTTAAGTGACTTGCCCAGGGTCACATAATTAGTATTTGAGGCCGGATTTTAATTCAGGAAGATGAATCTTCCTGACTACAGGGCTAGCACTCTATCTACTGTGCTATCTAACTGCCTTTTTTAACCTACATTTCAAATTTCAACTTTTTTTTAAAAGTAGGAGCCTAAAGAAAATTAACTACTTAATTATACATTGGACTAAATGATTTCTCTAGGATTTAGCCAAAACATGCATTCTACTCATATAGCCCTTTATAATCTATGATCATCTTCACATCATTTTGAAGCAGGATTCTTGTGAGGGAAAAAATACAAATCTCCCTCCATATCAGGAGGTCCCATCAGCTTCTACAGTGACCATGGCAAAAAATGATATGAAAGTTACTACACATCACCCAATTTTTTGACTAGAAACGTTAACTATTAGTGTTCTGAACTATTCAATGACCAACATGTCATTCAACAAGCATTTATGAAATGCCCATGATGTGTTTTCCGTACTAGAGAAACTGAACCATATCACTACTGACATTTTTGCTATCAGTGAAACCAGAGGGCTTAAGAAATATGCAGTTAATTAGAAGGGTGGCTCACAGGCTTTTTTCTTGGAGACTCAAATAAAGAAGTTGGCCAAGTTGATTTCATCCTAGGGTCAAAAGCATTAAAATGCATCATTCCATAGAGTTCTTTCTTATCGTGTACTGTAATATTCATGAGAAGCATCAGTATTTTGAAAACAGGGTGGCGTGTACACTGTATAGAGCATAGGGTCCTGGAGTCAGAAAGACCTCAGTTCAGATCCAGCTTTATACACACATAGTAGCTCTATGGTCCTGGGCAAGTCATTTTGTTTCAGTTTGGGGTGCTGGAAACACCAAAATGTAAGAGTACAAGGTGAGTGTATCTTGAAAGCATTCAACCAGTCAAGCAAGCCTTCTTTCAGTCAAAGTAGCAAGGTTTATTATGACATCAGTATGACTGGTAAGATTACTAGTAAATCTGTGAATTTGATGAGGTTAGGACTGATAACTTTCATGCAAAATAGAGTATGAGAAGATCTGGATGGGATTAAGGAGTGGTAAATAGCCTGGGACTGTCCAGATGCAGACAGAGAGGAGTTAAGTGGTCAAGAGCCTCAATGAAAAGGCAGTTAAAAGGATTATTGACTATCTAGGTGGCCTGGATGGACTTCAGTGAAGCTCTAGTGTAGGAAAGTTCTGGGGCTGGGTTGTGTGTGGAAAAATTCAGGGACTTTTAGGGGTCCAGGTCCCATGGCACCATCAACTTAACCTCTATCTGTCTAAGTTTCCTCATCTTTAAATTAAAGATGGTACTAAGACATATGTCTCAGGATTGTTGTGTGGATAAAATAAGTTAACATTTAACCTTAAAGTGCTACATAAATCTAGCAGTTATTAATATGAATTACTATCTTTTGGAAGGGGAAGCTAAGAGAGACAGTGGTCTGCAATATGAATTGATATTAAGAAATAAATGAGGGACTTCATGTTATGTGACCAAAATTTAGAGAACTTGACATTTTCTCTGATTCTCATAACATTTTAAAACTCTCCAAAATAGGAATTATGCACCAGAGGTAAAGCAATTTAAGCGGTCTCCACAGTCTAGGACACCAAGGGTCCAAACAAAATAAAAACGATGCATTAACAACAGGGAAGTCAATATTCTCTAACCCCTAACTAGGACTTCACCATCTCTCCCCCATTCATTACCACAACCAGCTCACCCAGTGCCATGAAGATCTAAACTCCAAGCTGGAGCACAGTATTCTGTGCTGTAAAACAACTCTGCAGGAGAATAGAGGAAGAAGAGGAGCAAGGCAATACATATATCTGAGCTTATAAAAGAATGACACTCCCAAAACAGTCCCCTTCTTCCGTTTTCCTGTGCTGCAAAGGTCCAAAGTCCAAATGATAGAAATTTGCTCAGTCTTTGATACATGGCAGTGCTCTGTTCATTTTGAAGAAGACTAATGATATTATGCATAAATTGGATTTAAGTGAGTATTTAAGAGTTGCACAAAGTTATCAGCTTCCTACTCTCTTTCTAACTCATCAAAGTTCAGTGGCAAGACAAAAAGCAAGATGATTACTGATGGTCTGAGATGGAATGGATGATGTTGGCATCATCAATGTTTGACCAAGCTGAAGCATTCCATAGGCCCTGCTTCCACAACCTTCATGGCCATTGGAACAAATTGTCCTCATCCAGCCATTCTACTTAGGTGAAGTCTTCATATACTTGGGGTAAATATCCCCCTAACTCACTGATGGGTTTGAGGTGTGTCAGTTACCCTCAACCTGGTTTAACCTGTCTGCCAAGGCAGTTTTATTGGGGTGTGAATATTGTATGTGCCACAGCTTCTTGGAGAAGTTGGGAGAGTTGGGTGGAGATGAACACCAGTGGTCATTGAGCAGCCCTGAAAAGGCCTCAGCAAACCTTCACATCAGAGTTTCTAGTCCTCCCTGAATATCCCATGTACCTCAAGCAGTGCTTTGTACTGCTGGGGCAGAGAGCTGAAGAACAGAGAAGTCTACCCTCTGTTTGGGGTCAGTTCTGTCTTTTCCCCTCCCTCCTCTCTTTTGTAACCCCCCTCCCCATTCCTTTGCTTAAGTCATTTGGGGCAGAGATCTAGGAAAGTGACCTAACCAAAAATTGACCATTGTGGGCGGAGGTCTCATCTAGCCCCCAGGGAAATTTCCATCAGAAAAAAAGAGTTAGAAAATGAGAAATAGGGCAAAATAAGGAAAGAAACTAAAAAGACCAAAAAAAGTTCAAAGATCTTGAACATAAGCAGTGTGTGTGTGTATGTATATGTGTGCATATACATATATACATACACACATATATCTACACATACATATAAAATACTTGTAGAGATAAAGAATTGGAAGCAAAGTAGATGCCCATCAATCAGAGTATGGCTAAACAAATTGCAGTACATGAATGTAATGTAATATTACTATGCTGTAAGAAAAGTGTGATGAATACACATAGAGAAAAATCTACATGAACAGATGCATAGTAAAGTAAGCAGATCCAAGAAAACAGTATACTCACTGACTGCAATATAAATGGAAAGAAAAACACACACACACAATTAAAAGGAAATGCTTCAGAATTATGAAGAGCAATCTTGGCTCAAAAAGAAAAGTGTTAAATGATTGCACATGTGTAACTGATAATCTAGGTGCTCACTATCTCAGGAAGGGGACAGGCAAGGGAGTGGATAGAATTTGGAACTCAAAACTTTTTAAAAAATATTAAAAATTGTTTTTACATGTAATTGGGGGAGGGAAATAAAGATGTTATTTTCTAAAAACAAGTGGATGCTGTCATCCCACCACTTCACAGAGGAGGGATGTTCACAGTTATTGCATATTGTACTTATTTGGGGACATTTTCTTTTTTTGCTGATTAGTTCTAATTTTTCATTGTCTTTTACTTTTTGTTTTTGTCTTTGAAAATATTATTTGTTTTATGGAACCATTCTTGGGGGAGGGAGAAAGGGAGACATCAGGGTACACTATGATAGTATAAAAAAAAGATACCAATAAAAACTTACTTAAAAAAGAAATGAGTAAGGCCAAAGGCTTTTTGGCTACTCAAAAGTATCACACTCACTTATTACGAATACTTTCTAGAATAGTTTTGAATATTCAGTCATTCGGTCATATCCAACTATTCATGACCCCATGGACCAAAATACACCTCCACTGACCTCTCAAAGTCTGTCCAAGTTCATATTTATTGTTTGCATGACAGTATCCATCCATCTCATGCTCTGCCTTCCCCTTTTTATTTTGCCTTCAATCTTTCCCAACATCAGGGTCTTTTCTGAGTCCCATTTTCTCATTATGTGGCCAAAGTATTTAAGCTTCAACTTTAGAATTTTCCTTCCAGTAAATAACTTGAATTAATTTCTTTAAGTTTTAACTGATTTGATTTTCTTGCTGTCCAAGGGACTCTAAAAAAGTCTTTTCCAGCAACACAGTTTGAAAGAATCAATTATGCGGTGTTCCGTTTTCTTTATAATCCAACTCTCACAGTCATATATATGCTAAAAACCATAGTTTTGACTATACAGACCTTTGTTGGCAAGTTAATATCCCTTTTTTAGTATAATTTCCGGTTTTGCTATAGCTTTCCTTCCAAGGAGCAAGTGTCTTTTAATTTCATGACTGCAGTTGCTGTCTGCAGTGGTCTTTGAGCCCAAGAATATAAAATCAGACACTGCTTACATTTCTTCTCCCTCTGTTTGCCAGGAACTGATGGGATCAGTTGGCAAGATTTTAGTTTTTTTGATGTTAAGCTTCAAGCCAGTTTTTACACTCTCCTCTTTTAGCCTCATCAAAAAACTCCTCACATCTGCCATTATATTGGTATTGTTGAGGTTTGGGCTGCTTGGGACCCCAAAATGCCGACACACTGGGTCCTGCCAAATGAATTTGATTCAACCCTTCTTTCAGCCAAAGGAAAACAAATTTTATTAAAGATTTGCCATATTCGTTGACTCTGAAGAAGCCTGGCTAATTGTAATGCTTGTATTAACAAGTTGACCAGATAAAATCTGAGCTAGATTGAATCTGAGTACCTGCATAGAGGGGAGATGGGACTTATATACAAAAAGACTGTGGGAGGGATCTTTGGATGGTCTAGCTGTCTGGGGTGATGGGAAGGAGTGGTCTAGGGAGGGTCTTGAGGAGGAGTCCAAGGAGGATCTTGATGGGACTGGGGTGACTGATCAAGGGTGGAAATAGCAGGAGGCAATCAGAAGATATTAGACAATGGAGGGCAAGGCTAGGTTAAGGGTAACAGATTTGCATATGAAAAGCCAGATTAAGTAGGAAGATTCAAAGAGAGTTCAAGGAGGTTCCCAAAGTCTGTACCCTGTTCATATCAGTGAGCACCCCCAAGAAAAGAAACTTATTTTCTTAATAAATAGGAAATGACTAGTTACTGATGTGAAGTTTTGACTATGTACTGATTAAGCAAAAGTCAAAACAATATTCAAAATGAATAAAAAAAGAAAAGACATTATTTAACTACCTAAGCTTCAATACTACCATATGAAAATATCTGTTAAATTCAAAACTTGGGAAATGGATAAAAGTAAAGATATTGAATCTGATTTTTAACTGTTTCTTATTTGAAGTTTAATGAATATAAAGCAGTAGTGAAAATGAATGCAAAGGGACCCCATAAACTGCTTACAACCAACAAGTAAGTACTTAACAGGTTGAGAAATTGAACAGACTAAACCAGTATTAATTTAGAGTATGAACTCACAAAGCATTACCAAGAAAGGTAGTAGAAGATTAACGAACAATATTACTTCACAAAGAAAATGAAAAGGAACTGAGGGGAATACAAGTTTGCAAATTTCTTGAGACACAAACCAAGTCAGATTATTTTAAGAGCATGTATAGGTTAAAACTGGAATGAGGAAAACAATTATATGTGGGTTGGAATTTATTTGTCAGCATTTCTATGGCCATCCATTCTTACCATTGATGACAGTGAAACCATTTGCATATTAATGAACTTTTAGAGCTAGGAGAAATAACATTTAAGATGATAGGCAAAATGGTTAAACCAATAGCAAGAATTTCAGTCACCTTCATTAGCAGAACATCTGGCACAAGAGAGACCTATGACCGTGAACCTTATTGCCTTAGAAAATAAATGCATATTGATAGAAAGGAAGCTTACCAAGAGTTTTTGCCCATTAGGGTAATAACTGAATCTTAGTGAGGAGACGTTTGACAGACTGTCCCATTTAAGCTTTCTATTATATTGCTTTTAAAGGCTTATTTTAATATATGCTATTTTTTTCTTCTGAAAAAAAATCAAAACTCATACTATACAAACGTTATATTCAATGTGGTAAATCAGAAAGAGTTCTGAAGCACAGTTACGCTACCTGTGTTCTTGTGCCACTTACTTCTTATACTTCTAAGTATATACTTAATACTTCTACTTTCTGGGTCTCAGTTTCATCATCTACAAAATGAGGGAATTTTTCTAGACTTCCAAGTACCTTATAGTTCCAGATCTATAATTCTTTGCTCTCAATATGCTTTCAGGAAACCAGTACCCCAGAGTTGGGTAGACTTTAGTTGACATATTGATCTTATGATCAATGTATTTTGAAAAACCATTCAATTTTGATGCAACTTTTTATTCCAGTTCTGGAGTGGCTGTGGGAAAAGAGGTTCTAGAACTATGAGGTGGTCCAACCATTCTGGAAAGCAATTTGGAACTATGTACAAAAAACTATAAAAACTGTATATGCCCTTAGTAAGCCTATACCCCAAAAAGATCAAAGAAAGAGTGTAAGCACCTATATGTACAAGAATATCTACTGCAGTTCTTTTTATTTTCACAAAGAATTGAAAACTAAGGGAATGCCTATCAAAATGGTGGAATAAATTAGGACATATGTATGTGATGAAATAGTCATATGCTATAAGAAATGATGAAGGGAATGGATTCATAAAAATCTGAGATTTGTGGAAACTGATTCAGAGTAAAGTGAGCAGAGACAGAAGAAAAAATTATACAATAACAAAAATATTATGAGAATAATCAGCTATGAAAGACTTAGTAACTCTAGTCTGTATAACCACCAATTGTAGCTCCAAAGGACTCACGATGAAATATGCTCTCTACCTTGAGATAAAGAAATAATAGACTTAGAATGCAGGTCAAAGCATATTTTTTCCCTTTTTTTAAACATGGCTAATAGGGAAATTTGTTTTCATATTTGTACTAGCTTTTCTTATCAGTGGGGGAGGGGAGTGGGAGAATTTGGAACTGAAGAATTGGAGAAAAAAAGAAAAAATGAACATTCTTCTGTTCTCTGCCTTCTAAAAAATTATTCAGTGAATCATCTTTTTCTTTTTGGCAATAATTAGCATTAGCGTACATATTATACCTTTTTTCTTTCTTTGATCTTTTTAGGGTGTAGGACAAGTAGTAACATGACTAGGTCTAAGGATATACACAGTTTAATTGCTTTTTGGACATAGATTTAAATTGTTTTCCAGAATGCCTGGACCTGTTACTACACCAACAATACACCATTTTGCCTACTGTACTGCAGCTCTTGCACAAATGTTCATTTTTTTTTGTCATCTTTAATAGTGTGATAAGTATGAGCTGAAACTTTTAATTTTCATTTCTCTAATTGTTACAACAAGGGTTCTGCATGAAGTTGTTGCACAGAGAGGACTACTAGAACAGATTTTGTGAGTTGAACCTTGTTGTACATTTCTAAAACATGCGAGTCACTACAATTATGATCTGAATTTAAGCTTACTCCTCCCATAGAGGCTGTATTTGTGGGAAAGATTGAACTAGGTGATTGGGAGAGAATATTTTGTATTTAACTGTCTTTACCATGATTTCTGAGAGTAGTAGTCAACAGCCCTCTGTGGACTCAATCTGACAGTTTGAGCAGAAGGTGGCAAATACTCTCATCATCATCATCATCATCATCTTCTGCTTCTGCTTCATCTGTCATCATAGTTGTCATGTAGTCCTCTTTGTCATCTCCTCCCTTTTCTTATTTTTTTTTTAAGCTGGGACACTTTTTGTCCTGTGTGGTTTTCATTTTTGATTTCTTTAAATATAGCTCTGTAAAGACAGGCTCCAGTCCAAACCTCTGTGACTCATTGTTTAGGTTTTGATGACTTAGAATGGGTATAAATAGCAATTGTTTTTTGTTCTGGTCAGAAACTCTGAGGGTCTTCCTTCCCCTCTTAGACTGATATATTTGTGATGGTAAATTGAATTATCTTTTGTCTCTACTCTTACCTAGCCCATAATCATTGAATGGAGATGGCCTTAGACAAAATGATACAAAATCTTTTGATTTTATGTAATCAAAACTGTCCATTTTCTCTTCTGTGATCCTCTCTATCCCTTGTTTGGTTATGGTCTTTCCCTTATACCTGGTATGCAAAAGACATGTTTCCTTGTTTCTCTACTTTATTTATGATGTGATCTTTTATATCTAGGCCTTGTATCTAGTTGGAACTTACTGTGGTATATGGTGTTAAGATCTTCTTCTCAAACTGATTTCTGTCAGATGGCTTTCTAGCTTTCCCAGCAGTTTTCGTTTAGTAGTAAATACTTAACTCAATAGTTAGTAACATTGACTTTATCAAGCACATTACTATTTTTGTTTCCTTCTATATGTTAGGTACCTACTTTGTTTCCTTGATCAACTTTTCTGTTTTGAATAACAAACAGTTTTGATGTATAACTTTAAATCCAGTACTAGAAGGTCCCTTTCCTTCCCACTTTTTCCTTATATTCTTTTGAGATATTTGATCTTCAATTCCATCAGTTGAATATTATTCTTATTTTTTCTCATTCTTATGAAGTAATTCCTTGACTGTTTGATGTGGCTCTAAATAAAGTAATTTTTACAGATATTATTATAATTTGTGTTGTGTTGGGATAGCCCAATTACAAAGTTAATTTCTCTCCACTTATTCAGTTCTGTCTTTATTTCCGGAGTATTTTATAATTGTATTCAGATAGTTCTTCTGTATCTGAGCAGGTAACAGATTCCTAACAGTTCTGTCCAAAACCAGAATGACCTGTTTTGAGAGTAGGTAGGCTTTGTCTTCATAGAGGTCTTTAAGTACAGGCCAGATGATAACTTGTCAGGTTTGTTACAGTAGGGATTCTTCTTATGTTTCCATTTGAACTTTTTAGCCTCTTAGGTCTCTTTCAACTCTCAAACTTTAATTTTGTGGCATAAGAAACAAGTCTGTTTTTTAGAGACAGGAATTCAGCCTAGTCAAAATAGCATTTTACTAGCAATCAGAAAAAATGAATTCTAGTCCCAGCTCTGTCACTAACATTAACTATGTGGCCTTGGGTTGTAGTCTTTTCAAGCTTTGAAATTCAATGAGTCTATGATTTTATTCATGTTAAAGTACTGGAGAAACATTAAGAAGCTTTCTGTTCCAATTTCCTAAATATAAGACTGCCAAAAAAAAAAACAATTCTTTGACAACTTGAAAGCTTTTCTGCCTACCAGATATTATGGAGAATGGCAGTGAATTCACAATTTTAAATGGAAATACTATTTTAAATCAACTTGAGAGAACCTTGGGAAGTATCATTAACACAAATGATTACAATTATTCATTCCTTATTTACTTTTTATTTGTGACTCTGAAAATCCTACATTTTGATTCTTAGGAGTTACATATTATTATTTTCTATGACCACATTTTTAAATGATAGTTATCTTGATAAATGTTCGTTCTTCCTTGGAGAAAGTGATCCAGAATTCCCTTATTGGTTGTTCATAAGAAGCAATGTATCATACCTATATATGAAGTACTTTGGGGCCTAGCATGCTTTTGGGGCAAGTAAACTCTCATACCACAAGTGATAGTAATATTGTTCCCTTTCAGGAAACACTGATAGATTGGTGTGATGAAAAGGAACTTAATTTGATTTTAACAACCGGAGGAACTGGATTTGCACCACGAGATGTCACTCCAGAGGTGAGATAGCACATGCCTTCATATTCAGTAAATGACCTAAGCACATGTTGTTTTAAAATCTTGTACTCTTTTTTCTGACTTTCTTTTTGTAGTTTCTTTATGCAGATCAAGTGATATGTACCAAGGATATAGTATATTTGCTGCCACAATATTATCCAAATGCTACAAATGACATCATTTTCTTGACATTCTTTAGATTTAAACTAGAAAATATTCCATATAAATAGGTTAGATTTCTTGCCCCAGGATCTACGTCGTTTGTTCTGGCCTGTTTTGTGACTCATAATTAGATATTTTCCTAATTGAGAGAAGAGTTATAGTGAACAGTTGTTCTTGAAAACTATTACTTTTAGCACCATGAGTATTTATTTACCTAATTTCTAAAAATTCCAGACCTTGGTCTGTGGTCCTATTCCTTATGTTAAAATTCTGTCTTGTCATAGGATTATGTTTCAAAACATAATAAAATAACTCATATATGCATGAATGTTCCAGTGTTTTAATCAAGAACAAATTTTGCAAAGGAAAAAAGTCCTCTTTCTCATGGTTTAAAATGTTAAAGGCAGTATGATATATAGAGTTTAGCAAGCCAAAAGAGTTAAATAAATATCTAAGCATTCTGCATCAAGAATCAACTTTGGCTCTTATATGAGAGAAAAAGAAATGACAGAGAAAGAGAAAATTTCTACCTCCCCCTTTTTTAAATTCTTGACCCATGTTCTAGTTTGATCTAAGGAAGACATGGCACCGAATTGTCATTCTGATAGAAGATATGAAATTTATATTATTGATTGTATTATTGTTTTCCCTTTTACCCTACCTAAAAAATCCTTCATTAAAAACAATTTAAATGCTGCCAGTTGACATCCCTAACTAAACTTCAATTTTCAGCTTTAAAGTAGTGTTGTAACAGGTCTTAAACAGCTACTACTCTCCTTTACCCAAGGAAGGACACTAGTGTTTGAAAGGGTACCTTGCATACAAAGAATTTTCAAGATATTTTGTGGTTCTTCTTATTGAAAGTTACATGTAAAATATTTTTAATGCTTTCATCATTAAGATGACTTCTCCCCTTAAAATAATTATCAGACTACATGTATCGGCAGATTGTAAACTTGGTTATTTTTTAGTCATTTTGTATATTGACTCTATTGTAGCTACTTTCTTGAACTCTGGGAGAAATGGTCACTTGACCATTGCTATTAGAACTAGAATAATTACTTGAAGTGTACCAGGTAGAAGCAAAAATTCTCTTTAGAATTTTGTGGGATATTTTCAGCAAAGTATTAACAGGTATGGAGTGATTGAGATTTTTACTTAGAGCACCAAAATTTAGAAGGTACTGCAATACTTGTATGCCAGATAAAATAAGTAGAAAAAACTGATCTTATCATAGTTAGCAAGAACAGTTCAAACAGGAAGAAATCAGATAGTAGTTATTCCTCTCATGAATTTCTTCCCACCCAGCCCCGCCCTAATTCCTTGATGGCATATGTTAATATAACTATCAGAGTCAAGAACCTGTAAAACTTAACTTTTGAAGAAAGATGTTGTAGAAAGGCCATAGAAGACCTCTTCCACTTCCATTACAGAATCTCAAATATTTTAACCTTTAGCAAAAAGATTCATAATTGTATAGTTAAAAATGTCCTTTATTGTTTTTAGTATAAGATTAAACTGTTAAACAGAATTCAGAGTTCTAAAATTATCTGATTGTCTTTCTTGGATATATTCTTTAGCTGTTTGCCTCTTAGTTACTTCATCTGTAACATAAATAAATTTTAACTACCTCTGAGACATTTGTGTACTTTATATGAAGATGATGAAGACAAAAATATTTTATTTTAATAATAAATCATATATTAATAAAAATATTTATTTTGTTAATATAAATCCCAAATTCATATTATTGTCCAAGTCCAGAAATGTTGAAGACTGACCAGTAGTAGTTCATTAAAATTTAGGTTGTACAAAACTTCTAAGGAGACAGTATGGTACATTGAGGAGCACTGAACTTTCTTACTGACCTTATAGTTATGAAATCAAATTCCTCCTTACCCACCTACTTGCCATTTGGGCCAGTAATAGAACTACTCTGGGCTTCAGTTTCCTTTTATGCAAGACGAAAGAGTTCAACCAGTTGACCTCCAAGGTCCCTTCTAGTTCTAGAGCTGTGATGATGTTTGTGATTTTTTAATGCACTGTAATATCTTATGAGTCTTACATTGGTCTTAGCCACAACCAAAGAAAAAGATTGTCAGTTTCCAAGATCATTTGCAACTACAATAGACAACTACATGATTCTAAATGTATTTCAAAGAAAGAAAGGGAAAGAGAGAAAGTGCAAGAGAGGGAGGGCAAGGTAGAGAATGACAATGAATATTTTCAAGTGGAATCAAATTATCCAAAACCAGGTATAAGACTCAGGGCAAAAAATAATTCAGTCAGTCTTATCGCTCCCACCTTTATCTCACTTTATATGTTACATATAGAAAAGGTAGGAGCCTAGCAAGTCACCAGGGTGAAATCTGTCCTACTTACATAGCTTGTAGTAATCTGTTTTCTGAAATTAAAGAATTGTGACTCCATTAGTCCCTGTATTTTAGAAATAGGTGGTTCTATGGATAGAAAAATAAATATTGTTCTTCTTTCCATCTCCTAAGCAAAAAGACCTAGACAAGGGCCCTAGATTACCTGTGAATGCAACTCACCTTCTTGGCATAACTAGTTTACAATTATCAAACATATTTTAAAATATGGTATGTTGTTATTATTTGAATTTTTAAAAGGTAAATTGTTTTTAGTTTCTAAGGATGCTTCTTCAATGTGTTAAGTTTCAAGAAAATAATAGATTTGTTTCCTCTGGCTTGGAGGAATTAGCACTACTGAAATGCCAACAATTAATGTGAATGAGATGCAATGGCTGTATAAACAGGGATAAAGACTGAGATGAGGACTGGACCTTGGATTTCAATTTACAGAGAACTTCTAGGTGAGGGAACTCCTCCCAATTCAGGCTGGTACTTTTTCTGCTACTTAGAGCGTATTAAAAATTGCCTAAATCAATGGCATTAAACTCCAATAGAAAAGGACTGGGACCTCATTTTGACTAGGAAAACAACAAATTAGCATTACCTATGTTATATTGTATTTTTATTTACTTTATTAAAGACTTCCAAATTACATTTTAATCTAATTTTGACTGCACTGAGAGCCTGCAGGCCATGAGTTTGATAACTTTGGCCTAGAATGCTAAAGAGTTAAATGAATTACCCTGGGTCAAACAGCCAGTATTGAACCCAGATCTTCCTCATTTCTGTGCCATGTCTCTAAACCACTATACCATGCTGCCTTTCAAAAGAATAATGCCATAAAAATTCCCAAGACCATATGATATCAAGCAATATAGCATTTTATGCCCAGGAAAGGTGATCAAGATCTCGAGCCATAAATAAAAAAAAAGATTACTTGTAAGTTTTACAAATCAGAGTCAAATGTAGGGCCCTTTTAACAGCAAACACTGGAGAAGGCTAAAGGATCATTAAGCCAACTGTAATAGAGAAGAGAAATGTGAATTCTCTACTCCCCAGCCCCTCACTCGATGTAGTACATAAAATGGAGTCGTAGCTGAGCTTTTAATGTGTAAACATATAGCTAGCATATTTAATGGAGTCAATCATGTTCATATTATTATTTAATCAAAAAGAATTATACTAACTCCTTTAAATTGGATTTGAATATATCTGTTATTCACAGCTTCAAGTTTTCTTTCTTAAGAAGGGCTGAAGGAAAAACACCTCCCCAGCCCACTTGAATTCTGCAGTGGGAACTTTTATAGCATAAAACACAGTTAATAGAAAAGTAAAAATTGAAAATCTTTTTATATGAACCTAACATATAAAATTTCCAGTTTGACCCAAATAAAAAACAGTTTTATTCTCCATAACTTTTATATTTATTACATTTCAAACTAGAATACATGTGTTAGATGGTAAAACCTGCTGGAAAAGTATAGTGTTGCAATGGCCTTTATAAATACCAAGACAGAAGGATAAGGGTCAGAAGGTTTGCAGACTTTTCAGTTCAGGGAACCACAAATATAAAGAAATTCTTATGGTCCAGGGGAGCAAAAGGAGGAGATTTTAGAGCCTGAGAAGTGTTGCCAAAATAAATATACTTTAACTATTAAATGAAGACTATACATACCAGCTGGTATTGTGCTGCTAGTGTCTTAAAATATAAAGCATGCCATGAGATATTTCAGTATCTTAACTTCTACACCACATGTTTTCCACTTAGCCTATTGTGAAGACATTTTTTTTAGGTGAGAATGGATTGCCAAATTTCATAATCATGTTGTCAGTGAAAAATAGGATTTGTATTATAGTACAATAAAATTTGCTGAAATACATCTATTCCAGAATTTTAAGTATATATAAACAATAAACCATGTGTTATCTTATGCATTATCTATTTTTTCCTTCTTAAACTGAGAGTGTTCAAAAAAAACCACATAAAGCAAGACTAGTGAACAATTAGAAGAAACAACAAAGCACTGAACCAAAAATAGCCAAACACAAACTAAAGATTCTTAACTCTACTCTTATGACTTTTACCTTGTAGATAAAAGTATTCATTTTGGAAAGCAGAAAAACTGTCTTCCATAGTAGTTATTTGGAACAAAGATAGTGCTTTTCAGTACTGCAAACCTTATAAAACAAAAGCACCTTATTGACATAGGTAAAATCAGCAAAATTAAGATAAGTTAATAGTAGCCTGAGCACCAAGAAATATTTCTGTAAAATCAATCACTACGGTTAAAGGAAATAATAATATTTCATACATAGTGTTTTAAAAATGGAAGACTTTGGAGATGTTTTCTCCTTTGATCCTCATAATGACTCTTTGAGGTGGGTGCTACCAGGGCCATTATCCCCATTTTAGAGATGAGAAAATAGGCTCATAAGGTAACTTACCTTTAGTCTCAGCTAATAATTATCTGAGGGCTGGATTCAAACCTGGGTCCTTTCTAACCTCAAATCTAATAGCATTTCTACTATAACAGAACCTTGCTGCTTGAGATAAATTAGAACTAGATTGAATTAAGTATGACATTAAGTGTGCCGGTTCTACATCATCAGACAAGATTATTGCTGTTACTATCCAAAAGGACTCTTTCGTTTTGTGTTCTATGAAATAGATTTATCTATTGACATTGGGCCTTTTGTTAACATTCATCCTTTCAGGTGCCAGTGCTTTCTGTTAGTGCTGTATAAATCTAGCCGATATTATAATTCAGTTTTTCATAAATGCAGGAGATTTATCTGTAGGAATTTTATAACAGCTGTGTGGGATACAGTAACCCTTACTCAAATTAAATTCAGAGACTTCTCAAGGTAGAAGGCAAAAAGGAATTTATTACAGTCTCATGAGAAGGGGCACTTCCCGCGAGACCATGGGCAGTGTCAGCAAGGCAGTGCACCTGAGCGGAGCAGAGTACATTATATAGTTCCTAACGGGAAGCCCACTAGCCTCTCTTCTTATTGACTGGGAATCCAGGTGTACAGCCTAAGCGTGGAAACTACCCCAGAGACAAAGAACATGGAAAGGATCATTGCTTCCCAATGAGGGTTTTTGTTACCAAATACGGAACTTAAGGGAAGAATGCTGATGTGACAAAAGTGGGTGGGGGTGGGGGTACAACAGGTCATGTGACTGGAACTTTGGTCGTTCTCCTCCATCCTGGACCATTTTATTTGCCTAAGGGTGATAGTTATTTTAGCTTTGGCAGGAAGGGTGGGAGTTTGGGGGAATTCATGCCTGAGTGGTCATCAGTTAACCTGATTTCACTCCCAGCTAAATACTGAAGTAGATGGAAGATATTTCCTCCCTGATATCAGAATGCAGGTATCAAAATGCAGCAATAAGAGTCTAGGTTCCCACACTCTACGTGATTCAGGGTGTGACTTTACAGAAGGGCTTCAATATCCCTACAATCTCCTCTGTTCTCTGATATGGATTATAGGTATAAAACAATTTGAATTGTGTACCTTTTAGTTCCTGCCACTGAAAGATAGGCTACTTTTTAACGTGATCATTATAGCCATATTCTCTTATTATAAACTTATACTGTACAATTCCTTATACTTTACAATCTTAATCAAATTTTGTACCAATTTGGAATGGCATATTTTAAAAGCTCACTTTCTAGGAACTGTATGAACTGATCAGATGAAGATGTACAACTAGCAACTTCAGCAACTTTTAAAACTCCTGCCTCGGGCAAACAACCTCAGATATATTATCTTTGCAATTCATGATCTGGAGATAATGTGAGAAGTAATTAAAACTAATTCAGCTGAGTAGAAGGAAATATTGGTTACTTTGGGGATTAAAGGCTCAATCTCAGGTTGTAAAGGCCCTCCTATGTTTTTATTAATCCACCAGAAAAGCCTCAGTGAAGCTCTGGATCATACAGTCCATTGTAGGGACAACTAGATGGTGATAGAGTGGATAGAGCGCTGAGCTTGCAATCAGGAAGACTCAGCTCCCTTCAATTCAATTTCTGCCTCAGACACTAGCACTGTGACTTCAGGCAAGTCACTTAACCCTGTGTGCCTCAATTCCTCATCTTTAAAATGAGCCAGAGAAACAAATGGCAAACTACTCCAGAATTGTTTACCAAGAAAACCCCAAAATGGGATCACAAAGAGTTGGATACAACTGAACAGCAACAGAGGGAAAGTGACACAAAGATTTATTACCCATAGTAACTTCGGGGAAGTCATACTGTTTGTGAAAGGGAGGACAAGAGTTTAGATAATCAGGCAAGAAGGGAAGTAAGAGGGACAGCAAGGCTTACAGAAGTTCATGGTTTCTTTATGGAACAGGTAAAGGAATAGGCTGCAGTCTGCTATTCCCATAACCATCCAGAATCTGAACTTTCTTTTCCCCTTTCTTCAGCAAATGGCCAAATTCACACTCCTCTCACTTCCTTCTACTCTGCTGAAAGAGTGCAAAGTGTTAATTTTTGGTAACCTCTAAATTTCCCTCCCTGGGGCAAAGCCCCAGCTGCCCAAGGCAAGAGCCCTAAGGTAGCTGGGGATGAATTGATAGAGCACTGTGCCTGGAGTCAATAAGATGTGAATTCAAATCCAGTCTGATGCTTACTAGCTCTGTAACTCTGGCAAATCATTTAACCTCTGTTTGCCTCAATTTCTTCAGCTATAAAATGGAGATAATACTAGCATTTACCTCCCAGGGTTGTTATGAGGATCAGATGAGGTATTTTTTTTTTTTTAAAGCACTTAGCTCAGTGCCTGGCACAAGGTAGGGACTATATAAATATTTATTTACACCTTCCTTCCCTTCCCTCTCCTCCATGTTAGTTAAAGGTATATATGATATTTAGACTAACATTATAGTAGTAGCCTGCTTTGCATCTGAAATATTAAATACTCTTCTTCTTTGAAAGAATGTGTTTGCTTACTAGTATTTAATAGCAAATCAAATTAGATACATAAGAACCACCATCTCTCTAAGCTACAGAAACAGAAGTCTTATTTCAAATAAATATTTATTGAGTGCCTCCATGTTGAGCATTGTGATATGAGGAAGTATAATCCCATGTCTCTTACCTTTGTCTGTTATGGATTCAGCTAGTCTTTTTAAAGAAATAAATAAATCACAGTCTCAGAGTTAAAATAGATCTTAGCTGTTGCATACTCCCAGCCTTAGTCAACAAAGAAATTTTTGTTTGCTTTTTGCTTAATATAAGATGTGGCACTGAAGATTAAGGCATAGTCACCAGAGTTGTGGATGTGACATGAAAGATAAAACAGTTACATAACAACTTAAGACAATGTAAAATTAAACAATGTAAAATTGGATCAGACTCTGTAGATCACCTGATCGCTGAGGTCTCTTCAAATTCTGGAATTCAGTGATTCTTTATGGCACAATAAGTGCCACAAAAGTTTTAAAAATGTAAAGAGTAATGAATGTGGAAGACTTCCATTAAAAGAGAATATTTAATTGTACCTTGAATGATAATGGTAAGCAGTAAGTAGACAGTATACCATTCCAGGCATGAGAAATCTCCCAGTTATACTACCACAAAGAGACTAGTGTCACTAAAAAAGAATATTAAGTTTAAGAAATAGTAAAATAGTAGTAATAGTATATAGTTGCTACCTTAGGTTATAGTAGCATGGTACAGTGGTATATAGTCCTTGCCTTAGGACATCCTAACTAATATTTGTGGTGGTAAGAATTCATCAATGCCTCTTCAGGTCAACAGTTTGTAGCTCTAGGCATCAGGGAGTTAAAGGGGAAAGAAGGGGATAAAGAGAGTCACATAGTATTCCATTTCTTAGCTATTTAGCAACACTTGACCTTCATTCTCCTTGAAGGCTCTTCTCTGACAGATGCTAGCTTAAATATTCTATGATGCAATTTCATATCTTTACTGAATGACAGAATTACTCTACAGAATTGTAAAGGACCTCAGCAGCCATTTAACCCAGCTGTAACATATTACTAAGTGATCTTCTAGTTTCTGCCTGAAGAGCTCTAATAAAGGGGAATTTACCCCTTCTTAGGGAACCCATTTAAATTTTGAAAAAAAACTATTAGAAAGTTTTTCCAAGTATCAAGACTAAATTTGCCTATTGACAATTTCCATTGCCCATGGTTCTACCCTTTGTGGTAAATAGATCACGGCCAGTTCTTCTTTCTTGTGTCAGTTCTTCAAGCTATTTGAACACAACTATCATGTTCCCCTTGAGATTTTTTATCTCCAGGCTAAAATCCCAGTTTCCTTCAACTGATACTCATATAACATGGATTCAAGGTTCTTCACTAACCTGGTTGCCTCTCTGGCACTCTCTGATTTATCCATGTTCACATTATACCTTGGTACCCAGAATTGAGCATGATATTCTAGATGTAATCTGATCAGGACAGAAAACAGAAGGTTTATTATCTCCTTATTTCTGGAAATCTAATACCATGAAAATTCAACTCAAAGGAGGCTAGGGATAGGGATTAGCTTATTTGGCTTCCATGCCCCAGTGCAGACTGATTTATACCTTACAGTCCATTAAAACCTCCAGATTTTTTACAGTAAACTGCTGTCTATCCATGCTTCCCCATCCTGTAATTGCAAAATTGATTTTTTGAACCTAAGTATAAAACTTTACATTTATCCCTATTTCATTAAATTCAGACCACTCTTCTAACCTGTCAAACTCTTCATGTCCTTACTCTTTAATCTGTGTGATGACTATATTTCTCCAACTCTGTGTCATCTGCAATTCAGTAAGTATGTCATCAAAGCCTTTCTTCAAGTAATTGATAAATATGTTTAATAGCCCAGGACCAAGCACATATCCTTCAGTATCGATCCCTCTAGAAACTTCCTAACAAGCTGACATTGAACCATTGATGATTATGTTTTGAGTCTGACTGTTCAACTCATTCCAGACCTATCTAAGCCTGTTCTTATTTTTATATATTCCATACCAGTATTTGAGTCAAACTCAAATAAAAACAGACCCCTGCTAGCACATATATATATATATATATATATATATATATATATATATATATATAATTTTTATTTATTTTGTTACACATTTCCCAGTTACATTTTAATCTGGTTTGACTCAAACTATGGAGTTTTACAAGTTAGAATTTTGACATCTATGTTCTATACTTCTCCGTGTTTTCTATAGGAATAGTATGAAATACTTTACCTAATGCTTCACTGACATCTAGATAATATTAGTCATAATCTAGTCTATGCCTGAAGAGCTCTAATGAAGGGGAACTTATTTCTCCTGAGGGAACCCATTCAAATTTTGAAAAAAAGTATTAGAAAGTTTTTCCAAATATTAAAACTAAATTTGCCTGTTGACAATTTCTACTGCCCCTGGTTCCTCCCTTTGGGCCAAGTAGAACATAGCCAGTTATGCCAATATGCCAATATGCGTTGAGTGGAACTTTGTCAACAAAAAAAAGGTTAATTTAATCATTCTTAATCATACATTCTAGAATTTCTAGTCAAGCTCACTGACCTGTTATATAAAAAAAAAGACATTTACTTTTCCCATTCTCTATCATCTTTCAGATATCGCTGACAGTACTTATCAGTCTCATCCACTATTTCTTTTAGTGCCCAAAAGCATGTAAGCTCCTGGAAAGTGGAGCTATTTTTCTTTGTAGTAGCAGCAGGAATACTCTGAAACCCCCTGTAACTGTGAGTGTAACAGCCAGACCCATCCCTTCCTCTGCTAGGCCTGTTAACTAAGGCAGCTGAGCACAGTGCCTTATACACAAAGGGCATTTAATTAATGTTTGTTGAATAATTGATGTAGGTCATCTGGGCCAAACTGACTTGAATTAAGACCAAATAATATTCTCTTACCATTTTCCTTTTTATCTTAAGTACCGAACTCCCTGTTACATATTTTTATTCTCTTGTGTCTGAGGCAAAGGTCTGTCTCTCAGGCACAAAAAACAGGAGCAAAATAAGAATGAGCAGCTCTGCCTTTTCTCTGTGATCAGTAATCATTGTCCAGTCCACTCCTAGCAATGATCCTATAATTTCATTGAACTTCTTTTTTCTCCACTCTAGCTTTAAAATCATTTTATTTTGCTGCTTGGCATTCCTCTCCAAGCCTTAGCTCATTCTCAGCTTTTGTAATCTTGACACTACTTTTACAGAATTGTACTTTTTACATGGTCCTGATATTCATTTCCTATTACCTTCCCTTCTAATTTCCTTATATAACTTGGTTTTTTTAATATAAATTAATGAGTTCCCAAAGCATTTACATCAGTCCACTCAAATTCCTGTTTTTCTCAGAATTATTATCCTTTGTGTCTTTGAAATTTCGTTCTCAAGAATTTTCAGTTCCTCTGGCCTGGTTTCTCCATTGTCCATGGTTTCCTCCCAAACCTTCTTCTTAAGCCTTTGAAATCTGTTATTCCCAAATACAGGCTTCATGGAAGACTATTACCAACTTTCCTCTCCTCTGTCCCAAACTCTAGGAAAAAAAGGTTATTCTTACCCAACTCCCACTATTCCCATCATTTCCATCCTAATGACAGTTTCTCCTTGCTGGTAAGAATCAGATCCAGCATGGAACTTCCCCTTATTGGTTTCTTAACTTTTTGAAGGAAGAAATTACGATTAGGGAAAATCAAGAAATTTTTCTTTTAACCTACAGAGCTCCAACTGATGTCTGGATAACTAGTTTACCATCACCACTCTCAGTCTCCATGCAAATCTTATGATCTCTTTTTTGAACACCTCATCTATTTCCTCATTCTGTCAAAATGGTCTATAATCTTAATGGCAAAGTCATTTCTCATCCTGTCTCCACTGATGGATGTTTACTAAAAAGTTCTCTACCATTCCCCCACCCCCAGCCACTACTGGTTCCTAGATTTCCACAAGTGGAATATATCTTCTTATTATAAAATGCTGCCCAACTCCTCACCCTCCCCTGACCTTTACCTGTCCTGTTTCTTTTAAATAAGATGTTATTTTCCATAATAATTTTAACATATCCTCCTTTGTGAAATTCAGATAGTTTGAATAGGTTTCAGCTTTTGGGAAGGAGACATATAGCAGTGCCTTATGACGAATGGATCAGGGTGTTCCCACAATAGTCAAACTTAATCTAAACTAAGATTCTTCTTTCACTGTAGCTATTCTTTATGGTGTCTAGCTTGGAAGATAAACATAGGCAGTTTTACGCATGTTGCAACGAGGCCTTCTGACCAGTGCTAGAGGAAATCCTAGAGAGATTCACATTATGATGAATTTTCCCCTCTGTGCAAGTAAGTTATGATGAGATTCTGCTGTATTTGGAAATTTGAATAATTATCAAAGTCTATGATAAAACATATCTGATAATACCCATTTATTTACTTTCTCTCTGCCTTACTTTTTTCCAGATCTCAACTCTAACTACTTAGTCTCCTTTAAGATAGATCTTTTTTGGAGTAGATGGATGAACCAATACTCCCATAGTGCTGAGTAGGATTCAGAGGGAATGTAAGCACCGCTTTTACAAAATATCTTAAGATCAGTGTTACTATAAATCATCCTACATTTTCTGGAGCATCATTGGCAACTATAACAGTAGCAAGTTATATAATACCTAGGCCTGTCCCCACCTATACTAGGCCTTGAACTAATCCTTTTTTCCCCTATATGAAAACCTTGGAGTTTTTCTCTCTGCATTATATATTTTTAAAATGGAAGTCATTAGTTTGACATCACATCTTTTTCTTAATACCTTCTTCTGATTCTGTATACCCAGCAGCCATCCCTTCCAACAAAGATTGAGAAAGAAAAAAGAGCAGTTCACCAGAATCAGCCAGCATACTGACCATGTCTGACAATATATTTAGTCCCATAGTCTTCCAGCTCTGCAGTTAAGAAAGAGTAGTGCATTTTCTCAACTCTGCTTTAGGGCTGAATTTGGCCATTATAATGACTGTGTTCTGTTTCTTATTGTTCTTTCTGTTTCTTTTGTTGTAGTTATTGTGAATATTATTTTTCTGGTTCTGCTTACTTCAGTCCATATCAGTTCACATAAGTCTTTTCATGATTCTCTTCATGTTTGTCATTTCTTAGAGATTAGTAGAGTTCCATTGCATTCATATATCACAGTTTGTTTAATCATTCCCTGATTAATGGACACCTTCTTTGTTTCCAGTTCTTTGCCACTACAAAAAGTACTGAAATTAATATTTTAATGTGTATGGGATCTTTAATTCTGTCTTTGACTTCTTTGGGGTATATGACTTGCAGTAGGATCTCTGAATATTAACACTTTAGTCACTTTCTGCAATGTGTATTAAAGTACACACTACTCATTTGAAACCACAGAATTTAAGTTTTCAGAAGAATGTACTGAGAATTTGAGACAGAAGTATTAGAAGCTTCAGAAGAGAATAAAGGTACTTCTAATATATTATTTGACTCTTCCTTCTATTTATTGCTGCTGCTATTGCTGTCATTCTCCTCTACCATCTTCCAAGAAGTAATCAGTACTAGACAGTAGTAAGGTCTGACCTCTTTTCCCTCATAAAAGGTCCAGGGGATCCCAATGATCTACAACTGGAACTACCATTAGCAGTTCATCCTCCAATCTTTCCATGCTGCAAACAGGGGAGTTCCCCAAGTATCTCCTTGCTCGGAGACTGTTTGCACTGGAGGTAAGTGTGAAAAGGGGAAGTTGTGGGGTGTAATGGGATGAGGGTTTCCCAAACCTTTCCCAGTCCCTCAGAAATAACTTGATTCTGGGGCAGAGAAAAGGTTCGGGCTGGTTCTTACTTCCTCTGAACCAGTTAACCCAGCCCAAAATTTGACCTGCTTTTCCTCAAACTGGGAGTCAGAAATCCCTTTTCTTTTCTGTTTTTCTGCTGCAGAAATTCCCAACATTCCCATTTTGTGGGCTCCAGAAAGGGGTAAGCAAAGCCTTCAATCCCAGCCAATCATTTCTAAATTAATAATTTTTTAGTGTTTCGGTTTTGTTGTTGTTTTTTTTGTCATCATTCAAAACAATGCTCAGATCCATTTCCCTCATCAATTTAATTTCCTTGTGGATTGTTATGTACCTATGTTCTAGGATTGTTTCTGTATCCCTGAACACTAGAGTTCAGATCCATCCGCTATTTCCATTTGTGTACTGTTCTCTTGTGGGTTCTCATATGCAATTAATTTATATATTGGTATTTACTAAATGGAAGAAAATCCAATTCAGGTTGTTTCACCTTCAGTCTCATCCTTTCCCTGAAAGGTAGGGTTTTTCAGCTGACAGCCAGGCACTACCTCACTATTTGCCCATGGTCTGAGATCACCTTTGTGTTTACTGCGTTTGGTTGCTATATCATCCTGCTGCTCACTCACTTGCAAGATGTTCTCCATTCCCTTAGTGGTGGCTTTTCTCATCTGCTAATGGCCCAATGTTGCCATATCTGTTAGCTGCTTCATCTACCTAGAGACTGCCCAGCTTTGCCTATCCACCATCCTATTCCCTCTCTGGCATTACTACCTGCCAAATGCTGTGCTTCCCACCTGCCTGCAATTGCCAAGTACCTCCTTGAAAACCAGGTAATACCAAAACCCAGATGCTGACTTCCCAGCTTCTATGCTGTCTTGTTTCCATTTGCTGAATACCCTATGCTTTTGAGATAGCCTTCTGACTGGATTAACTTGTCTGCTGTTTCCTCTACCAGTTTACTCTATATTAGACTAGTCTCAATTCACTGAAGACATTGTATTCATCTCCTGTGTCTCTGTAGCACTGTCCTTTTGCTACTTGCTGATTGGATTATATTGTTTTCTTATGGTCCATTGCATCTGATAACTCACTGGCATTGCTCACTATGGCCTTGTTGTCCTCTTACTATTTTATTTTCAAAAAAGTTTTTCTAAGCATGATCCAAAGAAATAATGGAAATTTTAAAAATCTTGCTGTACAGCAGCCTAATAGTTTATCTTTTTAATTCAGATTTGTCCTCCTTTCTGCTTTTTCATTTGGTTCCTTATCTGGAAATAAGGGGCTACTTTCTCCAATTCTTCATTGCTTTTGTGTCAGTTGCTTCTCATATCATGTACTCTAAACATTTGTTTCTGTTTTTATGGAATATTTTTATATTTTCTCCATTTGCCAAATCTTTTAAAGATGTCCTTATTTTTAAAAAATCCTTTAAAAGGAGAATTATTTCTGTTTATTTTTGTCTTTTTTTAGTAAATCTGGAAGGTGAGCAGGGGGCCCTCCAGAGTATCTTCTCAGATAGGTTCAATTCTTAGTAATTCTTTGCAGTACAAATCATATTAGTTTTTCGTTAAACTCTCCCTTTCAGAAGGTCATTTCTTTCTTCAGCTTCTGCATAGTTTCTTTATGTTCCATTATCAATACCAAGAATACTTCAATTATTCTTTCCATATGTCTTTTCCTCTCCTTTTAATATATCTTTCTTTGTGGGGATAGGGAAAAGAGTTGGCATGTTTTACTATTACTTGCAAAATTTTCTGGCATCTGCAAAGATTATAAAGCACACATTTCTCCCCACTGAAGAGTCTGCAGTCTTTTTTACTCAAATTTAAATACAAGGTAAAGGCTAAATGTGAGAATCTGTGAAGACATTGTTAGTGAGATCAGAAAGCACAAGACCCCGAAATAACAACCTAATTTTGGATTGTTGGGAAGCTTATACTTGAAGTTTAGGAAATGACTTATGTCATAAAATCTAAATTTAACTTTTTCTACTAGAGAGCAAATAGAAAAGAAAAAGTTGTACTGTCTAGGGGTATGCAGAAAGTTCCAAGAATAGATATAGATAAGGCTCTTTATCCTAGTAAAAGAGAGGCAACTGATCAGCATGGGAGAAGGGTAAATTATTGTTTTTAATATCTTTCAATTCTTTTGTTTAATTTAATGGAAATAAAGTGAATAGCAGAGAAATTAATAACACTTAGTAGTTGGGATCTCACTGAAAAGCTGAGGGTATTTGTAATAGAAATAGAGGAGGAAAAAAGACTTCTAGAGAGCCTGCAGAAAACCAAAGGGTAAAATTTTTGAGGACTCAAGTTCTAGAAATAAAGAGTAGAGAGAATGACATTCAGATGACATGAAAGTTGGAAAAGTTTGAAGTAGAGGAATGAGGATTCTGAGGAAGCCAAAAGAAAGGACAATAACCTTAGAAAAGTGATATTGCTTTGAAATGTAAGATGAGTATTTCAAAGAAGGAAATCTTTAAAGGGAAGAATGCAAATAAAAGATAAGGTATAGAAACTTGAGAGTGAGCAAGTGTTCCAGAGAAACTGGAACAATGAAGGGAATAGAAATAAGTATTTAAGAATAACCCTAGGATGTAAAAAAGGTATTAATAAAATACTTATAATAATGATGATCAAAGGAAAAAGGAAAGATTGCGTGGCCTCATGGTAGTTGGCCCAAAGAAGAAAGTCAGAAATACGTCCTCATAAATGTCCGTCCTAATTATGGTTTTAGGACCAATCAGTAATGGCATAATCTTAAAAATTCTCATTATCATAAAACACAACTGATGAATAGCAGTTGTAACTTCAAGCTAATAGTTCAGATGACAAGCTAAACTGAAGCAATACAGCAGAGCACATCAAGCTATTATTGACTGGTGATTTAGAACAGTGATCTCTAAACTTTTTTTGATCATGTACTCTTGTCAGTAATTGAAAAATATCCCTGGTGGATGTGCTCAGGGTAGGACAGGGGACTTTTCCAGTGGCACACGAGTAGCAGCAGCAGTAGGCATACTGTTGCCTAGCGAACTCAGAGGGGTAAAATTGGGAAAGTATACATCTGAGGAAGGGGTTCAAGTAGGAGAATAGTGACCTGAAATGGAGAACGGGTGGATTTAATTATGTTTCAGCAAAGCTCTGCAGTTGACTATCATGAAGAAGACAGGATGTGAGATGTATTTTGCTCTCTGATTGGTAAATCACATACCCTTTGAAGTTAAACCATATCCCTACTGATATGACGCTCCCAGCCCCGACTTTGGAAACCATTAGTTTATAATGCAACTTTGAATTAAAAGAGTTCTTGTCCACAGAAACCTCAACTAAGGATAAATAATTTTGTCAGGTGCTTGAAAGCTTAAAGATGACTTCTTGGGTATATAAGAGAGGTTAAGTTATAGCTAATTCTACCTGCACATAGACAAAGAATGACATTCCAAGGATTAGCCATTCCAGTTAAGATAAATGTGTGTGTGTTCATCCTTTGTTGCTGAAGAAGACCATGCCATCAGAGAAATGATAACATGACTTGCACTTGACTTTGTTTTGAGTGAGGGAGGGCTGTGCAAGTCACCAGCCTCACTTCTCCTCCAGAGCCATCTGAATCCAGTGACCAGATATTCATAAGGATGACTGGAAATGACCTAGGATGAGGCAGTTGGTTAAGTGACTTGTCCAGAATCACACAGCTAGTGAGTGTCAAGTGTCTGAGGTAAAATTTGAACTCAGGTCCTCCTGACTCCTGCACTTGATGCTCTATACACTGCACCACCTAGCTGCCCCAATTAAGATAAATAAACTGAGGTAAATATGTAAGTAGATAGATGCATAGACAGGTGGAGCAAGAAAACATTTATTGAGTTTATACTGTGGGCCAGGAACCTATGCTAAGTGCTAGGGTTACAAAAACAACAATGACAACAGTGATGATGATGATAACACCTAACTTTTCTATAGTGCCTACTGTGTAATAAACACTTTACAAATATTATTACATTTGATTCTCATAACTCTGTGATGTAAGGGCTGTTATGATTCCTATTTTACGGTTGAGGGAACTGAGATAAATAGAGGTTAAGTGACATGCCCAGTATCACACAGCTATTAAGTGTCTAAGGCCAGATTTGAACCTAAATTTTGCTTCCTGAACTCAGACCTAGTTTTGTATCCAACTGTGCCACCTTGCTGCCTGAGAAAACATTAGAAAACCTTCTAATGGGGTGAGCATAGGGGTAGGGGCAAAATATAAAAGGGATCTAGAAAGTTGAGCAAGGGGGAAGAGGAATGGTAAAGGTAGAGTAAAGAATTTTATAGGATGGTGAAAAAGTCTGGAGAGTAAGTTGGGCCTGAGAGTGAGCTTCATAACTCAGGCACCTCCAGAAATGTCAGTCTCAACCAGAATCAGAGTAGACTTCAGAGATTTAATGAAATAATAAACATTTTTTAAGTGCTTACTATGTGCTAGGTGCTGTCCTAATCATTGGGAATACAAATACAAAAAAAGACAGACAGTCCTTACCCTCAAAGAGCTTACAGGCTAACTGAGAAAGACAACATATCAAAGGAAGTCGAAAGGGAAGGGAGGAAGGTCCCTGATATGGAAGCCTGATGGAGAAGTCCAAAGGAGTGTAGCAGGGTAGGAATGAGGAGACAGCTGGCCCATATGCCCTCCTTAAATGGTAGTTCAGGAAGAAGCTCTCCATTTTCCATTCAAAGAGGTCCCAGGAAGCAGAGGATTGATGAGGTGTGAGTACCAAGACTGACATGATCTTATAGGATGACGAGGCTCCTGTAGGCACGATGGAAGAGTCCAAACAAGTATTGGTAGGTTACAGCTGTTTTTAATATTTCTAGTTTCCAAAAGTTAGAAAAAGTGGGCTCAATGATTTTCAAGGGTGCTCTACTATCTACAGAATCAAATATAAAGTGCCTTCTTTGGCATTTAAAGCTCAAACCAACTGGCTTCTTCCTACCTTTCCATACTCCTCTCCTCCTTACCACATGCTCTGTCATCCAGCCATCCTGGCCTCCGTGACCCATTTCTGTGTCTGCATTTTCCCAGGCATGACGTGCTCTCCCTCCCAGTTTCCAGCTCCCTGAATCTGTGGCTTCCTGTAAGATTCAGCTCAAGCACCACCTCCTCCAGAAATTTTCAAGATGACTCCAGCTATTAGTGCCACCCGTTGTAAAGTCATCTTACATTTTATCCTATGTGTTCTGGATGTATGTGTTTCTGTATGTGTAGTCTGCCTTATGGGAATGTAAGCTTCTTAAAGGCAGGGAGTCTTTTTGCTTTGTCCTTGAATACTTAGTACCTATCACAGTGCTGCCTGTCACAGAATAAGCGTAATAAATGCTTTTTGATTTATTGATTTGCTGTGTCTACTACTCACATGTTTTTATTCTTTCCTTCTGTCTGATCCTTTGCAAAATTATACAGTCAGACATACTGCCTAAAAGTATCTTTTCATCTGTCCTAAGAGCTGTCATAAGTGGGAATTTCTTCTGCACTGATGCTGTATCTCACAGAAGGAAGATTGCTTGATGCTGATTATAACTTAAATACCCCTTAGATTGCTTTCACTTTGAAAGCCTACCACATTCAGTGACAGGTTAGTTATTCTATTGGTGGTTATTAAAGTGATCACCAACATTATGTAAAATTGGGCTTGTTATTTTTATACCAAAAAATTTGAGAGAAATATATATAAATAGAAAACAAGCAGTAAAGGGTTTGTTTTTGAACAAATAGGGAAAATTCTTTTTTGAGTGCAGCTTCATGTTAAAAAAAATTGTGATTTGCATATATGAATGAATGGATGAATAAATGAAAAGACATTTATTAAGCATTTACTTTGTGCCAAGCTCAGTACTAAGTCCTAGGGTTACAAACACAAAAAGCATAGACAATTCCCATCCTCAGGGAATTTACATTCTAATATGAGAGACTACATTTAGTGGACTGGTGGCCAGATAGAGGTATTTTGGTTTGGTAAACTTGAGGGATCATGCGTAAAACTTTACTGCAGTAGATTAATATACCCTTTCCAGGATCTTTGGCAATATTTATTTGATTATGACCCCTAGAAATTGAAGTTAGGATGGAAGGGGACAAAGGAAACCCTGAAGAAATGCAACTGGGAAGAAAGTAGCTAGGAGTAAATTGAAGTATGTTTGGGTCCCATGTGAAGTAGTGAGTCAGAGGAGACACCCACCTATCAAGATAGTCAGTATCCTTAGCTGGAGTTGTAGGGATGGAAGAGTTAAAGCCTCCAAGGTGACACTGGTAGCGTTCAGGAATTTAATTCTACATTAGTATCAACTGACACTCACTGTCCGTAGACTCTGCTATATTAATTAGTGTCACTACAAAGTAGAATCCATCACTGACTAGATCAGTTAATCATCTGAGCCAGGATTTCGTTATCTTACACCCTGACCTGCTTCTTCTGTCAAAATTGAGGTAGATCCTCCAACCTTGACAGCAGGTACCTTTCATTCCTGCTGCTGAGTACCTCACAGTCAGACCTTTAAACTTAATAAGCTTCACTGACCTATTTATCTTTCGTTCTCCTCATGTACTGAAGTTATTTCAGTTAACAGTAAGGGAAGAACCAAGTTCTTCAAGAAGAGGAAAAGGCAATAACCAGAAAGCATGCTCAAAATCCATCTCACCTTTTTATTAGCTTCTGTTAGCTTCTCAATTTTCAAATTGAAGATATGCCTTAATGTGAACTGAAATGCATTTTATTTGTGCACATAATGAAAAAAATCAAGGCAGAAATAAATTATATACTAATACAGATAATGAAAAATCACAAGGTAACAGATGTGGTATGAGAAAGCCAATGAAAATTAGTGTGTTTTATTTTTGTTGTCTATACTTTTTTCTTTCAGTGTAAGAATTGAATAGCTTTTTTCTCTTGAAGATTAGGAATAACTATTTATACTAAAACAAAAACAGAGGAAATAGATACTATTGCATTTCCTTTGTGGAAAAATGTCTAAAAAATAAATTATTTCAACCTGATCCTGAACATCAGGGTCCAATAAAAGATTGGATTTCGAATCAAAAGACCAAGGTTCAAATCTTGTTTTTGTCACTCACTGGCAAAGTGACCTTGAGCAAGTCACTTTACTTCTCTAGTCCTCAGTTTCATCATGGATTCAGTAAAAAGATTAGACTTGATGATCCTTGGGTTCCTTTAAAGCTCTTAACTGTGCTCCTATTATCATTATTATTATGTATAACAAGGAAAGCAAGTTCTTCCCATGTAAAAGTACCTTTTTTGGAACATTGCATTAAAAATTCATTTAGTACCTACTTTGTGCATACAGGTTGCTGTTGTAAGTTCTGGCAGAAACACATAAATCAAGACATTTTTTCTTCCTTCTGATGCCTTCCAGTTGAGTAGAGGAGATAAGGACACACACACACAAGTAACTATGATACAGCAATCTTAAGGTTTTAAGAGAGGGACAAATAAAGTGTTATTAAGGTACTTAGCTGAAAAGGTAACATTTGAGTTAGATTTTGAAGGATGATAAAAGATTTCAGCTTAGGTCTTAGCTGAAAAGATTTCAGCAGGCAGACTTAGGATCAAGAGAGAAAACAGTATTCCTAATTAAGGGAATGGCTCAAAAAATCTAACCATAAGTATAAATAAAACATAAGACTTGTACAAGGAATAGCAAAAGTCCAGTTTGCTTGGCATGTAGATTTTATAGGAGGAAATAGCACAAGAAAAAGAAAAAAACAGATTTTGCCAAATTGTGGAGGGGTTAAAATGCCAGCCTAAAGATTAAACTTAATTCAGTAGAGAGCCGTTGGATTGGAAGAGGGACAATACTGGAGCAGGAAGAGATCAGATAGGAAACTGTTGTACTATTCCAGATAAAAGGTAATTAGGCTCTGGAATAGTGATGGTGGGAATGGAAAAAAGAAAAAAGTGGAGACAGATGTAAGAAACATTGCCATGTAGAATGACTTCTTGATACTCAGGCAGCTATTAACTGTAGTCTTAGATTTACTTTATTCTTTCCATTTTCCTGGGTTTTTTCATCAGTCTTGTAAGTGTATATGCTCAAAAGGACAGCAATGCATATTTTCATGACTTCGCCAAAGGCATAATTGAAGTTGGAGTTCCAGACAGAATTGGGTCTAAGTCCAAGTTGTTTTGGTGTTTCAGGAATTATTCCTTGTCACATTTAGATTGTAGTCATGTAGTATGGTTAGGCATACAGATGAATAGAAAGAGAGAAATGCAGACTTTATCTACAAATAGATATAGTAGTATACTTACTTTATTACCTCAAATCCTATTAATATTGAAATAAACTATTTTTTTCACTTGCATATTCCTGCAGCAAAAATGAAAGCAAAAACTCATGCAGATTTAAAGAGAGCAAGTCAATAAAATAAAAATACAGATCTTCATAAATAAATTTTTCCACTTGAACACAACCCATGTGAGTTTTATGACAGCTCTAATTTTCTCTTACCTGTGACCCACTGTTGAATCTTCCTGTGGTATTATTGTCCAATACTTTGCAACATAATAGGAATGTGAGACATGTGAATGCAACAAAACTACATTAATTCAAGATAACCCTCACCACCCCTTCATTTCCAGTCAAGTGCCAGGATCTATTTTACCTTCATAACGTCTCTTTAATCTTATCCCTTTCTCTTTTCTGCTTCTGCCACCATCCTTTTGCAGGTCCGAGTACCTCATCCCTGGACTATTGCAATAGCCTGATGTCACCCTGCCACACAAAACTCTGTCACTACTCTAACCTACCCTCCATTCATCTGTCAAAAATAGTTTCCAAAAGAAAAAATATTTTCTGATGAGTATTCTCCCACTGCTCAATAAACTTCAGGGGTTCTCTATTACCTCCAAGATCAAATATAAAATCTTTTATTTGATGTTCAAAGCCCTTCATAACGTGTCCCCTGGAACCCCACTTTTCTGGTCTTCATAAACCTTATATACCACCACATAATCATCAGTCCAGTGACTCTGGCCTCCTTGTTCTTCCTAGAGCTAGACATTCCATCTCCCAACTCCAGGCATTTTCACTGGTTTTCCCCCATGCTTGGAATGTTCTCCCTCCTCAAATCTGCCTCCTGACTTCCCTAGCTTCCTTTAAATCTCAGCCAAAATCATACCTTCTACAGGAAGTATTTTCTAACTCCTCTTAATTCTACTTCCTTTCCTCTGTTGATTATATTCAATTTATCATGTAACATCAATCAGAGGCAGCCTGAGGTAAAGACAGAAAGTATAGAAATTAGCAATTTTACCTAGTTCAATGAGCTGATCTAAGTCATATAAATCATATAAAATATCCCCATGACTGGCTTTTTTGTTGTTGTTATTGTTTATTTCTTTTAGTACTAGACCATGGCAGTGAGTCTATTTTACCAATGAATTGACATATAACAATGCACATCCTACTAACTATCGAAAGCATGCCCCCCAGGAAAAGCTCTTCGCAGATACATGATGCCTCCTTTTGGTACTCCTACCTCATCAGTAACTTCACTTGCCTCTGTCCCTCTGATTGGAGGCCTAGAGATCAGGGCAAAAACTTTCTCCCAAAGCCCAAATTTAAAGAGGGCTCAGAATTCCAGACAACTCTTCATTTTGCACTTACTGCACTACTTAGGTTCTATTCCACAGTCATCATGTCCCACCCATTTTCTTCCCACATTAGATTGTAAACACTTTGAAGGCAGGCACTATCTTCCTTTTTTCTTATTTATTTTCCTAGCTTAGCACCTGGAACTTTGAAAGCACTTTAATAAATGTTTAATAAATGTTCATATTATATTGCAGGCTATGGGCACAAGCCTACACACACTCACTCTTATAACACTATACTTGATTTTTAGAAGACCTGTGTTTTCATCTGTATAGGGAGTTCCCAGTGAGGAACTTCCTCTATCAATTCAAATTAGTACCTTCTGTAAGTGAGTTGATGAGATTGGAGCACTGAGAGGTTCAAAGATCATTAATCTCCTACTTGCCAAAACTAATGACCTTTTCTCAATCTTCATACTTGTTGACCTCCCTGTAGTATTTAACACTGTTCCCAGACTGTGAGGTGGCACAGTGGAGACAGTTAACTTGAAATAAAATTCAGACTCATATGTTTAGCTATGTGACCTACCGCAAATCATTTAACCTCTTTCCCTAGTTTCCTCAACCCAAAAATGGGTATAATAGTACCTACCAACAAGAGCTGTTGCAAGAATAAAATGAGATACTATTTTTAAAGTGCTTTGCAACCTTTAAAGCCCTGTATAAATGTTATTAGCAGTTATCCACTCTTGCTAGATATACTCTGCTCTAATTTTTCCAGATACCGAACTCTGGTTTCTTTTCTGCTCTGACTGCCCATTCCTTCTCAGTATCCTTTTCGTTACCTCCTCCATGTCAACCCAACTTAACCTACTCCCCAAAGCTCTGTCTGAGGCCCTCTTTTTTTTCCTATATACTCTCTCATTTGGTGATCTCACAAGTTCCCATTGGTTGAATTATTAGTAAGTCAACAAAGATTTATTAAGTACCTAATATTTGCAAGGTATAGCAGAACTGGGCTTGGAATCAGGAAGACATCTTGAGTTCAAATCTGTACTCAGATGCTTATTAGCTGTGTGACCCAGCTTATTAACCCTTTTTGCCTCAGTTCTTCCTATGTAAAATGAGCTGGAGAACGAAATGGCAAACCTCTTCATTGTCTTTGCCAAGAAAAACCCAAACATGGTTACAAAGAGTTGAACACAACTGAACAGCAACAACAAATATTCCAGGCACTGGGCAAATCACAGGGGGTACAAAAAGAAGCAAAAGACAGCCCCAGCCCTCAACGAGCTCACAATTTAATGTAAGAGAAAACAAGCAAACAAATATATACAAATAAGCTGTCTATATAGGATGAATAGGAAATAATGAAGAAAAAATACTAAAAATTAAGAGGAGTTGAGAAACACTTCCTGTAGAAAATAGGATTTTAGTTGGGATTTAAAGGATGCTAGTTAAGGCAATTACTAGATATGAGGAGGGAGAACATTCTAGACATAGATGACAGCCAGAGGGTAATGCCTGGAGCTGAGAGACTGAATATCTTGTCCATGAAATAGCAAGGAGGCCAGTATCACTTTACTGAAGATTACGTGGAAGGACTAAGGTATGAGAAGACAAGAAAGGCAAGAGAAAGCTAAATTATAAAGGGCTTTGAATGCAAAGTATAGGATTTTTTTTTTCCTATTCTGGATGTGATAAGGAGCTACTGGAGTTTTCTTGAGTGTGGGAGTGACTTGGTGAGTGCCGTGGGAAAATCATTCTGATGACTTAATGGAGAATGCATTGGGGTAAAGGAGAAGCTTGAGGTAGGCAGACCTATCAGCAGGCTATTGCAATAGTCTGTGTATAAGCTGATGAGGACCTGTACCAGAGAGGTGGCAGTGTCAGGAGAGAGGGAAATGTATTTGAGAGATGATGCAAAGATACAATTGACAGGCCTTGGTAACATTGTATAAGGGAAATGAGAAATAGTGAAGAGTTGAGGATGACTCCTAGGTTGTACACCTGAGGGACTGGGAAGATGGTATTTCCTTCTAGAGTAATAGGGAAGGTGGGAGGTGAAGGAGAGTTTAGAGAGAAAGCTATTGAGTTCAGTTTTGGACATATTGAGTTTAAGATGTATACTGGACATCTAGCTGGAGATATCTGAAAGACAGTTAGAGAAATAAGATAGGAGTCTTAGGCACCGTAGGTAGAGTTGAGAATCATCAGCATATTAAATCCATTAAATCTCAATTAAATTCATGGGAACTGAGGAGATCACCAAATGAAGTAAAATAGAAGAGAGAATAACTCAAGCCAAAATCCTGTGGGACACTATGGTTAGCGGGTGTGATCTGAATAATAATCTAGCATAGTAGACTGAGAAGGAGCAGTTGGATAGAGGGGAGAACCAAGAGAGAGTGATATCCTGAAAACCTAGAGACAATAAAAACAACACTTATTATGTTCCAATCATTGTAACTGTGCTAAGTACTTTACAGTTATCCTATTTGATGCTCACCACCCTGAGAAGTAAATGCTATTATTATCCCTATTTTATCAATGAGGAAACTAAGGCAAACAGAGTGACTTGACCAGGGTTACATAGTTGGTTTCTGAGACCAGATCAAAGAAAAGAATGTGACCAATAGTGTCAAAGGCTGCAGATAGGTCAAGGAGAATTCGTTGGAAAAAAAAAATACCACTGGGTTTGGCAATTAAGAGATCATATATAATTTTGGAGAGAGCAGTTTCAGTAGATTGATGAGATTGGAAGCTGGATTGTAAACTTTTATGAAAATAATTAGGAGAGAGGCAAGTGGAGGCATCAATTGTAGATGACTTTTGCAGAGTTAGCTACAAAGGCAGAAGAGCTATATGACAATTGTTAGCAGATATGGAAGTATCAAGTAAAGGTTTTTTGAGAAGGCATGGGAATGTTTGTAAACAGGAAGGAATGAGTCAATAGACAGGGAGAGATTGAAAATAAGTGATAGTTTGGATGACACAGAGGAATGGGATTACTTGAGCAGATAGAGGGGGTTAGTCTTGGTAAGGAGTAAGGCTGCCTCATCATGTGAGATAGGGACGAAGGAAGAGATGGTAGCAGAAGGCATCTGAGTGACAAATGAGGATAGAGGAGAGAAGAGGGAGCTTATGGCCAACAGCCCCAATTTTTTTCTGTAATGTAGAAGTTAAAATTCTCAGCTGAGAGGGAGAATGGCATGGGAAGTTTGGGAACAGATGAAAAAGATTTGGAAGAGTCATTGTGCAGAATGGGATAGTGTGTTGATGAGAGAAATATAGTAGGGTTGCCTGGCAGCAGTGGGAGTCCAGTTGAAGTTGTATACCATAAATTTATAGTGGATCCAGTCATAATGGTTATATGATTTTCTTCACCTTTATTCAGCGGCATATGTATAGGAGCACAGTAGGACACTTGATAGGCATGATATAGGGTTGAGATACAGAACAACTGGCAAATAATTAAGTATGCTAGGGACCCAGGAGTAGAAGAGAGGGTTGTGTTGAATTTAGTTCACCAAGGGGTCAAGATGGGAAGAAGAGGAAAGTGAAGTTAGTGCAGGAGAGGGGATCTGGGAGAGAACTGAGGGAAAAGCTAATAGATTATGGTCAGATAAGGAGATTTCAGAATTCTTTAACATAGAGGTGACATATTTGTGGATTATGGCCAGATCAAAGGTATGAACATCTTTGTATGTGGATGAGGTGAAGTAGAGAAGTAACTCATGAAAATGAAGTAAGTTAAAGAGTGTTTAGTGTGTGTGTATGGTTTGTGTATGTATCCATATATAGATACATACACAAACTATATGTAATGTGTATATGTATACGTGTGTATACATATATATTCACATATATGTGTGTGTATATATGTGTAAGTATATGTAGAGATGTCCACATATGTGGATATATATATACCTATACATAATATATATATAAATAGATATACACAGCATAAATCATTTTATATATACTGTGTATGTGTGTGTATGTATTCTGGTCCCTAAAAACAAACCATTTGTGGGTTGGTGGAATATATAGAATGGGTTTATCGTCTCTATGCAGATAATTCCTAGATCTAGATATCTGGCCCTGATCTCTCTCCTGATCACCAGCTGCCTCCCGGAAATCTCAAACACTTTATTCCAAAGACATCTCTAACTCATCGAAAACAGGACTGAGACATTTTCTTACAGAACCCTTCCCTCTTCCAAACTAATGTATAACTCCTGAAGGGTCCCCATTTTCCTCCCAGTCACTCAGGCTTGCAAACCTTAGTGTCATCCTTAACTTCTCATTCTTACTCAGCCTACATGTCAAATCTTGTCATTTCTAGACTCACAACCTCTCTTATGTGTTCCATTCTCTCACTCACCCTAGTTCAGAGCTTCATCACCTTTTAACAGGACTGTTAACAGTAAGACGTGGTATCGTCGTATTGATCATCCCAATTCAAGTCTCCTTACTCCAATATGGAAATCACATAACAATGATTTTCTGGAAGCAGATGTCTCCTCAGGTCATGTTTCCTACTCACTAATTCCAGTTGCTCCCTATTATTTCTAGGATCAAATACAAACTCCTATGTGGCATACCTTTCTAGCCTTATTATATTTTATTCTCTTTGTAATCCAGATACACTGACCTGTTTACTATCCTTCACACACAACCCTTCATCTCCTGGTTACATACTTGGAATATTTTTCAATTTCAGTTCCATGCCTGGAATTCTTTTTTCACTTCACTTTTTGCCTCTTAGTTTCCCTGACCTCCTTCATGTCTCAGCTCACATCTTATCTTCCACAGGAGATCTTTCCTGGTCCTCCCAGCTACTAGCAATTTCCTTTTGAGATCATCTTCCATCTCCTTTGTTTATATATATCATTAGGTACTTATTTATTTATATGTTGTCTCCTCCCTTAGAATGTGAGTTCCTTGACATCAGAGACTATTGTTACTTTTGTTTCCCTTGTATTTAGTATTGCCTAGCACATAGTAGGTGCTTAATAAATTTTTTTGATGGATGGGCTGACTTGCCCAACATTATTTAACCAGTATGTATCAGTCAGGACTTGAACCCAGGTCTTCATGACCACAGTTCCAGATTGCTATCCAGTACACAGGGCTGTGTCTGAAAGCTAAATATTAATGTAGCTAATTATCTTCACCATTATTAATACAAGGACGTGTGACCACTGATTGCATCCAATTATAATTTGAAGGTGAAACATGATTACTGTTGTCATGTTTATGTTGAATCAGAAGTTACATGGTGATTATAGAAATGATTAGGTTTGGAATTTCTATCCATTTCATTACATATACTTCCTTTATCTAAATGTGTTCATGTTGAATCAGAAGTTACGTGGTGATTATAGAAATGATTAGGTTTGGAATTTCTATCCATTTCATTACATATACTTCCTTTATCTAAATGTGTTCATAATTCTTAATTACTGGAAGAGAGAGAGAGAAGCCTAATTTGGTTGTTCTAAAATGAAATCCACTGTTTTCCAATTTATTGTCTTTCTCAATTTCAACTAGAAATTTGAAGGCTAAATAGCTGTCACTTTTAATAACAAATTACCTAGTTTTGCCAACTTTGCCAATTTCTTGTCCAGGCTATCTGACTTCTTCATCCCAGATTTCATGTGAACTTTAAAATATATAATTTCTTTGAATTACTCAGAATTTGTTTGCTGAAGCTTTCAGGGGGTAGAGATTATGTACTGACAAAATCATTTCCATATTAGATGGAATTGATTGATGAAAACACTAATGATATGTGTGTTTATGTGTGTATATGTATAGACTTTGGGAAGATTACCTAATAAAAGTAACTGCTGAGGAACATTCCAAGGTAGTTTGGTCAATTTATGAGTATTTATATGTGGTTTGTTTTTAGGGACCAGAACTCATTCTACTCTTTCCCCATTGATAGTGACCCAATTGGATCTTTGGGTCTGTCTTTTCTTTCAAATATTTTTAAGCCAGTACTAAATTATATTGATGTCCAAGTGGTAGCTGAAGGTTAGCACCAGAGTAACAGTGAAGAAAACTACTTAAAAGAAAAAACTTTAGGTGATTTTTAAAATAATATTTCTTATCAAATTAAATACAAAGCCTTTCTAAAGCTTAGCTGTATTTTGTCTCATATTCATTAACAATCAACTCAACCAGCATTATTAAGTGTCTCCTTTCAGTTAACAACTGGGAATATTCAAACACTCAAATGGATTGGTGGTATCATTGACGTAAATATTCACTACCGTTATTCAGCTTACAATCCATCTTTGCCTTCCCATCCTACATGACCCTTATCCATGTCTTTCCATAATTTCATTACCAGAGATCCACTCAACATTCTGGAGATCCTCCTCACTTTCTCCTGACATCTTGAGGATATCGCTGGAGCACTAAGCTCATCCTTGGCCCTTGCCATATGATTAGCCCATCTTCTCTATCTATCATACATCTCTCTGTTTTTTTTGCTTCTGTTCTTCAAAATTCCTTATTGCTTATATGTTACAACCTACTTATACCAACCATGAATCTTTCCACTGCCTTCTTATGTGGTAGATTTCAGAGGTAATAGTGTTCCATGTCTCTTAGCCATATAATATTACCTTTAGAGTATTGGTATTTAAAAGATAATCCTTTGTTTCCAGAAGAAACATAGGGTCATTAAAGGACATTTATAATTTCCTGAGGGCAATACAACTCTTTCAATTTATCCTGTTTAATTATGAATTATATCTCATCTTTTATCACAATAATTCTCCTAGAAAATGCTGTGTACAGTTTTCTCACCTGGATGATTGAAATAGCCTTCTAGTGTCATCTTTCATCTTTATGTCTCTCTTCTCTCCAATCCATTCTCCTCTCAACTACCAACAAGATTTTTCTAAAGCACAAGACTGACCATGCCATACCCCTACTCATTAAACTCTAGTGTTTCCTATTAAAATTAGAGTACAGATTCATTTGTTTAGCATTTAAACCCCTTCAGATCTTGGTTCATTTCTTTCATAATCTAGCTTTCCAGCTTTATTATACATTACTCTCCTACATGCACTCTGTGGTATAGTCAAATTGACCTTCTTGACTCTTCCTCACACATAGCGTTCCATCTTCTATCTCCATGCTTTGTAAAGGCTGTCCTCCATCTTTTGAATATACTCTCTCATCTCTACATCTCAGGATGCCTTGTTCCCTTAAAAACTCAGCTCAGATACCACATACTTGAGGTCTTTCTTGATTCTTCCCTACTCATAGTATCTCCTTCCTCATACTCCCCCAAAACAATTACCTTATATGTTTACATTACTTACTTTGTGTATATTTTATGTAGCTGTGTTGTGTGTGTGTATACATGCATATACATTTAAGCTTTTTATATGTGTTGTCTATCCTTATTTAATATGAGTTCCTTGAAGGCAACAATCCTTTTTATTTTTAGTATTCTAGGTGCCTCACACAATTCTTATCTCATAGCAGTTATTAAGAAATGCTTATTGATTGATTATCTAGATTTTAGCCAAGTATTTAATAAAGTATCTCATATTCTTCTTATGTAAAACACAGAAAGAAATGTGGTATGTTATATCACATATCATTCAGTCAAGCATCTTCTATGTGCTAGGCACTATGCTGAGCACTAGTGGCACAAATAGGAAAAAAGGAAAGATAGTTCTTGAACTTCAAAGAGTTTACAATCTAAGCTGAAAGGGTGTTGGAGGGAGAACAGGGAAAGTGCTAGACATAGGGACAGGGTGGAAAAGTCAGAGGAGTTCCAAAGTAAAACAGCTACCTGAGAAATGAGATGTTCTTAAGTGAGCTGCCTCCCTTCAATGGAGGTTTTAGAGTTCATAGCTCTTCCCCCAGAGGCACAGAGGGTTGCCATGAGGTAGAGTACGAAGAGTGTTGATGTCCTGCATAATGAGGCTTTCCCATTAATGAACTTCCTGGGGCATGTTGGAAAAGCTAGAAAAGTTGCAAAGCAGCAAGATGAGAAATGGTTATAATTATTTTGAGTGCTACAAGGTCTTCACATTGCTCCCAGTAGACTTGCTTCTTATTGGATACTTTCATTGGCTAGGCCTGCTTTTCACTGGGCATGATGATATGTCTGTTGAACCTGCCTTTTTAGTTCTTCAAACAAGCAAAGAAATATGTACAAACAAGCTATCTACAGTATAAATTAATACAGGGAAGGCACTACAATTAAGAGGGGTTGAAAAATGCTTCTGATAGAAGATGATAGGAAAAAGCTTCCTGTAGAAAAGTTAGTTGGGACTTGAAGGAAACCAAAGAATCCAATAGGCAGAGATGAGGAGGGAAGAGTATTCCAGACATGGTGGACAGCCAAAGAAAATTTCTGGAACTGCAATAGTGAAATCTTGTTCATGGGACATCCAAAAGGCTAGTGTCACTGGATCCAAGAGTAAATCGGAGAATGCGTAAGAAGACTGAAAGGTAGAAGGGGGGCTAGGTTATGAAAGACTTTGAATGCCAAATGGAGAATTATTCATTTGATCTAAGAGGTGACAGGGAATATCTGGAGTCTCTTGAGGGGTGGGGAGGTGGAACATAGTCAGATCTTCACTTTAGTGGCTGAATGGAGGATGGATTGGAGTGGAGAGAGATGAGAGAGGCTATAACAGTAAGCACCCCAACATACACAGGGGGCCTGCTATCACAGGTTCTTAGATCTGCATTATAAAAGGAAAGGCAACTTTTGAGGGGTTAACAATCATTCTAATCAAGCAAAGGTATCAGAGAAAATCAAAATTTCAGAGAAATCAAAAATCTTCAGACAGCCTTTCAAACTGCTTGACCATTAACATACATATCAGAGAGGGAAGCACCAAAATCTGGGTTTTCAAAAAGTCTATGTGCTGCTTAGTGGCTTTCCAGAGTCCCATCTGGCACACAGACCTTCTTCCAAAAACTAAGCCCCCAAAAATAAAACCTCACCCTCAAGAGTGTTTATACACTTTTCAGAGACAGCGCCCCAACAGAATTACACAAGGTACTTAGGGACCTTCCTGCAAAACAACTCCCCTAATCTAGCTTCTTTCCACTAGCAGGCCTATTAATGGGTGGGGAAGATCTTCTTTAATCACATTATTCAATCCCATACACTTTTAGTAACAAAAACAGGGAAAGATCCTAATTTGATTGACATCCTGGAGGTATATCCACCCACAGGCTATTACAAGTAATCCAGGTGTGAGTGAGGTCTAGAGGTACTTGGATGGTGGCAGTGTCAAAGGAGGGAAGGGGATGTGGTATATTTGAGAGAAGTTGCAAGAGTGTAACTCACCCCATACCTCCTGTCCACCTCAAAACAAAATTAAATAGTCCTCAAAATCAGAAAACCATCAATAGTTCATTAGTCCTTTTTACCTCTAGCACTGAAGCAACCTGTCCTAATGATTGAAATGTTATTCTCCCACTCTTGGAGTCAATCCAAAGGCAGTGTTCCAAGGGGAAATGCTGCTCCCAAAGAAAACTGGGCATATATCCCTCAGAAGTGGAAGAGAAAAACAGAGGCCCATTATATAGCAAAATGTTTATCACTGTGCTCATTGTGGTAGCAAGGATTTGGAAACAAAGTGATTGTACATCAATTGAGAAATTTAAAAAAAAAACTAGTGTATGAATTTGATGGAATATTAATGTTGAGATTTGGGGTGCTGGGGACCCCAAAATGTCAACTCATAGGGTCTTGCTCAAATGAATTCAACTCAAACCTTATTTAAACCGAAGAAAAACAAAGTTTATTAAAGATACGCCATATTGGGTTGACTCCTAAGGAGCCTACACATTTGTAATGCTTGTATTAATAAGCAGGCCAGATAGAATCTCAGCTAGACATAGTCTGAGCTGAATTGAATCTGAGCACCTTCATGGAGGTGAGATGGAACTTAAATACAGAAAAAGGTTGTAGGAGGGATCTGGGGGTGGTCTGGTAGTCTAGGGTGATGGGAGGAGGGGTTTAGAGAGGGTCTTGAGAAGTCCAAGTATGACCTCAGTGGGTCTAGTTTGACTGGTCAAGGGTTGGAAACACCTGGAGGCAATCAGGAGATATCCAACAATGGAGGGCTTGGGTGGGAAGTAGGTGGGGCAATTCAGAGGTAACAGACAATGGAAGGCCAGCCTGGGCCAAGGGCAACAGATTTGAATATGAAAGGCCAGATTAAGTGGGAAGATTCAAGGGGAGTTCAGAGAAGTTCCCAGAGTCTGAACCCCATCATTACTATACAGTAAAAATATATTAGTACTTCAGAGAAGCATAGGAAGATTTGTCTTAACTAATGTAGATTGAAATAAGTAGAACCACAAGAGCAGTATAAACAAAACTATAACAACATAATTGGCCAGCTAGGTGGCACAGTGGATAGAATGCCTAGCCTGGAGTCAGGAAGGACCTGAGTTCAAATTTGACCTCAGACACTTACTTGCTGTGTGACCCAAGGCAAATCACTTAACCTTATTGTCTCATTTTCCTCATCTGTAAAATGAGCTGGAGAAGGAAATGGCAAATCATTCCCATATCTTTGCCAAGAAAACCCCAAATGGGGTCACAAAGAGTCTGAAGCAACTGAACAACAACAGCAAATAACCATATAAATTTTAAAATTTCTAAAAAAAAAAAATTCAGGCTAATCACAAAATCAATGAAGATCACAGAGAATAGAGAATGAAACAGACTTTTCTTCTCATGGCAGAGACAGGGCACTAAATAGAGTAGAATGTTACTTACATTGTCACATTTGGTCTATCAGATTTTTGTGTCATGTAAAAAAAAAGAAGAAATTATAGAATCCTAGAGGGAATGAATTTTTTCCCACAGAAATGACTATGCTATTAAAACAATAAATATCAATAAATTATTTTTTAAAAAGAAAATTGTCAGAATTAACAACTGAATCCAACCAAGCACCAATAGAAGAATCCATGTTTGAGGCAACACAACTTTGAAGCTTTTGAAGGATTAATTTTTTAAGAGATCTAAAAGACAAGAAGGTACTAAACCACCAGAAACAATCACAGATGGCATTAATATTCAGGAAAAAGTGATCAAAAGGAATTCAGGAACTAGTGACCATAGTAGTTATTGATAATGGTTATTTCATCTCTCTGAAATCTTAATGAAAATGATCTACATATTTTTGGAGGGTATCCCTAATGAAAATATAAGAAGGGAACGAGGAAGCTTTTGTGTGGGATGGTGAGACCCCTACTCAAATTGACTACTTTGAGGCATCTCAAGGTACAAACAAAAAGTCCTTTATTCAGTTCTTGAGAGAAGAGGGCATCACTAGGCAGTCTAGAGGAGGGAGGCACAGTACAGAAGCAGAAGTATGGTGATATAGCCAAAAACCACGAAACCACCCCCCCTTACCCTTTTAGTCAAGAGTGAGCAAGCAACTTATTTTCAGAAATTTGTCCCAGATATAAGGAATAAGGAAGTGAAATTGAGCAAACAAGGGGAGAGAGATGGTAAAGCAGTTTCACAGTTCTGAGTTCCCCCATGTCACTTGATTCCCAAGAAACTGAAATTTAGGCCTAGGGTCAGATCTACTTTAGGCTTAGGTCCTTAAGAAGTCTTCACTATCACATTCACTTTTAACAAACAGTTTCCTACATCTGTAGTCATAGAATTAACAACTACAAAAAACACACACACACACAAGATGTTGGTCTTTTTACTATTTATTGTCTATTATTTATTGTTTTGATAGACTTTTTTGGACTGGTCCTGTGGTTTCATTGGAATTCCCAGTATATCATTCATATGGGAACTCCCAGTGAACTCATCTTTTCCTATAGTTCCTCCCCTTTTCCCAATTTCCCTACTATTTTTGAGGTCTCCACCCTCCTCGTAGTCACCCAGTCTCCACATCATCCTTGACTCCTGACATGCCCCATATATTCAGTGTATTTTCATATTTTTTTTTTCATTTTTGACTCCACAACATCTCTCATGTACCCTCTTCTCTGCAAACATCCTCCTACCATTCAAGTTCAAGCCCTTATCACCTCTCAACTACCTTTCTACAGTAACATTCTGATTGTTCTCCCTAACTCAATACTTTCCCACTCCAGTCTATCCTCTACTTTTGCCAGAATAATTTTCCTAAAGTGTAGCTCTTACTCACACACATACTTAATAATGACTTCCTCTTATCTTCAAGATCAAATATAAAATTCTGACTTGGACATTTAAAGCTCTTCATAACCTGGTCCCTTCCTGTGTTTCCAGTCTTCTCACACTTTCTTCCCCTCCATTCAATCTGATTCCACTGTATTACCTATGTGCTCTTCCGTACACATGATTTTTAATATCACATGATTCTTAATATCCCAATTCCATTTACGTTGCAGGCCCCCATGCTTGGAATACTTTCCTCCAAGTTTTGACTCCCCTTCAGGACATTCAACTCAAATCTATATCTACAAAAACTATACTTTCTATAGGCAACGTTTTCCAATCCTCTAAGCTTCTAGTCCCTTCCTTTAGAGATTTTCTTCTATTTATTTTGTATATATCTGATATTTACATATTGTCTAACCTATTAGAATGTGAGGTCCTTGAGAGCCAGAACTGTGATTTACCTTTATTTTTATCACTAATCCTTAGCACATAATAAGCTCTTAACAAATGCTTATTGAGTGACAGACATAGGTAGTATGTATCAGAGGCGGGACTTGAATCCAGGTTGTCCAAGACCGGCTCTCTATCCACTATAAACAATGCCTGTCATAAGTTAGCATTGAGATTAATGAAAATCCTTTATGTGAGTTTTGAGGGTAGCCTTCTTAAATTGATTATTCAGTTAACTATACTCAATAACAGCAAATGAAAATGCGGCTTACCCAAGAGGATAAATCATTGAACTGGAGTCCAGACAGCTAACAAACTCACCAGTCAAAATGTTCTGACTACCCAGGAGCCTTTCACTGTTGTCTCAAATGAGCTCATCTTTCAACTTCATGGTTTCCCAAACCTCAGAAATGAAAAGTTTTAATAGCTTTCTGTTAACTATGTATTGAATTTCAAGAGGTAGAATAAAGCTAGCATTTTATTTTTTAAGTAGTTAAAGATAACCAGTGATGAAACAGTACAACTTTAGGGAATACTTTATATCCTTCCCTACAGCATTAAAAAAAAATCAAAGATAAATAATCCATGCTTTAAAAATTACTGAAAAGCAAATGTAGAAGAGTGGGAATACAGCCTTTGAAATATTATATTCCCTGGAATTAGTCAGCAAGCTCTTATTAAGTACCTTTTATTGCCTATACTGTGCTGAACACTGAGACTACAAAGACAAAAATGAGACTGTCACTGATTTCCACAAGTGAAGGTGAAGAGTAGGGGGGGAAGAGGGTATGAGATATTCACATATAAATAAATTCAGAGTATATTCAAGGGAACCAGGAAGGTCCTCTTGAAGGAGGTTGCATTTGATCTGAAGCTGGAGGGAGTAAGGGTTTTCAAGAGGGTAAGAAGCAGAGGGTGCACATTCCAAGCATGGCAACAGCTTGTGCAAAGGTATTGGAGTGGGAAGTGGAATACTCTGTATGGGAAAGAGAAAGTAGACTGAAATACAGAATAATGGGGGAATGGTGGGAGAATAATATATAATTAGCCTAGAAAGTTAGACTGGATCCAGATTGTGATGGGCTTTAAATGCCAAACAGAGGAGAGATTTAATATTTTATTATAGTGATAATAGGAAATCATTAAAGCTGCTTAAGCACGAGAAGAGTAGTATGATTAGAACTATTCTTTGGGAATATCAGTATATCTGCTGTGTGGAGGATGGATTATAGAGGGGTAGATAGATTCAAGGAGACCAATTAAGAGGGTATTTACAGTAGTCCAAAAGATGATTTTGGTATAAGTAGAAAGAATAATACGAATTCAAGAAATGTTGAAGAGGTAAAATTATGACAAGAAAGCAACTGATTGGATAATGGAGGAGAGGGAAGATCATTCTGAGTTTACAAATGTGAGTGACTGGAAGAATGTGGTATGTTTCATAGAAACTGGAAAGTTATAGGGAAGGGCAAATTTAGGGGAAAACTTGCATTTTTAAATTTGAGAATTATCCATTATATCTGGTAGGAAGGTATTGATAACAGGGCAGCAAAGAGATGAATGCTGAATAGGAGGATTTAGTAGTTGATAGTTGAATCACTGGGAACTTATAAAAATCACTGAGAAAATACAGAGGAGAGGGACTAAAATAGATCCCTAGGTTACATTTATTCTTAGGGAATGACCAGGGTTAATGCAAAAGAAAAAGGAGTCAGTCAGACTCATAGAAAAGAACACTATAACAAAGCAGTGTCATGAAAACTGAGAGAAAAGAGAGATCCAGAAGTGGACAAAAAGTTTTGTCCAGTATGGCAAAAAGTATTAAATGCTGAAGAGAATTCATAACAAATGATAAATCAGAAAAGTTCATTTGATTTAACAATAAAGAATTTATTTAAATCAGTTGTAGAAAGTGCTTTAGTCTCTAAAGATACTCAATATAAAGAGACTAAAGATAAGGCTTTCTATTAAGAATGGAGGAAAAATAATCTTCAATTGTCTTGATAAGTTACTGGGGATTTGATTCCCTCTAGGTTGACATGATAATGAAATTGACAGAGAAAAAAATAATAAAGTATCATAATGGTATACAGTATAATTATGGAAATGTCCTTATTGCTAGGCTCACATATACATTTTAATGTCACATTCTCAAAAAAATTATACTAGTAACAAAAGATTGAAACTTCTATTAACTCAGAGAAAAGATATACATTATCAGTAAAATTATATCCTCATGAAGTAATAAAATGGTTTTCTTAATTCTGCAGTAGGCTTTTTCTGATTTTTCCATAATGTTAGATCTTTTCCAAGTTCTCTCTAAAACACTAATTATATTAATTTTTAAAAATCTTGTGTCAAATAAGTTGAGCAAGTCCATCACCTTTTTTAGTTGGCAGAAGTCAAATGAACTTAGATAGTTAATATTAAGGCAGTGTGGTATAAAATGCTAGTCTTAAAACCCAGGAAATCCTGAGTTCAAAGGTGTGTGGGATAACCAGTCTTACCAAAGGAGTAAAAAGGAAAGATACCTATTCAGCTTTCTCGAGAAAGGCCACTCCTGCCTGTGCTCAAGATGGCAGTGACTGAGGAGGGCAAGGGTGTACCCTGCACAGCAGTTTTTATAGACCCTGACCACAATACCCCCATCTTATCCCCCTTCCTCTTAGTCCATTGGCTGGGCCTTGAGAGTACAATCTATCCATGGAAAATCTACCGCAGCAACAAAGAATAAGTGTACAAGAGTAATTTTTAGAAAAGGGAGGGATATGGGAGTGAGCAACTTCTATTCAAGGACTGTCAGGTAATACCTAGGAAAGGAGATAAGGGAGTGTAAAGGCAGTCTTTGTCAAGGACTATCTCATAGCCCAAAAAGAATTTTAAGGGAAAAAAAAACCAGAATCTCTGCTGTTTGGTTTCTCAGTTTCTCAGGGCTGGGTGAGACAAACAGGACTGACAAAAAGGGATCCCTGAGGGGTCTTCACTAAATATACCTGTTCCACTTTAAGGTTCATTTTTGACATGTGCTGATTATATAACCTTGGGCAAGTCACTTAACCTCTCCATGTTGTATACAACTCTCTGAGACTTACAAGTGTCAGAGAAGGTATGGACCAGCATTTATAGAATAGCATTCCTCAGGGAATGACCTAAACCACTGAAATGTCTCCCTTCTTATTTTTCCTTATCCCCTTATTTGCACTGTTGTTTGGAGCAAGATCAAGAAACCTGAAAAAGAGACTCAGGAAAATATATATTCTTTCTCTTAAAAGAGATGGTATGGTGTGTTCGTCTTTTGTTGCTGAAGAAGACCATGCCATCAGAGAAACAATGACATGACTTGCACTTGACTTTGTTTTGATTGAGGGAGGGCTGTGCAGGTCACCAGCCTCACTTTTTCCTCCAGAGCCATCTGGATCTAGTGACCAGATATTCATCAGGGTGACTGGAGATGACCCAGGATGAGGCAGTTGGGTTAAGTGACTTGCCCAAGGTCACACAGCTAGTGAGTGTCAAGTGTCTAAGGTGAGATTTGGACTCAGGTCCTCCTGACTCCTGCACTGGTGCTCTATCCACTGAACCACCTAGCTGCCCCAAAATAGAGATGGGAGAGGTTTGAAAAACTATAAGCTATCACTTCTCTTTCTTATTGTGTCCATTTCTGCAGTCAGTTAACAGTCAGAAACACCCTCTGCATCAGTTATAAAGCTCTGTTATTTCTAGCTTCTCTCCTCTGACACTGCCACCACCCTGTTATCAGGCCCTTATCACTTCATGCCTGTACTGTTTTAATAGCCTACTCCTTGATCTCCCTGGAGCATGTAAATGGCAAAGTAAATGGAGTACTAGGCCTGGAGTCAGGAAGATTACTGAGTTCAAATTGAGTTTGAGATACTTACTACCTGTTTGACCCTAGGCAAGTCATTTAACCCTGTTTTCCCCTATATTTTCATCTGTAAAATGAACTGGAGAAGGAAATGGCAAACCACTCCAGTGTCTGCCAAGAAAAGCCCAAATAGGGTCCCGAAGAGTCTCCCTGCCTGAGTTTCTTCCTATTCCAATCCAGCTGCCAAAGTGAAAGCACAGGTCCAACCATATCATCCCCTCCCCATTCAATAGTAATAACTAGAATTTATGTAGCATTTTAAAGTTTACAAGGAACTTTAAAATATTATTTTACACTCTGAACAACCTTAGGAGTTTTTATTTTATTTAAACATTTATATATTTAAGGAAACTGAGGTAGAAAAATGTTAAGCAACTTGAGCAACGTCACCCAGCTAGTAAAGATCTGAGGCTAGATTTGAACACAGATCTTCCCAACTACAGGCGCATTATTCTACCCGTGTTCCACCATGCTACCAGTAGCTACCTGTTAACTTCCAGGATCAAATATAAAATCTCCTATTTGACTTTTAAAACCCTTCAAAACTTGACTGCTTCCTACCTTTCCAGTCTTCTTACACTTTATTCTGCTCAACATATTTTGTGATTCAGTGAACATGATGCTCCATCTTCCAACTCCTAGTGTTTTCACATTTTGTCATCTATTCTGGAAGGCTGTCCTCATCTTTGACTCCTCTCTTCCCTGGTTTCATTCAGGTGTCTGCTAAAATCCTATCTTCTGCAAAAAACCTTTCCCAGTTCAGCTTAATTATGGTGCCTTCTTCTGAGACTGTCCCTCCATGGTATTTATTTGTACATACTTGTTTGTATGTTATCTTTCCATTTAGATTCTGAGCCCCTTGGGAGCAGGAGCTGCTATTGTTGTTTGTTTTAACCTTTCTTTGTATCCCCAGGGTTTAGCACAATGCCTGGCACATATCATAGTAGGTGCTTAATAAATACTAGTTGACTGACTACTATCCTGAAAGAATGGAATCCTCCCCCAGGTGATTTTTTTTTTTTGTTTGCTCAGCCTTTCTGTCTTATTTAAGCCCAACCCTAAAGTATAGTCTCTGAAGGTTTAAGTAGCAGATGGTAGTATGAGAAATATTAGTTAGCAAGAGGAACCTTTTAGATTAAATCTCTCCAGCCAGAAATAGCTGTGGAGCAGAAAAAGTCCCACATTACTGTTGGCAGAAATATGTCTAGCACAAAGCTCCTCCACATCCCAACCCCCACTATATTTAGTGGTATACACAGAGGTTCATAGAACTTAATAAGGATTTGAAACTCTTTGGGATTTTGTTGTTGCATATTTTCTATTTAATAATCAAATTGTCTCTTAGCAATGAGTTTTCAAGATTACTTTTTTCTGTGGAATTAAAAAGTGGGCTTGAATTTCATGGACAGCTTTCATACACTATAGAGTCATTGTTTATGGTATTCTTTTGCAACTTCATTTGTTTTGGAAGCCTCTTTAGAACTTTAATTAGTGATGCCTTCAAAGTATTACTACTCAAGGGGAGAGAAAAATGGATCATGATACATAACATTTTCCTTCCATTGGAGGTGATTCATAACTACACAGTCACTTAGAGGTGAAAAGGAAAGGGACTATTTTTAGTTCCTATTTTGAAAGATCACATATAAGCACAGTATAAACTCTTCATCTTGGACTCCACTAATTTGGAGTAATGAGGCAAGACCTGAGAAGGTTTGCCTTCTCATTGTCTATGAAAATTAGAATGATAGAATATTGGATTCTGGAAGGACCTTACAGATCATGTAGTTTGTATCTCTTATTTTAGAGATGAAGAAACTCATGTCCACCACAGTGACTTCATGTTGCCCTAGGTGAATCCTTTGTCATCTGACTTTGACTTCACTATTTCTCTGTCCCCCAGTAACACCCCACTTTAATTCTACTCTCTGTTCCCTATCTTAAGTTCTCCTTTTCTTACCCTCTCTACTCAGATCTTTATACCCTCTATTTCCTGGTCGTCTTTCTCTTTTTAGGTTCGTTTCTGGCTTTTTTTTTTTATGGTTGTTTTTTTCTTAATATAAATTTATTTATCTACCGTTTTACATTCATTTTCACAAAATTTTGGGTTCCAAATTTTCTCCCCATTTGTCCCCACCCCCCACCCCAATACAAGCATTCTAATTTTCCCTATCACCAATCTGCCCTCTCTTCTATCATCCCTCCGTTCCCTTGTCCCCATCTTCTCTTTTGTCCTGTAGGGCCAGATGACTTTCTATTCCCCATTAACTGTATTTCTTATTTCCTAGTAGCAACAACAATAATCAACAGTTGTTCCTAAAACTTTGAGTTCCAAATTCTCCCCATCCCTCCCTCCCCACCCATTCCCTTTGGGAAGGCAGACAGTTCAATATAGGCCATACCTGTGTAGTTTTGCAAATGAGTTCCATAATAGTCATGTTGTGTAAGACTAACTATATTTCCCTCCATCCTATCCTGCCCCCCATTGTTTCTATTCTCTCTTTTACTCTTGTCCCTCCCCAAGTGTTGACTTCAAATTGCTCCCTCCTCCCATTGCCCTCCCTTCATCATCCCCCCACCCTGCTTATCCACTTCTCCCCCACTTTCCTGTATTGTAAGATAGGTTTTCATACCAAAATGAGTGTACATTTTATTCCTTCCTCTAGTTGAATGTGATGAGAGTAAACTTCATGTTTTTCTCTCATCTCCCCTCTTTTTACCTCCACTAAAAAGTCTCCTGCCTGCCTTTACTATGAGGGATAATTTGCCCCATTCTATTTCTCCCTCTCTCCTCCCAATACAATTTCCTGTCACAGTTTACCTTCATTTTTTTAAAGATATGATCCCATCCTATTCAATTCACTCTGTGCTCTCTGTCTCTGTATGTACATGCATGTGTGTATGTGTGTATGCATGCACGCATGTACATGTGTGCATGTGTGTGTGTGTGTGTGGTCCCAGCAACTACTCAGATACTGAAAAGTTTTAAGAGTTACAAATATTGTCTTTCCATGTAGGAATGTAAACAGTTCACCTTTGGTAAGTCCCTTATGACTTCTCTTTGCTGTTTACTTTTTCATGCTTCTTCTCATTCTTGTGTTTGAAAGTCAGAATTTCTTTTCAGCTCTGGTCTTTTCATCAAGAATGCTTGGAAGTCCTCTATTTCATTGAAAGACTATTTTCCCCCCTGATGTATTGTACTCACTTTTGCTGGGTAGGTGATTCTTGGTTTTAGTCCTAGTTCCTTTGACGTCTGGAATATCCTATTCCACACCCTTCGATCCCTTAACGTAGAAGCTGCTAGATCTTGTGTTATCCTGATTGTATTTCCACAATACTGGAATTGTTTCTTTCTTGCTACTTGCAATATTTTCTCCTTGACCTGGGAGTTCTGGAATTTGGCCACAACGTTCCTAGGAGTTTCTCTTTTTGGATCTCTTTGAGGTGGTGATCGGTGGATTCCTTCAATACTTATTTTGCCCTCTGGTTCTAGAATCTCAGGGCAGTTTTCCTTGATAATTTCATGAAAGATGATGTCTAGGCTCTTTTTTTGATCATGGCTTTCAGGTAGTCCCATAATTTTTAAATTGTCTCTCCTGGATCTATTTTCCAGGTCAGTTGTTTTTCCAGTGAGATATTTCACATTCGCTTCCATTTTTTTCATTCTCTTGGTTTTGTTTGGTGATTTCTTGGTTTCTTAGAAAGTCATTAGCCTCCATCTGTTCCATTCTCATTTTGAGAGAACTCTTTTCTTCAGTGAGCTTTTGAACCTCTTTTTCCATTTGGCTAATTCTGCTTTTGAAAGCATTCTTCTCCTCACGGGCTTTTTGAACTTCTTTTGCCAATTGAATTAGCCTATTTTTCAGCACTTTTTTGAGTCTCCTTCAGCAAGGTACTGACCCGTTTTTCTTGCATCTCTCTCATAACTCTTTCCAGTTTTTCCTCCACCTGTCTAACTTGATTTTCAAAATCCTTTTTGAGCTCTTCCATGGCCTGAACATATCTATTTTGGATGTTTGGGATACAGAGGCCTTGACTTCTATATCTTTCCCTGATGGTAAGCATTGTTCTTCCTCATCAAAAATGAAAGGAGGAAACATCTGTTCCCCAAGAAAGTAGTCTTCTATGGTCTTATTTTTCTTCCCTTTTCTGGGCATTTTCCCAGCCAGTTACTTGGTTTCCAAGATTCCTTTCCACACCCGCCTAGATCCGCCCAGCCAATGCTAGGGGTCTGAGATTCAAATGCTGCTCCCCAGCCTCAGGGCTTTCAGCTGCGAGTGGGGCTTCTGTTCAGGGCAAGATTAAATTCAGGTTCTCGGGTGGGGGCAGGGCCACCTCCCAGGCTCAGTTTCCTCAGGGGGTTTCTGGGGAGACCTTCAGTAATGGAGCGGAGCTCCAGTCTGCTCAGGGAGTCCCAGGCTGCCACTGCCTCTGCTGCTTCTGCCACTGCCTCCCGAGGGGGCCTGAGTTATGGAGATACCCTGCTCCCCTCTCAGCCATCCCAGAATTCTCTCTCACTGACCTGTAGCACCTGTGGGTGGAGGGACCTTCGCGGCTGCTGGAGGTTCCGTCCCTGAAGCCTGCTAGGATCTGCTCCTCTCGGGGCCATGCAGGCAGGGGTGGGCTTCGCTGTCCAGTGCGCGACGGACCTTTGGGGTCGGTTTTTCTGGGCTCTCTGCAATGGAAATCTCCTCCACTGCGTTGCTGCGTGACTTCCACTGCTCCAGAATTTGTGGGGAGTTCTTTTTACAGGAAATTTATGGGCTGTGGGTTCAGAGCTAGCATATGTGAGTCTTTCTACTCTGCCATCTTGGCTCCTCCCCCCGTTTCTGGCTTTCTTTACCATCAGTGTCAAAAATTTGTTTTGGAGGAGTCAGAAAGGAAGAGGTTGCAAAGAAAAGGAAGTAAAAGTACTTCATACTTTATATTAATTATACCTTATGTATAAATGCTAAGTAGAGAAGTGGATTTTGATTTCCAGTACCAAGATGGCAGATTGAGGAAGGAACCCTCTGAAATTCTCCCAATTTCCTCTCCAAACAGCTAGAAAACCACCTCAGAATTGATATAAGGGTAACTTCACCCAAGAGAATGACAATAATGAGACAACATAACAAAACTTATGGAATGTAGCAAAAGTGATTCTTAGGGGAAGTTTTATATCTCTAGATGCTTACGTGAATAAAATAAAGAGGAGATCAATGAATTGGGCATGTACCTAAAAAAAAACACAGAGAAAGAACAAGTTGAAAATCCTCAATTGAATACCAAATTAGAAATTCTGAAAACCAAAGGAGAGATTAATAAAATTGAAATTAAGAAAACTACAGAACTAATAAATAAAACCAAGCTCTGGTTTTATGAAAAAAAAAACCCCAATAAAATAGATAAATGTTTGGTTTTGATTTTTTAAAAAAGGAAGAAGAAAACCAAATTACCAGTATAAAGAATGAAAAGGATGAATTCACCATCAATGAAGAAGAAATTACGACAATAGTTAGGAGCTGTTTTACCCAATTATATGTCAATAAATTTAGCAGTCTAAATGAAATAGATGAATTTCTACAACAATATAAACTACCTAAACAGAGGAAGAAATAAAATAACACAATCTTAGATGAAGAAATTGAACAAGTCATCTATGAACTTTCTAAGAAAAAATCCCCAAGGCCAGATGAATTCAAAAGTGAATTCTACCAAACATTTAAAGAACAATTAACTCCAAAATCTTTATAAACTATTTGGAACAATAGGTGAAAGATTTCTATTAAATTTCTTTTATGACACAAATATGGTGCTGATATCTAAACCAGGAAGAGCCAAAACAGAAATCGAAAATTATAGAACAATTTCTCTAATGAATATTGATGTAAAAAAATTTTAAATGAAATACCAGCAAAAAGATTACAGCAATATATCACAAGGATCATAAACTAGGATCAGGTGGGATTTATACCTAGAATGCAGGGCTGATTCAACATTAGGAAAGCTATCAGCATAATTGATCATATCACTAACAAAACCAACAGACATCATACGGTTATCTCAATAGATGCAGAAAAAGCCTTTGACAAAATACGGCACCTGTTCCTATCAAAAATACTAGATAATAAATAAGAATAGAGTTTACCTTAAAATTATAAGTAATATTTGTCTAAAACCATCAGTAAGCATTATCTTGTAATGAGGATAAGCTAGAAGTCTTCACCCCATTACAATTGTGACCTCTGTTTTTTAATATTGTACTAGAAATGTTAGGTACAGCAATAAGAGAAAAAAAAGGATCAAAAGAATTAGAATAGGTAATGAAGAAACAAAACCAGCACTTTTTCCAGATGTTCAAATGGTATACTTAAAGAATTCTGGAGAATCAACTCAAAAATTACTTGAAATTATTAACAGCTTTAGCAAAATCACAGGATATCAAATAAAGCCACATAAATCATCGGTATTTCTGTATATTACTAACAAAGTCCAACAGCAAAAGATAGAGAAATTCCATTTATTATAACTATAGACAATATAAAATATTTGGGAGTCTACTTGCCAAGAAAAGCCCTGGAGCTATATGAATACAACTATAGAATACTTTCCACAAAAATAGTTTGAACAGTTGCAAAAATATTAATCACTCATGGGTAGACTAAGCCAACATAATAAAAATTACAATTCTACCTAAATTAAATTATTTACTCAGCACCATACCATCATATATTATCAAATGAAAATCATATATTATCATACTGTCAAATTATTTTATAGAGCTAGAAAAAAATAATAACAAAATGCATCTGCAAAAACAAAAGCTCAAGGATATCAAGGGAATAATGGGGCAGCAAATACAAAAGAAGGTAGTCTAGCTATACCATGTCTGAAACTGTATTGAAATGTGGTAATTATCAAAGCAATCTAGTACTGGTTAAGAAACAGAATGGTGGATCAGCAGAACAGATTAGATATATATTACATTATAGTAAATAACTATAGTAATCTAGTATATGATAAACCCAAATAGCTAAGCTTTTGGAACAAAAACTCATTACTTAACAAACAAAAACTGGTGAAAACTGGAAAACAGTATGGCAGAAACTAGGTATAGACCAACATCTCACATTGTATACCAGAATCAGTTCAAAATAAGCACATAATGTACACACAAAGGGTTATATCATAAGCACATTGAGAGAGCATGGATAGTTTATCAGTCAGATATGTGAACAAGGGAGACATTTAGGACTGAAGAAGATGTAGAGAGGATTGCAAAACATAAAACAGCTAATGTTGATTATATGAAAATTTAAATGGTTTTACACAAACAAATGCAAATAAAACTATAAGGAAAGTAGAAAACTAGAGGGAAGGAAGGATTTTGTAACAGTTATTTCTGATAAAGACCTCATTTCTCACATATGTGGAGAACTGAATCAAATTGATAAAAATAATTCATTCCCCAATTGATAAATGGTCAAAGGATATGAACAGGCAGTTTTCAGAAAAAGAAGTCAAGGTTATCTATAGTCATATGAAAAAAAATATTCTAAATCACTGTTGCTCACAGAAATGGGAATAAAAAACCTCTGAGGTACCACCTCACACCTATCAGAGTGACTGATAGAGCAAAAAAGAAAAATGTTGGATGTTGGGAGGGGACGAGGAAAACTGGGACACTAATGCACTGTTCGTGGAGTTGTAAACTGATTTAACCATTCTAGAGAGCAATTTAGAACTATGCCCAAAGTGCTATAAAACTGTGCATGCCCTTTGATTCAGCAAAGATCTTATCCCAAAGATATCCAACAAAAGAGGGAAAGACCTATTTGTACAAGGGTATTTATAGCAATTATTTTTGTGGTGTCTAAGAATTGATAATTAAAGGCATGGCCATCAATTGGGGAATGATTAAACAAGCTATGATTGTAATGGCATATTATTGTGCTGTAAGAAATGAGAAGCAGGGTAATTTCAGAAAAATCTGGGCTTACATGAACTGATGCATAGTGAAGCAAACAGAACCAGGAGGACATTGTATATAGTAACTGCAGCATTGTTCAATGAAGAATTGTGAATGACTTAGCTATTCTCAGCAATGCAATGATCCAAAACAATCCCAAAGGATTAATAATAAAGCATACTACTCACCTCTAGAGAAAGAACTGTATACTTGATATATACTATAGCATACTATATGAAGCATGCTATTTTCCATTTTCTTTATTTCATTTTATTTTCTTTTATTGAACTGTCTTGTACAAAAAGACCAATATGGAGATGTTTTACATAATTGCACATGGATAACCTATATCTGATTGCTTGCCATCTTTTTTGGTGGGGAGGGAAGACTAGAATTTAGAACTTAATACTTTAAATTAAATGTTTTTAAAAATTGGGGGGGGGGAGATGGGTTTTTCTCTTCACAGTTTTATATGACTCTGTTTAACCTCTGTCAGTAAGGTATTGATGACACATTGCCATACTAAGTGATATATTTTCTTTCTATCTTATAAAATGTGTCAAATCTGCCTAAAAGGCACAAGTTCTTTATGGACTTTTCTGAATAATTTAACTTATCTTCCTAAAAGAAGAAAGAATCCTATGTACATCTCAAGAACTGGCTCACTCCAGGAAGTTTAATTTGTGAGGTTATTACAGAATGGGGTAATAGCAATTAAAATGATTCTTTGCCCTTTCCATGTATAATTTATTATATTTCACATCTTTTTAGGACATGCTTTTGTAGAATCTGAGTGGTGTGATTCTCAAATTCAGTATATGTTTTCTTATTTTTCTGCTGAGGTATATAGGTACCAGGCAGCATTTGGATGCCTTGATATTTGAAGGTGTTATATAAAATAAAGACTGTGGCCATGGTTAGAAACTAAAATGTAAATATGTCACTCTTTTCTAAATCATTACCAGATTTGGAACTGTAATGCTTTGAAACACCTGCCCTCTTGTCTCCTCCAATACTATTGTTGCTATGAAGGAGAGTAGGGAGGAAGTCTAGCCTTGTGATTTCATTTACATAGACAGCTCTCATTGTAAATCAGCAGTTTATACCCTCTCATCTGAAGTTCTAGTAATTAGTTTTATTTAACTTTACCATAAGCCATGCCATATTTAATTTAATAATCATTTATTAAACACTATGTGCCAGGCACTATGCTAATCTCTGGGAATACAAACAGAGGTAAATGATAGTCCCTACCCTGTTATCAGTCTAATGGAGAAGATACCTTACACATTTATACAAAACAAGCCTTTTACAGGATAAATAAGAAATAATTAACAGATGGAAGGTACTGGCATTAACAGGGGTTAGGGAAACGTACAGTAGGAGATGAGATTTCAAGGGACTTAAAGGAAGCCATTAGTTAGACTAGAGGAGGAAGAGCATGTTATATGCCATATTTTGGGATCTATCAAAGTAGTATATAATGAAACTTTTAATTCTCCCTATATTTTTCTGACCTTCCACCTTCCCTGTTATCACAGTCTTATAACTTCTCAGGTATTTATTTTTTTATTTATTATTTATTTTTATTAAAATAAATCTGCCCCACTAATTCTAAAACACAGTTTTCAGTATTGAAAATTCAATATTTTCAGTATTGATTCATAGCCCAGGAACAGTAAAAATATTGTTCCCTTGAAGCTCAGATTCTGGGAAACAAAAGTCTGAGAGATGGTGTTTCCAAAGAAAAAAAGTAGTTAGGGACCAGGAAACCCAAGTATTGGCCCAACTGCCACAGACTAACTGTGCCGCCATGGGAAAATCATTTTAATTATGTGTGCCTTACAATAGGTTAATCTTGAGAATCTGAATATAGTCTTCAAGGTTTCTATAATTCCATATATAGCTCATCGTAATACCTTTGCCTCTTCAATTAGCATAGCCCAAATTAGATGCTGTACAAAGTGTTGAAGTTTTTTGGAGAAGTTAGTATGGTTTAGTTAAGTAGACAAAACAAGGAATTACCTTATGATATTTCATTAGACATAAAGAACTGCACTAGAGTGATTTGATTTGCAAAATGAGGGAAAATGGGCTGGTTAATAAATGAGTACTACCATCTTTAGTTGTGCAATGAAATGTAAGTTATTCCCACCCTTAAAGATACCCCTACCTTCTGTTAAAAATCAAAAAGAATTAAGGAATTCTATGGACTACTGATTCCCTACAGACTTCCTATCCATGTACCTACATATAACCTCCACTTGAAACTGCCCTCTTTCCAAAAGATGTTTAATTCTGGGGGTGATTTATTTTATTATTCTGGCCTACTTTAGTTTGAAACTTTGGATGTTGCTTAGTGCTGCATTAGTCTATATTATGATAGAATTTGAAAGACTGGTGGTCAAATAATAATGATTATTAATATGACTAACAGTAGTATAATGCTTTCATTGTAACAAACTCGTAAAGGTTTGTAGTAGAACAAGTATTACTATCCCTCATTATAGAGAATGGAACTGAGATTCAGAGGAGTTGAGTGAATTGTGCATCTGCATAATGGTAGTAGGAGATAGCAAGGTGCACTAGAGAGAGTGCTAGATTTGGAGTCCAAGGACCTGACTTTAAATCCTCAGTGTGTTAATACTCTCTTTGCTTCAGCAAGTCACTAAACCTCTCTTTCCCTTAGCTGTAAATGCAGGGAGTTGGATTAAATGGACCCGAAGTCTCTTTCAAATGTACATTTATCATTCTGTGATGTCCTGATTCCAATGTTCTTCCACATCTGATACGCAAATCTCAGTTAACTGACCAACATTCATGGGATCATAGTTTTAGAGTTGTAGAGGACATTAATATCCATATCTCCTTTTTATGCCTATTAAAAAGTTATAAATTAACTTTAGTTTTTATTTTATATGCATGATACATTTTAACTCTTTTGCCGAAGACTAGCCTGAACCTAAGTGTGTGATGTCTGCAGTTTTGATCCAATTTGGGACCAATCTTTCCATCCCCACCACAAAAATATTACTCTTGTTGTCTTCTACTGTAATTTGCCCTATTCCCTCCCTCCCTTTCTTTCCCCCACATTGGAATGTAAATTCCTTGAAAGTAGTTGTTTCATTTATCATATTTGTGTCCCTAGTGCCTAGTGCATAGTAGGCACTTAATAACTGCATGCTGTTTTATTGTCCAGTGAAATTCTCTGTTTTGTATGTTTTTTTATAACTGCATTTTTTTCTTCCCATTTCTGATGGGGCTAGAAGGGAATTAAGTGTATCATGCAACATACCAAGCTAACCAAATTTGCCATTTCTCCCTTCACAACATCTCTACTGTGTGTCTCCTTTCGTTGCACAGAGCCAACACCAGAATTCAGGCCTCACCAAGACATTTACAATGGCCTTCTGTTTGGTCTCCCTGCTTCAAGTTTTTCCTTTCTTCAATCCACCTTCCACATAGCTGACAAAGTACTTTTTCCTAAAGTTCCCTATTTGTCGATTAAGAGGTCTCCTTACATTCTGGCCTCTTTCTACACTTCAGACATTCTCACATTTAACTTTCCCGCATGTACTCTACATTCTAATTCTTCACACGCAAATTCTCACCTCTTATTTCCGTGTTCCTTTGTATTAACTGTCCCCTTTGTCTGAATGTACTAGCTCCTCATTTCCTACTCTTGACACCCCTAGCTTCTTAAAAGACTCAGTTCGCATATGACTTCCTACAGGTGTTCCTGGTTCCCTCTAGTTAACTGGGCCTTCCTCTTTCTCTAGGGTTACTTTCCTTCTACTCTGCCTGTGTTGTATGTTTACCTTTTAATTTACAAGTTGTCTCCCCCACTATATATAATCTCACTGAAGCCAGGGACTTTGAATTTTTTACTTTTTTTGTATCCCCAGCATTTAGCACAGTACCTGGCATATGGTAAGCATTTAATAAGTGCTTTTCTGTGGATTAACTGATTTTGATTCTTATGAAGGGAACTTCTGCCACATCCCTCAGTGACCCATTCCATTTGGGGAACAGCTCTCTATCAGATAGTTATTCTTCACATTTATCAGAGTTTAAGCCAATTACCTCTTCTGTTCTGAGGGGCGATGAAGACCATTTCTTCATTTTTACTCATTTATCAAAATAACTCATTGACTATTATTATTATTGACTAACGATATTATGAATCACTTAATCAACCAGCATTTATTCAGCACCTCCTATACATCAAGTACAGGGAGAAAGTTACAATTTAGAGTTTTTCTTTTGCTTTAACAGAGGAAATGGTCTAGATCTTGGTGTCAAAGTCAATTAGAAACGTGTTACCTACAAGCTGCATGCACGTTGACTTGCATGATGCACATTGGCAAATTGATCTTATCTACATTTGTACCAGCAAGGACCCTAGCATACACAGGAAGGCCTGCTGTATAGGTTCTTATATCTGCTTTTATAAAAGGAAAGCAACTTTTGACAGGTCAATAATTGACTTTAATCAAGCACATATATCATTCACTTAGTTCAGGGGAAAAAGTCAGTACCCTGAACTTTAGAGAAAATACAAACAGAGAAATAAAGACCAACAGACAGGGCATCCAACTGTCTGACCATACATATATAGTTACCAGAGAGAGAAACACCAGCATCTAGGTTTTGAAAGTCAAGGGGCTCCTTAGTGACTCCCCAGAGTCTCATGTGAGTACAAACACTTCCAATAAGTAAGCCCCAAAACAAAATCTCACCTCAGAATATACATACACTTTTCAGAGCCAGAGCAGGTCCATTAATGAGTGGGGAAGATCTTTAGCTCTCATTAACATAATTAACACTACAGTGTAATCTACTTTTACTTATTTTGTTAAAACATTTAAAATTACATTTTAATCTGGTTCAATCTGCACTGGAGAGTTATATGCCCCAGTTTGATACTCACTTTAGATTACTTCTTCAGATCCTTTTGAGCCCTATCATTAAATAAACAAAGGACCCCAAAAAGCTGATGGATTGAATCTGTGGTTGGTTTGTTTAATTATTTCACACATGATAAGCAGCCATAGCATAATGGATAAAGAGCCAGGAAGATCTGGATTAATGTTCCATCTCTATTATATACACTTATTGTGTGACCCTATGCAAAGAAAAGGGCCCAATCTACATTGGTAAAAAGGAGTTTCCTCATCTGACATTCCCCAGATCATTGAAATCAGATCCAGTCTTTGGGAGAATAATCTAAGAACTCCATATTTCTGGCCTTCTGAAAATCCGAATAATAGTAAATATGTTTATGTTTATTACTTACTAATGCTGGTTTTAAATTTTTCTAGAAAACTTTTGATGTGCTCAGATTAATTGCATTATTTTGAGTTATTCTTTGGAATTTTTAAGTTAGGTTTTGGGAAGAAGGTAAAATTTTTACTTTCTTCTTCTGAAACATTATTCTGGTTGATTTTCAAGGGACAAAAGAAGCTGACAGGGAAGTAGTCTCTGTGCTAATTGTCTTGCTCACTGTATTTTCATATCCCTACTGTAGACCACTGGACAGTGGTAGAGAGTTAGAGAGTGGGCTCTAATTTTCAAGTTAGTGTCATTCTCTCTGCCCCTATCTTTCCCTTCCAACCCCCCATTATTTAGTTAATTTCACTCAGTGTGCTATTTAATCTTTCATTGCAGGCTACAAAAGAAGTAATAGAACGGGAAGCTCCTGGGATGGCCCTCGCAATGCTGATGGGATCACTTAATGTTACACCTCTGGGCATGTTATCTAGGTAAGAAAGTAACATGTTGCAAAGATTACTATTTCCATCTATTATGGGGTGAAAAATGACTAGTTCATAGTACTTGGGCAACAGTCAAGCACTATATCCAGCTCTGTCCTGGTGAGTGAGGTAAATGGTCCTACTACCTTGAGATCTGCTCTGTGGCCAAACACTTTGCTCATCTTGGCACCAAAGTGATACCAGACATAGGCCCACAATTTCATTTGTTTTTGTTGTGATACCCACAATGTTGGAAACTGCACATCCTGTCAGGGCTAGTGGAAATGATAGGGCTGCTTGTTGCCTCTGGTGTGGTTACAAAGTTCTCCAGGACACAAGTTTTTCAGAACTGTGTTATTGGTAGTTTGCAGTTTAGAGTGCTGATGATGAGGGCCAGGGGGGTAGCGGGGTGGGGAGGTGGGGATTACAGGAACTCCAAGACTGGAATTCCCTTTGTGGGCCATCTGGAGAATTCATGGTGTGTTGTTGAAGTCACAGTAAAGATTTATTATGCTTTTCAGCTGGCAAGAGTTCTTATGAACCTGTAGCCTTAGAGGTGTACGTGTAAAGTTTATATAGGATATTCTGTAGTGAAACATGTGCCAAACTGCTAATTATGTGATTCAGGACAGGATTAGGGAGTCGTTAAAGAGTGGTTAAGGAACATGCACTTTTGGTATCTACTGCTCAGGTATTTTACCCAAAATTCATCAGGAAATAGCCCAAGGAGGGGCTACATGGAGGTTTGGTTTTAGACCTGAAACATCATTAAGTCAACTAGCGATCAGAGCTGACCCAGAAAAACCCAGGCTGTTCTCATCACTGTCTTGTTAGATGAGATAAATGTGAGAGAGTATACATATGTCTAAGTCTGGGATACATATGATTGGTCATTGAGTAGTAAATGTCGTTATGACCCAGTACATGGCCCATTCAGTCATTACACAGCTGGTTCAGACTAATAAGCTCTCTAGGTGCAGCAGACTACTATATCAGGAAGGGAGATAATGTTTGTTGCTGGGACAGGCTGTGTCCTTAGTCTGGGAAGAAACTGCCTGGGATAGTGTTTTGAGGCTAGGGAGAAATGTGATTTTTAAAGAGAAATGTGATTTTGGGGCCCAAGCACCCCATCACTGGGAACCCTGACATGTGAGGATACAGGTAATCTGCCTACAAATTTGACCAGTCAAACCTTCCATCAAAGTAGAGAGTGAATTCATAGGGGTAAGATTGGTATTTATCTTATTGGCACAGAAAAGATTGTAAGAAGATATTAAGGAGTGTTGAATAGCCTGGGGTGGACCAGGTGCAGACAATGAAAAAAGTGGTCTGAGAGACACCATGAAAGGAGAGTTAAAAGGATTATTGAGTATCTAGATTGACTAGGTTAGACACAAAAGATGCCTCAGGCAAACGCCAGGGGCTGGGTTGTGTGGGAAAGTTCAGGGTCCAGGTTCCATTGCCCAATCAGTACTTCAGATGGCAGGGAGAGGGGGGCAAAGGCAAAACTTAATTGGCTATAACTCTTCTCTTATGACAAACAATAATAGAGAGAACTAAAAGTTAAGTTAAAACAATTTAAAACATTTCAAGATCCATTCCTGATCCGTACTTACTGTATGACCTTGGGAAATATCTCTTAATTCTCAGTCCCTAAGTCACTCAGAGACTTACAGAAAAGGTATTGTTTTACATGGTAGAGGGAATTTCCTCATCTAGGAGTTTCCTGTATCAAGAAAATAACAAGCCCTGTGGCTATCCCTGTTCTGTTACTTTATATTCTCTTCTGTGTGCAACAGTGATAGATCTTATTTCCCACCACAACCACTACCCTGTATTATCCTCACAGGCCCATGACACTGGCTTCACGACTGTTCCATGAATAAGACACTCCCTCTCTCTGCTACAGGAATTCTCTCTGACTCTCCCCATGCCTGGAAATCTCTCCTTCCTCATTTCTGCCTCCTGCTCTCCCTGGCTTTCTTTACATCCCAACGTAAATCCCACCTTCTACAGGAAGCTTTTTCCAGCCCCTCTAAAGTCTAGTGCCTTCCTTCTATTAATTATTTCCTATTTATTCTGTACATAATTTGTCTCTCCTTACTTGTGTGCTTATTGTCTCCCCCATTAGACTGAGATCTCTTTGAGGACATGGACTTTTTCCCTTTTTTGTATTCCCTGCAGTTAGAACAATGCCTGACACAGAGTGGGCACTTAATAAATATTTATTAAATGACAGACTTAGTGATCAATGTTTTCTCTTCTAAAAGTCCTTTACTAATACATCATTGATTGGGGAGGACGGAGGAGGCTAGAAGGGAAGGAATAAAGTCATAATTACTAGTCTGTAATTGAAAAATTCCACCTCTTACCCTCATTTTGAAAATTGGGACATTTTCCTTTGTTCAGTCCTATACCACCTTTTTCTTTTTAGGTTTTAAAAGATCACTGCCATTAATATTTAGGAGGGCAGGGGAACCTGACTTCCCAGAAGACAACAATTACCATTTTCACTTTTCTTGGGTTTCAGATTATCTACTAATCATATTTTGAACCCTCTCATTGCAAAAGGCAGTCTCCTAAACAAAGAAAACAGAAACTAAATTAGATTTGAGTAGTTTCTCTCTCCATTGTGATGTTTAAAAAGGTTTAAGAGACATAGTTTATGGATAATTTAATCATTTTATTAATCAAGCCAACAGGTTATTAATAAATTAATGGTCATTTGGCCTTCTCTCAGATGAAAGACCATCATGGTGGGTGGAGCTCAGTTTATATATCCTTCAAAACAGTAGGTGGTCAATGGGACTGAGAGTGACCCTTACACAGAGAAATTATCTCTACTTGGACCACTCCCAGCTACACCAGACCACTGTCAACCTTGGAAACATCTGATAGAGTCCTGTGATTTGGCTGTGTCCTCAGAGTAGTTCTTCTCCAACTCAAGTCAATTCTAGGAAGTATCTTCTCTGCTAAAAATTTTCAACAAAATTTATCTTAACACAATTTAAATTTACTTTGCCAATAACCAAGCTAGATAATGAAAGGTTAGCTCAAAACTTATATCTCTGTTATTAGAAAATTAGATTTGCAAAGTTTTAGACCAGGAATTTTAGTTTTATGTTAGCCAGTTATCATGTTGCTATATGTAAGAAACAGAGATACAAACAGAATTTTAGAAACCAATTTTTGTATTTGGCATTATTCATTCCCTCATTTAGAGGAGGAGATACTGCTAAAGAATGAATAACGGAACACTTTTTATAAGAAGATGGACTCTAATATGAAAATGAATTCATATAAAAGTTGTTAGATTAACTTCATTTGTAACAAAAGGTTCTGGGATGAGATCTATGAATACATTGAATGATCAGTTTTCTTTTTTTTAAATTTATTTTCAGTTTTCAACATTCACTTCCACAAAATTTTGAATTTCAAATTTTCTCCCCATTTCTCCCTATTCCAAGATATTGTGTATTCTGATTATTCTTTCCTCCAGTCTGCCTTCTAACAACGCCCCCCTTATCCCCTTGAATAATCAGTTTTAGAACAGTGCATATCAAATAAGCCATCTGTAATAAAAAACATTTTTAACTTCTCACCATGTTCAAATGAATTACCCCTAACAAAATGGATGCCTCTTTAAGGCATTTATAAGATAGACCACAAGCCATTCTTCTTCTAGGATAGCTAATTGTATTAATACTGTCTAATACTCACTAAATAACAGAATTATATCCTAGTTTTACAAATCTTTGCATCATTTGCTTCATTATCCTCACAGCATTGTGAAAAATTAAAGGACCCTAACTAACTTATACTGAAATATATAACTAGTAACAGATGCCAAGGCTATATAGCTAGTTGTTTATAATGTAGAATATACAATTCTAGGCCAAATGCCTCAAATCTTATGCCTGCATCTTATTATAGTAACTCATATGTGCTCCAGTATTAGCCTATAAGATAAAGATTTACTATTGTGTTCATACTGATCATCTAACATGGTTATAGAAATTTGCTATAAAAGAATAATAGAGATATAGGAAAAGTGTTCCCTTACTTTGATGTCAATTACAGGCAGTATTATATAAATAAATGTTTACATTGAACCACGCTTAAAGTCAGCCAAGTGGGATAGTGTCCATTTAGCAAATGTCATGTTGGGGAAATTTAGTCAGGATAATCCTATTTCAGCCCATGCCAATGGTTATTCTCCCAGCCTTTCCCATGAGAATCCCACCTGCAGTTATACATGTAAAACCCCATAAAGTTGCTGGCATCATGGATTGTTGTCCCAGTAGCATTCCTTGATTATCATACCTGCAATAGACTCAGAATAGTACCACTTAACAGTCCCATAAGGTCTTAAATAGCAGGTTTCAGTAACCAGCTTTGGGTAGATTCAGCTCTCAAGGATTAGATAACATCTTTAACTGTAATCTCACATTAGTCACAGTAAGAGATGCATCATAAAAAAGTCACAACTTGATACGATTTGTACTCATAGTAAGTAGATGCTTTTTCATCCTTAAATTTCAACATTACACAAATGATTTTGCTTTACGATGCTTACCAACAAAAAACAAAAGGCTTAGGATGGGATATGTCAAAAGAATAATCCCAGATTGTATACAGAGAACAGCATACTTGTGAAAACTTGTCTGTAATTACACATGTTTAGTTATTAAGGATGTTCAAATGGATATAAACACACACTAGTGCTCTCGGAATCTCTTTAAAAAATATGGGAACATTTGTAAGGTGACTCTTAAGTAGTTTGCATGGATATTCACACATGTTCTAATTCCAGATTAAATACAAACATCAGTAAAATCAGATTTCCCCTTAAGGTGACACAAAATACCTCATAATTTACTGTTCTTCACTAACATAATTGTGTGTACTGAAATCCTATTCCTTAAAACAAACAAAAGAAGTTCTTAACTTTAACCTCACAGCTTTGTAGATTTTCATCTTTGTTTCACATGCTTGCTCACCTTTGTCTACTTCAGAAATTGAATCTTACTCATATGACAAGTTCAAGCACTAATTTAACTCTTTCTTAGGCCATGGAATGACAACAAATTTAGATCAGTATAGCAAGATATTTCCCACTTACAGATTATTACAGTAATTTAGATGTCTTAGTATTTACCTATTAAGTTATAGACCCAGTATTGTAATACCAAACTTCTACTTTGTCTACCCAAATAACTACAAGAGTTATAATCAGGGACATGGTTATGACATCATCAAAGCTGGGCTTCAGGGCCTACAGTACTACAAGTAGCTTCACATACAGAATCAGGTGGACAGATTTTTTTGTATGGGAATGTCCAACCTTTCCCAAGGCAGCCTCCCTACCTTATTTCCAAGGATAGACAGATATAGACAGATATTCACTAGCCTTAAATCTCAGATGTTGCTTCCATTTAGCTGCTGAGTCCTGATGTTTCTCTTAAAATGTCCGTAAATATTTAAGATCTCCTCCAAAAAAAACCTTTCTCCTCAACTATAAAGCCTTACTGATCATAATAGATCTGGACACAATTGTTATTCATTAAAATTACTGCAGTAAATTAATTTACAGATGAAATTTAATGGGCCTTCTAAAAATCACACAAAAGATTTTTTTTTAACTTAAACATCTGTTCCTAAAAAGTATTTCTCTTTCTGAAAGAATGGCTTAAAATTTATCCTGATGTTAAAAGGAATAATCACTAAACTTTCATGAAGTAAAAATTAGTTGGAAACCTCTAAAATGGCAGATATCTTTCTCTTACTCAATCTTAAAGCAAAAATAAAACTTGAAAATTGGAATTTATCAAAGCTAAATTGATGTACAGTGTCTTTAAGTAATATAAATTCCAGAAGTACTATAACAACATAAATTCCTAATTACCACAAAGTTTCTAACTACCAATCTCCCTTTCATCAAAAAGTGTTTTCAGTGGGGAGGAGATCCATTTTTTCTAAGCCAAAAACAATGCACCCAATCAGATTAGACTTACCACAGTAACAAAGTTTACCTGGCCTTTTAAGTTAACTCAAAGTCTTTTTCTTCCCTTTATAAATATATCACTAGAAATCAAGAAAATAATTACATTCTGGAACCCTACATAGACTTCTCTAAAAGTATTTTGTATTCACCCTTTAAAGCAAAATTAAGACCAGCTTGACAAAGTAGAAGGACAGATCTGCTCAGCTCTCCCCCTAGAGACTCATTTGCCTGTATATGTTATTCCCTCATGGAGCCAATTCTGATGAAAGTACGGCTCACTCCCCCTCATCTCCTCCCCTCTTCCTTCCACTGTAGAAGCTTAGACCTACTCCTAGTTTTACCCAGTCACGGGCTGTGTTAGCCGTGACTACAGTGGACTGAGCTCCCTGCTCACCCAGGTGAGACAGACCTTTCCTGTTAACGTACAAAGTCATTTTTGGAGTCTGTGGACTGAGAGTTATAGAAAAACACCACACAGTCAGTGATATATTCTCCCTGGTGGCCTGTGCTGGGTTTCCTGGGGCCTGGTCTGCACAGGCACAGCGTGTGCTGGTCTGCACTCATCTCTTACGTTGGTGCAGCAGACCTTTCCTATGACCTTCCAAGTTGTCTTAGTTCCATTCTGTCTTTTTGTGGATTCTGCTATCCTAGAATTCATTTACAGTCATCTTTTGAAGCTATTTGGAGTGGTTTCAGGGAAAGCTTACAGGGGTTCCTACCTTTCCTCTGCCATCTTGGCTCCACCATGAAAGAAATTGCTTTTCTAACCACATAGCTGATACAGTTGTTTCCCAAATTACACAGTATTAGAAAATTTAGAAACATAACAGTATCATAAACAATATCATGTATTTAAAATTTTAAACAAACCCATTATCAATTCAGCTGAATGTGCTTCCAAATTACTTTACACAGAAAATCATTCATCACATCACCACTGGCACCATGTATCACATGTGAAACCCCATATAGAGTTATCAAGTGTGAAGCAATTACATCTAATTAAAGAGATAATAAAAACAGTTAGGATTCATATAGCATTTGCCCAATGCCAAAGCACTTTACAATCAGGTGATCCTTACAACAACCCTGGGAGATAGGTTCTATTATTTTCTCCTTACAGAACAGTAAGCTGAGGTAAATAGAACTTTTGGGAGGCAATACAACTAATAAATTTCTTAATTCCAAATAACAAATATCTTTTTCCTTTAGTTGCAATTTACAATTATAATATTGTAATTTAATAATAATAATAATCCTGAGAGGAGAGCACTTTCAGATCGTATTCTTATTTCCTTTGGGACAGATTTTGGCTTAAATTAAATCAAATCCGGATTTATCACCACTAATGATAAATTTTCATTTCTAAGACCCAGCACTCTTAGTACCTTAAAAGAAAAAGGTTATTATCATCCATAAATTCATAATTTCCCTTTTTTAAAAAAATACAAATGGTGACAATTCCCAGCTCAAAATAACCTTTCACTCTAGCTGAGATCGCCTGCTTCTGCATTTGAGACTTATCAAATAAATAGCATTCCAGCTCCCCATTCCCGTCCTTCTGGGGATTTCAAGCTGCATATACTAGGAAATACATATAAAGTTTTACAAACAGTTTGAAATCACACCTATCCTTATCAGATTAGCTTAAAATGTGCTGGGCTAAAATATCTCAGTATTCCACTTATACTGCTGCTTTTTCATCCAGGCAAAGAGACTTAAGGAATTTGATTAAATGCTGGCAAGGTGTGACCAGTTTCTCCAGGCAGAAACTTGAGCTTTCAGAGTTACTTAAGTGATTGAATTAAAATGATAATTAGGTAACAGAACAGTACAGGAAAAAATTTAAGATTTTATATAATAATCACAAATCACAATAACCAGTATCTTTGCCATATTCAGAATTTATGTAGTGTTAGATTTAATGAGGCTTTCCTGCAGATTTATCCTGAAAGGTGGATGGACATGATTAACCAGATAATCTAACCTTACTTTTAGGCTATAGTTGGTTACAGGATGATTTCTAATCTTTTTCCTATGCAATTTCTAGTTCTTAACTGAAGTCAAATCACTACACTTTAACCATGTAAGCATGGTGCTAGATGCTGAAATCAAAATGCTAACACCTAAACTCAATGCTAATCTGCTTATTATTTTTATTGCTTTTACATCAGATTTTTAATAATTAAAATCCAGAACCCAAAACAATTAAAGAATTCACATTTTAAATAATATTTCTAATGCAATAAATTATCAAATTAATGTTAGCTATTGTGAGAAACATGCATGCTCTAGAAAAAACAACACTCATTATTAAAGTCAGGAAAGCTGTTATTTTACATTCTTGTGAATGGGTGGGTGTCCCCCTCTTCCTCCCAAAAGCAGTATGCTTGTTCAGACAAATGCAGGGCTATTTATTTGTTTCATTCAAATTCCCCTCCTGTCCCCTATTGGCTAGATGCAACTTTCTAAACTACACATTCCATTGTTTTCTCCTAGATGTATTCCCTCCTCCTTTGTCATGTGCTGCATGTGCATTTAAATTAGCTTAGTCCACTCTTGGAGTGTGTGGGTTAATATTAAACAGCTTGCCAAGCATGAATACAAGCTTCTGACCTTCTACCAAATCACAGCTCTGGTTGGAACTAGAACTGCTTACATCCTGTTATCTTTCCTGCAAAACTGGGAGTGTATAGTCTTAATCCTGTGGAAACAACTCCTTCTTTTGTTTCTCACAGTATTATCTTTGTGTACATTACATATCACATAACTGGGGTATCTTGACTTAAAACCACACAAGCTAACAAATTTCCTGATATAGTATGATAATAATAAATCATAAAATTCACTTAAAATGAGGCCAGAATAAATTCAATTACACCTGTACCTATTATCCAAATGTTATTGTTGAGGTCTAAGGATACTGGGACCCCTGAATTCAATGGCAAATGACATGAGTTCTGCTTCCAATGAATTTGACTCAAACCTTCTTTCAAACAGAGATAAGATTTATTAGAACACAGGTCTGGGTAGGTAAGATTTTAAGAATCCACCCTGGAAAAGAGACTGACTCTTTTTATATAAAAAAAGATTTTGTGGGAAGATCTGGATGGGAGTGGCCAGTAGGCTGGGGTGACTAGGAGGTAACAAAGATAGTCCAATAAGGGCAGGGTGCCCCAGGTGAACACCAGGGAACTGGACCTCAGGAAACAATCTAGATGGAATTAAGGGTGGAAAGTGATCTGGGGCCATCCAGACAATGAAGGACTGGGTTAGGTTAGAAGTAACAGAGAACTGGAGGTTTTGGTTTTGGCTTACAGTGAAAGGCTAGTTGAAAGGATTACTGGGATGGGTTGATGCGTCAGAACTCCAGAAACTTGGCCATGTGGGAAAGTTGGGGTGGGAAGTTTCCCCAGGGCTCATACCCTGTCATTATCATAAAGAACCTCAATTTACAATTTCAGTTATTTAATATTATATTATGTAAGGGCTATTTATTCCAAGTATTTCATACTAAGGCCTTTAATATTTCCAGCTAATCTGCTGCCGAAAGATTTTAAGTTGATAACAGTATATAACAAGAGGAGCTTGAAACACATGGTATCCTCCATTTTGATTCCCTCTAACCCTCTATAACTTTGTCTATTGGTTTTTAAGTCAAGCTACAAAATTTTCATTCTCAGTTTTTCTATTTAAAGTCAAAATTCTTCACATCCTGTCATGTTTAAACTATCTGAAGCTGGCAGGGACAGGAGAGGCCTGCTACTGCCTTCCTGCTATGTGCAGGGTATAGCCCCCATTTGTCCCCAAGTCTTCTTATCTACCTTCCATATTTTTGCTCAGACCTTTCCTAATCTTTCAAATCCATTATTCATACTACCCCACTTTCCGTTACATTTCAACTACATCCTACGTTGTACATACTACTGTTAAACCAATGTCTTAAAACAACCCTGCTTTCCCAAGCTGCCAACCCAGGGGACTTTCTTCATTAATCTGCATATCACAAAACTCAGGTGTTCTCTAGGAGATCAAAGAATTCCAAATCTCTCATTCTCACAAAAGGAGATAAAAAAAAACTTACACTGCTTATTCCTAGTCCCAATATAGGAATAAGTTTCTGGGATTAATCCTTTAAAAAAAATCCATTAAGATGTGTTTAGTGATTACAAACACTTTTAGGGGACATGTTGGCTTATATTTCTGTTGAAACACAAAAGTGGGGGTTCTGGCTACACTAAAACATTGTTAACAGATTGCCCTACTTGCTTAATTAACACAGTTTTCCAAATTAAAAATCATACTTACCCTCCTTTTTGTCCTGCTGCTCTTCACCTTTTAGAATCTGGAGATAGTTAGCACTTAATAATTTAGAAATCAAGAGAGCTGCATTTTTTTCACACTCTTCACCAATATTACTAATTTTAAAAAAACACAGCTTTTACATGTTAATATACATTCTAAACAAATTACTGAAATCCTAAAGTAATTATATTTAAGGCTATGATATAAAAGCCCTGATCAAAGTTTCTTTTTTTATTTTCTTTTTTATTTAATATTCTATTTAAATTGTTTTCAGTTTTCAGCAATCACTTCCATAAATTTTAAATTTTCTTCCCCTCCCTCCTCTCTCCTTCCTTAAGAGAGCATGCAGTCTTACATAGGTCCTACACATCCAATCTTATTAACCACATTTTTACATTAGTCATGTTGCATAGAAGAATTAAAACGAGTAGAAGAAACCATGAGAAAAATCAAAACAAAACATAACATGAGAAAATATTCTGCTTTATTCTGTGTTCTGATTCCTTCATTCTTTTTCTGGATGTGTATGGCTTGTTTTAGGTCCTTGTCTTGCTGTGAAGGGCTAAGTCTGTCAGAAACAGGCCTTGCACACTGTGGCTGTTACTGTGTATAATGTTTTCCTGGTTCTGTTCCTTTCACTCAGCATCAGTTCACATAAGTCTTTAAAGGTTTTTCTGACATCTGCCTTTTTCATCATTTCTTATAGCACAATAGTATTCCATTAATATTCATGTGTCACAACTTGTTCAGTCATTTACCAATTAATGAGCATTCCCTCAATTTTCCAGTTCTTGGCCACCACAAAAGGAGCAGCTATAATTATTTTTGTACATGTGAACTTTTTCCCATTTTTATAATCTCTTTGGGATACAGCCCTAGAAGCAATATTGACAGGTCAAAGGATATGCACGTTTTTATAGACCTTTGGGCATTGTTGCACATGGTTCTCCAAAATGGTTGGATCAGCTCACAGCTCCACTAACAGTTAATTAGTGTTCCAATTCTCTCATATCTTCCCCAACATTTATCATCTTCCTGTTTTGTCATGTGATCCAATCTGATAGGTGTGATGTGGTACCTCATAGTTCTTTTGATTTGCATCTCTCTAGTCAATAGTGATTTAGAGCATTTTTTCATATGACTATAGATAGCTTTAATTTCTTCCTCTGAAAATTGTCTGTTCATATCCTTTGACCATTTATCAATTAGGGAATGACTTATATTCTTGTAAACTTGATTCAGTTCTCTGTATATTTTAGAAATGAGGCCTCTGTCACAAACACTAGTTGCAAAAATCTTTCCCAGTTTTCTGCTTCACTTCTACTCTTGGTTGCATTGGCTTTGTTTGTGCAAAAACTTTTCAATTTAATGTAATCAAAATTATCCATTTTTCATTTCATAGTGTTCTCTGTCTCTTGAATGGTCATAAATTTCTCCGTTCTCCATAAATCTAACAAGTAAACTATCCCTTGATGCCCTAATTTATTTATAGTGTCAGCCTTTGTACCTACATCATGTACCCATTTGGCCTTTATTGTTGTGTATGGTGTCAGGCATTGGTCTATACCCAGTTTCTGCCACACTGCTATCCAGTTTTCCCAGCAATTTTTGTCAAACAGTGAGTTCTTATCCCAGAAGCTGGGGTCCTTGGGTTTATCAAACAGTAGATTTTTGTATTCATTTACCACTGTGTCTTTAGTACCTGACCTATTCCACTGATCTACCCCTCTACTTTTTAGCCAGTACCAAGTGGTTTTGATGATTGCTGCTTTATAATACAATTTGACACCTGATGAGGCTAGGCCACCTTGCCTAGCATTTTATGGCAGTTTGATTGGTATGGCACTGAATAAATAAGTTAATTTAGGTAGAATTGTCATTTTTATTATATTAGCTCAGCCTACCCATAAGCAATTGATGTTTTTCCACTTACTTAGATCTGACTTTATTTGTGCGAATAGTGTTTTGTAATTGTGTTCATATGGTCCCTGGGTTTGTTTTGGCAGGTAGAGTCCCAGATATTTTGTAGTGTCTACTGTAGCTCTAAATGGATTTCTCTTTCTATCTCTTGCTGTTGGACTTTGTTAGTAATATATAGAAATGCAGATGATTTATGTGGATTTATTTTGTAACCCGCAACTTTGCCAAAGTTGTTTATTATTTCAAGTAGTTTTTTACTTGATTCTCTGGATATCTCATGTCATCTGCAAAGAGAGATAACTTAGTTTCTTCTTTACCTATTCTAGTAATTGCTTCAATTTTTCTTCTCTTATTCCTAAAGCTAACATTTCTAGTACCATATTGAATAACAGTGATGATAATGGACATTCTTGTTTCACCCCCTGATCTTATTGGAAATACATCTAGCTTTTCCCCATTGCATATAATGCTTGCTGATGGTTTTAGGTAGATACTGCTTATTATTTTATGGAAAGTTCCATTTATTCCTATGTTCTCCAGTGTTTTCAATAGGAATGTGTGTTGTATTTTGTCAAAAGCTTTTTCTGCATCTATTGAGATAATCATTTGGTTTCTGTTAGTTTTGTTGTTATGATCAATAATGCTGATCATTTTCCTAATATTGAACCAGACCTCTATTCCTGGTATAAATCTTACCTGATCATAATGTATTATTCTCAGTAAGTAAGTTGCTGTATTCTTTTTGCTCAGATCTTATTTAAAATTTTTGCATCTGTGTTCATTAGAGAAATTGGTCTACAATTTTCTTGTTTTGGCTCCTCCTAGTTTAGGTGTCAGAACTATGTTTGTATCATAAAAAGAATTTGGTATGACACCTTCTTCACCAATTTTCCCAAATAGTCTACATAGTATTGGAATTAATTGTTCCTTAAATGTTTGATAAAATTCACTTGTAAATCCATCTGGCCCTGGTGATTTTTTCATAGGAGTTCATTGATGATTTGTTCAATTTCTTTGTGTGAGATGGGGTTATTTAAGTATTCAACTTTCTTTTCTGTTAATCTGGGGGCTAATTAGATTTCTGTACTTAACTGAGTATATTGTTTCCTCCTTGAACCAAATCAGATGAGAGTAAAGCTCAAAAAATGCTCATCTCCCTCCTCTCTTTCCCTGTACTATAATATGTTTTTGTACCTCTTGCTAATTAAAAAAAAAAAGCTTTTACATGTTAATATACATTCTAAACAAATTACTGAAATCCTAAAGTAATTTTATTTAAGGCTATGATATAAAAACTCTAATCAAAATTTCTTACAAGAAAACAAATTTACTTTTGCTGTTTGGGGCTCCTTGGTCTAAGATCTTTATCAATTAAAGCTTCTGCTAGAGCTTCATCCAAAGGGAGAAAAAAACCTGGCATTTGTACTCAGAGAGAAATCCCTTCTCTGATTTCAACTCCCAAGCCCACTCCTGGGAGAGTCTCATCCGAATTTTCAGTTCCATTACTTAACAAGCTAATCTTAGAAAACCTCACACCAATGGACACAGAGACAAAAGGAACAAGAGCTGTAGTGACCTAGAAAGTGAAAAGTTGAGATTAAAACTATTTGCTTTCATTGCTTTAGTATCTCACATAATTACTTTTCACACACCTCTGCCTGAAATAGGGCTTCTCTAGAAGTCCTCTTGGGCAGTTTTAATAGAAATATCTAGTTTCTTCCTTTATTTAAAAAGTTCCTTTCACATATATACTCAGTTTAATTTATATGTAACTCCAAAAGCTTGAAAGGAAAGATTGTAGCTTTTGAAATTCTCTTACAGAGTATTGGCCTGTTGAATCTCCCATTTTTAAACCCTAGTCCTGAAAGAAATTCAGAATATATTGCTGGTTCTTGTGGGGCTTACCACATGATTGGTTTCATAAGCTGAATATCCATAATATCCCAGATTTCTGAGGTGGCCCCTTACTGTGTATATAAGTTTTCTGTCTCGCATTCCCATATAACTTGCATCAGAGGATCTTTTTCAAGCAGACACATCTACCTGACAGTTGCCTCCCTGTGAGAGTGAAAATTAGAAAAAAAAAAAATACAGCACAACCACTAAAAACATAGGCACATATATGCCTACTCAAATAAAACTTACTGGAAAAATTGAGGGTCAGATGATAACCAGACTCCTAACAGAGATCTTTCCATGTGGAAAAACTTTCCATGCTGGCCCAATAGAAGGGAGCTCCTTATTAAGAAGCTAAAGTGAAAAGCTCTGATCCATTCATAGCTGCCGTAATTGTGACTTTTAAAAAGGTTAGAGAGACATAGTTTATGAGTAATATAATCATGTTATTAATAAGGCCAACAGATTATTAATAAAATAATGGTCATTTGGCCATCTCTTTCAGACCAAATACCATCATGGTGTGCGGAGCTCACAGTTTATATACCCTTCAAAACAGTAGGTGGTCAATGGGGCTAAGAGTGACCCTGGAACAGAGAAATTATCTCTATTCTATACCGCCAGCTATACCAGACCACTCTCAGCCTTGGGCTGTCTGAACAAAAGGAACTGTTTCTACCCAAACTTGGGCTTCCCCACTCTAGATTAAATTTCTTGCAAGGTTGGGTGGGGTCTAACCAAGACCCATTATCAGTAATGTCCTACAAGAAAACAAAGTTTGGACTTTGGGAGAAGGGAGGGGAACTCTGAATCTCCCCTAGATACTAGTTATTAATAATTTTTCCTTACATCATTATCTGTTATCCTTGCTTTCTGGGTCCTGTGGCCCTTTGCCCTTTTTTAAAAAAAAAATTTGTTATTCTGAACTTTACAAACACAAACATGACCATTTTCAAATTTTAAAAAAACAGAAAAGGGAAGTGCTATATAAAACTGAATTATATTTCTTTTAAAATTTTAGTTGTTTGATTAGTTCCCTATACGTTCATATTAATGTCTTTAGTCAGTGTGAGAGTGAGAGGCATGAAGTAGAGATTAGAGTGCTGTCAAGAAAGTAGAGTGCTGGGGGAGAGCCAAGATGTCAGAGTAGAAAGATTCACGTATGCTAGCTCCGAATCCACAGCCCATAAATTTCCTGTAAAAAGAACTCCCCACAAATTCTGGAGCAGTGCAAGCCACACAGCAATGCAGTGGAGGAGATTTCCGTTCCAGAGAGCCCTGAAAAACCGGCACCTAGGGTCTGTCGTGCACCAGACAGTGGAGCCCACCACTGCCCTGCCCTGGCCGCGTGGCCCCAGAGGAGCAGATCGGAGCAGGCTTCAGGGACGGGATCTCCGGCAGCCACGAAGGTCCCTCCACCCACAGGTGCTCCAGGTCAGTGAGAGAGACTTCTGGGCTGACCGAGAGGGGAGCAGGGTGTCTCTGTGGCTCGGGCCCCTCAGGAGGCAGAGGCAGAGGTGGCTGAGGACTCTGGAGCAGGCAGGACCTCAGATCCATTACTGAAGGTCTCCGCATAAACCTCTTGAGGGAACTGAGCCTGGGAGGTAGCCCGGCCCCCACCAGAGCACCAGAACTTAAGCTCACATTGAATAGCAGCTGCACCCGCTATTGAAAGCCCTGAGGCTGGGGAGCAGCATTTGAATCTAAGACCCCAAGCACTAGATGGGCAGATCTAGGCGGGGGTGGAGAGGAATCTCAGAAGTCAAGTAACTGGCTGGGAAAATGCCCAGAAAAGGGAAGAAAAATAAGACCATAGAAGGCTACTTTCTTGGGGACCAGATGATGTTTCCTCCTTTCCTTTCCGATGAGGAAACACAATGCTTACCATCAGGGAAAGACATAGAAGCCAAGGCCTCTGTACCCCAAACATCTGAAATAGATATCCAATGGGCTCAGGCCATGGAAGAGGTCAAAAAGGATTTTGAAAAGCAAGTTAGACAAGTGGAGGAAAAACTGGGAAGAGAAATGAGATGCAAGAAAAGCATGAAAAACGGGTCAATACCTTGCTAAAGGAGACCCAAAAAAAATGCTGAAGAAAATAACACCTTGAAAAATAGGCTCACTCAATTGGCAAAAGAGGTTCAAAAAGCCAATGAGGAGAAGAATGCTTTCAAAACCAGAATTAGCCAAATGGAAAAAGAGGTTCAAAAGCTCACTGAATTTAATAGTTCTCTCAAAATTAGAATCGAACAGATGGAGGCTAATGACTTTCTAAGAAACCAAGAAATCACAAAACAAAACTAAAAGAATGAAAAAATGGAAGATAATGTGAAATATCTCATGGGAAAAACAACTGACCTGGAAAAGAGATCCAGGAGAAACAATTTAAAAATTATGGGACTCCCTGAAAGCCATGATCAAAAAAAGAGCCTAGACATCATCTTTCATGAAATTATCAAGGAAAACTGCCTTGATATTCTAGAACCAGAGGGCAAAATAAGTATTGAAAGAATCCATCAATCACTGCCTGAAAAAGATCCAAAAAGAGAAACTCCTAGGAACATTGTGGCCAAGTTCAGGAATTCCTAGGTCAAGGAGAAAATATTGCAAGCAGCTAGAAAGAAACAATTCCAGTATTGTGGAAATAAAATCAGGATAGCACAAGATCTAACAGCTTCTACATTAAGAGATCGAAGGGTGTGGAATAGGATATTCCAGAAGTCAAAGGAACTAGGACTCAAACCAAGAATCACCTACCCAGCAAAACTGAGTATAATACTTCAGGGGAAAAACTGGTCTTTCAATGAAGTAGAGGACTTTCAAGCATTTTTGATGAAAAGACCACAGCTGAAAAGAAAATTTGACTTTCAAAAACAAGAATGAGAAGAAGCATGAAAAAGTAAACAGCAAAGAGAAGTCATAAGGGACTTACCAAAGGTGAACTGTTTACATTCCTACATGGAAAGACAATATTTGTAACTCTTAAAACTTTTCAGTATCTGGGTAGTTGGTGGGATTTACACACACATACATACATATGCACGCACGCATGCACACACACAGAGACAGAGAGCACAGAGTGAATTGAATAGGATGGGATCATATCTTAAAAGAAATTAAGGTAAACGGTCAGAGAGAAATGTAGTGGGAGGAGAGAGGGTGAAATGGAACGGGGTAAATTCTCTCTCATTCAAGAGGCAAGCAGGAGACTTTTTAGTGGAGGGAAAAAGAGGAAAGCTGAGAAAAAAACATGACGTTTATTCTCATCACATTCGACTAAATGAAGGAATAAAATGCACACTTATTTTGGTATGAAAACCTATCTTAAAATACAGGAAAGTGAGGGAGAAGGAGATAAGCAGGGTGGGAGGGGATGCTGGAAGGGAGGGCAATGGGAGGAGGGAGCAATTTGAAGTCAACACTTGGGGAGGGACAGGATCAAAAGACAGAATAGAAACAATGAGGGGCAGGATAGGATGGAGGGAAATATAGTTAATCTTACACAACACGACTATTATCGAAGTCATTTGCAAAACTACACAGATAGGGCCTATATTGAATTGCCTGCCTTCTCAAAGGGAATGGGTGGGGAGGGAGGGATGGGGAGAATTTGGAACCCAAAGTATTAGGAACAACTATCGAGTATTGTTGTTGCTACTAGGAATTAAGACATACAGTTAATGGGGAATAGAAAGTCACCTGGCCCTACAGGACAAAAGAGAAGATGGGGACAAGAGAAGGGAGGGATGATAGAAGAGAGGGCAGATTGGTGATAGAGGCAATTAGAATGCTTGGTGTATTGGGGTTGGGGGAGGGGACAAATGGGGAGAATATTTGGAACCCAAAATTTTGTCAAAATGAATGTAAAAAGTTAAATACATAAATTTATATTAAAAAAAAGATAATAGAGTGCTTGGTGTCAAGAAATCTGAGTTTTATCCTACCTTATATACTTAATATCTGTATGTTAAATGAGTGTCATTTATTTTCTTTGATTCTCAGTTTCCTCATCTGTAAAATGCAGATAATAATACTTGCAACTATCTATCTCAAAGTGTTGTTGTAAGGAAAGCACTTTATAAAGCAAAAGTTCTATACAAATGAAAATTGACATTATTTAGATAGCTCTTCTTTCTTCATTGGAATTGTTTTAATTTCTCATCAGAATTTTATTCTTGAGAGCATTACATCCCCCTTGAGAGAACTTCTTCTGTAGTTTTAGGTTTTCGGATCCTGCCCATCTTCTCCTTAAACTCTGAAATTTTTATTGCTGAAAATTATAGGTGTATGTGAAACTATGCTACATTTTCCTCTCTATATCTATACTTTCTGTCAAAGTCAGTTCCTTGCAAAATTTCTAAAGTTTTCTAGTTAATCTGTTGCAGATCCACATTAACAGTTCGTTAGTCACATTGTCCACCTATGTAACTGAACAGTTTATCAGCTGCTCTACTCTTCACGGAGAAGGGTATTCTAGCAGATGTCTATAATTGCCCCTTGTCATTTCTGTATCATGCTTATGTCATGTCTATAATCTGTTCCACAGTTTCATCATCCGCTTTCATTATGAAGAAGTTTACTATCTAAGTGGTGAGAAAAGACATTGAAAAAGACCCTGGCTGATCAGCTTGTCAATATTGTTTCTCACATTGGTGAGAGATTGAATAACAGGGGCGCTGAAGTGTGCCATCTAACTCTAAAATTCTTTAATAATTTATTCTGTGTGCATTTATGTAGTAAGATATACATGTATATATGTGTAAATACAGACATGCATGAAAGAAAATACAGTATGCATGAAAGGAAGTTCCTCATTGATGACTCACTAGAACAATGAAATCCCAGGTCTGCTTACAGAGAGACAGATACACACACACACACACACACACACACACACACATACACACATACACAGACACACAAATATATATACACCTGTCAATCAGATGTTCTCTGGCAGTGCTGATGAGCTGGTTCATTATCTTAGATAACTGTACTGAGGCACTAGAAGGTTAAGTGATTTGCCCAGAATGACAGCTAGTATGTTAAAAGTAGGACTTGAATCTCTTGTGAACCCAGAAAAACCAACAGGACAGTAGTTTTGCTCATGCTATTTAATGAATGGGAAAAAGATGGTGGGTGGACTAAACTGAACTAAGGTGGAAGGAGGCCTTCCCATATAGTTTTAATTAGAAAAAATTGAAAATCTTTAATTTATAAGAACAGTAAAGAGAATTTTTTCCCCTCTTAAATACACATAGCCACAGAAGTCAAGTGGATCATAGATGACACTGCTATGGAGAAGACAACTTCCCTCTAAATATATGCTATATTTTCAAAGACTCTTTAAGAAAAAAAATTGTAGAATAACTTTTAAATTGTTTTGGTCTTGACTCTTATTGTTCTCACTTAGATAAATATCAAATGTTTCTTTTTCTTCTGCCGAGAGCTCTGTATTGTAAGGATTTTATGATGAGGCAGGACAACAGGAAATCATCATAGCAGAGTAGAAAAAAGGACAGAATTTCGAGTCAGAGAACCAGAGTTCAGATTCCAACTCTCTGCTTACAATCTGTGTAAGCTTGGACAAATTATTAATATTCTCTGGGCTTTCGTTTCCAGTAAAATGAGGGGTTTGTACTAGATGAATTCCAAATCTGTTCTGAAAGAACTAAGTGGTATAATGAATAAAGCTCTGAACTTGGAGTCAGAAAGACCTAATTTTGAATCCTGCCTCATTCAGTCCTTACCTTGGCAAGTCATTTATTCATTGTCAACCTTAATTTCCTCACCTATAAAATGAATATAATATTAGCACCTACTTCACAAGGTTATAAGATTCGAATGAGATAATAAATGCATTGAACTCTGCAAATTTTAAAACGCTATGTCAGTGATGATGATGATGAAGATGACTAAATCTATGGCCTTAATTATATCTCATATATACATATGTATATTATATATACATATATGTATATTTAAAGTGGGATTTTAGGTATATTAAATCTTATTTTCAGATTTGTTTTGTCTGCTGTGTGACAGTTAGGTGGCACAATGGATAGAGCAGTGGGCCTGTAGTCATCCACTGAAGGGAATCAAAAAAGACCTTTTGTGAGACATTTAAATGGCACAATGGATAGAGTCCTGCTCTTGAAGTCAGGAAGACCTGAGTTCAAATCCAGACTCAGACGTTTAGTAGGTAGGTATTCCTGGGGAAGTCACTCAACTTCTGTCTGCTTCAGTTTTCTTAACTGTAAAATGAGGATCATAGTAGCATCTATCTCCCAGTGCTGTTGTGATGCCAAAATGAGATAGGACAGTGCTTGGAACATAGTAGATGTGTAATAATAAATGCTTATTCCCTCTTCAATCACTCAGGTACCACATAAATCAAGGTTCTAACTCTGTAGAACACTACTGATGAGATGACTCTACTAGGATCCTTCTTCATTCCGCCTTCTCACTATTAGACAAAGTTCCTGTTCCTCTCATTAAATCGCTGTTGCCGTGGTGGCAGAGTAGGTATTAGACCAAACTGCCGTAAATGGCATGACTGTGTTCACTTGGGAAATGCTACTTGCTGCTGCATCAGACCTCTGTTGAGAAGCTTTAAACACTTGCTTAGCTTGTGAAAATAAATCAATATATTTATAGTACAAATACTAGTAGTCCTAAATGCAAGTATTTAGTATAACATTATTCTCTTTTTGCAGATGAGAAACTAATGCTTAGAGAGTTTGATCTTTCCAAGTAGCAGACAGCACTTGAGCTGTATTCTGACTCTACGTCCAAAAACCTCCTTCAACTATGTGACAGAGTACTAGTAAACTCTTTCAGATGGAATGCAGCAAAAATCTTTATTTTATTGGTAATTCCTTTTAAATTACAAAGTTGTCCAATGTTCTGTAATTTGTGCTGATCCACAAAGTACTTGTTGTTTTTCATATTTAAATGTTTCCCTTGGTTTCTGTTTTTCTGTTCCAGATACGCTACCAGAACTACCTGCATGCTTCATACTAGTTCTAAAAAATATAAGAATTACTGCTAAAAGTCAAGCAATTGCTCTCTGTCAAAAATGACTCAATTTTAAGATCTGATTGTATGCACAGTTTTGAGCTGTGTCCTAATTGCATAGCAGGCAATTTATACCAATGTAACCAATGGATGACCTACAGGGGCCGGTAGAGCAATATTTCTTTGCTTTTTATTCAGGTTGCTGGAGAAAAGAATGTAAATTTTCATACAAGATGTGTAGGCACGTTTAAGGAATTATTTTTTTAAAAAATATAGATGACAGGATTCTGAGAGAGCTGGACTTTCCTTCAGGGAACTACATTACATCTGTTTTCTTTGGATAGCCATTGGTAATCTCATCTACTACCCTGAATTCCCTTATAATCTCTTGGCTTAAAGACTATATCTATCCTCACTATCTCTCTTAAACTCCATTCTCACATTGTTGACAGCCTGCTAGAAATTCCATTTCAACATCCCATCTACATCATATATAGCATATCCAAAAACATAGCTAATTATCTTTCTCTCTAAATCCATTCTTCCTCCAGACCTTCCTATTTCTGTTGAATTATCTTTCTAGTCACTCAGGTTTGCAAACAAGGAATCATCCTTGATTTCCCTCTTCTTCCCGTCTATCTGTATATCCAGTTAGTTGGTAAGTTTTATCGATACAAACCAAATAGCATCTCTCAGATACTCTTTTCTCTACTGATTTAGCCACTACCAAGTTCAGACCCTTGTCCCCTCTTGTTAGGGACACCTTAATAGCCGCCTAACATATCTCCCTTCTTCAACTCATCTCACATATAGATGTCAAATAATCCTTCAGGGGCACGTTACTTGCTTACTCCTAGTTGCATAAGGTCCTGAACAATCTAGTACCAACCTGTTTTGTGGGACCTAGGCAAGTCACGTTCCTTCTGTGCTCATTTTGTCTTCTTTAAAAGGTGAGGTTGGAATAGATGACTTCTTTGGTCACTTCTAGCTTCAAAACAATGAAAATTAATCCTCCAAGACACATGGGACATATATAAATACAACTGTAAAATAATTTTTTTAGAAACAAAGGAAAATCTAAATAATCAGAAAGCTAATCAGACAAAGCCAAAATGACTAAGTAATAGGAAGCCCTCCAGCAAAATTCAAAACATTTCAAAAACGCCAGAACAAATCCTAATGGAGAAATCAAAAAAAAAAAAAAAAAAAATCAGTAAATCTACACAGATCACCTTGAGAGACAGATAGAAAGAAGTCTGTAGACACCTGAGGATGGGATCAGGTTCAGAGCAGAGCAAGAACAATCTGGACAAGAGCAGGTTCCGGAGACGTAACAGGGTACTGTGACCTCATGTGGGAACAGGTGCGACTGTAGATTTGTTGCTCACCACCACATTGTAGGTCACAGATCTGGGGTAGACTGAGGAGGGGGTAGTATTTAGGGCTAAGGAGTAGTCACAGGCCCTTTGCAGTCTGCTGGGAAGGAAACAAACTCAGAAGCCACATCAGTATGGCTCAGATCCCAGGAGCAGAGCAAGGTCTCAGCTCCAACTTCCAGCTGATTCTGAAGTCTAGAGAGGAATAAGAGCAGAATCTCAGACCAAAGGAAAGCTTATGGTGCCATACTTGGGAAACAGCAGAACTTCCTATCTGGCTGATAGTAGCTGAGTCTAGCAGAATCCTACTTTCACTCATACTCAAACTTGCACAGCTCAGACCAAGGGGGCAAGAATCAGATTGCTCTCTCTCAGACTTTTTCAGGTGCACTGAAAACTTGCAGGTTTCCAACCTCAGAAGTCCCTAAAATCCTGGAATAACATATTTAATACCCCAAGAAAGCAGCAACAAGAACAGTCTAGACCTTACCTCCATAAGTATGTAGAAGAACCCAATTCCACCATCAAGTCCAAAGTCAAGAAATAGTTTGCAAAAATAATTGAACAAACAAAAAATAGTCCTGCCATGAGAAACTATTAAGATGACAGAGACAGTGAAAATATAAACCTAGAAGAAGAAAATTCCTCCAAAATATCTCAATGAGAAACAGTTTGGGTACAAATTCAACTAGATTTCCTGGAACTTTAAGACTTCTAAAAGGTTTTTAAAATTACTATATAAATGGAATTAAAGGATAGCATAGTAAAGATAACAGAATAGCAGGAAGTAGGACAGCAGACTCCCCCCCAAAAAAATATACAAACAGATATAATATATCTGCTAGACTGAATTCTAATGGAGAAAGCCAAACAGTTGTGGGGTTTGAAGGTAAAGTGGGGAGAGGTCTGGTTAGAGCACTGCATTTGTGTACCTGAACACCAGATCCATGCCAGGGCAAGCCTAGACCCATGCTGGGGCACCTCAGCAGGAACATGTGACAACTGGCAGCTTAGTTACCTATTTCCAGTTCCCAATCATAGATCCAGGTGGGAATGAAGGAGAGTTTTGTGCCCCCTTCCCATCTCTATCCTCCCCTCTCCATCCAAGGACAGGCCCTGGGGTGTATACCAAAAGATGAAAAAATAAAGAAGTAATCAGCAAGGTTGTGGTTCAGATCCCAGAAGGAGAACAAGATCTCAGTTCTAGCTTCTAGCCCAATATGAGGCCTACAGTTCTGTAACTCTGAAGATACCCACCTGGCTAATAGTGACCAAGTCTGACAACAACTATTTTATTTCTGCTCAGACCGAAACCCAGGTCAGGAACTTAGAGAGCTCAGATCAGGCATTATAGCAATCAGTCTTCACACTAGCTCACACTGCTTTGGGAGCACTGAGAGTTCATAGGTCCCTAGCCTGAGATGTCCAGGAGGTCCTGAAAAAACACAATATAATGTCTCAAAAAAGCAGCTCAGATCTTCCCTCCAAAAGTGTACAGAGCCTGGCCTTAACAGCAAGTCCAAAATCAGGAAGTAGTCTGGAAAAACTGATAAACAAACAAAACAAATTCTACCATGAAGAGTTGTTGCTGTGACAGGGACACCAAGAACCGAAGAATGACTCCAAAGCGTCTACGTGCAAACTCCCTCAAAATTAGAATGGGCAGTGAATCCACAAGACGACAAGAAAAGTTAAAGACATGTGACTGAAATAGTAGAATTGAATTTAAAGTATCTCATAGCAAAACCAAGTTACTTGTAACAGATAAAGGGAAAAACATTTAACAGTTCATCAGGGCAAAGTCTCAGCTCCAATTTCTAGCTCATTCTGAAGTCTAGGGCGGAATAACTAGGACAGAATCTCAGACCAAAGGAAAGCTTGCAGTGCCATATTTGGGAACCAGCAGACCAAAGCAAGAACCTAAAGAACATATTTCAAGATACCTTTTTTTTTAAAAAAAGAAAGCTGTTCAGATCCTTTAGAAACAGAGGGTAGAGTGGAAATAGAAAAAATCCAACTGTCACCTCCTGCATAAAAATTCTGCCCCAAAAAAACTTCTTTCAGGAATATTATAAACAAAATCTAGAGCTCCTAGATCAAGGGAAGAATCCTGCTAACAGCCAGAAGTACTGGAGAGCCACAGTCAGGTTCTAAGTACTGGAAATCACAGTCAAGTTCATACCAAACTTAACAGCCATTACTATAAAAGGTCAAAGAACTTGGAATATGATATTCTAGAAGGCAAAATATTTAGACTTACAACCAAGAAGGCAAACATAGACTCACTCAGCAAAAGTGAATGTAATCCTGCAAGGGGAAAAATGGATTTTTAAGGAAATAAAGGAATTCCAAGAATTCCTGGTTGAAAGAGCAGAGAGTTATATAGAAACTTTGAAGTTCAAACACAAAAATTAAGAGAAACATAAAAAGGTAAATAGGAATAAACAATAAGAAAGTCCTGAAGAATAAACCATTTACATTCTTGTACGAGGAGGTGACACCTGTGGCCCTTTTGAATACTGTCATCATCAGTGGTCATAGAGGGGTATGATTAGGTACAAGACCTGGGCATGGTTATGATATGTCTTAATGATCTAAAAAAGAAAAATGGAAAGAGAGAGGAAAAGGAAATATACTAGGAGAGGAAGAAAAAGGAAAGTTAGGGTACATTATCTCATATAATTGAGGAGGTAAACGTAGGTATCTTTATAAACCAAGAAATGGCATTGGAATTGCCGACATTAGGCATACACTCATCTGAACTTGTCGAAGTTCCACCACACACAAAGTTGGATAGAGAAATATATTTCACTTAAAAGGCAAGTAGAAGGAAAAGAGAAAAGAAAAGAGCGATTTAGAGGGAGAGTTGATGAAGACAGAAATTAGTCCTAGGCAAAACAAACTCTTAAGGAAGTGTAAAAATATAATTCTTTTTGAGATGGGAATGGGGGAAAAGGACATCAACTGGGTGCCAGCTAAACCAGTAATGACATACAAATTTGATCAATTGTTATTAGGGAAGCATAGAAAAAAATTACCTATCAGATCTATGGATAAAGAGGAAGTTTATGATCAAACGAGGTAGAGAGGATCATGAACAGTAAAGTGGATAATTTTGATTACATAAAATTAAAAGTTTTTGCATAAACAAAAAACCAATGTAGCCAAAGATGGGAAATTGGAAAAACAAAAAGTTACACCAAGTTTCTCTGATAAAGGCCTCATTTCTTAAATATGTAGCTAACTGAGCCAAATGTATAAAAATAACAATTCCTTAACTGATAAATGCCCAAAGAATATGAATAGACCGTTTCCAGAAGAAGAAATCAAAGCTGATATTTATATGGAAAAAATTCTCCAGATAACAAGTAATCAGCAAAATGCAAATTAAAACACCACTGAGGTACCACCTTACACCCATCAGATTATTGACTACTATGTCAGAAAAACAACAAATGCTGGAGGAATGTGTAAAAAAGGTACACTAATAAATTACTGGTGGAGTTGTGAATTGATCCAACCATGCTGGAGAACAATTTGAAACTATACCCAAAATGCTATAAAACTTTGACCCAGAAATACCACCACCAGATCTGTATACCACAGAGATTTAAGGGGGAAAAAAGAAAAATATGCAAAAATACTAACAACAGGTCTTTTCATGGTGGCAAAGAATTGGAAATTGAGGGGATGCTCATCAGTTGGGAAATAGCTGAATAAGTTGTGAAATTCATGATGAAATACTATTGTGCTATAAGAAATGACAAAGGGTATGGTTTCAGAAAAACCTGGGAAGACTTAAATGAACTGATGTTAAGTGAAATGAGCAGAACTTAGACGAACATAGTACACAATGTTGAAAGAAATATCTTTTCTCTTGAATTCATGTGTAGGTAATTGCTGATAAACAGTTAATCTCTTATAAGCCTAAAGGAAACAAACCTTGTCAAACAAATTCCATAGGTAAACTCAGTTAAGTTACAGAGTAAACTACATTTAGATGGTTCACAAATAGATTGAAGAGAAGTATTTCATATTGCCAAAGAGTCAAAAACAGTTTAAATTATTTCCCTGGCTTCTTATATAAGGAACATGTAAGGCTCTTAATTAAATTTTCACATCCTGTGAGACAGATTTTGGTCAGCTGAGGTTAATATTAACCAAAATTTGCAGGAGGAATGGCCTTGAGTCCCAAGTAATAAAAAGAAATTAAAGTTTTCCATAAGAACCGTAACATCAATATTGCAACAGTGATCAAAATGTAAAAAATTCAGATCACTACAATGATTCATGACAGTTTCAAAGGATTCATGATAAAAAATGCTATCGACTTCTTGATAGAAATCTGAAAGACACTGAGCACAGTGAAGCACTTTTTTCATTATCTTTATTTTTCTTGCATTTTTTCTTGCAAAACAGTAAATATATAAATGTGTTTTAGATCACTTCAGATGAATAATGGATGTCTTATTCCCTTGCCTTCTCAATGGATGGGGGAGAGGTAGGAGGGAGAGAATTTGAAACTCAAAAAAAAAAAAAAATTAATGTTAAAAAATATTTTAAGCTTGGAGAAAAAAGACCCCAAAATGTGTATGGCAGTGTTGAAGGTGGATTTTTGAGAGAAAGTAACTACTTTTTTCCTCTATTTGCAATTTTTCTTTTTCTCTGTGTGGCCTATTTGATAGGTATCACTTACAATACCTCAACACTTCCCTTCCCCCTAATCAACTTTAAGGCCCCCAAAGAAAACTGAGGACTTGGGTAGTTCAGAAAGTTGTCCCCTTCTTTTTATCCAGTTTAATAAAATACTCAGTAAGCACTTAGCAAATGTTTGTTAACTTTACTGATAAAGAAGGTTCTATTTTTTTAGCGTAGTATAATTAACTATGCTAGCAAAGACACTTCCTTTCCTTTGCAACAATTTAAAACGTCTTTTTTTGGTTTTTTACTAAGTTCCTTTATTTGCCCACATTCCTACCAGATCTGAACTAAACTGCTTTCTAAGAAGCACATCTTTTCTTTTGTTAGTCCATCTGAGTCACTGTCCCTTTGAAAGAAATAATACATACACACATGCATGTATATTTTATGTGTTCATGTCCATGTAGACGTGTATGTATATTTTATATATTTTTATATGTATGTGCATTTTATGTATATTCCTCTATATTACATATCTGTATCATCTGCAGAATTGTCCATCATCTATTAGTGGTATGTGTCCTACTCTTGCATGAATAAACTGGAGTTTACCCTCCATACCCTCTGTTAGCTTCTTTGGGCAGTAGCTTGTATGGACCCCTAAAGTTTCCCACAACCGTTTTGGTGGCTGTGAAAGAACTGCTGGCTCAGACTCTCTCATACTCTCATCTCCAATAACTTTCCAGTGCACCTGTGAAGGTAGGTTCACCAGTTTAGGAACTTCTAGAAAAGAGGAAATGGGAAAGCTGACAAAGTAAGCTAAAATTTCTGTGCTCTAAACTGAGAAAACGAAGGAGGCAGGTCGGCGTTCTGTGGCTCTCTATGGTCTTGTCTTTCTCACCTCTTGCACCTGAGAAAGCTTCACGTTTCAAGCAGAGAGCTTCTGCTTTTGGGTGATTACCTGGGGAAGAAGGCATGGGCTTTTTTTAAACCTGGTAAACATTTACCTTGTTTTCTGTAGGCAAACAAGTAAGAAATGTGTTCATCAGATTGTCATCTATAACTACTGTGCTGTCTGAATTCATGGTTAAATTTATGGCACTGGAGTGGAGGGGAGGTAGGGAGGGAAGCTGGCGAGTCCCAGATGTGATACAACTCTCCGGTAGTCAGGAGGGAATCTCCACCACTAATGATATAAAGCAGATACAAGATTCAGGTACTGAAGAATCAGTCTTCATTATGGTCAGTCTGTTCCAGACAGCAGTGTGCTTGAGAAGTATGTTCTCTGAGACATATTTTGGCTAATTAAGCAAAAAAAAAAAAATCCCAGAAGGGCTGATGTGTGTGTGTGTGTCTAAGCCTGTATTTGTTGAGGTCTGTTAACCTATCTAAAATACGATACTTTTTATCATGAAGCTTTACAAATTCTAAAGCATAGAATAGAGGTTCAGTTTCTAAACTGAATTAGTTTATTTGGGCAAGTCCCAAAGTACATGTATTTTATATCAAACAAAGTGCAAAAGAAATTAATGAAAAACCGGCATCTGAAATTTTTTCACTGATGACTTTTCAACTAGCAGGAAGAGAGAAGAAAAAGAGATAAGGACAAAATGGATTCATGTTCTCCCAAAAATCCACTTTCGACAGCAATGTAGTTTATAAATACGAGAACAAAAGTACTCTTGGGAAGCTCTTCATTATATAATAATTGTATAATTATTCTTGAAAAATTTGATAGATAATTTGGCAAAAATTAAATTTAGTACAGCATTTTATACCATATTTCTTTAGTACTCTAGGGTATCCCCTTCCAGCAGTACAGATTGCAACTCATCTAACATGCTTTCTTGTGCTGAGTAACTTAGGTCCTCCTATAAGTCATCCAGAGGAGTCTACCTACTATGTTGTGGGCCCTTCTTTAGTTAATTGAGAATCACATGGATACCAAAGAAGCATGATAGCTGACCATCTGTTTACTCTATCTTGAAACATGGCTCTACCTCCTTTTCTTGAGGTACTCTCTTTGATAGCATCTTTTATACTATACAGTTCTTTATAATATGATGATACGGTCTACTCTAATGCCCACCGTTTATGTCTCCATTACTCTTTGCCCATAACTTTAATTCTTCAGAAACTATGGTATTATTCTGAGATTCACAGACATATACAATAATACCAATAAAAAGTTGTTTGTGAAAACAGACAACTTTCAAAGTTAAAAGAACTATAATCAATACAGTAACCACCCATATTTCCAGAGGACTAATGATGAAACATAGTATCCATTGTAGAGATATAACTGAATTAGGGTATAACATGAGATATACACATACATGTCTAAGTGGATATACATGCATATTATAAAGCTATTAAGGAAGTATATTTTACTTAACTCTGATGGGTTGAAAGGCAGAAAAAATAGATTTCTATTTTTTTATGAAGAGAGAATATGTTACAGAGGTGGAAAGTTGCATGTACTTTTACAAGAAATCATATTATTATTGGTTGTTCTTAATTATTTTACTTTGTTACAAGAGACCCTTCACAAAGTAGGAGTTATCTGTTAACAAAGTGGAATAATTTGTATAAGTTTGCAAAAACAAAATAAAACTTTTTTTAAAATAATTTTTAAAAATTGGCCTTTGATTGTTGGAGAAGCTTAGTCTGCATCTCTTCTATTCAATTATGAACCCTGTTCGTTGTCATCTGCAGTTTCTGTCACACACACACACACACACACACACACACACACACACTGTTCACCAGTTCACTAAGCTGTCCATCTAACTATTATAGATTAGACAACAGGAATTTTATTTCCATTTGATTTGTCCTTTATAGAGAGTCATGACAAAATCTTGAGTGATTTTTTTTATCTCATTTAATAGCTCCTACAGTTTGCTAAGTCTTAATCAAATTGGGACAGTTTGACTTTTTATATTTAGTTTGTTTATCCATAAAAAGGAATATCTTGATGACTTCACCATCTGTCAGCAATCTATCTTCTGTTAAGAGTCTGTACTGGGTATCCTCCATGATGGTGGCAAACTAAATTATTCTGTGTTGGGAATGACCATTTCCTACTTTATGCAGTGCTTCTTTTTCTCCGTCTCACCAGCTGCTTTGCCGTCTCAGCACTGATGTCTGCCTATCCAGAATGCTATTTCAAAAGGGATCCAATCAATGCTTGCTCCTATCAGTGCTAACTCTACTTTAATTTCTGACTCTACTCTCTGATCTTCTTTTTCCTCAGTATCTTGCCCCCAAGCAAGTACCCTTTCTTCTCTGAAACTCCACTTTACAGCTCCAGTTTTATGTTATCTTCCCATTAGAATATTAGCTCCTTAAAGGAATGGGACTATCTTGCTCACTTTTATATGAACCTGTAACTCCAAGAGCTATAGCATGTGCAGCAGCCACATGCCAGTAAATCTATCTCAGCAGAAAGATTAAACTAGGTTGAGGGTAACCTATAGGCCTTAAACCTGTCAGTAAGTTAAGGGGATGTCTGCTCCAAGAATGTGAAGACATCCCCCAATAGAATGGGCAGATGAGAACAATTTGTGCCAACGGCTTTGGCAGCTAAAACAGGCACTGTGGAACAGCTATCATTTTTCTCCTCCACAGTCCAAACTTCTCTCCTCCTGGCTAATCATAGTTCCTTCAACTATCCACATATGACATAGACTCAAGGACTTTAATGATCACTGGGCCATTCATTTCATGGGGCTGGCTATCATGTTGCCTTGCTGATTTATTAAACTTGAAAAGTCCACTAAAACGCCAAGGTCATTTCAGAACAATTGCTGTTTAACTATATTTCCCCCCTCATGTATAGATCTCTTCAGCAAATGCTTGTCTATCTGCCTACTCTTCCCATTTTTTAAAGTGCTCTTTCTTCCTCCTCATACATGACATCCAGGATTGTCATATGAGTTCACACTGTGTTGACTCCAGTATTATTGATGGAGAAAATAGTTTGTTATTGAAATCTTTTCAATTTTTAAATTTTTTTATCCTTCCAGTTTAATTTTTTAATGTTCTTGTAATGATGTAACTTAATTGTGCTTATTGCTACAATTAATGGGTTGATTTAGCTTAAGCTCTTCTTATATTCTTATTCTTTTTCCCTTTTGCCCTGCTTCTTGTTTTACCAGGTAACACTCCTCATTATCTTCCACTCTTTCCTCCAGAAGATTTTTAGAAATGATTCACTATTCTAAATTTATGTTGCCCTTGTCTCCCATTTCTCTGTCTGACAGAGTTTAAGAGTTTGCTGGCTGAGGCAATTTCTAGATTATTTTGATCTCCTTATTATGGTAATAATTTATATAGGTTGAACTTCCTTAAATAGTGATAATCTGAGTCAATATCTTTTCATCTGTTTTCCATTTCTCAGTGTCAGTAACTTATTTAAATAAATCAGGTGGGATGCCTGCCATATTATCTCATTTTTATTCTTCTAATTTTGTATTGATTTTGATTCTTGCTCTAGTAAGTTGAAAGTCTGTATACAAATAGCTGATTCAGAAATGTAACTCCACATGAGTAAATTGTAAAGTTTCTGATATTATTTAGTATTCATCAGTACTTTAGTATACATCAGTACTTCTCATTATATTCCTAAAGAAAGGTGTGTGTGTGTGTGTGTGTGTGTGTGTGTGTGTGTGTGTGTGTGTGTGTGTGTGTGTGTTCTGTTAACCAGCCTGAGTCAGGTCAGTAGTAATTTAGATTTGATACTGCAAGACAATGAGACATATGTAGGTCATTCAACAGTTAACAGAAGGAGATTTACTTATCCCTTATCCTCTGGAAAAGGATAATAATGAGAGGCATTGAAAACTCCTTAAGTTGATTCGAGTCAGTGAAGCTCCCATTGTGATCTAAACAGCCAACTGTTTGGGAGCCCCTCTAATTCCTGATGGCTACTTTTTTATTCACATGAGGAGGAATTTATCTCAGCATTCTAAGCTCATAGTCCCCTGAGCTAATCAAGTCTCAAAGATGATCTAAATATCTTTTAAGGAAAAAATTAGACTAACTTTCATGGGGAGAAAGGTTATGATATTGCTCTTACCACACCCCACGATCATCTTCTTCTCTGAGAAGCATGTAATTAATGAAAAGTACTCCATTATGCCTCTCAGTCACTAGTCATATTCAAGGAAACCCCAGTTACTGCGGAGAGAGGTTCTCATGATCACGCTTGCTACATATAAGCAAGGTATCTGGGTAGTCTCAGAAGAAGTAATATTTTCCACCATATTTTTCACTGTCTTCCCCTTTGCTTGTCACTATAGTGAAGGTACCAAACATTAAAGAATAAATTGACTTATTTTGGAAGATTTGATCAGTTTCTTCACAGAATTTCTCTACATCCTCAAATTTTGCAGCAGATATTAGCATGTATCCTTTACTTTTAGAAAAGAAATCTTCATGAGAGTCTTTTTGTAAATGCTTATAATGAAGTACTATAATATGACATGAACTGATATTTCTTGTTTAGGCACAAACAAAATAAAGTTAATTTCACTAACTCCCTTATTTGCCTCTCCAAAGAGAACCTTCTATCTAGCTACAATTTCCTTTTTAAAAATTTTACTTTATTTTCAGTTCCAAATTCTCTTCTTCCAACCTCCACCATCCTGACTTACTAATTGAGACCATTTGCTTACAAATAAGCAAAATCAAAGCAAAACAATTTGCCAAGTTAGCTATGTCAGAAAGAAAAGGAAATGTTCTTCAGTCTATACTCTGAATCCATCAACTCTCCTAGGTAGATAATATGTTTCATCATTAGTCCTTTGGATTTGTGGTCATTATATTTATCAGAGTTACTAAGTCTTTCAAACTTAAACGTTATAGTATGGTTGTTATTGTATGAATTGTTCTTTTGGCTCTTCACATTCACTTTGCATCAGTTCATACAAATCTTCCCACGTTTTAATAGAAATTAATAAATTCCCTTCATCATTTCCTACAGTCCAGTAGTAATATCCCGTCACTTTTATATAACCATAAACCATTTCCCAACTGCTGAACACAGCCTCAGGTTCCATTTCTTTGCTGCCACAAAAAGTAGCTACACTTCCCTTAACAATGAAGATCCAGTTTTATTTACAGGGACATTTTTACATGACTCAGTTCCTCTAGTTTCATAGTAACCTATTGGGAGACAGAGGTCTCACATTCAGAATACCAGTTTTTAAATTAATATTTATAGTCTAAAAACTGGTTCTTAAAACACTCTATCCCCTTTCCACAACTACCACTCTCACCGTAGAACTGTAAGGATGCTGCAAAAGGTCGAAGTTCATTTTTATATTTTCTTTGAAAATTTCAGTTACATTTAAAAATTTTTTCATATTTTGTGGCCAGCCTTTTGTCGGTGAGCCTCTTTGTGTTAAATAAACTGGTCGTTAAATCTCAGACATCATCTATTACCAAAAATATACATTGTAACCATCTACCACTGTAAAAGCAAGGACCCCAACAAACATAGGAAGGCCTGCTGTACAGGTTCTTTGATCTGCTTTTCTAAAAGGAAAGCAGCTTTTGAGGGGTCAACAATCACTTTAATCAAGCACATATATCATTCACTTAATTCAGTGGGAAAAATTAACACTCTGAACTTCAGAGAAAATGCAAAGAAATAATAATCCACAAATAGGGCTTCCAACTGTCTGACTGTAAGCACTGCATACATCACAGATCAACAGACAGATGCAACTATCTGACCAGACATGCATAGTTACCAGAGAGAGAAGCATCAACATGTGGGTCTTCAAAGCCATGGGGCTCCTTACCAGCTGCCTAGGGTCTTGTCTGGCCAAACAGACACTTCCAAAGTAAAACCTCATCTCAGAGTATTTATACACTTTTCAGAGCCAGAGGGCATTACGACCTTGAGAACCAGTGCCTCATTAGAAAATTATCAAAAGATATGGGTCTCCCCTAATCAAGCTTCCCTTAATGGGCAAACCTATTAATGGGTGAGGAAGATCTTTAACTCTCATTAACATTACAACCACATGTATTCCAGATATATAGACTATCAAAACATAGACAGTCACACCATAAAAAACTAATAGAAAAAGATCGTATCTTTTATAACTATAAGAAGGGGAAGAATTCATAACCAGACAGGATAAAGAGATTAAAAAGATATGACACAGAATTCCGATTATGAACTTTTTTATTCTGCACAAACTTGATGCAGCTAGAATTAAACAATAAGAAACAAGAAAAATATTCTGTGCCATATCTGATAAAAGTTTAATCTGCAAAATCTGTTGACATAAATTTAAGAGCCATTCTCCAATAGAAATGTGAACAAAAGATGTAAACAAACCCTTGTTCCAAACAATGTGCACTATCAATAACTGCCTGAAAAACTGTTCAAAAATCACTAATAATCAGAGAAGTACAAATGCATACAATTTTGAAATATTATCATCTATCCATAAAATTGACAAAAATGAGGAGAAATGTAAAAATTGAATGTTGGAGGAACTATGGGAAGAAAGGTATGCTAAATTTACTGGTGGCAGAGCTTTTGTCGATCTAGTCATTCAGAAAAACAAGTTGGAATTACTCAAGAAAAATTACCAAATTGTTCATAATTTTAACCCAGAAATCTCATTGCTGGCCTCCAGGTTTTAACAAAAATAAGAGACTCACCTAAACAAAAATGTTCAAATGAGATTTGCTTATGATTTTTGAAGTTAGAAACCAATTATGTGTTTAATGGCTGAGGGATGACTGGGAAAACCATAGCATATGAAAGTGATCATATATTATAATATTGTTAAGAATTGATAAATGTGAATAGGAAAACATTAGATTATACATCTGATGATTACTTATAGGAAAGAACTGGTTGGAGTAGAAAAGACAGAGAAAACCAGGTATTATCCAACATGCAATCTTGGAAGAGTAGATTTCATGAGATTCCAGAGAAAAATAGTAAGAGCTTGTGGATTAAAATTCTGCAGTGTATTTCAGCCTGTGAAGAATGAGAAATTCTCAGGAGTGAAATACTGCATATACAAAGAAAAATAGCTCTGATAAGGAAAAGAGGAAGTTGTTCAAAGGGATATACATGGAAAGATGCACAGGAAACTTGCCGTTCTAGTTAAATTTTTATTGACACCTACAAAATTTACAGCAAAAGCCAATTAAAATAGAAAGAATGTAGTGTGATGAATGCTAAAGCTAAAAATGATGTGAGACTGGTAAGAAAAGCTCATATCAATAAAAAGAGCCTCAAAAATCTATATTGAAGAAAATTGTATCAAAGAAAGGTGCTACTGGGGGTATAAGTATACCTGACTTCAGATAGAAGACAAGGGTACTTAATTCTTTTTTGTTTATTTTCTCTGCTAAAGATGATGAATGACCTTTGGACTAAAAAGTCCAAAGTGACAGAGGGTGAACTAAAGAGATGGAGAGTGCCCAGCTACCCTTGATGAATCTGCATCTTTGGCCCATATGAACAAATTACCAGATGAGATTGCTAAGCAAGTCCATGATCTTTGAAAAATCATGGAGAACAGGAAAAATGCTCTAAGACTGTCAGAAAAAAAATGTAAATTTTCAGAACAAAGGAAGAGCGTAGAATCTGCAAACTATAGTTCAGTGAGCTTGACATCAATTCCTAACAAAATCCTACATAATATTATTAAAGAACTAGTTATCAAACATCTAGATATCAGTCATCACAAAGAGCCAGCATGACTTCATCAGGAACAAGTCATGCCAGACAAATCTTTTTTCCTGTTACTTCCACCTATAAAATTCTGTGATGCTATAATTTGATGCAGAGTGAAGGTAACCAGAGCCAAAATATGTACAAAATAGCTACAGTAACTGTTATAAAGACCACATTGGATGGTAACAAAACTCACATCAAAGATGGTATTGATGGCTAAGTATTAAATTTAAAGAAATTACAAAATGACATGTATTGTCAAGCGTAATCTCTTTGTTAAAATGTTTTGCTTAAGTTTGGGGAGGGAATATTTTGGGAAAAGTGATTATTGCAACAGAATAATGTATCAATAAAGAAATTTTAAAACAAAAAAAAAACACGTCATCCTTTTAAAATCCATTCAAGCATTTTTCTGGAAATCAAAGTACAACTTACTGGTGTGTAGTTTATTTTTGGATTGTTATGTTTCCATTAAAAGATTACAGTCTTGTGACATTTAGCCCATTCTTCATGAGTCTTCAGAGAATACTGGCATTGATTAAAGGATCATAACAAGAATCTCTTTCAAACTCCATGATATACTTTGTCAGGACCAAGTGACTTGAATTATTTGAAGTTAGACTTAGCAACTCTTGAGTTTGGGTTTCAATTTTCTCCTCACATTTGTTTTCAAATATGAACTCTTGGTTTTCTTGTTTCTTCTAAAAGAATGTAAATTTCTTCAAGTTAAAGACTATTTCTTTTTTTCTTTATATCCCCTGAGCCTAGCACATTGCCTGTCTATAGTAGTCACTTAATAAATACCTATTGATTAATTGATTTAGATATCCTTTCTAACCTGGGGATCATTCTGCTTAACACAGAAGACAATAAGAAAATGGAGTCATCTGCTACTATTGTCCCATCTATCCCAAACTTTAGATCTATCCTTTTTTTCTTCTTCTTGTCCCCAATCCTGTTTTTATTGCTTCTGGTATTTTTCACAGGTGTTGGCTTATACTTTGTTTTAATCTTCCTGACACTGTTATTGTAAGTCAGGGCTGCTCTTTTGTATTCATCATTAACTGCATGTCTTCATTTCCATATTTTGAACATAACCTTTAAAAATTTGAGTTATTTGGAATGCTCTCTATGTAGTCACATTGGTCTCTTGAGTAAGGAAACAAACCTTTAGTAAATATCAGCTACATACCAGGCACTTGGTAAATGCTTTACACATATTATCTCTTTTGATTCTCACAGCAACCCTGGGAATCTCCATCTTACAGTTGAAGAAACTGGGGTGTCTACCTCAGTTAAATGACTTTCCCAGCATCACAAAAGCTTACTAAGGGGCTGAGGCTAGATTTGAATCCAGGTCTTCTTGACTCCTCTCCCTTCATCATCAGAATCATTTGCAATTGACTTGGCAAAATTTGTTTCTCAAGCATGTCCTATATCACTCTTAAGCTGACTTCTCTTTTAGAGTCTAAGATTCTAGGATCATTCCATCTTTTTGTTTGAAGTTTTGAAATCTACATTGTAATGCCTAGGGGACATAATCAGATTATGCTCAGCATTTTCTTTCTCATTTATCATGCAATCTAAAATGATATGATCACTTTTTCCAAAAGTTTTTTGTTCCTCCATATTGGGCAAAATCAGGTCTAAAAAATAGGAGTTTCCCTTGTATTTACTCTATCTTATGATAAAATTATTGGTAACAGACTCATTAAATCACTTGAGTTTGTTATAACAACACGTTACTACCTTCAAGAAACTCAACATTTTCTTCCATATGACTTAGGCACTCCTGATCCTACGATATGACTTATTTTACTGTTGCCCTTTTATCTATTTCTCTCCCATGTTCCAACCAAAATGGACCTCACAGTGTTTCTCTGCATGGCTGTTTCTAACCCTTTGCTCATGCTTCTTCTTTAAAATCACACCCTGGAGAACAATTTGGAACTGTGCCCAATGGGCTATAAAACTCTATATACCCTTTGATTCAGCAGTATCACTACTAGGTCTGTATCCCAAAGAGATCATAAAAAAGGGAAAAGAACCTACATATAAAAAGATATTTATAGCAGCATTTGTTGTGGTGGTGAAGAATTGAAAATTGAGGGAATGCCTATCAGTTGGGAAATGGCTGAACAAGTTGTGGTACACGAACGTAATGGAATACTATTGTTCCATAAGAAATGGGGGACAGACTGGAAAAACCTGGAAAGACTTGCATGAACTGATGCTGAGTGAAGTGAGCATTATCAGGAGAAGACTGTACACAGTAACACCAACATTGTACAATGACTGACTTTGTTAAGACAGCTCTTTTGAGCAATGAAATGATCTAAGACAATTCGAAAAGACCTGTGATGGAAAATGGTATCCACATCCAGAGAAGGAACTATGGAGTCTGAATGCAGATCAAGGCATATTATTTTGTCTTTCTTTTGTTGTTTTTTATTTTTTCTTTCTCATGGTTTTTTACTTTTGTTCTGATTCTTCTTTCATAATATGACTAATGTGGACATGTTTAATATGATCATACATGTATAACATATATCAGATTGCATGTCCTCTTCGGGGGAGGAAGGGAAAGGGGAAAAATTTAGAAGTTAAAATCTTATAAAAGTGAGTGTTAAAAACTAAAAATAAGTGAATAAATTTCTTTTGAAAAATTCCTATTTAGCTTTAAATGTAATAGGTTCTGTATTATATTCACTTGATCAATACAATAGAATCTCAGGAATTATTTTTGGATTAATTAATATTTGACAAAGGCCTGTATTTTAAAAAGAGATGAGCGCTTGTTCAAGTGTTTGCAAAGTATTCAAGACCACACAAGAATTGGCAAAGAATCAAATTCATTAAAGTATTATCAATGAATCATGATACTCAACACAAAATAGTGTATTTTCTGGATCAGTCTGAATTATTGCTTAACATTTTTATTGATGGTAAGATGCTAGAATAAAGAAGACAATGATTATATTTACAATTTAGAAGTAAGCTGGAGGTGAGTGGACATTATCAGTGCCTTAGATGGTAAGATAGAATTCAAAGCAACAGTAGTAAATTGGGAAATTGGTAAGAAACACGTATAAGTACACATAAGGAAGAAATTATAATACGAAAATACGAAGGGCTAGGAGCTATGCATCCCTTCAACTATTCCTCATGTCTATCTGTAAAATTCAAATAATACCATGACTCCCCTTCATCACCACTTGTAAGGAAAAAATTCAGTAAGTTATAAAAACCCAGTGAATGCAGATTAACTTGTTGAGAGGGATATACAGCTTTTCTAATATATTTGGCAAAACAGTATGGAGCATATTCCTTGATCTTCTGTTGTAATGGTCAGATATCATAGCAGATTTCATTTGTCGCTCCAACTCTCTTTTATCCTTAAAAGTTAACCTATGAATAAGAAAACTCTAAGAGGATATTTTATTATATAAATACCAATTAATAGCACAATTTTAAGTAAACAATGTGGTTTTCATTCATTCAATAAATATTTATTGACTGCTTACCGTTTTACTGAGCAAGGCACTGTGTTAAACTCTAGAGGAGATAGCTTATTCAACTCTGGCATGTAAGATGTATGTAAGATGGATTGGAGGGAGCACAGAGAAAGCTTTAGTAATATCTTAGGTAAAAGGAAATGGATGACTGAGTAAGGACTGTAGTAGTGGAAAAAACAAGATGAAATTAGATTTAAAAATAATTTAATGATAAAATAAGAAGCAGTATAATTGTAGAATATATAAATAACAACACATAAGAATTACAAAACAATCTTCCTTTTATACTTTATATTAATAAGACTTTAACTAGAGTACCATCTTGAAGGCTGAGCACTGTTGCCAAAAGAAGGTATTGTAGAACTTGGAAAATATTCTGGAAAGATCCCAAGGATTATTTAAAAATCAGAACATATATCTGAACAAGGACCTATTCAGTCCATTGAAGAAAAAAGAAGGTTAATGGTGGTATTCTAAAGATCTTCAAGTATATGAAGAATTTTCACAAAAAAGATAATTACCAGTCATTTTATTCACTCTTGAATCCCGCATGAGATGACTAAAATGTAGAATAAGTTATTGTTACGTGTAACAATGAGAAATACTGAAGAAAAGGTTGGGTTAACATAAGAGAGTATGAATTTTTTTTTGAAACTCATAAAATCAAACCTGAAAAATACCTTAGAAATGATCAAAACTAGTTACTTGAGTTTTACAGTTTTGCATACAGGCAGTTAGTGGCAGAATCATAATTAGAATGCAGGCCTCCTAACAGTCTTGGTTGTTTATGTTACATTATTCTGCCTCTATTTTGGCATCTTAACTGAGTGAGATGACCAAAAGTGAGGGGCTAAATTAAACATTGTTTGAAGTTCCAGTCCACAATTTTCTGTGATTAGCAATATGTCTGATAATGATCTTGTTTTTTGTCCCACCCTTACTTCCACTTTTCATGTTTGCCCTTTTTATTTTTCTCAAACATAAACTGGTTCATTCTTAAGTTTGTAGGCTTCCCTCCCCACTGAGCCGGAGTCTCTTCAGACCTGATTCTCATTGTCATAAAAATCCCAGCCAGTGTGACAAATTGTATGTCTAATTTTTATAGGAAATGCTTACAGGAACATTTTACTATAGACATTCTATTCCTAAGACAGTTACCATCAAAGCAGAGCAGTTGCCCTTCATTTTTGGATTTTTTAAAGTGTACCTGACAAATAGTCTTCATCTAGTTTCTCTTTTGTTTCAGACCTGTTTGTGGAATCAGAGGGAAAACGCTCATAATTAACCTACCAGGTAGCAAGAAAGGGTCCCAGGTAAGCATCACTGATGTCAATATTGTTTCAACAATCACAGCTCATTCACAGATCTGAAATGAGCTATGCATCCCACCTTAAAAATCACCAAAAATTGGTTTTAGTATATGGTTACTAACTTTATGAAGACACACATCATGTAGCTAAAAGTAGGATGAAACATTCTCCCTCCCTCAGATACTTATTCCTGTGGTACCTGAGGCAAGTCACTTAACTTCCATGTGACTCACTTTCCTCAGTTGTAAAAATAGGGAACATAAAACGACCTACTTCCCAGGGTTATTGTGAGACTTAAATGAAATACTATATGTAATACGCTTAAGCACATTGCCTAGCATATGATAGGTACTTAATGAATCCTTCTTCCACTCAAAGTTTTAAAAATGAATGTTGAAAATATTTTTTGCATGTAACTGGGGAAAAATAAAATACTAAATAAATAAATGATAAAAGCTAAAAAAGGACAATCAAATAAAAATAAAAATAAATCCTTCTTCCCTTCCCCATCACCCCCTTCCTGTTCATATATTATTCCAGGTCTTCTCCTCCTTGAAAGAGTTCTGTAGGTACTAAACAGAGCATAAAATATTTTATTCTTGTCTTTTTAGAAGGATGAGACAAGAAATAGAAAGCTCAACAATGGGACATATAAGATGGTAGCTTCTTAATGCCCAGATCTGTGTGTATGACTAGTAATTCTTTATGCTGGTGCAAATTGAAAGAATTTTTTAAATGAGACTGTATTTGCTTTTTATGCTTCAATGGCAAGAGCCAGTAAAACTGTGTCAGGCTTTGTTTCCTGCTTTATTTATCCTAGTGTTGAGGCATTGACAATTCCGGTTAGTAACATTTAGAGCAGAAAAACTGCTTAAAAACATTTGTGTTCATCTATAATTTATTTTCATTTGAAATTTCTCTTAAATCTTTTTAAAATGTCATTGCCTCTTTTTACAGACTTAGGGTTTTAGGCTCAGTCATTACTTCTTGATGAGATTACTAGAGAGTAGCATCTCCTGAATATTTTGAACAATTGATTTTATCAATTTAAAGAGCTACTAGTCAGGAACTTCTTCAGTTAATGCAGGTCAGCACATTCTTTGCAACATTTAGTCTTTGAAAATTACCTGGAACACTAAGAAATTAAATGTTTGACAGAGGCAGGATTTGAATCCACATCTTCCTGAACTCCAGTGTCAGCTCTCTAATATATTACACTGTCTCTCTAAGAACAACTAAATAAAGGAGAACCATAGCCCAAATAAAGAATTGATTTCCTCAGTTTCTTTGATAAAAATCATGCAATCTTTCTCTAGAAAATTGAAAAATCATCAATAAAAGTAGTTTCATTTGGTGGGCCAAGTTATCTTTCAAACATAATTCTGATTTTGAATTTAGGAGAAAGTAAATATCTTATTTCTTTGTTGTTGGGTAATAGATGGTGGTAACTTGGTGATCTCTTGTTATGAAAAGGAAAAGCAAGTGAAGCTATTTTGGGTGGTGATTTCCAGAACTGATTTTACCTGACTCTGGCTGTCACTTGGTAAAGTACCTATTTCTCTAGGCCCTTGTGTCTAACACCTTATAAATATGAAATATAGAGTTGAGGGAAAAAATGCTAGAGGAAGTTCTGCATCTAAAATGAAAGTGCTTACTGGGCCAGTACATTACCATATTGTTTGACACACCAAACTCTCTTTGATAAGAAATGCTTCAGTTCACAATCAATCAGTCGGTCAGTAAGCATTTATTAAGCATTTACTGTGAATTTGGCACAATTTAAAAGAAAACAACAACTCTGGATACGAAGAAAGACAAAATCAGTCACTTCTCTCAGGAAGCTCACATTCTAATGGAGGAGACAACATGGAGATAACTAGATGCATACAGGAAAGAGAAAGACAGACAGAGAGAGAAGATTGAAAGTAATCTCAGAGAATACACTGGTAGCTAAAAAGACCAGGAAAAGTCTCCTGCAGAAAGGACAATTTAAGTTGGACCAGAAAGGAAGTCAAGGAAATCAAGAGTCAGTTAAAGGGACAGAGGAGAGAGTGAGGTGTAGCTCACAGTGGTGTGGAGGGAGGCAGACAGGAGATGAAGCCTCATGTGAGAGGAACAGCAGTGAGGACTATCTATCTAGACTGTAGAGAAGTATAAGAAAAATAGAAAGGTAGGAAGTGGCCAGGTTGTCAAGAGTTTTAAATACTAAATCAGGGGTGGGGAACCTGTGGCCCCAAGGCCACAAGTGTAGGTCCTTTAGGTCCTCAAGTGTAGGTCCCTTTAACTGAACCCAAACTTCACAGAACAAATTCCCTTAATAAACGGATTATTAGTAATTAAACAGAGGAGGTCTATTTTATCTTGGAGGTAAAAAGTAACCACTGGAGTTTATCAAGTAAGGAGGTGATATAGTCAGACCTACATCTTTAACATCTTTCATCTGCTTAGTAATCCTTCCAGTTTTATTCTTATATGGTCTTGGAATAATCAGACTTAATAAGTTTTCTTGCCAAGTTTTCTATAAATGTGTTTTTCCTTCACCATTCTTTACTGTTTGATTATACTATACTGTTCCTAATTTCCCACCATGCTCTTTCATAAGATTTTTACCAACAATTTTTTATTACAAAATTTGCTGCTGCCATTGACAGTCACCTCGGTCTCTCTCTCCACCTCTGTTTCTGTCTGCCTCACTGTTTGGCAAGGAGGTAGAGTATACTGGCTCATGCACTTTTTAAGTTCTTTTGATTTCCTCTTTGCGATTAAAATTGAATTTCCTTAAGAAGATGGTAATACTTTTGTGTTAATGTCTGCCTATTTATCCATTTTCAATTTCTCAGTGTCAACACCATGATTAAATGTCAGGTGGGAGTTTAGATTGCAGATTGTATTGTCTCATTTTTATTCTTTTTCTATTTTGGGATTAATGTTGCTCTCACAAGTCATTGATCTTACTGTATACAGAAAGCTCATTCGGAAATGACTCTCATATGAGGAACCAGTCATTTTCTGTTCCTCTTAGTTGTTGAGAATATACCAATTAAAAATTTCAGTTTTCATGATGTTACTCAATATTCCAGCACCTATTGGCTTTCTTATTGAAGAAAATATTCATCAGGGAGCTCATATGTGGTTTACCAGTTTTTATCTTCTCTCATTTTTGGTTACTGAGCCACATTTTCTAATATTTTTTTTTTTGCCATCTTCCTTTGTGCCCATTTTAAAAGTTTGTTGTTTTGTTTTCTTTTGTTTTAATTACCAAGTCATTATTTATCCTATGCCTCATCTCCATTCTCTCATGAATCCTGGGGTGGAGGTAAGGGGTGAAGGGGAAGGAAAATCAAAATAGAGGCATTGTAACAAATATACATAGTCAAATAAAACAAGTTCTAATATTGGATGTGTTCAAAAATATGTATCTCATTCGCATATTTAATCTATTACCCCTCTGTCAGGAAATGGGTAAAATTCTTCATTAATTTTCCTTTAGAATGTTGATCAGTCATTCAAAGGTTTTTATTTTTATAATGCCATTGTTATAGTGTAAATAGTTCTCATCACTCCTGTGTGTATCAGTTCATACAAGTCTTCCCAGGTTTCTCAGAATCCATCCCCATCATTATTTCTTAGAGCACAAGAGTATTCTGTTATATTTATATAACATAATTTGTTCAGTCCTTCCCCCATTTATGGTTTCTATTTCTTTGCCATTACAGAAAGAGTTGCTATAAATATTTTTATACATATAAGACCTTTACCCCTTTCTTTGATCTCTTTGGAGCAATAGGCCTAATAGTGCTATTGCTAGATAAAAGGGTAGTAGGCTCAGATTAGTTACTTTTGGGGCATAGTTCCAAATTGCTTTCCAAAATTATTGGACCATTTTACAGCTCTACCAACAGTGCTTTAGTGTGCCTGTTTTCTCATAACTCTCTCAACATTTGTAATTTTCTTTTTTTGTTATCTTTACCATCCAGTGGATATGAGGTAGAACCTCAGAGTTGCCTTAATTTGCATTTTTCTAATTATTAATGATTTGGGGCATTTTTAAAATATGCCTGTAGATAGCTATGCTATTTCCCCCCTGAATTTCCTGTGTCATAAGGGGTTATAAAGGAGGTCAAATAAGATAGAAGGCCTAGAAATAATTTTGTTATGTTTTGATGATCTTAGAAGAAAGGAAAGGAAGACACACTTGGGAAAAAAAGGGGACACAGGGCAGGAGACACATCTCACAAATTTGAGGCCAATAAAATTTATACAAGCAAGGGAAGGGTAAGGAGAGAGGGCATCATTTGAACCTCACTTTTATCTGAATTGATCAGAAGAGGGTAGAACACCCTTAGGGTGTGGTATAGAAATATATTCAACTCAACAAAACATGAGATGAGAATAAGAGGAAGAATACATTCAGAGAGAAAATAGTCTTAAAGCAAACTAAGCTCAAAGTAAACATCATAAATAGGTTTAACAGGAAAGAAAAGGTAAGAACTGTTCATCAGTATCTATATGAAGGAAAGAGAAGAGGAGAAATAGATTGCATCAGCCATGGAACACTGGTGCTTAACACCCTTGTCTAACAAAAGACTTGTACTCTTTTTTGTGAAAAGAGAGGGGGTGAACAAAAAAGCAGACATGTGAAAATAGTGCAGGAAGTCTTCTCTGGGCCCATTATCTCTGAATTAGGTCAGTCACATCTTCTCCTCAGGGTTCTGTGGGTACCCTAAGGAATTAGAATTTTCTTTCTCTGCTGCCATCAATTCAAGGTCCCACTGGCTGTGTTCCCCACACAGTTAACTGTCAGGAACTATTGCCTTAGTTTCATTTAACCATTTAACATCGATTACCTTTTTCAAAAGAATATTTACTTTGAAAACATAATAATTAAAAAGTATAAATGTTTTCCTTAATACCACAAGGAACATTCTTTGTTATCCCACCTAAGATTTTATAGAAGGTAGACTCAGATTTAGCGCATAGTGTATGTATAACATTGATACTACCATGTATATGACTAGCAGATGAATCTCTCTCGGTTCTCATTGGACTAAGTCCTAAATATCACTCCCAGAGTTCATTCTTTTTTCCCCAAGTATCAGTGCTAGACTGGATATAAAACCTAGGAAGAACTCAAACTCCACAACTCCCAGAGACTAGTTTTCTGACCTTTTGAAACTCACAAGGTTGGAGTTTCCACATTAATCTCAAAACCAAGCACAATATTTGGCATATTAAACAATAAATTCCTATTGAATGAGTAAAAATTATTAAATTTTATTAAATTATTAAATAAATTCCTATTGAATGAGTAAAAAATTACCAACTTTTAGTATATATTCTGGTTCAGTAGAGAAGATCTTATCAAATCTTCATAGAAGTTCTCTACTTTCTCATGCTTTGCAATAGATGTTGGCATGTAAGCTGCAGGTATCTTCTGAGCAGGCTTTTTTCAGATTTTCATGCATAAACACGTAAATATGATATGACCAAGTGTCTCATGAATTAATATTTCTCACTATCTTTGGATTTATAAGAAAACCAACTCCATCACCTTGAGAGAGAGAGAGAGAGATTATAGTGATATAAATTCCATTTAACTCTAATTTCTATATATACGTATGTATATGCATACACACACAAAGGGTGTTCCAAAAGTCTTGGTACAATTTTAAGCTACTTAAGTTTTAATAAATTATTAAAGCTTTATTTTTAAGAGTAATATGTTATTAAAGCTTTAGTGGTTTAAAACTGCACTAATATCTTTGGAACACTATATAGATACAGATATATAAATAGAGATAATGTTGTAGATACCTAGGTAGAGTTTCATTTATAGCAAGAATATCAGTATTGATATGATTCAGTTCCTTAAATAGTATGGCAACGTGTTGAACACTTGATAAGGATTTCACATTAAAAATACTAACCATTAAATTAATGTTTCTGGGTTGTCTAACAACTGAATGTTAACACACTAATCTTCTTTTCTATCACTCAGCTATTGACACTGTAGCAGTAGAAAAGAGCCACAAAGGACTGAGAGCTATTTGTAAACTATGTTTCATGTGTTTCCTTAATCCCAAGATATATCAGTTAGTTGCCAGCCTGTTGGTGATGGCCTTCTGTGCACTCAACTAGCCTGATCTTCAGAAAGCAAGCATACAACTTTACTAGGATCTTACTTGAAGCTTTTCTGACTTGTTAGACTTGTCAGGTTTGTGGTCTGTTAGATAGCAGCTCCTCAGGGTAACCTTCTTGTGAAAAGGAAACAATGAATTAGGACTCTGAGTAAGATTATTTGAGACATATGTGCATAAAAATACTTAGGCCAAAAACACCTAATGTTTTTTCCTCTGTTAATACTTCCCTTGTCCCCTACCCATCACCAGCTAGAAGTAATTATCTGAACTCATCACTCTGAACTGCTGCTATACACCAGGCACCTTTCATTGTTCTTTTAAATTATATCAGCTCTCACTTATCTTACTAGGAGACTGAAATATCCATGAAACTAGGGACAATATTTAATGTTTTCTGTGTGTTCTACATAATACGTAGTGTGGGACCATTAAAGTGATAGGAACTCAATATATATTTGTTATAAGAATGAATGAACAATATGAAACTGAATGTTATGGGGGTGTAATAGAGATACAAACATGGTCCTTTGGAATTTCAGAGAAAGGATAGAGTTCTGAGAATAAATTAGTTTGTTTATCACAATATTCTAACACTGTGTTCTAACTTTGCAAAACTCTTTTTTCTACCCCTTCCAAAATCTGTTTTTAGATACCAAATGTGTGTGCATTAATGGGTGTTGAGTTCATCCTAGGAGAAATTTTGTATTTGGAATTCTTGTTTTGTGACCCACACAATGTGGTTTGTGGCCTGAAAAGTAATTCTTCGTAAATAAATCTCTTTCTGTTCACATTGCCCCCTGAAAGCTCTCTGTTTTAATTTAATAAACGTTCCTGCTGCCATTCTGATAACAGATAGGTAACCAGATTGATAGACAGCTTCTCAAGTCATTTTCATCACCGTTTTCATATGCCCAGAAGGTATCCCTTCATATTCTTTTCTTCCTCTTGCACACAGGAATGCTTTCAGTTTATACTGCCAGCCCTACCTCACGCCATTGACCTTCTACGTGATGCCATTGTCAAAATAAAAGAGGTGCATGATGAGCTTGAAGACTTGCCTTCTCCACCACCTCCCCTTTCCCCTCCTCCTACTACCAGCCCCCACAAACAGACGGAGGACAAAGGGGTTCAGTGTGAAGAAGAAGAAGAGGAGAAGAAAGACAGTGGCGTTGCTTCAACAGAAGACAGTTCCTCGTCACATATAACAGCAGCCGCAATTGCAGCGAAGGTAAGTCTACGTAATTTAGAGAGGCAGTTTTAGTTTCCACATTAAATAATACATGATCCCTTTGGGACTTTTTATGAATGCTAGGATTTTGATGGCAAGAAAGTAAAAGTTTATAATTATTGTAAGGTAAATTGTGTCATAATCACTTCCACACCAACATACAATTCACCACAGAGATTTACCCCTCTTAAATAACCATTTTAATATGTCCCTGAATATTTTCCAGCATAGTTTATTTTACCCTTTAATCACTGTCTCACATATCACTAATGTTTACCTGAGAATTACCTAAATACATTTCTCTTCAGTCTTTCCTAGTATACATATTGATACTAATTTTTAATGTGATAATTCATTTTGTAATGAATGACCTATCATTCCATAGGAATAACTTCCAAGACAAAGTTTACAATTATAGGAAACAGAATTGCATGCTGTTACATCAATATATTATTTTTTATATTATTATTATGGTATGTATATATCATATATTATTATTCCCAGAAACATAATACTACTTTTTGCTGATGTTCAGCAACTGTGAATGGATTTTGTTATCTGCAAGTTACAAAGGCAGGGTCTCATGTCCATTAATTCTTTATAAGGAGACCCCATCTTCTTTGTGAAACTCTTTATCTCTCTAGGATCATCCAAATGAGAAGAGACCAAATCCTATCCTGTTTTGGATATATGTTATGTATATTAGCCACTATAATTTTTCCTTTAAAATTTAATACAGGGTTATCCATTGTTACCCCCAATGTAACTTTATTAAAATAGCATTTGAATGAATGTTTCATTTAAGAAAATACAACAGTACTAAAAATTACTCCATAGTGATCATCTAAATGAAGTGTGTGTTTTGTTTCATTAACTTCTGTTTTATTTGTAATATTCTTTTCCCTTCCCCAACCCTACCTCACTTTCAAAATTCCTTTTGCTGTTTTCTTAAGAATTTATGAGTTTCTGACGAAAAGATAAGTCATTTTCAAATGTCATGACAAAACAACACTCCTAGAACCTCCTTAGGTGTCTCATCGTTTATCATTGAAATTTTTGTTCCAGCACCTAAATAGTAGGTCTTCTATACTGCCCTATACAGCACAGTGTCCAGCACAGATAACATGCTGTACTTCTAGGAGACTACAAGAAAGTAAAACATACAAGAAGGGTGTCATTAGGGAACCAGTTTAATGTAAACTTCCTAAGTAATCTTGTTAACTCACTGAAAAATTCTGAAACATATGTGGGGAACATCAGAAGAGAAGGGGGATGGAAGCAATCCATGTACATAGAGGTTCTTTAGGCTTCTAGATTCCACCTAGACCACAGAAAGTGTCCTAGGGTCCTTATTGCTATTCACTACTTCATGTGCATTAAGCATTTGCTTTTGTTTTATATCAAAGTCATATTATACTACTTATTGTTTAAAAGCTAGCAGTTTATAAGAATGGAAATGAGGAATGATGATTGCTTTTCTATTGCCCACTGTTCAGAACTCATTTCCTTATATGTAAAAATCTTCTGATTTTACTCTGTAGTCATACTGTATTGGGTACAATTAGAATTATAAATTCACCATTGCCGATTGAAGTTTTATTAATACATATAACAATGCAACGTCATACTTAATATATTGAAACAACTGGAGCCAGTGAGTTAATTTTTTTAAAGCAATGCAGACCTTAAGATTTAAAGTGACCATTCCCCTCTAAGTTTGTAAGAATTTGTCATTTCATTGTCCCATCTGTTTTCACCCTTGTTCTTTTCCAATCATTTTGCTTGTATGGTTTCATGTTTCCTATCACTGTATTCATAGCTGTTATGTGTTGTGCATTAGAAGCATCCATTCTACACCAGTACTGCTGTTATCATGGCACACGGTGAGCAGCCCATTCCTGGTCTCATCAGTTATTCCCATCACGCAACAGGCAGTGCAGGAGAACGGGTAAGACACACCTATAAGAGGCTTTTGCGTTAATGGTTTTTGTGAACATACTGCCTGCCTCCTATCTTAGTATTTAGGGGAAGATGTGTTTATCAGTTTTTTATGCTGATGAATCTTCAGCAGTGCTTTTTTTTTTAATGTGTAATTTAAATGCCACTGAGCATAAGGGCATTACTGGGCAAGCATTTAATTTAGGCTTAAGTTGCTGTGGTTTGTCAATAAGATTCCATCACCAAACCACCAAGAATTTCATCCCTTAGAAGTCTATGTTTCTGCTTGTTCAGCACTTTCATCTTATATCTTTAAATTGCTCAACCATTTAAACTAATGCCCTAAAATGATCACTTTAGAGTTTTAAAAACTATTTTCTTTTTTCATCAGGTAGTATTCTTTTTTAAGTAATTTTCAGCAAACATCTACTTATGCTTATATTTTCTTTGTTTTAACCACATATTCATTCTTATAATTTCTGTATTTGGTTTCTTACTCCTTCAGTGTTCCCTTTTAAATCAGTGATTCTTTGTTTCCGTGATCTTTTTTTCATACATTTATTTAGAAAATAGTAGCTATATTTATAAACCACAAAGAAAACAAAACCCAACAAAAACTGGGGAAGCCAAACGTCAAAACAGAAGCTTTGGAGAGGAACAAAACAACCTATTTAAGAGAATGGCTGAATAGGAGTTAAGAAAAAAGGGAAGATTTAGTTGTTCAGGACAGATGAGTGAGAAAGGACATTAAGTTGGTATATGCCACTATATAAGAAGAACCAGAATTACTCACCTTCAGTACACAAATGGATCTGAGCCCTCCTCCTAAATTCAGAAATTCTCTCCAGCACTGCAGTTGTAACCCATCAATGGCTGCCCATCCTGTATGACTCTCCTCCAGATCCTCCCAAAAGTTTGAAACCAGAACATCTTCCCAACATGTTGAGGCTTTCCTCACTTTTCCCCAACATTATGTGGGCACCAGTGGAATCCTTTGGCCATATACCTGTTGTCCCTTGTTCTTGCCTCACGATCAGCCCATCTTCTTTTTCTGTCATGAAGTGGTTTGATGACATCCTTTATTCCTATTCTTTAGAGTTTGTCATTGGCGATATGTCTCAACTTGTTCATATCCATCATGCACCTTTCTATGCCCTGCTTTATGATGTTCATCCTTAATTCTCCAGAGGCAGTTATGTTCCAGGTCTTACTTTCATACAGCCACATTTGTGAACTATTTGTATTGCAAGGGCCTTTGCTGTTAGAAGTTTGGAGTCATTAAGAATGTTTTAGGATTTCCCATCCTGTTCTCCTCCTTTTCAACTCTGGGTCCAGTTCATTGTATTGTTTGTGTCAGATGTACATAATGTTGGACAAGCTTAATAGTTTCTATTCAGATGTATACTGAAGTCTGAGCAACTTCTTCATCCATTTGTTCTTTCCCATAGGGATAGATAGGCCAGACTCCATTTAGTGACTACAGATGTCTTCCATTAGGTTCTGCAGTGTCTTGGAGCTTGATGCAACCAATACAATGTCATCCTCAAACAGGAGCCCTCCTCAACCTGGACACTATGTTTTATCTTCTCCATCACAATAGTGAATACCTCTGGCAAGCATGCACCCTTTCTTTTGATGCATTGTCCTTTGTTTATTTTCAGAGGGTTATTGAATAGGATTATTCCTATTGTTATATCTTCTGAAGAAAATTGATTGATCCTGATGAATCTGTGAGAAACACCTTGTTGTAAAAGAAACTGTAAGGTTGCATTTTGTTTTACGAAGTCAATTAAAACCAAAGTTTTACCAAGTTGTTGATTAAAAAATCAAGAAATAATAAGCACAATGAGAAATTGTATTCTCTTCTCTCAGTAAATTGTGAGGTGGTAAAGATGTGTAATCAGTTGTCAAATATCGTTTGCTAAAACATACTTGCTCCATATCAACAGCCTCATTGAAGGTGCCCTTGATTTGTATATATAGATGACCTTGATGAAGATTTTGTTTATGTGGGTGAATAGGTATATATTTTTGTAGTTGTGTATAGCTGCTCATTCACCTTTTTTGGTATCAATAAAATCCAGGATTTTTGCCCTGCCAATGATGTCTTCCTTTTCTTTAGAAGCTTTGAAAGTAGTCCCTGAATGCTCTGCGTCCAGAATGGATATCTTAGTCTATATTCATTTGATTCAATCCAAGTGGTTTTCCTGCCTTTTTTCTCTTTAGTGTCATTAGTATTTCCTCTATAAGTGCCCAAGGGATTGTGATATTAGGGTCCAAGTGTCGTAATTTCACTATCACAGAAGTAGAGAATCTGAGAATTAAAAGATAACTCAGTGACTCTCTACTCCATCCAATATATTGAAAGGGATCCCTACTATAACATACCTGATAAGTAGTTATTTAGCCTCTGCTTGAAGATTTCCAAGGAGGGGGTGTACTCTACCTCTCTAGATATTACACTAAATTTTTGGGCAACTCTAATTCTTAAGAAATTTTCCCAACATCAAGCCTTAATTGGTCTTTTTGCAGCTTCGAGTTATTACTCCTCATTTGACTTCTGGGACCAAATGAAACAAGTCTAGTCCCTCCTACACAAGGGAACCCATCAAAGTACTTGAAGACAGCTACCTTCATTTCTCTAGGCTAAACATATCTAGTACCTTCAACTGTACCTTTGAGTGACAGACACAAAAATCCTACTATCCCATTCTGGTTGCCCTTCTGTGAATACACTCCAATTTGTCAGGATCCTTCTTAAACTGTCACTCAGAATTGAACAGAGCACCCCAGATAAAGTCTTAGGAAAGCAGAATACAGTGAACTATTGCCTCTTTATTTTTTTATATGTTTATTTATTTTTAGTTTTCAATATTCATTTTCACAAAATTTTGAGTTCCAAATTTTCTACCCATCTCTCCCCTCCCCCAACCCCCAAATGTCGTGCATTCTGATTACCCTTTCCTCTAATCTGCTCTCCCTTCTATCACACTACTCGCTTCCCTTATCCCCATCTTCTTTCTTGTCTCGTAGGGTAAGATAAATTTCTATACCCCATTATCTGTGTTTCTTATTTCCCAGTTGTATGCAAAAACAATTCTCAACATTTGTTCCTAAAACTTTGAGTTTCAATGTCTCTCTCTTTCTCCCTGCCCACCCATCCCTACTGAGGAGGCAAACGATTCAATATAGGCTATGTATGTGTAGTTTTGCAAACAACTTCCATAATAGTCATGTTGTGTAAGACTAACTATATTTCCCTCCATCCTGTACTGCCCCCCATTTATTCTATTCTCTCCTTTGAGAGAAAAGTGTTTACTTCTAATTGTTCCCTCCTTCCATTTGCCTTCCCTTCTATTATCACCCCCATCCCACTTAGCCCCTTCTCCCCTACTTTCCTGTAGTGTAAGATAGAGTTTCATACCAAATTGAGTGTACATGTTATTCCTACCTTAAGCCAAATGTGATGAGGGTAAGCTTCACTTTTTCCCTCTCACCTCCCCTCCTTTTCCCTCCATTGAAAAAGCTTTTTCATGCCTCTTTTATGATAGATAATTTGCCCCATTCCATTTCTCCCTTTCTCCTCCCAATATATTCCTCTTTCACCCCTCAATTTTATTTTTTTGGATATCATCCCTTCCTATTCAACTCATCCTGTACTCTGTGTGTGTGTGTATGTGTGTGTGTGTGTATAATCCCTCAGACTATCCAAATACTAAGAAAAGTTTCAAGAGTTACAAATATTATCTTTCCATGTAGGAGTGTAAACATTTTAACTTTAGTAAGTCCCTTGGGATTTCTCTATCCTGTTTACCTTTTCATCAAGAATGCTTGAAAGTCCTCCATTTCATTGAATGACCATTTTTTCCCCTGAAGTGTTATACTCAGTTTTACTGGTTCAGTGATTCTTGCTTTTAATCCTAGTTCCTTTGACTTCTTGAATATCATATTCCAAGCCCTTCAATCCCTTAATGTAGAAGTTGCTAGATCTTGTGTTATCCTGATTGTATTTCCACAATACTCAAATTGTTTCTTTCTAGCTCTTTGCAGTATTTTCTCCTTGACCTAGGAATTCTGGAACTTGGCTACAATATTCCTAGGAGTATCTCTTTTTGAAAGGAGGTGATGGGTGGGTTCTTTCAATATTTATTTTGCCCTCTGGTTTTAGAATATCAGGGAAGTTTTCCTTGATAATTTCATAAAAGATGATGTCTAGGCCTTTTTTGATCATGACTTTCAGGTAGTCCCATAGTTTTTAAATTGTTTCTCCTGGATCTGTTTTCCAGGTCATTTGCTTTTCCAATGAGATATTTCACTTTATCTTCTCTTTTTTCATTCTTTTGATTTTGTTTTGTAATTTCTTGGTTTCTTATAAAGTGATTAGCTTCCATCTGCTCCATTCTAATTTTTAAAGAACTATTTTCTTCAGTGGGCTTTTGAACTTCCTTTTTCATTTGGCCAATTCTGCTCTTTAAAGCATTCTTCTCCTCATTGGCTTTTTGGACCTCTTTTCCCACTTGGGTTAGTCTATTTTTATAGGTTTTATTTTCTTTAGCATTTTGGGTGGGGGGGTGTCTCCTTTTAGCAGGCTGTTGACTCACTTTTCATTATTTTCTTGCATTACTTCCATTTCTCTTCCCAATTTTTCCTCCACCTCTCTTACTTGATTTTCAAAATCCTTTTTGAGCTCTCCTATGGCCTGAAACAATTGCATATTTATTTTGGAGGTTTTGGATGCAGAAGCCTTGACTTTTAGGTCTTCATCTGATGGTATTCATTGTTTTTCCTCATCTGAAAGAATGGAAGAAAATACCTGTTCACCAAGAAAGTAGCCTTCTATAGTCTTGGTTTTTTTCCCCTTTTGGGGGCATTTTCCCAGCTAGTTACTTGACTTTTGAGTCAACTTGACTTAAGTTTACTTAACCTTTGTTAAGAGGAGCATATACTCTGGGGACCTGTAAGTTCTCAGTTCCTCCAAGGTGGCATAATCAAGGGAGAAGAGTTTACTCCTCTCCTGGCCTGTGTTCTCGTCTATCAGCAGCCACAAGCACTCTGTTCTGCCCAGGATCTGCCAGTAGGCCTTCCTCTCCACAACTGCCTCCAGCTCCACCATGCCAGTGTTCCTCCTCATCCCAGGGTCTTTAGGCAGATGGCTCCAAAAATGGACGCTGCCACTGCAGTTACTGCTGCAGGCAGGGCCAGAGCACGTTCCCTTCTCACTCAGGTAAGAGAACTTTCTCACTGACCTTTGAAGCTGTCTTTGGTGTTTGTGAGTTGAGCAACCTGGGAATAGCAGTTGCTGCCAGGAGTTTCACCCCCTGAGGCCTGCTCCAGTCCTGTTCCTACCGGTACTGCACAGCTAAGGCTAGTTTGAGTTCTGTGGGTTCACTCCACCCCAAGCCAGATGCGATGGACCTTTCCTGTTGGCCTTCCAGGCCGCCTTAGGCTGGAAATTTCTTTCACTCTGTTATTTTGTGATTTCTACTGCTCTAGGATTTCTTTACATTTTTGTTTACATTTTCTGTTTACATTTTTTACAGGTATTTTATGGGCTATGGGGGCAGAGCTTCTGCATGTTCGTCTTTCTACTTCATCATCTTGGCTCCACCTCCCCCCCCGCCCATTGCCTCTTTATTCCTGGAAGCAACCTAAGATCACATTAGGTTTTTTGGGTGACACATCCTTACAGCTGATGCAAATATTTATACATATATGTGTATGTATGTACACAATATACATAAGCACAAATATATACACATACATACAGAGAGAAAGAGAAAGCACAATCCATTAATACTCCCAGATCTTTTCAGAATTATTTATTATTATACATTTTAGTCTTAGTTCTGATGAGTTGATGCTCTGACTCTATATAGATAGCTAACTCCAGTAAGCTCCCGTGTGTGTTATGTCTTTTCCTGGCTTTTGAAATGGAGCCAATTTAATTCTTTTCTATTTCATTTGATTCTTACAATGCCTACCTCCTACCAATTCTTTCTTTTGAAGACTTGACGATAAAGAGACATGAAGTTTCTATATAGCCTCTCTCATTTCTTTCTCTTTAACAATACCTTCCCATTTATTTTTCCCCATTCTCACATTTTACCACTTTTGCATTTAAATTACCAGAGCATATGTTGATTTAATTTTAGGGGTTTATCAAGTTAATAGAATTTTTTTATCAGTTTGTTTTCATCATTATTTTCATAGTGGTCCTTTTGCACATATTTCTCATTACAAGATGAACACATGACCCATGGAATAATATTTCTTATGGATTTGGAGTGCACAATAACACTCCAACTTTTTTCTTTGCTTCTGTAAAGAGTAATCCTATCTTTCTATTTATATGCACCTTTCTTCTTTGTTCTAATTTATAGACAAAATATCAAGATGGATATGATTCACCTCCTCCAGCAATATATCCTCTCATTAATCACTGGACAAGTCTCTCATATTTAGAGTATCAACAATCAAATTAAACTTTGTTCATGGTCAAAAAACTATGTGATTCTTAGTACCCTCTGACTTCTTCTCTCATTCTGCCACTGTCACAATAAAAATAGAAGGGTGACTTGAGGATTGAGCATCATTTTAAAATTTTGTTTGTTTCGTAGGTTGCCATAGCCAAAAAATTTGCATTATCATGATAGCCAGCCTACCAATAAGGTGCCTCTCTGCGACTTGCTATTCTTCTCCTTGGAAAATAGACTCAGTCTATCCCAGGGCCAAAGTGGAAACCTTCAGTATGGTAGAACCCAGTGTCACTTCCATGTAATGACAAAGCCAGAATAGGATTTTTGGGGAGAAACATATAAAGTTCAAAATGTAAAATATAACAAATGTGAATTAAGAACTCTGTGTGCTTATGTACTATGCTGACTTTGGGACTAGGAAAGGATTTAACATTTACTTGCTGCTATCTGATAATAAATCTAGTATCTATAAAATGTTTTTCAGTGGGACAGACTTCCAAGTTTTAATTTTTACAAAATAAGCATGCCTAGATAAAAAAAGTATTTTTGTAAGAAATAAAGGGATAAATTTAAATTATTAGTAAAATAAATAATAAAATTGAATTGATAACTGAAAAATGAGTTCTTTTAATATGATCTTATTGACAACCATAAATAGTCAGTTTGCCAAATGTGATCCAATAGTGACAATTTTATTCATTTATTATGAAAAAAAATTAAGCTAGTATAGTCACTACCAACATAATAAATTATCATATTCTGAAATACAGGTTTAGGTCACACACACACACACACACACACACACACACACACACACAATATGACTGCTCCTCCTTAGTCTCCTTTGCTTATGCAGATCTTGCCTGCTAACCAAGTGTCCCATAGGATTCTGTCCTGATCCCTCCTCTCTTCTCTTACTATACTGTTTTGTTTGGTGATCTCATCAGCTCCCATGAATTTAATGATCGTCTATCCAGATGATGCTTAAATCTACCTACCTGTCCTACTCCAATCTCTCTGCTGACTCCAATCTCACATCTCCAACTATCTCTCAGACATCTGGAACAGGATGTCTAATAAACATCTTAAATTCAATATATCCAAAACTGAACTCATTATCTTTTTTCTTAAACCTTCCCTCTCTCCTCCATTCCCAATTATTATATAGGGCAACTCCAAGATCACAACATAGTAGTCATCTTTGACTCCTCACTATCTCTTATCCCCCATATTCAGACTTTTGCTAGCACATGTCAATTACATATTTGCAACATCTCATATATATGTTTTCTTCTCTGACACTGCATTCTTTCTACTGGGGACTATCACCTGTCACCTGGGTTATTGCAATAGCTCTCTCTTATATCTGCCTACCTCAAATCTCTCCCCACTCTAATACATCCTCCATTCAGCTATTATAGTGATTTTCCTGAAGCAAAATCCTATCATGTTACATATTCCCTACCCACTAAACATCCATGGTCTCCCTATTGCCTCCAAAATCCAATACAGAATCCTCTTTTTGGTATTCAAATTCCTTCATAATATATACCTTTCCAGTCTTCTTACATCTTACATACCACCATGTATATTTTGATCCAGTGATCCAGGTTTCCTAACTTCCATCAAAATACTCCATTTTTGTTCTCTGAGACTTTTCTCTGGCTGTTGCCCATGCCTGGAACATATTTTGCTTCTTTTTGTATATCTAGTAGTTTACCCAGTGCCTGGCATATATTAGGTGCTTAATAAATGTTTATTAACTAACCTAAAGAAAGCATTTGGATTTAGAGAAGCAACTATTAGCTTTTGGAGTTCCTAGAATATTATACAGGCTCCTATCTTATTTATAAATTGACAGTTTTATTGCCATCCTTTACTTATCCCACATATCCAGTCAATTGTTGAATTTTGTCATTTTTTCCTTCCCATATCTAATATATGTCCTCTTATCTCCATATATGCAACTGCTATGTAATTCAGGTACTCAACACCTCTTGCCTGGACTACATCAATTGACTTCCAGTTGTTCTCTCTGACTCAAATCTCTCTCCACTACAATCCATCCTCCACTAAGGTGCCAAAGTGATTTTTCAGTAGTATTTATCTATGTCATTCCTTCTCCCTACTTTGTTGATTCTACTATATTGGATTCAAGGTACAGTGTGTCCAGTTGTGGCTGATCGGACTAGCATAAACTCAGAAAGCTCTCCCTGCCACAGGTTGGGCCCACATGAATGCCCACATGAACAGTTGGAGTAGAGAGGTCTCTAAATTTTCACATCTCGTGTTTCTTTTGAGCTACAGCAATTCTGCTTCACTCATGAAACATGGTGCCTTCTTTAATGCAGGCACAGTGGGCAGTCCTTTGCCAGTGTCTGCCATGTCATGCAGTCAGTTCCAGAGTTCTTCAGAGAGACCTTGCATCACTTCTTCTAACCACCATGTGGACACTTGCTTTGTGTGAGTTCTCTGTAAAATAGTCTTTTAGGAAGACATATACTTGGCAGTTTAGTTCTAGAAAGGACCTCAGTATCTGGTATCTTACCCTGCCAGGTGATCTTCAGAATCTTCCTAAGACAATTCAAATAGAAGCGATTCGGTTTCCTGGAATGGTGTTGGTATACTGTCCAGGTTTCACTGGCATATGATAATAATGTCACACAAGGGCTTTTTAGACCTTTAGTTTGATAGGCAACCTAATGGCCCACATTTTCCTTTGGAGCCTCCCAGACATTGAGCTACCTCTGGCAATGCATGCAGTAATATCAGCCTCTCTGTGTACATCCCTGGAAAGTATACTGTTGAGGGAAGTGAACTTATCCACAGCATTCAGTATTTCTCCATTTTTTGTAACTAATGGTTCCACATATGGATGGTGTGGTGTTGGCTAGTAGAGAACCTTTGTTTTCTTGGTGTTAATTTTTAGGCCAAAATTAACACAAGCTGCAGAGAATCAATCCATATTTTGTTGCATCTCAGCCTCAGGATCTGCATTGAGTGCACAATCTATACTCAGTGTACATCTTACTCAGTGAACTCCAATGGCTGCCTATGACCTCCAGAATCAAATATGAAGTCCTCGATTTGTCAGTTAAAGCACTTCACAACCTGGCCTCTTCCTACCTTTCTAATCTTTTAAATACTTTACTCCACTCTGTAAACTCAACAATCCAGCACCACTAGTCTATTTACTGTTTCTCTCTCATAACATTCCATCTCCCATCCGCATGCCTTTGTACTGACAGTGCTCCATGCTCTCTCTCCTTAGCTCTGCCTCTTAGTTTCATTAATTTCCTTCAAGACTCAGTTTAAATTCCACCTTCTGCTGTAGGCTTTTCCCTTTTTGATCACCTTTCATTCTAGTTTTTATTGACCCTGAATACACCTAGTTATTTACATATTGTCTGCCCCATTGGAATGTGAGCCTCTTGAGGGCAGGAACTACTTTTTGCCCTTTTTCTTTTATCCCTAGTGTTTACCACAGGGCAGGGCATATATTAATATCCTAATAAAATGCTTATTGAATAGCTGGTTGTCCATGGCCATAATTGCTTTGACAGATGGTGATCCAAGTACAAGGTTATTGTACTTCAAATATGACATTTAAAAATAAGTAATTAAAAAGAATTGAGGAAAAAAAATAGAGAGAATGAAATGTTCAGAGTCCATGATGCTTGTAATGAAACCATATACACTCTGTGTGTGCTTCTACTAGTACTGACTTTATTCAGTTCTTAGCAGCTCCTCTGGTTTGTTGGCAGTATTCCAGAAGGTGTCTGCAGGAGATTAATCACTTGAGCTTTCCTTTGGTATTATTGAGCTGTTCTTTTCAGGCTTTCTCAATGATAAGCTAAAGAGATACTTTTAGAAGGGGAGGATCATGCAACCTACTTCTTTCCTTTTCTTTCCCAAGTGTATCATCTTTTTTGTGACAGGGAAGTTAAATCTTGATCAGAATAGCAAGTACTTGGTCTCTGTTCTTGTGTTTTAAAATTGTCCTTACTTATATTAAAGTTCAGTAAGATTTCTGTTACCTTTTTCAAGATATGACCAAAGGGAAAAGCATCATAATTTCTAATACTCCTGCTGCAGTTTATCAAATGTTGACTTCAGTGGTTAGCTAAAGGTATATATGATTTCCCAACATTAATGGAATAGATTATTTGAAGATATATGGTGATTTACTGATATATTCACTAGGTGAATATAAGTGATTACAGGAATGTTTGATAATGTATTTTATTATATAAAACCCAAGATATAGATACATGATAAGGGAAAGTAAACATATCTTAGCCTTTCCAAATACTTGAATTGATAACTTAACTGAGGGTTGATCTTCTTATTCATTGTCTGCGTTTATCCTTCTCTGAGTCTTTCCCTAATATTCTCCTTTGCTCACCTCACCTTTCCAACCATTAATCCTGTCCATCTTTCAAGGTCTAGCCTCTATTCAACCTCTTCTGTGAAACCTTTACCAATTATTCAAACCTATATTAATATATCTCTTTGGTGAAATACATTTCATTATTTAATATTCACTGTATGTAAAGCACTGTGTTAGAGATAATACAAAGATATGTAGGAGAAAATATTTGCCTTTAAGGAGTTTGTGAAAAAGTGGAGGAGATATAGCTATATACAAAGAAGTTTGAGGCCAATCAATGGGCATTCTCCCCTAATCCACAAAATTTCGAAGAATCATTACTCATTTATTCCATTCCTTCTGTACCAGAAGACATATCTCCCTTTCTAAGGCTAGTTCTTCTGACTGAATCTTTGCTTCCATCCCTTCCTACATTTCTAGGACCTTGCTTCAGTCATTATTCCATCCACCCCAACCCCAAGCATCTTCAGTCACTCTCTCTCCATTTATACCTTCTTATCTACAAATATATTCAGTTCTCCCTAAAATCCTAAAATTTAAGAGCTGGAATAAATAATGAAAGTTGTATCTGACCAAGAATCCTTCCTTTAACATCCCCAACCAAATGGTCATCTAACTAACGTGTCAAGACCTTCAAAGCAACCTATTTCACTTTTAGATAACAATAATTATTTTTTTAAAAAAGTTTTTCCTTATGTAAAGCTTAGATCTGCCAGTCCGCAGTATATATTCATTGCTTCTAGTTCTATTTTCTGGGGATAATCGGAACAAGTCTAAATTTTTTCCAATAGAGTTTCAGTTGATCAGGTATAAACTCAGGCAATTCTAACAAAGCATTGAGAACGTCAGAGAGGTTAAGGTGAAAAGTTAAGCAGCAGATACCCATGCTAAACAAAACAAAACAAATCCCACCAAAATCAATCTGGTACCTGGAACTGCCCATTCTTAGTATAGGAGCAAACACCTAATCAATGCTTGATCCAAATCCAGGGCTGTTCTAACCACAGAGATGCCCTGACCCAAGGGTTTCTGAAGGCCTTTCCCAGAGCAGTTGCAAAGGCTGCCCAGGTATTCATCAGCTCTCAGAATCTGGTTGTATTTGGCCAGATGCTTAGATCAGCAGGGGTCACTAGCTTTGATTGGTCTAGGGCAGAGAACCACATCTGCCGTGAAAATCACTGGAGTTTCCCCAGAATGAGGGAAAACTATTATTCCTCAACTGTTAAACTGGGCTAGTTTGCATATGTGAAGAGATTCAGAGATTCACAGAGCCACTCTAGTTCATTAGGAACAAGAGGCAGTTGCAGGCTTTGACATTCACAGCTTTTTCAAAGCACGATGGGTTGGTCACTATTAGAGACTCCTCTACCACCTGGATGCTGTCCTATTCTCAGTACAACCTAAAGATGGCATAAGCTTTTGGTTCCTGCATCACACTGTTAACATAAATTGAACTTGCAGTTCACTAAAACCCCTACTTCTTATTCACATGAAATGTTATCAAATTTCCCATCCTTTATTTATGAGGTTGATTTTTTTAAAACTGTATAACTTATATCCTATTATATTTCGTTTTATTTGATTTAGCTGATTGTTCCATCCTTCTAAGTCCAAATGTTATTCTAAGGGAAACAGAAGCAAAATAAGAATTGAGTATTTTGGCCTTCTCAGCCATCTTCATTTGTCATCACCCTGTCTGCCCCAAACAGCAAGCTCATCCCTTCATTGATACATTTACGTAACATTTTCAATAACCCTGTTTGTTGTCCTCAGCATTCACTACCATCCACAGTCATAAAAAAAAAATCTTCCTTTGACCTTTACACCCCTTTTCAAAATCTTGCCATCTATAACTATGCTGGTTATATAACCATATGTTAAAAATTAATGTTACTCAACTTTAACTGAGCTCTCACTACATCGATACAGTCTTTCTGTATTTCTATAACATTCTATATCTCACTCACCACAAAAGTTTTTCCAAACCTCTTCTATAATCAATTTTTTTTGTAAAGGTTGTTTAATCTGTTGCCTTTTTATCACTAGTGTATAGCATAATACTTACTGATTGATTAATTGTTCTCCTTTTTTCTACTAGGCTTTTTTTTATAGCAAAAATAATTCCCATTGTGTGCAGAGCACAGTAGGTAGGCTCTAGACTGCCAAATGTCTTGAAAAAGTTTTCTGTGTTCAATGTCTCTACTTCCTTAGCACGAACTATTTCAATAATCTGGCTTCCATGTTCCAACACTAGTGAAAATGTGAAAATGCTCCCTTAAAGGTCACAAATAATCTCTTACTCCTTAAATCCAAAGGGATAATCTTCCCCACTAGATTATAATCTCTCTGAAGTTAAGGAGTATGTATGATATTTCTGCATAGTCTTCCTAGTGCATAAAAGTGCTTGACAGGAGTTTTGAAATATTTTAAAATTAATCCCTGTGTTGTTTTCAAAAGATCCATAAAGGATATTAACTTTTAAGTTAGTAAGCATGTTAATGAAACTGTAATCATTACCGTAATTTAAAAATCTGGACCCCTGAAGTAGTCCACATAATGGTGAACTAATAGTTCCATTCTTAGGTAATCAACTTCCTCATTCACAACTTAAAGTCTCTTTCCTAAAAAAAAAAAAAAAAAAAAAAAGAAAAAAAAAAAGAAATGCTGCCACTACTCTCTCACAAAGCTTCCTAAATCAACCACAATGGAAAGGTAGGAATTTCAGGCCTGTAACTTATTGTAGACAAGGAATCCTCATACTTATAACTATTTAGCAGTGCCTTTAGTTTGTGCTGATAACACAATACTACTGCTGACTTACAGAGGTAGAAGTAGGGTCTTAAGCCTTATAGACTAGCCATATCCCTATGTCAGCTATTCAGGGCCAAGGCCCTGCCAGTCTGTTTTAGGTAGTGATCCTTCTCTTGGTTTCTCTACTATAAAGGATACATTATATATCCTAGACATATATCTGGTGGTACTTTAGGAGCTTATAAGGAAATAACTGGAGATAGTTGAGTCATTCCCTTGCCAGAATTTTCATAAAGCCCAATAAACAGGCAAGAGAAAGAACAGTAACAATAGGAACTGCTCATCACAAATAGTAGTCTTTAATATGCCAGGAGACAACTGCACATGGGAATATGTTTGAATGCTATATAAACCACTCCTATGTTCCACTGAGTCAACTCTACTCATTTGTGAAATTGATCCTCCTAAAATGTAGGTCTGACCATATCATCCTTCAATTTGATAAACTCCAGCGGCTCTCTTTTTACCTCTAAGATCAAATATAAAATCCTCCATTTGGCCATTAAAGGCCTAAAATACTTTTCTCTTCTCATCTTTACTTCCTAATTTCCCTGGTTTCCGTAAAGTCTCAGCTCACGGTTCACCTTCTATAAGAAACCTTTCATGCCTTCCCTCTGAAATTACCCTTAGCTGTGAGCTAAATCTTGAAAGAAGCCAGAGAAGCCGAGAGTTGCAAGTGAGGAGAGAGACCAAATAGAGGAACTTCTTTTTCATCCTGGAGATAATAAGGAATCAATAGAGTCTATTAAGCAGGGGAGACCTGTAGTTCAGAAATCCAGCTGATGGACTGGTGTGGAGAAATACTTGCAGTAGGGAAACCAATTAGGAGGCTATTATAAAAGTAGGGGTGTAAGGTAATGAGGACCTGGAGGTCACTGGAGAGAAAGGGTTTTTGTGTGCTTTGCATTGAAGGCACTGAATATCAAACTTGTTATTAATTTGATCTGGAGGGTCCTATTAAGTTCTTTATGGAATATTTCTACCTTCTCATCATCTGCAACAGATGTTGACACAATTTTTATTTTCTTTTTTGTTAGTCTTTTTGCAATTGTTTATCATGGCCACAAACTGAGACAAGGTTTGCGAACGAAATGGTTCCAAGAGATGTGGATGAAAAACAAATTTAATGCTGCTCTTACACAGAGATAAGAATGGTTGTTGCAGTGCTCCCAGATTTCATGCCAGGGTATATGGGATATTTATTGATGCAGCACCTCCTCCACCAAGGGAGTTTACCCAGGAGCTAGCGTTTCCTTTCCCAGGTTATGAAAAGGCAGCATTTGCTTCAGAAATCAGGAACATGAGTGCAGAGGGGTGCTACTCTAACAGACAAAAACCACAGCCAAACCAAGTGAGCTTCTCTCCCCACTTTTTCTTCTACCCTTGTTCTTCAGGCAACCTCTCCCCTCCAAAGTTCTCCCAGCCAAATTCTCCCTCTGCCTAGGGCTTATGGTGCTACTCCTTATGTGCATTCTTATTTTTGCTACTTTCTCCCTCTCCCTCAGTGAGGGGAAAGCGTAATTTTTGTACTTACAGTAATATGTTTGTTAACCCCTTTCAGCAGCAGGGAGCTGAACATGGGAGCTATTCATAAATGTCTATAGCTCATTGATTCTGTTCAATCTGTCGTGGGTTCAGCTTCATGCAAACTAGTTAATTTTTCTCTGTTCCATGACTAAAGTGTGTACCCAAATCTGGATTGCATACGTGAATTCTTGATTGCAGAGGAATCAGGTGAAAAAAAATATTGAGGTTAATCTGCAGGAATATAATAAAAAGTAGAGTATAATAACTTTCATGTGAAAGGTGACTCCTTATTATCAAGGATGTGTTTGGCCAGAAAATGTGGGTCATTCATGTATTGATTGAAAAATAGCCCAAGTAGTGCTTTGGTGTTCCCTGAAGTTAAAAAACAAAAAAGAAAAGGAATGTCTCCCATGTATTGAGTAGATTCTTTATGAAGAATTTACAGAAAAATACATATAATAGTAGCCTAGAATGAAGCATTAAATGTATTTCATTCTGCGTGAGAGTAGGGAATATTCACACCAATTTGTCTGAAAACAGAGCTCCAACAAGAATTAAAACAAAAAATTAGTTTTATATAGTTACTTTCCAAACTTTGCATCTTGTTTTTCAAGACTCTTCATCATACCCTCTTCCTTCCTCTTCCCCCTCACCTCATTAGCCTCATTCTTCATTAATCTTGCATATGATTCCTCACTCCAAACAAATCTACATAATATCCTTACACACATCTAGCATCAAAATAGCGTGGGGTAGTCAGTCTGTCTCCCTTTTCCATTTAAGGGGCACTCCTGCTATGGGCACATGTGTAAGTTCAGTCCCAGGGAGGCTGACCTTTAATTAGAAAGTGGCTAGGCTCCTTTTTCTTTTTTTTAAATTAAATTATATTTTACTTTCATGAAGATCTGCCTTCTCTCCCTTTCCCCTCCCTGCTCCATGCACCCTCTCCCACTCTGAAAAAATAAGAGAAACAAAATCCCTGTTACAAACATGTATATTCAAGAAAAACAAATTTTTGCATTGGCCATGTTTAAAATAGTATGTTTCCATCTACACTCAGAGTCGATGACCATTTTGTCAGGAGGTAGGTTATTCATGAAGCCTCTGGAGTTGAGAATGATTATTGTGTTGATCAGTTACAAAGTCTTTCAGAGTTGTTTATCTTTCCAGTATTGTTGTTATTGTATAAATTGTTCTAGCTCTGCTTACTTCACTCTCCATCTGTTCATATAAATCTTACCAGGTTTCTTTGAAACCATAGCCCTTTATCATTTCTTAAAGCACAATAATATTCTGACATATTTATATGCCGTAGCTTTTTAGTCATTCCCCACTGATGGGCACCCCTTCAGTTTCCAGTTCTCTTACCACCACAGATACAGCTGCTACAAATATCTTTGTCCATGTGGGTCTTTTCCCTCCGTATTTGATCTCTTTGGGATATAGCTGTAGTGGCGGTGTCACTGGATCAGAATGTAAGCAATTTAACAGCATTTTCAGCCTGGCTCTGCCTTACTTGACAGAAGGGCTGGAATATTTTGCAGCTCCATCAGCAGTGTATTAATGCCTCTCCAGGGTTTATCATTTTCCATTTTTCTCAACTTTGCCAATCTGATAGGTCTGAAGTGGAACCTCAGGATTCTTTTTATTTGCATCTCTCTAATTATCATTGGTTTAGAACATTTTTTCACATGGCTATTGATAGCTTATGTTTCTTCTTCTGAAAAGTACCTGTTCATATCCTTTGACCATTGATCAGTTGGAGAATGGCTCTTATGAACTCCTTATGTGTTTTAGAAATGGGACATTTATTGAAGGTATTTGCTGCAAAAAAAAAAAATTTTGTACCATTTGCCTGCTTCTCTTCTTGTTTTAAGTTGCAGTGATTTTATGTCTGCAAAAGCTTGTAATTTTATGCAATCACAATTATCAGTTTTACCTTCTGTCATCCTCTCTGTCCCTGAATTTTCTTCTATTTTGTTTGAATAACATAATGTGACTTGAAATAAACAGATACACACACTTCATAATGTCCCATGTCCCATTCTATTGTTATCCTCTTCAAAAAAGTCATTTCAGGAATCTATATACTTGTTCCAGTGATACTGCTAGTGCTCAAGTTACTTTTAAGACTCTTCTTTTGGAATTTCCTATAAAGCCAGTTTATAAACCACCTGAGAAAATCAGCTTCATTTTTATAGTGAAGTCTTATTTTTTTTAATTGATTGATATCCCCCCAAAAAATTATAAAATTATGGATTTAGAACTGGAAGGAACTTTTGAAGCCATCAAATCCTACCCCCAATTGAGGAAGCTGAGACACAAAGAGGTAAGGTGATTTGCCTTTAAGTGTGAGGCAGGATTTAAACACAGGTGATTCTGATTCCAAGTCCACAACTCCATCTACTACTCTACGCTCTCACCACAAAGCATCATCTGTTGGCCACAATTCTGATGATGAGGCTCTGTGTACTTGTCTAGTCTGTTCCTTTGACAATAGATACTAATATGTACTTAAAACCTTTTCACATTGATAAAATTTGATAGAATTTAAATTCCAAAGGTAGAGCCTTCAAAAACTCAGGGTCATCCCCATGTCTCAGTGAAGCTTAGCAAGAAAACTGAAACAGCCTAGATCCTCCTGTTTTAGTAAATAATTTCTTTGCTGCACAGAAACATGTGAGAAACAAGGGTAGCAATAGTTTAAAGTACAACCTTACTTGCAAACCACTATGAAAGAGAATAAGCAAAGATTATCAACCATTCTGACTCCCAAAGTATAGAAAAAAACTATTGAGAAAATAAGCTTTCCATGAAACCTAGCTAAAACAGATTACTCTAAAAATTGTTGTAGATAAAAAACAAATATATCAGAAATGAAACAGATCTGCTGAATTTTTATATATTTTCATCAGCAGTAATAATGCCCTATTTTAACTCTTACCACCTCCGTATACTATGTGAGAAACTAGCAAGGGCACTTAAGAAAAAGCTGGGAAAAGCAGCTGAACTGGACCAAATATACACAGAACAAATCCATACTGGAAACATTAAAAACACACAGGGATTTGATTCTCAGGATACTAGGCAAAGATCACAGATGGTGCTTTTACCAAAACAAGGCAACCAAGAAGACAACATTAGCAACTACCAACACATATGCTTGCTTTCATATCTCTGCAAAATCTTTATAAGAATTGTCTCCGCATATATTAAGAATATTCTCAATGAAAACATGAGAATGGAACATATAAGCTTTTGTGATCTCTTTTCTACAATAAAACATACCTTTATGGTCGCTTAGCTGATAGAAACATGTACTATATAATATCTTCCTGTGTTTATCATTCATTAATTACTTGAAAGCATTTGATCCTATGGGAAAATAAAGTCACAAAAGATCCAATACATGATTTCTCTCATACTTATGTTAAAAAAGCTACAAGTTAAAACCATATAACAAATTCAGCTCAAAATAACTTTGCTAAGTAACTTGCTGAATATTAACATTAAGTAAGATATTAAACAGAGTAACAGATTTACCTAAGGTATTCACCAGTGATATGGAAGATGTCTTATGCAAAGTTCACACAAAGGATTTTTTATTGATGGGTAAAGTTTTCACTTGACATTGTACTAATTTGTTTTGAGGCACAGAAGTCCCCAAAGACTCCCAGTGAAATCTGAGGCAGTGTAAAAGAGCTTGAACCAACCATCCATCCACACTAGAAAAGCAAATTAATAAAAAGTTCATTCTTCAACTATATCATTATGTCTGGAGAGACAGCCAGTCATTAAATTAGTTCATCAGTATATGGGTCTTGGACAGATGCTGTAGATTAGAGATTTAAAACTCATGGTAGGCTTCCCTTAAGTGACTCTTAAATGGTTCTCAAAGTTTCGAAGTACAGGCCAAGTGAGATTAAAATGTAATTAGGAAATGTTGAACAAAATACATAAAAATGCAATACAACATAAATAATGTTCATTTGTGATTTTCTAAGTCAGTATGCATCCCACAGGGATGTGTTGCTGTTGGAGTTTGACACCATTGCTCTAGATGGACAGATGTTGGTTGAGCCCAGAATTAAGTAGTAGGAGGCTAAGCTAGATTACATTTGAGGAATCTGCTTTCCAGTGAAATGAACTGTTTTCAACAATCAAACTCATTGTCTTTTTTTCACCATTTTATCCTAGGAGATGATATATAGCTATAAATTCTGGTTAAAATAATAATAATATTTAATGTTTATGTGAAGTTTTATGTTTTGCAAAGTACTGTATATGTTATATCATTTGATCTTCACAAAAACCTGTAATGTAGGTGACATTAATTTATCCATTTTACAGATGAGAAAACTGAGGCTGAGAGAGGTTTAGTGATTTTTCTTGGGGTCACATACCTAGTCAGTGTCTGAGGCTAGATTTCAACTCAGGTTTTTCTGATTCTAACTATGGCATTGTTACTTACTGTGCTTACCTAGCTGAAAAGTAGCTTGTGGGAAATATGGAGAAGGATGGAGGAAGAAGAGGTGGTCCAGGAAGATAGCAAGAATGGGAGGCAACAGAGAGCCTGAATGATACACAGGTCCCCTGAGATATTGAAAGAAAAAAAAGAAAAAGGCTTCGAATGCATTTGGTGGAATTTTCATAGGGAAAATATAAATAAGAATTGCACAGGATAAGTAGATCTGCATTGGTGGTTTAAGAAAATGACCATTTTTAATCTACAGAAGACTTGAAAAGAAACAATAGCTGTGTCTAAATATCTGAAGGACTTTCATATGGAAGAGAGAATAAACTTGTCCTGGTTGGTCCCACAAAACAGAGCTAGGACGGATAGATGGAAGTCATAGAGGAGGCAGATTTTTGCTAAATATAAGGACAGTGAAATATGGAAGGGTATAATGGATATAAAGCAGACCTAAGAATCAGAAAGTCATGAGTCAATCAACAGGTATTTATTAAGATGCAAAGGTAAAAATAGTTCTCAAGGAGTTCACATTTTAATAGGTGCCACGCCATGTAAAAATAATTAGATACCTAAAAGATCTCATAGGGAAAGACACCAGCAGCTGTGGGGATCACAAAAAGAGCTCCTAAAGAAGATAGGATTTGAGCTTTTAAAGAAAGAGGCAGAAGTGTGGAGGGAAAACATTTCAAACATGGGGGGAGAGATAGTACAAAGTCATGTAGTACAAAGATAGGAGAAGTAGTTTCATGGTTAAAGAACCACAAGAGACCTATGTAGCTGGATCATAAAGTACATGGAAGGGAATAAAATGTAAGAAAGTTGGAAAGGTAGGAATGGACCAAGTTATGAAAAGCTTTGAATGCCTTGATCCTGGAGATAACAAGGAGGCACTGGAGTTTATTGAAGGAGAGAAAATCATGTCAGACCTAGATTTCAGAAAAATCACTGTCAGATGGATAAGTAGAGGATGGATTGGAGTGGAGAGAAATACTTGAGGCAGGGAGATAAATTAGACAACTACATTCAGGCAAGAGGTGCTTACTACCTGAACTTAAGAATCATAGTGGTACTCTCCAGGATAGTAATAGGAAAATTTGGAAGATAAAAAAATTTGGGGGGAAGATAAGGAGTTTTGTTTTGGAAATGTTGCGTTTGAGATATGCAAAAGGTAACTGGTTGCATGAGACTGTAGCTCAGGAAAGCACCTAGGACTAGATAAATAGTTGAATGAATTAATGAAAAGCATCTTTATATTTATTAAGTACTTACTATGTACACAGCACTCTGCTAAGTGCTAAGGTTGCAAATAAAAAAAGAAACCACAGTTCACAGCTCTCAAGCTTCCATTCTAATAAGGGAGACAACACTCAGATGGGATCTAGGCTACAAATCCAATAGAGAAGACCCCTGATATGTAGGAGCAAGATATGTAATAATACATTTTATTTGGTGTCATTTTTGCTGACAGAATTGTTTCCATTTCTGTTCTTAAACCGTGTGTTGGTGCCAAGGACTTTTATGGCAAGAACTTTCTTTTCTGGATCGTCCGTATCTATGGCTGCAGAACCTGTTTCCAAATTCCCTTCTCTTCAGGGATTGCTTTCCAAGATGATGATTAGGGGGCAGGTGCTGGATTGGAAGGAGGAATTATAGTCTGGGGAAATTCTGGCATTCCTGAGGCTTACTGGCCCATTAGTGGCAGTTTAGCAAAAATTGGTATTGGTAGTGGGAGAAAACTGGATCCTTTCTCCCTTGTGATTGCTTTCCTCAATGATGGCTACATGTCTCCAGCTAGAAGCAAGGCCTGAGGTCTGAGGGCACTGCTGTTCCCAAGGCTTTTGGTTTCAGGGTCCTCGGCTTTCTCCACTAGAGTACAAGATGAGGTGATGCTTGTTGTAGTGATAGTTTCACTTTCTTGGCACATGCTGCCTCCTGAATTAATTATAATACCTTACTAATTCAGGTAAGAACTGATTAGCATTTGGTGGAAATGTCTGGCTTCTTCACAGGAACTGGTTCCCCATATAATGACTACAGGGGCTAGGCTGGAGGCAAGGAATCCAGTAATCAACTGCATAGGTAGATAATTTATAGAGAAAAAAGAACAGGGCCCAATACAGAACCTTGGGGAACACCTATAGTTATCAGGCATAACATGGATAAGTCCCGACGGGCAACCAGGAGAGAGATCAGTATCAGGAAAACCAAGAGAGGAGCAAGTATCCAAGAGGAGACTTATCAGCAATATCACATGCATTAGATAAATTGACATGCATGAGCACTGAAAAAAGAACCTTGAATTTGGCCATTAAGAAATCATGGGACACACACATACACACATGCACATGCACACACAGAGACAGAGAGCACAGAGTGAATTGAATAGGATGGGATCATATCTTAAAAAAATGAAGGTAAACAGTGAGAGAAATGTATTGGGAGGAGGGAGGGTGAAATGAAATGGGGCAAATTATCTCTCATAGAAGAGGCAGGCAGGAGACATTTTAGTGGAGGGAAAAAGAGGAGAGCTGAGAGAAGAACATGAAGTGTACTCTCATCACATTCGACTAAAGGAAGGAATAAAATGCACACTCATTTTGGTATGAAAACCTGTGTTACAATACAGGAAAGTGGGGGAGAAGGAGATAAGCAGGGTGGGGGGATGATGGAGGGCAATGGGAGGAGGGAGCAATTTGAAGTCAACACTTGGGGAGGGACAGGATCAAAAGACAGAATAGAAACAATGGGGGGCAGGATAGGATGGAGGGAAATACAGTTAGTCTTATACAACATGACTATTAACGAAGTCATTTGCAAAACTACACAGAAATGGCCTATATTGAATTGCCTGCCTTCCCAAAGGGAATGGGTGGGTAGGGAGGGATGAGGAGAAGTTGGAACTCAAAGTTTTAGGAAGAACTGTCGAGTATTGTTCTTGCAACTAGGAAATAAGAAATACAGGTAATGGGGAATAGAAAGTTATCTGGCCCTACAGGACACAAGAGAAGATGGGGACAAGGGAAGGGAGGGATGATAGAAGACAGGGCAGATTGGTGATAGGGGCAATGAGAATGCTCCGTGTATTGGGGTTGGGGGAGGGGACAAATGGGGAGAAAATTTGGAACCCAAAATTTTGTCAAAATGAATGTAAAAAGTTAAATAAATAAATTTTTTAAAAAAAGAAATCATGGGAATCTTTGGAAAGAGCAGTTTCTGTCTAGTGATGAGCTAGAAAACTAGATTGCCTGTGGTTTAGAAGAAAATAAGGAGAGAAAAATGGAGGAGCCTCATATAAATAACTTAATCAAGGGATTTTCCTGAGAAAGGGAAGGGAATGACAGAAGATGATAATTGGTGAGGATCTTAGTTTCAAGTAGGATTTTTTAAGAATGAGAGAAATAAGTGCTGGTTTGTAGACAGTAGAGAAGGAGCCAGTAGATACGGAGAGACTGCTGCTAAGAGAGTGGGGGTGATGGAGAGGACAATCTGCTGCAGAAGACAGAATGGAATGGGATCACTTGTGCATATAGAGAGGCTTGCCTTGGTACTCTTCATGTGAGATAGGGGTGATGGAGAAAGTGAGGGGAGACTTCTGAATGATATGAGATAAGGAGAAAAGGGGATGCTCATAGCAAACAGTCTCTCTCTCTTTTTTTTCTTAGTTAGGAAGACAAGAAGAAGGTACCATAGAAAGTTTGAGGAGAGATGATAATGTTTGAAACAGCCACTGTGGATAGTGGGATAGTAAGTCAACTAAAAAGTAGAATTATTACCTTGCTAGCCTGAGGGTCTAATTGAGATTAGTTAACATAAATATATAGTAAACCCCATCAGCATGATTTCTTGATTTCCTTCAGCTCTGTCCAGCAACACATGAATAGGATTAAAAGAGTTAGATGGTAGAAGTAATCCAGGACTGAGGTTTGGCAAAGTACCATGGGCAACAAGATTAAAGGGACAAGGTATTCAAGAGTAGAAGAGAGTATAGAATTGAGTTGGTTCACCAAGTGGTTGATATAAAGTAGGAAAGAGAATGTATCCAATAACAGGCTGATAGCCTTAGAACTGAGGGATAAAGGATATGGAAGGCACAGTGAGGAGAAAGAACAGAAGTAGGAATTGTGCATGTAAGGAAATATGGAATGATAAAAGGTTGTGACCAGATAAAAAAATCTTGAGTTTGTTAACATAAAAGTGGGACATAGAAATGGGTGATGACAAAATCACCATCTCTGAGAGTAGCTTAGTAGAAGAATGGTATTAGAAATTAATAGACTGAGGAAGTAGGAAGTTAGAATATTTGAGAGAACATCAGTATACGTGTGTGTATGTGCGCACACATAGATATCTGTCAAGAGAGAAAAAGAGGGAGAGAGAGAGATCTGTTGAAGGCCCCTAGGACTTCAGGAGGGCAGGAGTTGACTAGGGAAAAAAAATACTGAGCCAAGCACTAAAATTTATATCATGAGGAAGGGAAGAGAATGTTTGAGAGTTGATAGATAATGGCCACCAGGCTCTTGATTGGATGATAAGTTTGGATAAGTTTCCTCTTTAAAGAAGGAAAGATGGTAGAGAGTCTCAAAGTGGCAAGTGGGTCGAGAAGTATACTGACTCCCTTACCACATCCAGTGAAGTCCTGTAAATAGGAGAATATAAGAAAGTACAGCAAGTACTGGAAAATGTAGAGAGGGAAGTAGTGTCATCAGGAGTTAATTAGGTCTCTGAGTGACAGAAGGAAAGAATGAGAAGGGAAAAGATTTAATGATAGGAGAATAAATAATTTAATTAACAATTCCCTTAATACCAAGGAAACTTAATATGGAAAGTTTATTTATTATAGAATATGCATTCCAGAGGGCACAGTGGAAGGGATTATTTTTGTTTGTCCCTCGAAGAGAACCAGTGACATCAAGTGAGTTGGATGTAAGTGAGGCAGAGCTATGCAGTCATCAGCTTCACTTTCTCCTCCAGAGTCATCAGTCTTTGACATAAGTCAAGAAGCCTAGTGATGGGAAACCTTGTTTTTTTTAAACCAAGATCTTTCCCAGGTCTCAGTTTGTCTGAGGCAATGCCCGTTCAGTAGTTAAAGGCTAGGTAAAAATTCTAGCAAAAGACGGCCTAGTTTACCTTTACAAAAGAATCAGTCTGGGAGGGGAAGACCCTCAGAATTTGTGGCCAGAACAAAAACAATTGCTATTTACACTTGCTGTGAGCCATCAAAACACAAACAATGAGCAAGTGAGGTTTGGACTGGGACCTATTATTGACCAGTCTTTTAAAGCCATATGATTTGGGTTTAAAGGCAAATTGAGTAGCTCCGTTTGAAACCTAATGGACTTCATTAAAGTCTGGTTTTCCAGAGCTATAGTTCAAGTAGTCATAAATGAAAACTACATGAGACAAAAGAGTTAATTGTCCCAGTTTTTTTAAAAAATGAGAATAAACAAATAAGGAAGGGGGGGAAAATCTAGCCCTCAAACCTCAAGATGCCTTGTGAAGTATAAGCAATCAAAATTTATATTCCTTTGGACAGATTGCCCACATGTAAGAGGTATGACTCCTCATTCAGACAGAGGGAGAAGACGAGGAGGAAAGAGTGAAAGGGAGGGAAGAGCAGATCTGTAATGTGACAGTGGAGAAAGAGTTGCAATATATGAGAATAAAAGACAATAAGAATAAGTTGGGGATTTGGGGATGAAAAAGAGATTTTTATGGTGGCATTCAGTAAGGGTTCTGGAATAGGGAGAGTATAAGGGGAGAGGAGTATATTAACTAATGAGACATGAGTCCAGGCAGAGGTTTGAGAGAGATCTCTTGAGGGAGGGACAGGGTTATACTTACTGTTCAAGGTCCTTCCTGGAGGCCCAGTCTCGCGGTAGGTAGTATTGTATGCTGTGAGGCCCAGTCACCACCTCTGAAAGGACAAACTTTCTAACGATGGTGGTTCAGTCATTTCTAACTTTGTGACCCTTTTTCATAAGATTTTCTTGGCAAAGATACTGGAGTGGTTTGCCATTTCCTTCTCCAGCTCATTTTACAGAAATTGAGGCAGACACAGTTGAGTGACTTCCCCAGAGTCACACAGCTAGGAAGTATCTGATTTGATATGCACTAAGATTTGATTTGAACTCAGGAAGATGAGTCTTTCTGACATCAGGCCCTTCTATCCACTACACCACCCTTCTAATGATTAGAGCTGTCAAAAATGAAGTGGGTTACTATAGAAGGTAGTGAGTTCCTTATCTCCGGAGGTCTTCATGTAAAGGACAATTACTTTGTTAGCTTGGAGTTAGTGTTATTCTTGGAGATCATAAAAAATACTTGAAGAGAAGTAATCAAATTCTTCCACCTGTATTGCTTCCTCCATTTAGGTCAGTTGCTCTCTCTAAAATGGTGTTTTTGTAATATAAAGGGAAGGATGATGAGGAAGAAGGGAGGTAAGTAGTTTTTAAAAATAGGGGGAAAAATATGTTAGTATCAACCATAACACTTTTTCTGCTAATCTTGCGGTGATTCACAATCTTTCCCTTTTTTTATTTTTTAAAATGTTAACATCTCTGATACTCCTTAGGGATATTTCAGTTTTCTAGTGCCCAGGGATTGGCTGAATGGAAGAATGATTATGGGAATGGAGAATATTATTTGTAACAATACAGAATAACAGAGACCAGACATTATAGAAAGCATTGAAGCAATTAGAAGTTCTGTTGGGCCTGCCTCAGTGATCATTTGTCAGTGATATAATGGGATTTCTTAGTCAGCTATGGTTTAAACTAGGTGACCCCTGAGGTCCCTTCCAATTCTGAGTTTGCTGTGATTCTGAGAGATTTTCAAGCTGATAAAATCACTACCATAGTTCCTTGGTGTGTTGGGTTTTTTTTAATAGATTTGACTTCAAATTACTTTTGGCTACAACCCCCCCCCCCAAAAAAAAAAGCATTATATCTGTTCTCAAAGAGTGAAGATTTATCATCAGTGAACAAAGTCTTCAGTCTCTGAAGACATTTTCAGAGAAGGAGCTACAAAAATGCCATAATCTATGGCAGCATCATTGGAATTTGTATGTAGCTTCCTAATATAACTGTTTTATAAGGGATAAGATTCATTTGGATTATGTTGTAGTGTGCTTATTTTTAAAAATCAGTTATATTTCACTATAATTCCATGCTAATTATGTGTTTCTAGATGGACCACAAACTTCTCTTGGCCAAAGACTTTATTTTCAATTTGTATTGTAACCTTGTATAGAGGTTACTATACTTGGCCAGTGTCAAAAGGGCATACAGTTTAAATTATGTTTGCAAAAAGGGTGATAGATTTTTGCTCATGCCTCCACATTCTCACACTGTTGAGAGATGACCAATGGCCCACTTTTTTAGAAGACTGCTACATTACAGGTACGGCCTATAGTCGTAAAGCCATAAAGTACAGCAAAGTTAACTTGTTTAGAAACAGTATTAGAACTGTACCCTTGCAATTAGCCCATAAAACTAAGTGGTCTTATAATATTTTAGTGTTATCTTCATCTTGGACATTCACTACATGTCCATGAGTAGCTGCCACCAAAGTGCATTCTTCTTTGTATCATTCATTATATCTTGACAACTTATTTTCTATATTCTAATTTTTAATGAATATAATCTTTACCCCCAGTTACTTCTTCCTCCCTTCCTTTTATAGCACGAATAGCCAAGCACATTGAACTTCATGTTCAATGGAAGGGAAATAGAAAAAAAAAGAGAGAAAATTTTCTTTGAGTAAGCATTTCAAAGAAATTCCTTTAGTTATATGGTTTATTTTGTATAGGCTATGTTAAAATTGTAAAGTTAATATATAAGCAGTCCCAAAGATTATGTGTAATTACAGAAAGCAAAATTAGTACTAAAAAAAGTGGGAGTTACAGGTAAGCAAATTTCGACTCAACATGAAGACCTTTCTAATAATTAGCAGCCCAACAATGAAATTAATTGCCTTGTTACATAGTGAAATTCTTTGTTACTGTTCAGTCAGAGATTGAAGGACTACTTCTAATTTTACCCATGAGGATAACTGTGATTTTATCAAATGCCTTAACTACTCTCATCTACATAATGCCTTTGCCATTTACAAAGTGCTTTCTTCACAACAACCTCTGAGAAAGATATGCAAGTATTATTACCCCCATTTGCCAGATGGCTTGTCCATGGTCACATTAACTAGTAAGTAGCAGCGTCAGAACTGAAAGATAATTCTTGTAATTCCAGATCCAGTGCTGCCTACACTGCAGCACTCTGGCTCCCAACTTCCTTGGCTTTGAAACACCCATGGAGATACGTATGAATCATGATTATATTCCAGTTAGTTTTGCAGGACAAAAAAGAAAGAAGCTTGCTGGCCATATAGTCTGGTGACTGTAATATATCCCACAGTTTCCCTCTGAGGCTTTTTCCTAACTAGTTGATTAGTTACAGAGAAGTGAATAGTAGATGAAGGAGGAGAGTCAGCAGAACTCCTTGGGAAGGATATATTCCCAATGCAATTTCCCTTAATGAACAGAATTCTATTGGTTTAATAACTCATGGTTGAAATTATAATATGTGTCTGCTGAGAGTTTGGAATCAGCTGGGACAAGCTATTTTCTTAACATCTGTTACATAAGACGATAGAACATAGATCACTATTCTGAAAGTAACAAAAGCATTTCTCTTGGAATCTGGGATTTTTCTTCAAATCTGTATTGACTTAGCACATTACAAATTTATCTTCTCTAACTTCAACTGGTCCCTCACTTGTTGTTTGTCAAGCCTTTTATTCCACACTTGTTCCTTTATATGCATGTGATCGCAACACCTATTTTAATTTTTAGTCTTTTTCACTCCTTCCTGTGCCCCCTAGGCCTTGGCATATGACTTTGCCTCCTACTTAACAAGATAAAGCCTGTAAAGAATGAAGTTATTTTTGTTCCTTTCTTTCTGTTTGAAATTAACTGTAGCTATATTTAAATCTTCTTCCTTCCCTACTGTCTTGGAGACAGTGGTTATCCTTCCACCTTAACCTTTATTTCCACCCTCTCTCATATAGTTCCTTTCTTCCAAAATTATTTCCTTTCTCTAGTACTTCCAGTCTCTCTCAATCTGTTTAAGGTCTGTACCATCAAATCACTGTGTATTGAATTTGTATACATGCTATGTTTATTTTTCTGTGAACATGTTACCTTTCCAGAAGAGTATAAACCCCTCAAGGGCAAAGACTCTCTTACTTTTGTGTCTATATGCTTGTCCAGGTTATCAAAGAAAGCTAAATATTCCTTTAAAGTGAAAGAAAGGATTAAATGTAGAGCCAAAAAAATTTAATAATCTCAGAGTTGGAAGGAACCTTAGAGGTCATCTATGTTTAACACTTACCAAACAGGAATGCCCTCTTCAAAATATACAGCAAATGGTCATTTAGCTTTTGCTTGAAGACATCTAGGAGCCCACTGTCTCTTGAGGAAGCCCATTCCAATTTTGGAATTATTAAGAAGTTGAAGTTTTTTGTTTTATACGTAGCCTAAATCTTTTTCTTTGTCACTTCCATTCATTGTTTCTAGTTTTACTCTCTTCCAAAGGATAATAGATATAATGCTAGAAGAAGCCTTGTTCAGCTTCCTCATTTATCCCACAAGGAAACCAGGGACACTCAGTGACTTGCCAGAATTCAGACACAAATCCTAATTTCAAATCTAGGGTTCTTTCAAGTTAATAACACTACCTCTAGGCCCCCCAAAAATAAATCTAATCCTTCTTCCACATGAGAGCCCTTTAAATGCTTATAATCTCACCAAAACACAGTGGGGAAAAAACTGTTACCTCCCTAGTCCTAAATTTACTGTATCTCTTTTTTAAAATTTAATATTTATTCTTTCTCCAATTACATGTAAAAATAATTTTAACTTCTTTTTTCAAATTTTGAGTTCCATATCCTCTCTTCCTCCCCACCATCACTCATTGAGAAGTCCAACAACTTGACATAGGTTATTCATGTGTGGTCATGCAAAACATGTAAGTCATGTTGTGAAAGAAAATGCAGACCAAAAAAGGTGGAAAAATAAAGAAAAAGTGCCTTTGATCTGCAGTCAGGCTCCACCAGTTCTTTCTTTTAGAGATGGATGGCACCTCTCATCATAAGTCCTTCCGAATTGTCTTGGATCATTGTATTGCTGAGAATAGGTAAGTTATTCAGAGTAGATCATCATACAGTATTTCTGTTACTGTGTACAGTGTTCTCCTAATACTGTTCATTTCACTTTACATCAGTTCATGTAAGTTTTTCTAGGTTTTTCTGAGAGTATCCTTTTCATTTCTTATAGCACAGTAGCGTACCATTATGATTATATACCACAGCTTGTTCAGCCATTCCCTAGTTGATGGGCATTGCCTCAATTTCCAATTCTTAACCACCACAAAGGGAACTGTTGTAATTAATTTTGTACAAATATGTTCTTCCCCCCTCCCCTTTTTGAAACTTCTTTGGTATACAGAACTAGTAGCTATATTACTTGGTCAAAGATAGGAATAATTTTCAGATGAAGTAATCAAAGCTATCTGTAGCTATAAAAAGTGCACTAACTCACTATTGATTGGAGAAATGCAAATTAAGACAATTCTAAGTTACAACCTCATACCTATTAGATTGGCTAATAAGATTGAAAATAAAAAGTGATGGAGGGAATGTGGAAAAAATGAGACATTAATGTAGTGTTGATGCAGTTGTGAACTGATTCAGACATTCTGTAGAGCAATTTGGAACTATCCCAAAGGGCTGTAAAACCATGCAATGACCTTTGACCTAGCAATACTACTAATAGGCTGTATCCCAAAAGAGATTTTTTTAAAAAACCAAAGAACCTATATGTACGAAAATATCTATAGCAGTTCTTTTCTGGTAGGAAAGAACTGGAAATTGAGGTGATGCCCATCAATTGGAGAATGGCTGAACAAGTTATGAAATGTGATTATGATGGGATACTATTGCACAATATGAAATGTTGAGGAGGATGCTCTCAGAAAAACCTGGAAAGATTTACATGAGCTGATGCAAAGTAAAATGTGCTGTGTATAACGTAACAGCAATATTGTAAGATGATCAACTGCGTATGACTTAGCTATCTTCAGCAATAAAATGATCCAAGACAACTCTGAAGAATTTATGATGAAAAATGCTGTCCATACCTGGAGAAAGAACTGATAGTGTTTGAATACAGATTGAAGCATTATTTTTAAACTTTATTTTTCTTGAGGGCTTTTTTTTTCTGGTCTGTGTTTTCTTTCACAACATGACTATTATGGAAATGTTTTGCATGATTACCCACATATAACCTATATTGATTTTCTTGTCTTTTCAATTAGGGAGGGTAAAGATGGAAGGGAGAGAATTTGGAACTCAAAGGTAGGTTGTTGTTGGATTTTTTTTGTGGTCTTCAATTTTTTAAATTTTTATTTGGAATTTTATTTTTCCCTAATTACATATAAAAACCATTTTGACATTTTTTGAACTTTGAGTTCCAAATTCTCTCCCTTCTTTCTCCCATCCCCCATTGGGAAAGCACACAATCTGATACATGTTATACATGTATAGTCATGCAAAATTTCACAATAGTCATGTTTTGAAAGACTGACTCTATTTCCCTCCATCCTATTTCCCCCATTTATTCTGTTCTCTCTTTCCTTTCATCCTGTCCTCCTCAAAAATGTTTTGCTTCTGACTACCCCTTCTCCCAATCTGCTCTCCCTTCTATCACCCTCCTTATCTTATCCCCATTCACTCCTGATTTCCTGTAAGGTAAGATAGATTTCTGTATCCAGGTGAGTATGTATGTTATTCCCTCTTTCAGCCAATTCTGAGGAGAGCAAGGTTCATTCATTCCCTCTCACCTCCTTCCTCTTCCCCTCCATTATGAAAACTTTTTCTTGCCTCTTTTATGGAAGATAATTTACCCCATTCTGCCTCTCCCTTTCTCTTTCTCCCAGTACATTCTTCTCTCACCCCTTAATTTTATTTTCTAGATATCATCCTTTTATATACAGTTCACACCTGTGCCCTCTATTTGTACATATTCCTTCTAAATACCCTAATCATGAAAAAGGTTTAAGTTACTAAGTTACCTAAGTAGGAATGTAAACAGTTTAACTTTAAGTCCCTTATGATTTCTCTTTCCTTTTTACCTTTTCATTCTTTTCTCAAGAATGCATGCAATGCCTCTTGAATTCCGTTGAATGTCCATTTTTTCCCCTCATGAATTATACTCAAGTGTTTCTGGGGAGTCCATACTTGGTTGTAATCATAGCCCCTTTGTCCTCCAGAATATCCTATTCCAATTCCTCTGATCCTTTAATGTAGAATCTGCTAAATCTTGTGTTATGATCGAAGCTCCACAATACTTAAATTGTTTCTTTCTGGCTGCTTGCAATATTTTCTTCTTGACCTGGGAACTCTGGAATTTGGCTGCTATATTCTTAGGAGTTTTCATTTCGGGATCTCTTTCAGGAGGTGATCAGTGGTAAATTGTTTCACTCTGTCCTCTTCTGGGTCCTGCCTCTCTAGAATTTATTTTGAGCCATTATTTAAAGGTATTTGGAGTTGTTTGCCTTTTCTCCACTCTTTAGTCCACTTTGCCTCTTTTACTATAACCTAAGAATATGCTAGGTTTCTGAGTTTCCATAATACACTTTTAATTCATATTGAGCCTATATTACTATGCTCCAGTACTTGTTCAGAGAAACTCCTCTTTAACCATCACTTCCCCTATCTAGGACTTCTGAAGTTGAACCCAAAGATAAGATTTTTCATTATCCCGAGTAAATTTTAACTGAGTTTTGATGGGAACAAGAAATGGTGGAGAGAAGGGGGATGAGTATTCCAAACAGTAGAGACAGCCCATATAGAGGTTTGGAGACATGAGATAGAGGGTCCTTTGTGAAGAATAACAATAAAGCCAGTTTGACTGAACCACAGAGTATCAGAAGGAGATTAGTGATGTTAGTAATTAAGCATTTCATAAGTGCCTACATTGTGCCAAGCACTCTGCTAAGTGCTAGAGATACAACAAAAGGCAAAAGACAGTCCCTGTTATCGAGGAGTTAATAATCTAATAGGAGAAACAATATACAAACTATGTACAGACAATATTTATATATATTAATCATATAAATATGGATATATTTATATATCCATATTCAACAGAGGGAAGGCATGAGCATTAAGGGAGATTGGGAAAAGCTTCTTGCAGAAGGTGAAATTTTGACTAAAACTTGAAGGAAGACATGACAGAGAAAAGAGAAAAGAATGCCAGGTGTAGGAGACAGCCCAGAATCAGGAAGTGGAGTATCTTGTATGAGGAAGAGCAAAAGGTCAATCTCACTGAATCTTAGAAAATATGGTAGGTGTGGGAGGGTGGAACTCTGGGTAGGGAGGGTAGGAAAGAAGTATGGTATAAGAATACTGGAAAGGTTGGAGGGGCAGGTTCTGAAGTTCTTTGAACACTGAATTTTATAAAAGAGGGAGCCATTGGATTTGATTGAATAGGGGGTAACATCAGATGTGCTTTTAAGATCACTTTAATAGCTGAGTGGAAAAAGATAATGAGAATAGTTTTAGACATATCTAATTTAAGATTTATGAGGATATCCAATTCAAGATATTCAATGGACAGTTTGGAGATATGGCTGGAGTTTGGAAGAGAGGTTAGGGCTAAATATATAGATTTAAGAGTCATCAGCAAAGAAATATTAACTGAAACTCTAAAATCTGAAAAGATCATCAAGTAAAATACTGTAGAAAGAGGAGAAAAGAGGTCCCAGGATAGAACCTTGAAGAAACTTACCATTAATGTACATGAAATGGATGAAGGTAGAGCAAAAGAGACAGAGAAGGAATGGTCAGATAGGTAGAAGGAGAGGGCAATGGTATGCAAACTTGGAAGAGAGTATCAAGGAGAAAATAGTAAACAGTGTCGGAGGCCACAGAGAAGTCAAGAAGGGTGAGAATTGAGAAAGAGCCATTAGATTTGACATTTAAGAGATCATTAGCAACTATGGAGAGAGCCTTTTGGTTCAGTGATGAGGTTGGAAGCCAGGCTGGATAGAGTTACAAGAGAATGAGAGAAAAGGAAGTGGAGACACCAAAAGTAGATAATTTTTTCAAAGAGTTTAGTCAAAAAAGGAAGGAAAGATATGGGATTATAGTTAGTAGGAATAAGAAACAGTTTTTGTAATAATAATGTCAGAGTTTTTGTTAAGAATGTAAAATATGCCTGTGTTTCTAAGCAACAGAGAGGCAATGAGTAGATAGAAATTGAAGATTAATGAGAATACAGATGATAGAAGGTACAATTTGCTGGACAAGAGAGGATGGAATACGATCAAAGATGCCAATAGATGGATTTGTCATGGCAAGAAGAGCTAACTTTTCTTGTGAGACAGGGGTAAAGGAGTAGAGAGCAGGGGGAAAACTTTTGAGTGATATGAGATGAATAGGAGGGGAGAAGAAAGAGGCCTTAGCAAATGCCTGTAATTGTTTTGGTGAAAGTTGTCATATGAGAAGGTCAGAGATATGCATATCATGGGAGGGTTTCAGAGGGATGAAAATTTTTGAAATAACTGTTGCAGTGAGTGAGAATAGCAAATTGATTAAGGAATTCTAACAGAATTGCCTTACTGCAGTGAATGCCCAGGTGAGATTATGTAACATAAATTCATAATAGAAATGGTCAGCAGTTTTGTGATTTCTCTCTAGCTTCGTTTAGCAGCATGTAAATAACTGGAGTAATCCAGTGTTGGAAAGGTAATTTGAGGACAAGCTCTAAAGCGTATTAAAAGCCAAACAGAATTTATTTCTGATCTTAAGGAAGCTAATTGGAGTTTATTGAGCAAGGCAATGACATAATTAGACTTGCACTTCAGGAAAATCATTTTCTTATCTCCGTGAAGAATTTGTGTTTGTCCTTCATTCTCAAAGAGGACCATGACATCAAGATGATGACATGACTTGCAGTTGACTTTGATTTGAGTGAGGGAGGGCTGTGCTAGGTCACCAACCTCACTTTCTTCTCCTGAGTCATCTGGATCCAGTGGCCTGATGTTCATCAAGATGGGTGGAGATGGCCCAGGATGCAGTGTGAGACCCTGGCCCTTTCAGGGTAAGGTCCTAGATTAGACTGAGACAAGATTTAAGATGGAGAGAAACAATAAAGAAAATATTGTAGGAATATTGTAGGAATACAGGTGAGAGAAGTGGTGGTTGTATGAATAGAGAGAAAGATAATTATAAGAAATGTGAAGAGTAAAATGACAAATATTGGCAACTGGTTGGATACATGTGATGAGGAACAGTGGGAAGTGAAATAACATTGAAGTTGTAAGACTAAGTTGTCTGGTCCTGAACAGGCATATGAAGCCTAAAAAGAAGGGTGAGTTTAGGGTAATAATGATGAAATCTGTTTTGGACATGTTGAGTTTGGAATGCCTTTGAGACAACCAATTTGAAATGTCTAACAGGCAGTTAAAAGTGAGCAACTGAAGTTTGGAGAGAGACTGGATGGATATGTGTATGTATATAATATCATATATAAATATATGCATATATGTATATTACATATAGAGACACATACTTTGGATTAATCTTCATAGGGGTGATTAATTCATGAAAACTGATGAGCTCACTAAGTAAGAGTATATGGAGAGAAGAAGGCCCAGGATAGAACCTTGGAGTATGCCCACAGTGAAACAATATGCTACAGATCATGAGCCAAGAACAGAACCTGAGCAAGGGCAGTTAAGATAGGTAGGAGAACCCAGATAAGAGAGCATATCAAAGAAGAGCTGGTTAACAGTGTGAAATGCTCCAGAGAAGTCAAGAGGAATCAAGACTGAGAATAGACCGTGGCATTTGGCAATTAAGAGATCATCAGTACATTTTGAGAAGAGGAATTTCAGTTGAGTGATGAGGTTGTAGGACAGTTAGAGAAAAGGGTAAAAATAGGAGAACTGGCCACAATGGGTATAGGTAGTTTTCTTCAGGAATGTGACTTTAAAAGGGAGAAGATATTTTAAAAAATAGTTTAAGGAGATGATAAGAATCATGAGGGCTTCAGGGATTTTTTGGTTTGTTTTTTTTAAGCATGTCAGACACATAAGCGTGTTTGTAGGCAGTAGGGAATGGACCAATAGCTAGATTTTTGAAGTTCTTTTTAGGGGGGTGATTGTGGAATGAACTAAAGTTGACTTTGATGAGGAAAAAGTATGTCGTCATCAGAGAGAGGAGTGAACAAGATGAGAAAGAGGAATGATATGTCAGTACTTTTTTTCAATAAATAAGCTTTTATTTTTCTCTCCCTTCTCCCTCCTCCACCAGAAAAAACAGAAACAAAACCCTTAGAAAAAATTTACGTAGTCTTGCAAAAACAAATGACTGTATTGGCCCTGTCCAAAAATGTGTCTCATTCTGCATTTTTAGTCCATTGTTTCATGGTTAGGAACTGGGTAGAATTCTTCACAATTAGTCCTCTAGAATCATGTTTAGTCATTATGTTGACTAGAGTTTGAGGTGTAAAGAAGAAAAGAGGGAGCTCTCAACACATAACATTTATTTCCTCAGTAGCGTGTGAAGCTGAGAGAATGGTGAAAGGATGGTGTGGGCTTAACCAAAAGGGTTGCCTTGCTGTCGCCAGGACTCAGCTGAAATTAGATAACAAACATTTGTAATAGACTCAGTCTCAGTCTTTCCATAGCTGCCTATCCTGTACAACTTTTCCATGTTCTCTCATAAGTTCCCCACAGGGAAACATGTGGGAGCCTTCCTCATTTGTCCTGACATGACAAAAATACCAGTGAAGCATATAGGCTGTCCCTCAGTTATTTATCTCACTCTTACCACATGACTAGCCTATCAGCTTTTTTATTTATATGTATCTTTGACAACATCCTTTCCTCCAGTTCTTTCTCAGTTTCTCATTTGTTATGCAATTTAGCTTGCTCGTGACAACCATATTCCTCTCCACTGGGCTTCAAATGAAATTAATTTTTAATTCTTTTAGTACCAGTGTTCCAAAACTTAAAACTCCATCCAAACACCTACAGAATATTATTAAAAAGTTAGGCATCTCTTTTGGGAAAAGTTTGGGGATATTAAAGGAGTTTTTTTAATTTTGCAAGGAAAACCAGCATGTTTTTCTCTTTGTGTTTAATTCTGAGGCCAATCAGTGTCCATTTGCAGTGTCTAAGACTTTTGTGCATATACATATGTGTAATATGTGTGTGTTTTATATATATATATATATATGTATAATATATGTGGATGGATAAGCTCTGTAGGTTTTCCATCTAACTTCTTGTTATAATCTGAAAATTAGGAATTCTTTATCTACTTGGTTTTTCCTATTGTGAATATTCAGACCAAATTTGTGTTATTGTTGTTGGAATGATTGTAGATCTCATTTAGGAGGCTCTACAGTGTTCCAAGACTTGATACAACAAAGCATAATGTCATCTACAAGTGAGCATGTGGAGGATCTCACAATCTCCAGGAAATTTCTCTACATCTAGAATTCTGGGCTGGATCTTATTCGTGACTGTGTTGAACTTCTTTGGCGAGCATACATCCCACTATTTTTTTACTTATCTCATATTAATGATCAGAAGATCATCAAACAAGTTTGTTTTATCTTTCATGCAATATTAAATAATTCTGATATATGCATAGTAAATTTATTGAGAGCCTTTAAGGAGATGTAGTGGTCCACCAAATTAAGTGTTTTTTTATAGTTAACAGAGTAAAGACCCAGTATTTTTTCCATGTTTTTGTTATCTTCCCCTGTATTAAATACTGCATCAGTGCACTCACAACCATATTGCCTACAACCCAGATCTCCATAGATATACTTCCTTTGGCTAAATCTTTTGAAATTTGCTCTCCTGAAATCTATAGCACATGTCTGACCAGGGCTGTAATTTACTCTCCTACTTCACAAACTCTATGAAAGAATACACAAAACTTAAATCTCATTTCAGCCTCACCATCTAGTTCTTGCTGGTCAATATCAGGTCTCGGGTAGACATTTCCCATTTAGTTCCTCTACTCTTTGAAAGATAAAGTTATTAATAAATTATTGATAAAGCACAGCAAGAAAATATCAGATTCTCTACTTTGTCCCAGAGAAAACTCCAGCAGATGTTTTGATTTTTAATTTTATAATAAAGGTGACATGACTTAATGGATAGTGGTTGGCCTTTGGGTCAGAGATGTCCTGCCTCTTACATGTGCTGGCTGAGTGTCCCTAACAAGGTACTTAGTTATTTACTGCCCAAGCAGCTCTGCAATGCCATAAATTGCAGATTAGTTGGCAATATGCCTTGATAGTCTCCTTACCAGGAGTTTCCCTATACCAGTGAATCAGCCACCGGTCCATACAAAAATTAAAGCTTCCTCTCATCACATGAATGTTTTGAAGATTGAATGGAGACCTGAGACCTGTTGTTTGCTTAATTGCCTAGGCATTCTAACTTGATCCTTTGTGTGTAAAGTATCAAATGATAATGTGCATAGTATATTTGCATAAAATTTGCAACAACCTAGTTTCCTAAAACCAGTGGTAAAATTGTAGCATTATTACAAACACCTACAAAATGAGCTTTGTGATGGAGACTGTAACCAAATTCTTCTAAAAGTATCTCCATATACTAAAGACTCACTGGAACACTGACCTTCTGATCCATTCCCTGTAACCACCTTATAAATCAGATTGTCTTAAAATTAAGTCCCTTTGATGCTTCAAAAATGAAATCCTTTTGGATGGGCCCTTTATAGCCCTGAGTTGCTTGTCCTTTAAAATAGTTCATTGTGGTAGGACCCTTATATAAAATTTATGTCAGTGATGAACTATGCTTTAACAAGATTCCAAATATATTATTCTTATAAACAAAAAATGTATTCTAGATAACATCTGGAGAATTTATAATAGTAGCTAACCTTTAAATAATGCTTTCATTTTTAAAGCATTTTCAACTCCTTTGTTTTAGTGTCATAACATCTTTGTGAGGTAAATACAATGAATATTAAGAGATAGGGACTATCACTGTAATTCCATAAATATAAGAAATTCCTGATGAAGAAACTCCCATTACTAATGCAGGTTGGTGCCTTCTCTGAAATGTAGAGTTTGAGAAGATTTTTGTGAAACACTGAGAAATTAATCAACTTGACCTGGATTACAAAGCCAGGAAATGGCAGAGGAACCCAGGTTTTCCTGTCCCTAAAGCCAGCTTTTTTTCTACCATACCATCTGCCTCTCAGAATAGATATGAATATCCCTTTATACAGTGAACTACTCAACTAGTTAGGTCTCCTACTTCTCAAGCAAGTTTTCTTTCCGCTGCTTTGTAACTGGACATCCAGAATCTTTTTCCTTTGTTTTGAGTGAAATTAGAAAAGCAACAAAGTTCAAACCAGTAATTTTGTTCTCTACAAACAGCTTAACATTCCTGGGACTCCATTTTGTCATCTGTTAAAATGAAGGCATTGGGCTAGATCACCTCTGAGATTTGCTCCAGCTCTAAATCCCTGATCCTATATGAATATGGGAACAATCAGTATAATTTGCAAGTTGAATTTAACAAATGGAATTTGGGACCTTGATTTCCCTTTCTCATGAAAGAGGATGATTATTGTTGCAAAAGAGATACAATTTTGATATGTCCCACTTCCTAGTCCTTATGGAAAACAAATGAATCTTGTAAGTTAATGTCACATAAAGATTGCATTCCTATTCCCATCATTGGTCCAGGAAAAGAATGCTGAAGTTGTGATTTTTCTGTGGGCTTAGAAAACTTAAAAGGAATGTGAATAAATATAAGAAGGCATGACAACCAGTGACATACTAAAAATAATGCTACTGTCTCACCAGATCGTTTTGGTACCATCAAACAGCTCATAAATTCCTACATACTTGTTTGATAAATATTGGACTTTTTGCAGTTTTTCTTTAGAAAATTTCCCCTTCCCCATTTTTTTAAACATATTGCTCATTTAGTTGTACTCCTACATTCTTTCAAATGATTCTTCTTAGTTCCTTTAGGGATTCTTTTCCTTCTATGTGATGGTTTTTGACGCATATCTGAAGGACACTGTGTAGTTTGTTGCAATTACATTGTGTGCTGCTTTATTCCTATTGTTGCCTCAGTAGATTGTATGACTTTATTGCATAAAGTTGCACAATACAGAATTTAATGCAGGATTTAATTAGTTGTGATATGGCATTTATGTTTCAATCAAGATTAAAGCAGAAGCCACATAGGGACAAATCAAATTTTGCTTCTAAACATGTGGGTATTGTATACCTTCAGTGTTGTATTAAGTGTTGTAGATCATAGATTTCAATTAATAGCGAAATTAATAATAGGATAAAAATCATCAAGTCCCCTCCCCTTACAGATGAGAAAAGCAAGGCCCAGAGAACTTAACCAATTTCCTCAAGGTCACATAACAAGTGGCAGAGCTGAGATTTGAACCTTGTTTATCTCTTCCCAAAGTCAGTACTCTTTCAACTACACCATGTTGCTGCCTACATCTGTATATCTATGATTAATTTACTCAATTTTCTATTCAGGATACTTTCAGTTTATCTTCATACTAGAAGTTAGTTAAGTTTGTTTTCATAATGTAATTTTTACCTTGTGAGCTGTGTTATATAGAAGCTGAAAGTTGGCATGTTGAGTAGCAATCATTCCTGACCCTATTATAGGCCCAAGACCTTAAAGATATTATTCTAGGTCTCAAATAATTTTGAAAATTTTTATCAGTCTCTGTTATACTGGTAAGTTTGAGAAAAACTGTTTTGGTGAGTACTTTTTTTTTTTTAAACAAATTTTTTTTCACCTATCACCACTGGCTTTAGAACATATTCTACATTTTGGGGTTTTTATTATTACTACCAGCAAATAACACTAAAGCTGTGAAAGTAGAATGAATTACACATCACAAAGGCCTAAAATTAAATTGCGTTTGGGCATAGATTTTCTATGTTAATAGTTGCTTCAATCATAGACACTTTCAAGTTATTAATCATATCTGTCTTGCTCAGATTCCAGACTCCATCATTTCCCGTGGTGTTCAGGTGCTCCCACGAGATACCGCCTCCCTCAGCACTACCCCTTCAGAATCTCCTCGTGCCCAGGCTACATCTCGCCTCTCCACAGCTTCCTGTCCAACACCAAAAGTAAGCACAGTGCCTTTGCATCTGGCACGTCTCCAACATGTAATTGTGTAGTGACTCATACTACCTTTCAACTGACCAAGGTTGGCTTACATGTACAATTATACTATGAGAAATGAAAGCTAAATCCCATAACTTATTCCACAAATTATAGTTTTAAAAAAGTAATAGGAAAACAGAAACATTATGGGAACTCTGCACTTCTGTGTCACAACTAAGAGCATCAACTTCTCTGGTTCCTAGGTTTTAGACGTAATTTATGAACATCACCTGATATAATATACTGTTACTAATGCAGAATTGAAATTCTGTCTTCATTTAGAGGGTGAAGATATTCTTATCCAATGGATAACTGAAGTATATGTACATTCACATAACAAGTCTATTCCCATTTCTAGTCTAGGCTGGGGTAGCTCCCTGCTTTAGTATCATTCCAATTTCTTTCCAACATATTCAACTTGGAATGTTGCTGCCTGATATTTGGAAACAACTCTAAATTGACTAGAAAGAAAGTTTTAATGCCAACCTTTGGGGTGGGATGGTTATTATTCAGCATTTGTATTACAATCAGTCCTGAAGTCATAAGAAAGCATATTTTACTCTATTAATATACCTGTTTCATATTTTAGCAAACGTGGTGAATAGACTACCTGGCATAATAATGCCCATGACTACTTCCTCCTGAAAGTTTCTTCCCTAGCGTCAATGTGTGCTTTAAAGATCTGCATCAGCATTAAACTCTTTATTGGATGTACCTGATATGGACCTGTTAAACAGTCTGGTAGAAACTGGCTATAAGGAATGTTCTTTCTTATTTAGTTGATTGTGGCGGTTATAGATTAATTGGCTTGCTAAAATGATTGCCAGAGTCTGACAGTCCGTTTTTATGCTACGACTCTTTTTTGTCAGCAAATTGAATTAACCCACAGGGATCTGTTCAGCTGTCTTTTCCAACTCCAATATTTTTGTCAGCATTATGAATGCTAATTCTGGTTTGACTGGAATAGATCAGAAATATGTGTGGGCATTTTAGGTGGTTTTATGACCCACAGGACAATTTTCTTAGCAGTGTTTTCTTCATACATAATGAATGTTTCACAGCTTTGTTTTTACTTTGTGCTAAAATTAGTTGAAATTACTGATGCCTTTAGAAAATCGGATCTCAGAATTTCAGTAAGAAGGCTTAATAGTGAATAAAAATAGTAGTTGCATCTTAGGTATGACGTTAAATGTGTTTGTGCTATTCAGATCAGTCAACAGTCCATCAACAAATACTTATTTGGATGATAATCTAATGTATTTCAAACTGAATGAAAACATACATCTTTAAAAATGTAATTTAATGAAAATTCTCATCTCATCTCAATTAAATATTTCAAAACAGAGCCATAACTAGCACTGGGTACACTTTATTCCTTCAGTGACCAAATCCCCACCACTACTACCACCCCACCCACATACAAACACACACCCCTGCTAGTCATACAAAGTGATAGAAACTTCATGGTAGTGTTCTAAGAGTAGCTTATTCTCCCTTATAGATAAACCTCCAGGGAGCCCCTTGTCCTAGGCACGCACCCAAAAAATGTTATTTACAACTCCGTTTCAAAACAAAAGTATCCACAGTCCACTGGGATTGCATTACAACTGTGCAAGCTAAATTTGGGAAGAAATTGAAACATAAAATCAGGTTCACTTTAGAATGTTGAACTAAAACTTTCACAGATGCTAAAACGTTTCATAAGAAATGGTATAATTAAAACGGCCACTGTACAGGTATAAATTATAAGAATATCTTCATGAAATAAAAGGTTTTTGCATTAAAACTTAAATGTTTTTCTACAAATAAACATGTAAGAATAAATATGTAACATAGATACTATCCCAGTAGGAAAGCTAAGGCTATTACTCCTATTGGAAAGGTAATTGAAATGCTGGTGGAATTAGAGGAAACATGGAAAGATTAAGAAGTAGTCTGAATGGCTCAAATAATCAATAAGGTTCCCAGAAGGCAAAATACTATTAAGTTTCATTTCTTATTCTAGAATTTTCTTCCCTTTTTTGTAGTTCAGACATTCAAAAGAATGCATATATAGTTTTATATATGGGGGGGTTGTATACATATATAAGAGCTCCTATGAGACAATTTTTCAAAATCATTCTTATCCATTGATTATAGTAATATAATATGTCTAATGTAGCTTTTGTTGTTTTGATATGTATTTAACATTTTAAAAAATTTTCTCATCCCAGTTCATAATTTTAAGTTAGAAACATAAGATTTATATATATACACACATATACACATACATTCATATATAAGATATGGGTATTGTCTACTGTGTGTAGTGGTTTCAGGATACTGTTAAATAGAGATAAATGAAAACCATTGTTGTAGAATTTTCTACATATGTTTGACCAGTCCTCAATTTTTACCCTCCTGACCTTTGTTTAGAGAACTAGTTTTGTGTATAGGACATGCTATACATGAGCTCTTCCTCACATGATATTGACAAAGAATTAACATAATGCATTGTGATATATTCTTTTGCTTTGAAACAGCACAAAATATAGTAGAGAAAAAACATAAAAATGCACTGTTTTACCTAAGAAACTATAATTATTATATATACCAGGCCACATCTACACCTTTTTAGGTACCTGAGATTCTTAGGCATCTTCTTATTCACACAATTATTTGAGTACTAGTTTTTCTTTTTCGTATGATACTTTTGTTACTGGACTTCTGAAGCAATGTCATCAGAGGTTTCATTAGATGTAACTGTCTGTCTAGTTAAATACACTCTGACATGCAGCAGAGTTTCAGCAATCAACAAGCATTTATTAATGGCCATCAGCACCAGGCTCTGTGACTGCTTTGCCTGGTGATTCTTAAGCAAGTGACCATCTGGTACGTCAGCATCCTTGCTGGGAAAATCGATTGCTTTTACACAGGTATTGTGAAGAACTCATTTAAATGTTAATTTAATGAGAAATATCTCAATGGCATTTTTACCTTAAATTCATATTTTAATGTGAAACCAAATATGATCCCTTAAAGGAAATTCTATGAAAAATTTTTTCATGGGTGTCCAAAGAAATTTTAGAAAACATACTTAAATACTTTTGTAAGGGAATTTTATCTCTAACAAGGAAGGAATTGTTTCTTTCATGGGTCCCCTGCATTACAATTGCTACTTGAATTGTATTTACACCTCTTTTGGGAGATGTCATCTAAGCTCCTTATTATGAAGGCATTATAATTATATTGTCTTTTTTGTTTAATGACAAGTTAAAATTGATTTTTGAATGAATGTGTTCTATACATGCTGAGAATGTAAAGGAATAATATTATGTGGTTATTTTTCTGTGTTCATTTTTCTTCAGTTCCAGACTGTTTGGATTTCTAAGTGGAAAGCTTATTTTATGTAGACAGAATAAGAAAAAGAAAGTATGTATTGAATAGCACCATTAAGAAAAAAGTTAAGATGGTTCTTATACAAGGTTATACCTACTGTGATTTACTGACTAGATTTAAGATCCTTTTTCTACCATAGGTGATAAGATTGTTACATTTTCTCAGACAATAGTTATTTTAAATGTAGCACAATTCTCTTGGCCTTATTATAATATTGAGTCCATTAGCTCATGGGACTTCTATCCTTCAGTCTTCTCACTCTCTAAAAGTCATCTTTTTAAAAAATAATTTGAGTCAGTTCAGAAGTCACAAAAATTAGATACCACAGGGCTTTCCATCTTGAAAAGCCCAAAATAATAATCTATAATTTGAGATATTCCAAAAGAAGCACTCACAAGCATTGCCCTAATTTGTGAGAGTCATAAGTATATTGTTCTCATTCAAATTTAAGTCTTTCCAGAAGAGTATTTTCCATAGAAAAAGCTATAAACTCTTTAGTTTCAAATAAAAATGTAAAAAGTTAGACATCTGAAATTGGATTTTGAACCCATTAAGGCAGACTTGGCTAGGCAGTCAGTGCTAATGTAAATGTCTCTATAGAATATTCTTGCCAGTTGGCAACTATGCCTAAAGATTTCCTTAAAAAAGGAGTTATCTTTTAGAAGTCATTGTTAGTGAATATCATTCTTAATACAGATCTTTGACAGTGATCTTCAAAGTTATTTGTATATCACCCACTTAGTAAGGAATAAAGTCTCAGAATATTATCCAGAAACGATCACTATAAGTTAATAGTGGGCATTAAATTCTCTGGTATACTCAAATATTATGTTGTCATTAAGCAAATTACATTTAAGAAATGACCCCTAAAGAAAACATTATCAGTGCCTCCTAAAATAAAACAGCCTAAAGCAGTCCAATTATTTAGTCACTTCTTTTATTCATATATTCAAAAGAAATTATGAATGACTAAAATTTAGATTTGCTATAGGAGTCAGTTTATATCACAGTCACAGCAATTGTATTTACCTAGAATGGTTCATTTTTAACTCAACAACAATCACTCACAATAATTTTGAATTTGCTTTTATTTATATTCTATTTTCATGCTAAAGGTTTATTTCTTCAGTTTTATTTAAGCAGTGATTATAATGGAAAATACCTTCAGGTAAAGAGCAGGTTCAGCATGAAAAGGAATAAGGCCATTTTTCCTTACAGAAACACCTTGTTTTATTTTGTATCTATTGTCAATTCATTTGTCTAAGCTCTAATCCAGAAAATAATAGTAGTCATCTATCATATAGAAATGTAGATTTAAACTAAAAAGGACCTCAGAAGACATATAAAATCCAACTACCTCATATCGTAAATGAAGACACAGTGCACAATTCACACAGGTAGAAATTATTAGAGGCAAGATTTTTAACCTAGGTCTTTTGACTGTGGAGTCACAGATCTTTCCACACTCCAGCACAAAGTAGGGCTGCAAGCAGAGATAATACAGATGAAAAGGAGTGTTTCTGTTTTCATGCTTACTGGTACATTGGTGGATTAAAAGTCACTCGTTAATATTAGAATTTGTCTCCTTTAAGGAACAAACATGAAATCATGAATTGGCAAATAAGGAAGAACAAGTTGTGCAAAGCAGTAAAATTTTTGACCCTAAAGGCACAGCTACATTTTTGCTAACATTCCATATTAGTTTGAAGTACCAAGAATCTCAATGTGTAGAATTGCGTAAATATTCAGCAGTGTATATATACAAAGAATTATTTGCTATGCAAAAAACTTTCAAGTACATTTAAGTTTCCTACCTTGTATCATGGAAGCTCATGCTTACTGAAATACTCTTATAAACCCTAGAAGATATTCTCAATTAACTCTTTGCAGCTGTACAAAAAAAGTACCTCATTGAGCTGTGCTGTTGTGTATATTGACCTTCATTTGCTTCCTCTAGTGACTAATGACAAAATATAGACCTTAGCATATTAAAGGATGTTTGGACAGTAGCTGGGGATGATCTGGGGTGGGGAGATTAAAGACCGTCAATGTGCAAATTCATTACGGTCACTGAAAGAAACTGCAAGGATGCCAATTTACAAAAATCTTAGACTCATAAAGAGATTAGCTATGATATGACCTTGAATCCTTAAGGTCTCAGAGATCAGAAAACAAAATGTGAAAGACAAGGTTGGAATAATAATATCAACAATAATAACACCAATATTAATAATGGTGCTTTGGGGTTTGCAAAGCTCTTCATATTTATTATCTCATTTGTTATGAAATTAAGAAAGGACTCACCCAAGGATATTTGAAATATGTCATTATAATAATGTTGAAGGCTTCAGAATTGTTTTATAATAATGAGAAAAGTCTTTAATAATATCTTATTTGGTTGGCCTAATATATATATCATGGAAACTATATTACTACTGGGCAAATAATAGGTGTTTGATGAATGATTGATTGAATTGAGAATGAAAATTCCAGAATGCGTGGCTGAAGTAACTACTAATAAAACTCTATTTCTCCATACTTGTTGTTGGAATTACCAGAGTGAGTACATTTTGACATCTATCAAGGATTACTGGTTCTCATTGTGACTTTAGGCTCCTGAAATTGTGCTGCAGTATATAGAAAAACCTTATGCTGTTGTCTTTCCTTCTTTCCCACTTTCATCTATGAATTTGATCCTCATCCCCTGGAATAGCCTTAGCAGCTCAACAGGGTATCCCTCAAACAATGGTAGCCACAATTTTTTCTTCTCTAGAGCCCCCTTTTATCTGCCCTATCACCACTGTTCTTAGAAAACACCCCTATGAAGACTATCACCAGTCCAGGGAATTCACCTCTCCTACCTACCCCTAAGTCACTATCATATCTCAGAGTATTAGTAGAGAAAATTCCATCTCAAACTCTGGGTTGTAGGTAAGAACTCAGAATGGCATAGTTTATGAAAGGAGTCTGCCTAGCCACTGAAATGTGTATCCTCTAACCAAGCTCTGAGTTCTAGAGGCTGAAACTACTGGGAGATAGGAATTAATTAAGATCTTTTCTCATACAGATTCCTTCCTTCAGCCTACAAACATATTTAGGTCTCTGCTATCCTTAAAAAAAATTTTAGACACTTCTCTAAAGGCTGCCAATCTTAAAAACTATGATCCTAGTTTTCTATTCATTTCATTCTGAGAAAAGTTGTTTATACTAATTGTTGCATTGATTCATAGAATATTGATTCTAGTCCAGCAACTTTTCTTACATGCAATCTACTAGCTCAGTGCTAGGTATTGGGTATATGAAATAAAATTAAACCCAGTCATAACCCTTAAGAACCATATATTTTACTGAGAAATGCAACATGTGGACAGATAACTTATGTGAGGAGGAGGGGAGAATCAGGAAGGATTTTTCATATATATTTTTCATATAAGGTGATACATGTGCTAAGCCTTGAATCTACATATATATTGAGGCAAAAGATGGAACTCCAATTTCTGGGAATATCAACTAGGCTGGTTTGTCTGGAATTCAGCTTGAATAAAGGGAATGATGTATAACAATAAAGACTACAACTAGATTATGAAATGCTTTAAGTCCCAACCTGAGGAATTTGTCATCTATCCTACAGGCAAGAGGAAGCCACTGAGAATTATTAAGTAGAAGAATAATATTATCGGATGAATTCTTTATAAAAATTATTTTGGTGGCTGTGGAGAGAACGAATGGGAAAAGGGAGAAAGGAGAAACTGGGAGTCTAATAAGAAGGTTTTTGGAGTAGAAGTCTTTGATCTTTGGAAGGAGTAATAGGGGTCTAAAGTAGGATGGTGGCTGTGTGTGGAAGCAAAGGAAACATATGAGAGAGATGCTATAGAAGTAGAATCAACAAGATTTAGCTACTAATTGGATATTTGGGAAAGAGTAAAGTCAAGGGTAAAGTCAAGGTTGTGTACCTAGGTTCCTAGAAAGATGATGGTGCCCTTAACAAAAACAAGGTAGTTTTAGAGATAAAAGAATGCTTTCTATTTTGGATGTATTGAATTTTAAATGAGTGCAAGAAACCAAAATGAAGATGTCCAAAAGGTAGCTTGTAACATGGGACTGATATTTGGGAGTGATACTACTGCTGCATATACACATCTGGAAGCCATTTGCATGGAGAAGACATTCAAACTTGAGAGAACTGATGAGATTACCATGAGAGAGAATGTAGAATGAGAAGAAAAGTGGGCCCAGGTGAAATCCTTGGGGAAAAATCTTAGCTGTGGAGACACTGATGACAGTTCAGCCAAGAAAATTGAGAGTGTTTAGAGGAGAGAGCGGTATCACAAAAACTGAGAAAGAGTATCAAATGCTGCCGAGGTCAAGAAGGATGAGAACTGAGGAGAGGCCGTTGCTGTGAGACCCTTGGATCATTGGTACCCTTCAGAAGAGCACTTTCAGCTGAGCGGTGAAGTGAGAAGCCAAATTATAAAAAGGAGTAAGAAAGGAGAAGATGGAGAGAAAATGGAGGAAAAGAGTATTAATGTCTTTAAAAGTCTGGTTGTGAAAAAGAGAAGAGATATAAGAAGGTACATTAAGACTATAATAACGTTTTGTTTTGTTTTTAACAAAGTCTGAAAAGTCTGACAGTTGATCAAATATCCATTTCTTTTTCATTCAGGATTATGCCTAACTTTGCTGGGTATGATAATTTCAGCCAGAACCCCAATTCTTTTGCTCTTTGATATATAGTGTTCCAAGACCTGCAGTCCTTTACTGTCTGCACTGCTAAGTCTTGTGTGATTCTAATTGTGGCACCATCACATTTAAATTGGTTTTTTTTCTTGTTGCTTTTAACATTTTATCCTGGAGCTGGGGGTTTCAGAATTTGACTGTAATATTCTTATGAATTTTCTTCACAGAATGTCTTTCAAGTAGTGTTTGATGGATTTTTTTTTTATTTCTACTTTCCCCCCTTGTTCTAATCCTCCAGGACAATTTTCTTTAATTATTTCTTGTATTATTATACCAGTAATTGTATTGTGTTGTATCATTTTTATCATAATTTTCAAATAGTCTGATTATTATTAGGTTTTTCTCTTCTTGATCTGTTCTCCAGATCACTTGTTTTTCTTATGTTTCACTTTCTCTTCTATTTTTTCATTCTTCATATTTTGTTTAATTATTTCTTGATCTCTTATAACTTCACTGAATTCACCTTGCCCAACTCTAATTTTCAAAGTGTCATTTTCTTCCTTAGTATTCTGTATCTCCTTTTCTAATTGGTTGACTTTCTTTTCATAATCTTCTTGGTTTTTTTGTCTTATTCTTGTTTTTCTATTTTTCCTCCATCTCTCCCATTTGATTTTTAAAAGTCTTTTAAGTTCTCCTATGAATTCTTTTTGGACAGGTGACCATTTGATATTACTCTTTGGAGTAGAAGAGGTTTTCTTTGCTTCAATATCCTCCTCTAAAGATGAACCCCGGGTCTTCTCTATTCCCCTAGTAACTAACTGTGGTTGGATTCTTTCTCCTTTGTCTGTGCATTTTTTTTGTGTAATAATAGCTTAGTTTTTGTTATCACCTCTAGCCCTGGGGTATAGGGATGGTACCTCTTGCCCCAGATCTTCAATTCTCCTCTCTGGCCTGGAACCAAAGCCATACCTCCAGCCTCCTGTAAGTGCCCACAGCCAGAGGCTTCCTGCCTCACTGCTTCTGCACTCACTGGTTGTGTGCTGGTTCCTCCTTGCCCTTACCACTCTCTGCAGCCCAGCTGGGTCTGGTGTTGCTTGTCAGCAGAGGTTCCCTTGATCTTCCTGACTCAGATGCCCCACTCCCTTGCCATCTGGAGGTAAAAGTTCCTAGGGCTGAGGCTGAGGCAGCCTCCCAGCCTAGCTAACCCCAGGGTTTGCTGCTTGTTTACACAGATCCTAGCCTGGAGGTGTTTACTCTTCACAAGAACAAAACCTCATACTGGGATTTTTTTTCTGATCTACTCTAATTGTCCCAGGAAGACCCCTGTTGTGCCCCTAATCATATTTATTTTTACCAGCACTTTGTTCATCCTAAGGTGCTATTTTATTTCTTTTGTAGGGGAAAATCTTGAAAGCTTGGAATTTTCTGACCTACTCTACCATCTTCCCAGAATCCTCTCTAGTGTGTAGTAATGTAAAGTGAAGATATTTTCAGAATAGAGAAAGATCTTCTTACTTTTCTAGGCACTAGGGAAAGAGGCAATAGACACGAAGACTTAAAATTAAAGTTGGGGGTGGGGAATGTGGTTAAGATATAAAGCAACATGCTCCCAAAGGAAACAGGAAGGAGTAGGATCAAAGGCCACAACTAAAGATATTCATCTTGATGAGAAGGGCAGCTTCATTAGAGCCTACAGTAAAGAAGGGAAGAATGGAAAATGATGTTGAATTTTGAGATTTGGGGATAAAGGAGAAATGGAAACTCATAACAAATGACTTCTGTTTTTCTTAATAAAGTAGGAAGTGAGGTTCTCTGCTGGGGACATGAAGGTTATATTGAGAAGAAGGAATAGTACAGGAGGTATAAGAAAAGCAATTCAGGAACAGCTACTATGAGGTGTAAAACAGAGTCAATTACTAAAGAAAAAAAAAGATTGCCCCAGAGTAGTGAAGGCCCACTTAAGATTAAATAACATAAATCTATAGTGAATCTAGCCTGCATAGTTGTGTGATTTTCTTCAGTTTGTTGATATAGAAGGTGACAGTGACAAGACAAGAGAGAAGGAATGCAAGAGTACAGAACAGTGTATACTTGAACTGATTTACTAGCCATTCAAGATTTCAAAGGGAAGAAAATCAGATGAGAGCAGAGGTGATGGACTGGAAGATGACTACGTGATGGAGTGAATGGAAGGAAAGATAAGGACAGAAAATAAGTATAAGAAAAGTAAGGCCCAGAGAGAGATAGAATAGTAAGAGTCTATGGTCAGAAGAATTCCAGAGTTCTGTATTATGGCAGTTACTGGGTGATGGTGAAATGAAGAGTTTAACTATTCCCTTGTATATCTATCCTCCTTACATGGGGTTTAATTGCCTCTCACCTGTACTATTATAATAATTTCCTAACTTCTGTTGTATTCCAATCTCTTTTTTGTTCATTTTTCACACTACTACCAAAGTAATTTTGTGACTGTATACAAATTAGATAGCAGTAGATATAGAGGATTTTGAAAACAGGGTTAGGGAGCAGAGCCAAGATGGTGTAGTAGAAGTAGAAACATGATAGAGCTCTCACTCTAAGCCCAGCCAAGTATTTGTTAAAAAATGACTACACAAATTCTGGAGCTGAAGAACCCACAAAATGACAGAATGAAGCAATCTCCAGCCCAAGATAGCCTAGAAGGTCAAGAGAAAGAATCTAGCTCACTGAGCTCCAAGGAGAATGCAGTCTAGCATGGGCTGTGCCAGCACAGAAGGGACCTGAGAAGGCCTTGGGGGGGGACTAAATATCTGGCCCCTGTGGCAGTTTCTAGACTTCACAACCACAAAATGCTGAGGAATAGAGTAGTGGTCTCGTCCCAGTCCCAGGACTGTGGAGTGGGTAGAGGAACCAGCAGAGGCAGAGACAGTGACTGTTTCTAGAATTCTAGGCCCACAGATTGGGGGGGATTTAGTGGCTGACAATACAACCCTCTTCTGACCCCCACTGGAAGTAGAGAACTACTTTGACAAAGAGCTGGAGAAATGAGCAAAAACTGGAAAAAGACTCAGACTATAGAATCTTACTTTGGTGACAAGGAAGACCAAAATATACAAACAGAAGAAAACAATAAAGTCAAAGTTCCTCCATCCAAAGCCTCCAAGAAAAATAAAATTGGTCTCAGGTCATGGATGAGCTCAAAAAGGATTTTGAAAATCAAGTAAGAGAAGTAGAATATTGGGAAGAGAAATGAGAGAGATGCAAGAAAGTCATGAAAAATTAGTTAACTGCTTGCTAAAAGGGACCCAAAAATGCTGAAAAAAATAACACCTTAAAAATAGACTAAACCAAATGGAGAAGAGATCTAAAAAGCCAATGAGGAGAAGAATGCCTTAAAAAGCAGAACTACCCAAATGGAAAAGGAAGTCCAAAAATTCATTGAAAAAATAATTCCTTAAAGATTAAAATGGAGCAGATGGAAGCTAATGACTATGAAAAATCAAGAAATTATAAAACAAAAGCAAAAGAAAGAAAAAATAGGAGACAGTGTGAAATATTCCATTGGAAAAGCAACTGACCTGGAAAATAGATCCAGGAGAGATGATTTTAAAATTATGTGACTACCTGAAAGCTATGATCAAAAAAAAAGAGTGTAGACATCATCTTTCACGAAATTGTCTGTGGAAAACTGGCCTGATATTCTAGAACCAGAGGGTAAAATAAATATTGAAAGAATCTACCAATTACCTCCTGAATTAGATCCCAAAAGGAAAACTCCCAGGAATATTGTATCCAAAATTCCAGAGTTCCCAAGTCAAGGAGAAAATATTACAAGCATCCAGAAAGAAACAATTCAGGTATTGTGGCAACACAATCAAGATAACGTAAGATCTAGCAGCTTCACCATTAAGGAATGGTAAAGCTTGGAATATGATATTCCAGAGGTCAAAGGAGCTAGGATTAAAATCAAGAATCACCTACCCAGCAAAACTGAGTATAATCCTTGGGGGAAAGAAAATAGAACTTCAATGAAAGAGAGGAGTTTCAAGCATTCTTGATGAAAAGACTAGAGCTGAATAGAAAATTTGACTTTCAAACACAAGAATCAAGAGAAGCATGAAAAGGTAAACAGGAAAGAGAAATCAACTAAAGTTGAACTGTTTGCATCCTGGTATGGAAAGATAATATTTGCAATTCTTGAGACTTTCTCCATATTAGTATAGTTGGAGGGATTACATACATGTATACAGAGGGCACTGGATGAGTTGAATATGAAGAGATGATATCTAAAAAAATAAAATTAAGGGGTGAGAGAGGAATACATTGAGAGAAAGAGAAAGGGAGAAAGAATGGGGTAAATTATCTCTCACATAAAAGAGGCAAGAAGTTTTTTCAGTGGAGGGGAAAATGTACAATAATTGTACCTACCTCTGTACATTTTTGAGAATCAAATCAGATGTTCTATAAAAGGCTTTGCAAACCTTAAAATACTAGACAAATGTCAGCTGTCATTGTTGTCTCTAAGAAGGGATAATGCTGCATCAATCAATATCAGTAAGGATGTTGAAATAATAAATAATATTACAATAAAACTTCACTATTTCAGGCTGATTCAGGAAAGGGCTCATTTTGACTAATGAATTTTCAAATATTTTTAAAGAAATTCCATTTTTATTACTTTCAAGTCTATATTCAGACTGATTGCTAGCAGTAATTATAAATAGAGATCCTGCTTGGCCTGCTTGAATATATATGACTCAATGATCCCATTCCCATCTTATTTCTTCTTTCAGAACCTTGCCCCTCTCTCATCCATTTTCAATCTATTTTATACTACTACTTCCTCTTAAAAGCATGTAGTGTTATCCTCCTTTGATCCTTATACCACCTAAAGCCACTATTTTATTTCCCTTTTACTGCAAAATTCTAAAGGAACAGTAGTCTTTACTTTCTTACTTTTCTTCATACATCCCCATGTAATCTGAGGATTTCTGTTTGCACTGCTTTACTGAAACTGCTCTCTCAAAGAACACTGATAATATTCTAATTCAGTATATTTTCCCCCTTTTTCTTCCTTCACTTCTCCATAGTTATAACACTGTACTTTCCTGCTTTTCCTACCTCTTCACTTTCTTCTTGTCCTCTTTCACTGGTGTCACATCCTCCCACCACTTAAATGTAGATGTTCCTGAGGACTCTCTATTTGATCCCTTTTGTAGTGCTCTTTTAAAAATACTTTTTATTTGGTGATCTCATCTATATCCCTTGGTCCCTGTGCAGAGAAAAAGTCCTTATATAGAAAAGTTCATATCCTGATCCATAAATTAGTTTATATATTAAACTAATATAACCTTCTACCTAATTAATTGATTGATTTTGAAACATTATCCTAGGCAAGAAAAATGAATAAGCTGAAATTTTATAGCATTCATTTTTATAAAATTTTAGTGCCAAATCCAAAACATAACTCTCATCTTTAATTTAAAAAGTCTTGAATTTCATGAAAGGTTTTTTTTCTTCCTTTTCATTGAAGCTTTTGACTCTACTTCATTGACCACACCATCACCCCACTCCTACATACACTCACTCAGAAAACTGATTACTTTTTCTAAGTTCTTGGCAACTTGCTAAAGATTTTAAAAGTACTTTCCAATCCAAATTGACCCCAATATCCTAGTAAATGTGTATTCAGGATCAAGCCCATAAATACCTGTCTCCCTAAACAGGTTCATTTTGCAGAGAAAAAAAAACCTTTCAAAACATTCTTCTGTCTATGGTATAGAATCAAGTCTGTAAAACATTGTACAACCTAAAAATGAGATGTAGTTAACCTACTTGTATTCATGCCAGGTTCTCCCACTTTCCCTCAATTCTCAACATTTTTGCTCCCCAAGAAGTAGGGTAGGAATTTCTATCTTCCTTTTCTCTAACACTGCAATACAGTGCAATTTTATTATACTGACTTTCCCCCTGAGGTCATCCTAGTCTGGGTACTTCCTTCTTCCAGACCCAAGTAATTCCTACAGCTTCTTACCTCCCAAATGTTCACATTTGATTGTATGTGCACACATGAGAGAGAGAACTAACTACCACAGCAAAGTCTGTCAGATATCCTTCCAACCTGAAACAGGAAGTCTCTTTGTCAAGATTCTCTCCTGTTTACCCTCAACAACCACCTCAGCTATTTAGTCACCCTTGGTCCAACTATTTCCAACTCTCTTGCATGCAGTGAATTGTGACAGCTATGAGGTACTCTGTAATAAACAGCTGGAACAGCTCAAAGCTGTTATTTTTGCCCCACCCCATAGGGATATTTTATATGCCAAAGAAAGGACTAGAACTTTCTAGCAAATTAAGTTTGTGAACCACTTCCAGAAATAGTTATATCTTCCTGATAGTTGCCCTGTGAAAAAACTCTCTAGAAAAAAGAACTTTTTGGAACTGGGATTAAAACCAACAATTATCTGCCCAGCTAAATGGAGTATTCTTCAGGGGAAAAAATAGTCATTCAGTGATATAGAGGACTTTCAAGCATTCTTGATGAAAAGACCAGAACTGAATAGGAAATCTGACTTTCAAACACAAAAATCAAGAGAAGCATGAAAAGGTAAACAGGAAAGAGAAATTAAGGACTTTCTAAAGCTGAATTGTTGACATTCCTACATGGAAAGATAATATCTGTAACCCTTGAGACTTTTCTCAGTATTTGGGTAGTTGGAGAGATTATACACACACACGCACTCACGCACACACACACATACATATGCACACACACATACATATACACACACACAGAGAGTATAGGGTGAATTGAATAGGAAAGGATCATATCTAAAAAAATAAAATTAAGGGGTAAGAAAGGAATATATTGGGAGGAGAAAGGGAGAAATGGAATGGGGCAAATTATCTCTCATAGAAGAGACAAGAAACAGCTTTTTCAATGGAGGGGGAAAGGGGAGAGGTGTGAGAGATAAAGTGAAGCTTACTCTCATCACATTTGGCTCAAGGAAGGAATAACATGCACACTCAAGAGAGTAGGAGAGAAGGAGATAAGCAGAGTGAGGGGGGGATGATGGAAGGGAGGGCAAATGGGAGGAGGGTCCAATTAGAAGTAAACACTCTTGGGGATGGACAGGGTCAAAAGATAGAATAGAAGAAATTGTGGGCAGGATAGGTTGGAGGGGAATACAGTTAGTCTTACACAACATGACTGTTATGGAAGTCATTTGCAGAACCGCACATACTTAGCCTATGTTGAATTGCTTGCCTTCTCAGTGGGGGATGGGTGGGGAGGGAGGAAGGAAGAGAAGTTGGAACTTAAAGTTTTAGGAACCAATATTGAGAATTGTTTTTGCATGCAACTGGGAAATAAGAAATACAGGTAAGGAGGTATAGAAATTTATCTTGCACTACAAGACAGGAGAGAAGATAGGGATAAGGGAAGGAAGAATAGATTAGGGTAAGGGGTAATCAGAATGCATGGGGAAGAGATGGGGAGAAAATTTGGAACTTAAAATTTTGTGGAAATGAATGTTGAAAACTAAAAATAAATAAACATTAAAAAATAAATTAAATAAATAAAAAGCAAAAAGAACTTTTTGGAAAAGTAAATGGGACATTGGAAATCTATGGCTTGTGCCAGCCACACAGATAGTCAAGACAGATTGCTTTCTTTCACTGAGGCCATATGTCATCTTCCATAGAGAATTCTCTATAAGTATGGCCTTGTTCCCAGCAAACATCTACTTACTAAGCTTTACCAAAAAGGGCAATATGTGATATTTGTATGGAGTAGTTTTCTCTCTTTTTCATTAGGCATTTTTTCCAAAGAAATCTACAAGATCAATAGTATTCACTGACCTTGCTTTCAAGTGCACTGAGGAATTTTTTAGGCATAAACTTTTCTTTGTTCTTGTTCACTGCCTCAAATGACAGCCTATTTAAACCAGAACTGCCACATAGTATCAGCTCTTCTTCAAGAAGAGTAGTTTAAACTTCTAAAACAATGGCAGTTACTTACCTAAAAGAAAAATTTCCCTGAAGAGAATTTTCTTAGATAAATCTGCTTGATTAACAGCTTAGATAAGCCTTGTTTTTGTTTGTTTGTTTGTTACAGAGTTCCTAAATTAGGAACAAAACCAGGAGACTTGAAGTAGAAAATAATGACCACAGCAGGAAACCTAAAATGACTATTTAATCCTTTATTCCCTCCAGACCTTATTAAAATAAACTTTATGAAAAAATTGGGCCAATTCATTGAAGGGAGATTCCCCCTTTCTCCTTAGGTATATGAAGCTTAACTTTTAAAAAGTGCCACATATATTTTCTTATGACTTGTTAGAATAAAGCTATTGAGTTGTAGGATTTTTGTGTATAAACCAAATAGCAAGCAAGTTCTGTTCCCCTTAAGAGGAAAATTTAAGCTCCAATGGCATGTAATTGCAGCAAGGTCTGCATCATCAAGAGTTGCGTCTGTTTAAATATTTTGCATTAAGGATATACATATGTAATTACCCAGTATCTAATATATTATTCAAACTAGATTTAGCACTGAAGGCCCAATAGGTTTTTACTATTCACCTTTAAATAATAGAACCATTCTGGTTTAAAAAAAAAAAGGCAAGAAAGAAAAGTATTTTCTCTGTGTGTGTTCTAAGCAACACTGCAAACCTTTCATCAGGATGGCATTAGTCTTTGAGATTTTCCTATAGTGATGATGTCCACTTCTAGATAATAACATGATTTTACAAAATTACTAGTGAAATTTAGAGAACCACCAGTAACTGTGGATGATTTTTTCTCCCGAAGTTGATTCTTTTGGGATCAGAAACTATGACTTTGTCCACATTCTCCTTATACTGTAAACTAGTAAATTAGCTGGCCAAAATCTGTTAAAGGAAAAAAAAAAGACCATCCTCCAATTTAATGACTCATAATACTTACTACTAAAACCTCCCTCCAAACTTCCCTATTTCTTTGACAGTGCCAACATACTCTCAGTCACCAGAGTTCATAATTTTGGGACTATTCTTCTCCCTCACTACGCGTATGTAATTTCTTACAAAATCTGACTGATTCTAACCCTGTGATATTTCTTTTAGGCATATTATTCTCTCCATCCAAAATGTCTGCCATCATAGTTCTGGCCCTTATTGACTCTTATCTAAACTATTATAATAGTTTCTTTAAGAAGAGAAATATAGTGCTTGTTTGTGCTTGTTACGCGCCAAGTACCATAAGTAATAAACAAGATATGCTTGTGCAAAGCATTATAAGTTAAATGGTTGAAAATAAAGGGATATCTTTGTTGACATTATAGCAATATTTCTGGACCTTAAAATTTATACAAACCTATTAGCATGAAAAAAAATGGAAGATTAACTCATAGAAAACTAAGGTTTTATTGCTTAAGTGATATCCATCCCAGCTTTTATCTTTTAAAAAAAAACCAACAAATCTTTTTGTGCTTCTTGATTCTGAAACTAGAGATTAATTGTAATCTAACCTATATATATGTATATATATATATATATACACATATATATAAACACATGCTTTGCTTTCACTTAGAAATATATTAGTTTGATATTTTGACTAAACAAGAGACAGCTTTTAGGTTAGGAATTACTCAATGATCAATGAGATTTCACTATATAGCTTCTTTGTACCATATTCTTGCTAGACACTGAGGACGAAAAAATGAAATGAAGTAGTTGTTGCTCTCAAGGAACTTGCATTCTATTAAGAGATAAGATCGGGGTTCAATTTCTATCTCCTGACACATACTCTCTGTATGACTCTTGGAAAGTCGCTGAGCCTTTCAATGCCCTAGTCAAATATCTAGGATTTTAAGTTACTGACAAGTTGCTGAACTCCATTGGCAAAGGGAGTTTCTACACCAGGAGATTCTTATATTGATGAAATTATAGATCTGGACCAAAAAAAGATTGATTGGATGTTTTCAAATCTCATTCCTTTAATTTACTTTTGGAAAGTCAATTCATAGATACATTTATTGGTTGCTTGTTTTGTTCATTCTGATTGATTAGCAAAGAAAAAATTTCAGATGTTTCTGCCCAAAAGTTCAAATATGCTTTATGGTTATTCTCTTGCATCCTATATATTCTACTCATTACTTATGGATTTATGGTTAAATTTTGGACAAGTTTTGGACTAGGTTTTGGACAATTTCCTTTACTGTTTAGTATACAACAATATTTTACATTCATCTTCACTCTTTTGTCTTATGATAAATTTCTCCTCTGCTTTTAAAGATAATAGTTACAGAAACTACAAACCTTATTCATGATAATATATGTTTCCCTTAGAAAGTCATTGAATATTTACAGCTTTAGAAACTAAGCACAACTTAAATTTTGAAATGCCTAATTTCTGTTCTGAAACCTGTCTTTACAAATGTTATTTGATATGTGGCAAATCAACCTTATTGACAGGATATACCAAGTCAGAAATTATTATTGGTCACATTTAATAGAGCTTAGAGCTTCTGACTTAAAATATATATATCAAATGCAAAAATGTTCTCCTTCAGTTTGAGGCACTTTTTTAAAGGTGTACTTTCTTAAGTGAAGAGATCATTTTATTTTTTTATTCTACAATGCTTTCCCATGCATAGAACCTATTAGAATTGGAAAGATAATATGTGTAAACAGTAACAGAGGCTTCTGATTAAAACTAGTGACTTTCTTAATTCTGTTTTTGTGCGTAGTGTGTAGAATTTGGCCCATTGATTCCTAACCACTTATATGTGTAACAGAAATGGATCAATTTCAAGTCCCTCATGAATTTATTCAAGTCCCTCATGAATTTATTGATATATACATTTTAGGAGGAAGTTGTATTTGACATTATCTTATTATTGACTATACCTGATAGTTACTAAAAAAACAGTCCTGTATCCAAAATTATATAAAGTTTCAACATTAGATATTGTTTTTTTCTCTTATAAATAAATCAGACTTGATCATCTCATTAGCTCTCCCTTCGTAATTATATTTCCACTGCATATAAGTACCATCATATATCCTTAGTATTTTGCATTTCATGACTGCAGGTGGGTTATCTACCGGAAATGCTCAGTCTTCCTTTAAAGACACTCTCATTTAGGTCATGTCAGTTTCTACTAAATGAAATATTGATTGTTGTTGTTATCCACCGGAGTGTTCTGACAGTTTTAGGAATATAGGGAAATGACTACTATAGAACTGCAAAGAAAAGTGTAATTTAAAATGAAAGCCCTTAGTAGGATTTAATGGCTTTGATCCAATATATCTCTTACAAGAAAAATGGTTTTTAAATTCACTGGCATATTGTAGAAGGGTAACCCATTAGAAATAACTGGTTCTGTAATTATAAATTCTGTGCATGATCCCATTCTGAATAATCAGCTGTCATTGACCCAGCTATTGCCTCAGTAGAGAGATGATTCTAAACCCCAGTTCATAGTCTAAAGTGATATATATTATGGAATGGCGTTACTCACTGCAAATAATAGATAAGAATGTCCTCTGTATCCATCCATAGTAGTTTTTTGTTGGTTTTTTTTTTGAGTTGTTTGGGGATTTTGGGTACGGGGAGGATTAGTCTTGGATTTTAAGAGGAAAGTCAGATTTAGGCTGTTTTGGCCATTTAACCAAAAGAACTGGAATGGATAATCTTTTTTTCTTTTTTATTAATTTATTTTTTATTTTCAACATTCACTTCCACAAGATAGGAACTCAAGTTCCTAATTTTCTCCACTTCTGTCTCCTCCCCTCACTCAAAGAAGGCATACACACCCTTCTCCAATCTGCCGTCCCTACTATCACCCTTCTCGTATCTGCTTCCCTTCTATTTTCCTGTAGGGTAAGATAGATTTCTATGTGAAAACAATTTTTAATATTCATTTTTAAAATGTTGAGTTCCAGATTCTCTCCCTTCTCTCTCCCCACCCATCCTCACTGAGAAGGCCAGCAGTTCGATATAGGTTATACATATGTAGTCGTGCAAAAACCTCCATAACAGTCATTTTGCTTTCTTTTACCCTTTTCCTCCTCCAAAGTATTTGCTTCTGATTATTCCTTCCCCCAATCTGCGTTCCCTCCTACAATTCCCCCCATCTTTTATCCCCTTTCCCCCTACTTTCCTGCAGGGTAAGATATTTCCACACCCAATTTAGTATGTGTGTTATTCCTTCCTTCATCCAAATCTGGTGAGAGTAAGGTTCACTTATTCCCTCCTACCTCCTCCCTCTTCCCCTCCACTGTAAAACCTTTTTCTTGCCTCTTTTATGTGAGATAATGTACCCCATTCTGCCTCTCCCTTTCTTTTTCCCAGTGCATTCCTCTCTCTTACCCTTTTTATTTTTTAGGTATCGTCCCTTCATATTTAACTTGCCCAGTGCCCTCTATATACATATATATGCAACTTTATACATATACATACATACATGTGTGTATATATCTATATCTATAGATATAGATATGCTCCCTCCAACTACTCTGTTACTAAGAAAGGTCTCAAGAAAGTTGCAAATATCATCTTTCCATGTAGGAACGTAAACAGTTCAACTTTACATAAATCTATTATTTTCCTTTTCTGTTACCTTTTTGTGATTCTCTTAAGTTAAATTTTCTATTCAGCTCAGATATTTTCATCAAGAATGCCTAAAAGTCCTCAATTTGATCCTTGGTTTTAATTGTAGCTCTTTTGACCTCTGGAATATCATAGTCCAAGCCTTCCAATCCCTTGATGTAGAAGCTGCTAAATCTTGTCTTATCCTGATTGTATTTCCACAGTAATTGAATTGTTTCTTGCTGTCTGCTTGCAATATTTTCTCCTTGACCTGGGAACTCTGAAAGTTGACTACAATATTCCTAGAAATTTTCCTTTTGGGATCTCTTTCAGGATGCAATTGGTGGATTCTTTCAATATACATTTTACCCTCTGGTTCTAGAATATCAGGCCAGTTTTCCATTGATCATTTCTTGAAAGATAATACCTAGGCTCATTTTTTGATCATGGCTTTCAGGTAGTCCAGTAATTTTTAAATTATCTCTCTAGGATCAGTTTTCCAGATCAGTGGTTTTCCAAATGAGATATTTCACACTGTCTTCTATTTTTTTCATTCTTTCAGTTTTGTTTTATGATTTCTTGATTTCTCACACAGTTATTAGCTTCCATTCGCTCCATTCTAATTTTTAAGGAATTATTTTCTTCAGTGAACTTTTGGACTTTCTTTTTCATTTCACCAGTTCTCCTTTTTGAGGCATTCTCCTCTTCATTGACATTTTGTACCTCTTTTGCCATTTGGGTTAGTCTAATTTTAAAGGTATTATTTTCTTCAGTATTTGTGGGGGGGCTCTCCTTTAGCAAGCTGTTGACTCCTTTTTCATGATTTTCTTGCATCACTCTCATTTCTCTTCCCAGTTTTACTTTAGTTCTCTTACTTGATTTTCAAAATCCTTTTTGAGCGCTTCCATAGACTGAGCCCAATTCATATTTTTCTTAGAGGCTCTGGATGTAGATGTCTTCTTCTGCTTACATGTTTTGATCTTTTTATCATCAAAGTAAGAATTTATAGTCCAAGTTTTTTTTTTCTCTACTCATTTTCCCAACCAATTACTTGACTTTTTAATTCTTTGTTAACGTAAGGCTCTGCTTATATTGTGGAGGGTGTAGTGTCCCAAGTTTTAGAAGTTTTGTACAGCTATTTTAAGAGAAACTTCTAGGGACCTGTAAATTTTCAGTTCTTCCAATGTGGTATGATCAAAGGAGAGGTGTTTACTCCTTTACTGGCCAGTGCTCTGGTCTGCGAGTGACCACAAGCAATCTTTTCTTCCTTGGAAGTGTGAAGAGGATCCCTTCTCCACCTCCTCCAAACTGGCACTCCTCCTCACCCCGGGACCACCACCCAGGGCTGTGACCCAGATCCAAGGACAGGCAAAGCAAGAGAATCCTACCTCAGCACCAGCAAAGAGATCTCTGCAATTACCCTCTGTTCAGCTGCTCTTCATCCCCCCCCCACCATCTGTGGGCCACAAGCTCCAGAAGCAGCCACTGTGACCTCCCACTACCACTATCCCAGTGCAGGAACTGGACCACATTCGTCTCTCACCCAGGCCTGACAGACCTTTCCTACTGACCTTCTAAGTTGTCTTTGGCATTTGTGGGTTGAGAAGTCTGGAAACCACCACAACTGCCAGTGATTTAGTCCTCTAGGTTTGGTAGGCCCTAGTCTAGGTTGACACATTTTGCACTAGACTGTAGTTCTGTCTCAGACTGGTGCAACAAACCTTTCCTGTCTACCTTCCAGGTTGTCTTGGGCTGGAAATTTGTTTCACTCTAATCATGTTGTGGGTTCTGCTACTCTAAGAATTTTTTTAGAGTCATTTTTTACAGGTATTTGGAGGGGTTTGGGGGAGAGCTCAATTGAGTCTCTGCTTTTATTCCACCATCTTGGCTCCACTCCTAGAGTGAATTCTCTTGAGAGATGAATAGAATAGGGCTTTTGGATAGAAAGTAAAGAGATAGGGAATCTTATCTGGGAGACCAGGGTTGAAGCTAGTAACAGTGAAAGATGTAGAGTTATTAGCAGTGGGAGAAGGGAAATACAGTCCCAGGGTTTGCCCTTTCTCTACAAACAGGAAATCTAAGCCTATAGGTTGTCATCCTAGGCTATCCTCAGAACTACATGAAAAGGAGGCGGGGGCAGATTAGGGGGGGACAGCGTCAGACAACTGTCAAAGAGGATAAGGAGAGCAGGGAGAAAAATAGCAACTGAAGAAGGGGGAAAGGGGGAGAGTTTCTATGTCCAGCAGTCCTTGGGTAGCCATTTGTATGTAGAAGATATATTTCAGCTAGAAATAAACTCTTTTATGCATTCATTATTTGGAAATGAAACATTTCCATACTTTGACATAAATAATAAAGTAATATTTTTTAATATCTATTACATGTAAAGATATCATATTATTAAAATATCAATGAGAAATATTAATTAATCTTTTCAAAGGTTTCAGCTTTTTAAAACATGCATAATATTCAGCCTCCATTTGAGAATTTATTTTAGATAGATAAGAATTTAGGAAAACCTGTATATGAATGTGACTGTTTCACATGGAGAAAAAATAGCTTGTCAGGAGGGATGAATGAATGATTCCTTTTGCATAAAAAGTCTCTTGTATTGTTCTGCAACTATAGCTTGGATAAAATAACATACTTGACAGGAATTATACTTGTATAATAAAGTAAAAAAATCGAATCTTTAAAAATTCTGGATTTTTTTCTAAAAACATTTGAGTATATAATAGTAATAATAATAGCATTTCTGTAGCATTTTAAAGTTTCCAAGCACTCCACATATATTATCTCACTTTATCCTTACATAGTTCTTGATAGGTGCTGTTCTTCATAGGTGCTGTTATTATTCCCATTTTACAAATGAGGAAACTGAGGCAAAAAGAGGTTGTGTGACTTGCCCAGCATCAGTCAGGTCTTCCTGACTTCATGGCCAGTGTTCTTTCCACTACACTACCTCACTGCTTTACCATGGCAAAGCATTCTTTCGGGCACTGGGTGAAAAAGTTTAAATAAGACATAGTGCTACATGATTTAAACTGTCATCAACTTTATAATCTACAATTACTAAATGACGTATATGACTGCACAGCAAAATAATGAACATCAAATCAGTAGAGTTATTTTGAAGGAATAATTGTAAAGGGGAGATTGATCAAATCTTTCTCTCCATATTATTTCCCATATTTAACAGCAGTTGCTTCTAAATAGATAATAGTCATAATAAGGTAGCTGCCACTGCAGAGGGGAAATAAATAGGCCATGGATAGGATTGTACAACCTATTAAATTTTTTTGAAGGATACCCTTTACACCTTTCAGAGATCTTACGGGCTGGAGGTGACAGTGCTCTGGCTTCTTTGGTCTGTCTCTTGCCTTCAAGAAACGCAGAGACTTTTGGGCTCAAATAAGCTCATGGGGAGCATGGAATGGCAACACCTCAGATGTCTCATGGGAGTTGCAATATCAAAAGTGACTTACCAACTTCCTTTTTTTATATAGAAAAGGTCTCATCCTAATGTGTTATTAATAATGTTTCAGTTTTCCATTTTCATGGGATTTAAGGGCAATGTTTAATTAAATAGAATGATGGAATATTACATATAAAATTGTTTTTTTTTTTCAGAAATAGGGAAAGGTCTCCTAAACAGCTGAAGGATGTAAAACAAAATAATGGAAAATATAACTAGAGATTTGAGAGTTAAGAATGACCTTAGCACCCATCTATCCCTCCTCATACATGAAAGGAATTCCAGCTATGATATATCCAACCAGTTGCCATCCAGACTCTACTTAAAGATTTTTCAAAGATAGAGAATCTATTACCTCTTTAGATAATGCATTCTTCTTTTGGATAACTCTAATAGTGAAGAAGCTTTTCCTGACATCCAGCCTAAGTTGGTCTTTTTGTAACTTCCCCCCATTACTCCTGGTTCTTCCTTCCAAGGCTAACCAGAAGTCTAAATCCTCCTCAATATGGCTGTCCTTAAAATACTGGAAGACCGTTATCATGTCCCTTTGAGTCTTCTCTTCTTCAGGCTGAACATCCCAAATTCTTTCAACCAGTCCCTATATGACATGGATTCAAGGCCCTTTGCCATCCTGGTTTGCTCTCCTCTGGACAATATCCTGTTGATCAAGGCCCTTCTTAAATTGGCATCTAGAAATGAACATAGTACTCCAGATGAAAACTGACAAGGACAGATTACTTTGTTACAATCATTTCTCTGTTTCTAGAAGTTGTGCCACTCTTAATGAAGACCATGATTGCATTAGCTTTTTTTGACTGACATATCAAACAGGTCATCAATACTGAACTTGAAGTCTACTAAAACCCACAGAGCTTTCTAGAACAACTGCTCCATAGCCATGCCTCCCCTGTCTTATTAAACTTAAGAGTAAGATTTTACAGAGGGTAGGCATACAAGTTTAACTGAAGCAGCAAAGCGTCCTGAGGGAGAGAGAGGAAGCAGCATATGCCAGGCAAGTCAAACCACTATCACCACCTTTTCTCCCATCTTCCATGAAACACTGAATTCCAACACAGTGCCCATCGTTATCCTTCTGAGAAGCAATTCCTGTAGAGATGAAGTCTGACAACTGCCCCTGCAAATGCAACTACCTGAAGATCCAGAAAAGAAAATTCTTGCCACCAAAATGGTTCAACATAAAAAACCAATGTGATTCTATCAGTGGAAATGAAATTCAAGAAGAGGCATTACCCCCTGCTTTGCTCCAAGCACCATAAGGATCATGGAACCTGTCCATCTGATTTGCAGCTAAAAATTTTCCATATGTGTTTTGTTTCCTCCATTAGAAAGGGGGTTCCTTGAGAGCAGGGACTATTTTACTTTTATGTTTGGATCCTCAGCACTTAGCACAATCCTTTACACATAGTAAGTGCTTAATAAGTGCTTCACCCATTCATTCATCCATTTATCTACACTGATTTTCATTTTATTAGATTTAGCTAAATGTTCTAATCTTTCAAGATATTTTTGGATCCTGACACATCCATTGTGTTAGCTATCCCTCCCAAGGTTATGACATCTGCAAAGATGATAAGCATGCCATCTATGACTTTATCCAAGTCATTGATAAAAGTGTTAAACAACATAGAACCAATCACAGATCCCTGGAATATTCCACTAGAAACCTTCTGCCATATTGTCATTGAACAATTACTCTTTAAGCCAGGTTATCCATGTTGTTTTGAATCCATTTCTCCGTATTATCATCTAGCTCACATCTCATTTTTTTCTACAAAATAATATGAGATACCTTATCAAAAGCTTTGCTCAAATATAGCTAAACTATATCCAAAGCATTCCTCCCAAACTAATTTAGTAATCCTGTCAAAAAAAGAACGAGTTAAATATGGCATCACCTGTTCTTAAAGCCAAACTGGCTCTCTATAATCATGAATCCTCTATCTAAATGTTCATTTATCATCTCCTTATTGGTCCATTCCAAAATTTGCTCAGAAATCAAAATAAAGCTTACTAGCCTAGATTTTGAAGACTTTGTTCTCTTTCACTTTTTCTGTTATATTCAACTTCTTCTAAATCATATAAATCCCTTCCGATATCACTGATGATGGCTCAGAATCACATGTGCTGGTTCTTTCTGGACCTAAGGATGTATGTAGTTCATTGGACCAGGTGAATTAATCAATTGAATTTTTACTGTCTCCTTATTTATCTTAGGTAACAACTATGCATTTTTCATTTTTGTTTTGTAATTTCTAGTGTAAGGGTCATTCTTTATTGGAGAGAAAATATTAACCACAACCAAATATCATGGAATGCATTGCAGCAATACAAATGTAGTTAGAGCTAATGCAAGGACTTATTAAAAATTGGAAATTTCCCAAGGATGACATTTTTCTTATATATACTACTTTCCTTTCAGGAATGTTGTTTTGGGACATCTGATTTATTTATTAATCACTGAATGTTACTTTTCTCAAGTTTCAAGTCAACCAGATGGCATAGTGGATAAAAAACTGGACCTGGAGCCAAAAAGACCAGAGTTCAAATCCAACCTCATAAATTTGCTATCTATATGATTCTGGGCGAGTCACTTAACCTCTGTCTACTTTCTGGTCTGATCTCTTATCTGGCACCTACCTCTAAAGGTTGTTGTGAAAATCAAATTTGTAAATCATATTTGTAAAATGCTTTGCAAACCTTAAAGTGCTTTATAAATGCTAGCTACTATCGTTTTTGTTAATAATTCTCTTTACCCTTAATATTGAGTAGATTCATAATGCCATCCTTGAAAAATCATACTGGAGGATTTATATTTTCTTAGAACACTAAAATTATAAAATATCTTGGCAGAGGAATTAGAAATTGACAACTCTAATACCATCAGAATATAGATGAAAAAGAACTAAGGCCTGGTGAGGCTTACCCAGCAGTCCCCAGAAAGCAAGTATCAGAGTTAAGATTTACACTCAAATTCATTCCAAAGTCAGTGTTCCACACACCATACCACACTACTAGTTAGAAACACTGAAATCCCTTACATGAAAGAACTGAAGAACACATTTAGAGATCAACAAAGCAAGTTAAAATATGTAATACAAATAAGCATCGTCAATCATCAAAAGACTTCCTGGAAGACATCAGTTTTGAAGATGAGGGATATTGTTCCATAAGGTCAGAGAATGAGTAAGACACTTAAGGATTAACTTTGTTCTTTCGATTCTCATTTTGCATTTGAAAAGATGGTTACTGAATTTATACAGCAACAAAAAATTTCTGTTAGGAAGTTTTAGTCCTTGATAGTACTGAAAAGACTAATGGTGGTAACACTGTAATCAATTCTATATTACAAATAGGAATGGACATAGGCTCATAGGTCCTCAATTCTTGTAGTTCCTTTATCTGTTCATTTTTCTTTACTCAGTATTTCTAACTAAATAAATCCCATCAATATGGATATTCCTTCCAGTGATTAAGAATCATAGTCCTTCCATGCCTGGCCATCCTGTGTGGCCCCTGTCTTTGTTGTCCCATGTTTGCCAGAGAGGGCTTCACCCAACAATGCTGGAGGCTTTCTTTTCTTTCTCTTAACATCACAGGATGATTAGTGATACTTGGTCTCTCCATTTGCTTTGTTGAAGTAACAATAACTATGTTAACACCCTCTTGATTTGCGGGGGTTGGGGAGGAGGAGTCCTAATCTCTTGACTTCTCTAGTTCTATTAATGACAACACTAATTTCTTAAGACTTTCAGTCTTAAAACATTAGTCACTTTTAACTCCTTTCTCTTATCCCCAGTATCCAGTCATTCACCAAGTCATTTTGATTCTTTGTTTGAAAAAAAAAAAGGAACATTCATCCCTTCTTTGCCGTTCCCATTGCCATGACCTTATGACCAATGGGAGAACTGGGACACACCTTGGAGAGGGATATTCTGGACCACAGGGCTGATAGGGTGATCCAGGGTGAAGAGGACTCAGATGCTGAGGGAAATTCCAAGATGAGACAGCAGAATAGATGTGATTTTGAAGTACAGAAAGCCAGGAACAGGGCTGGGAGGAGACTATAGCATGCAGAAAAAATGAGGGGCAATCAGCCTTCTAATCTGTCATTGTCCCGGGGGAACAAAGCAAGGCAATTTTGTTTTGCTTCGTGGTTAACGTTGCAGGGAAACTTGGGAAGAATAAAAGCAAAAACAAAGAAGCTTAGATATGGCTATGCGTTTTATACTTAAATGGAAACTTATTTAAAGATGGAGTCATTCATGTTAGGAGAGGAAAGATGTAGAAGCCCTTTCTCTTTTCCTCCATAGCACTAATCTTTTTGTGGTTCTTGCATGTTACCAGTTACCAAATTGAGATCTCAGAGAATGTGTATTACTGCAGGTCATTTATATTGTGGCAGTTGATTACAAGATGGGAGACTCAAGGCAGGGAGCATACTTAGGAAGCTGATGTAATAATCAGCACATGAGCAAGACAGCTGTGGTTTAGTGTAAAGAGCTTCTCAACCAGGAGTTATGAAATCAAGGGTCTGATCAGGGCTCTGCCAAGGTATGACCTTGCACAAGTCCTCTCACTTCTCTTGGCTCCAGCTTGTTGGTTTTTTTACCTGAAAACACAGAATGTTAAACTATTTGTTAGCAAGGAAAGAAAACTCAGCAGAGGATCAGAGCATCTAGGTTTGAATCTCAGCTATTCTTCTTATGACCTTACCTGAGGCCCTTAACTATTCTAGGTTTCCTTATCTGTTAAAAAGGACAGGGCTGAACTTTAATGTCTTACATTCCATGATTCCAAATGAGAAAGACTTGAACTGTAGTGGTGCAGGGAAAAAAAGAGAAATCAGTGAGTTTAAGAAATAAAGACTCAGTAATACATACTGATCAATCAAATATGGAAGGCAAAGAAGATGTAAGAATTACAAGTGAAAGAAAGATGTTACCAATTGATAGAATTAGGGAAATCAGGAACTGAAGCTACTTTGCTGAGGAGGATATAATGATTTTAATTTTAAACATGTTGAATTTGATACCATAGTGGACAAATTCAGTTAATCATTTGGAGATAAAGGATTAGACTTTCAAAAAATATCAGAGCTAGATATCAGATTTGGAAGCCATTCAAAATGATAGAACTATGTTGAAGAAATTTATCTTCATTTTCCAGTACCATTTGTATATTGGTCATCCATAGATTGATCATTTATCATGTTTTATTTTTAAATGATAGGTACTCATCTGCATTGAGAAGTGACACATATCTCCTGCTGCAAGACACTATTGCTGGTAGTTGGGAAGGAAGGGGAAAGAAAGAAACCCCACTCCAATTCCATTTCTACATACTCCAACAGAAAAAGGGAGGGGGAGGAAAAGCCATTATTTTTTTCCTCAAAGCTTACCTTAGAAGAGGGGATCATCTTTCTTTTTATCTCAGTAAATAGTATGGCCATTCTCAGCCAGTCACTGGAAGGTCCCCTTATTCCTATCCAGTGACCAACATCCTATAATTCTATGAGGTTGATTAAGGAACATCTTTATACTTTGCTACTAGGTCATTTGAGTAGTTCATTTATACTCATTTTTTATTTAGGGAAGTGACTAAATACTTCCTTTATACCACCTTTTTAGTTTCCATTTTCTATTCTTGTTATCAGTCAGAAAAATGAAAAAAAAGACTAGCATGAAAAGCTCTGATTGCTTACTTCAGGTAGGGGAGAAGCTGTAAGACTATGTTCTGTCTTGCAGCAGGCCAAGAATGAAGAGAAACTGGTTGCTAGCCGTGAGTGACAGCCCAACAAAGAAAAAGGGGCAGGGAGAGGTGACCAGGAGTTATCAGAATGTCAATGTGTCCCTGATGAAGATGCACATAAAAAAACGCCACTGCACCCCCTTTTCTCATCCACTTTGATGTACTAATTAATGGATTACAACTGGGAGAGCCCCTATTCCCATTGCCTGAAAGGTAAGGGAGGATGAACCCCTGATCCTACTGTTGTGAAGAGTTGGAGCAAAGAGACCTAGTGCCTTCATTACAGCCGTATATTTCAGGTATATTCTGGGTTAAATGGGCTTTTACGGATACCCATTCACTAGATCCTGTCACCTCTAGTATAAAGTACAATGCCCTAGCCTTATGTTTAAAGCCTATACAGACTAATGTCAGTCCAGCCTTCCAATTTTATTTCACATTATTTCCCTTTATAGACTCTCATTTTCATCCAAATTAAACCCTTCCCTAAACTTGGTTCCTGCCTCTGTACATTCATGAAGAGCTTTCCACATTTATCTCTGCCCTGCAAAATCTTTGTGCATTCAAGGATCATCTCTGATGCTAATTTTGCTGTAAAGCCTTCAATCCATCATTCAACTAACATCAAAGTACCTACTTTGTGCTCATCACTGGGGATATAAAAAAGGGCAAAAAAAAAAATTCCCCACTCTAAAGGAATTCACAGTCAATACGGGAGACAGCATGGGAACAATTACGGTCAAGCAAGATATGCATAGGATAAATTGGAATTAATCTCAGAGAGAAGCAGTTAATATTGAAGAGGACAGCGAAAGGCTTCTTTGCAGAAGAAAGTACATTGGCTACTCCAGGGAGCCAGGAGATGAGAATTTGGAACATTCTAATTACTCCTTTGTAACATTAGTTTGAGATCTCCCAAGCTAAAAGTGTTCTCTCTCCCCCTCAATGTTTCCCGAAACATTTTGTTTAGGTTGCCCATTTGTATTTTATCAATATTTACCTTGTACCTACATGTGTATTTGTCATACTCTTGGCCCAGCCCCACTTCTTCCTCCCCTGCCAAATGTAAACTCTTTTAGGGCTGGGACTATCATATTTTACCTTTTTTTCAACATTCTTTTTTAAAATTTTGAATTCCAATTCTCTTCCTCCTGCCCCTCCCCAACTCATTGAGAAGGCAAGCAAAATATCATATTTTAACTTGCATCCCTAGTACTTACTTTACTGTAGATATAGATTCATAGTAACTACTTACAAAATTTTGTTTAATTGAATTGAGTTAAATTGACCTGGCCTATGAACCTAACTATAGTTATAGCTATAATATTTTTCCTGTAGTGATACACAGTCCAAGTTCCAAACAATCAGTTTAAAATCAGAAACTATATGTAAAGTCAATTCCTTCTTACCTGGATTATTATGGAACTTATTATTTAGATTATGAATTATTTAGGCCTATTTACTGCTGCTTTTCTTTTTTCTCTTGCCTACCTATTGTCTTTTTCAATTTGACAAGCATCTTCAGTATGTCCAGGGAAAAAGCAAAGGGATAAAATTTGAAATATTCAGTTCTACATATTAATTTTTTGCAAAAGACTGAAACTGAATGATCACTCTGAATGACTTAGCTATTCTCTGCAAATAAAAATGGTCTAAGACTGTTACAAATAATGAAAGATACTATCCACCTCCAGAGAAAGAACTGGCGGAGTTTTGAATGAAGGTCAAAGCATACTTCTTTTAACTTTATTTTTCTCCAGGGGTTTTTTGGGGGGAGACTTTTTCTTAATATGACTAATATGGAAAATATGTTTTGCATGACTGCACATGTATAACATATCAAATTTCTTGCCTTCTCAGTTGGGGGGGGTGGCAGGAAGAAGGGAGAGAATTTAGAATTCAGCATTTTTTTTAAATGTTAAAATTGTTTTTACATGTAATTGAGAAAAATAATTTTTTTTAAAGAAAGCAAAATAAAAGACAGACTGCTGACTTTAAATAAAGCATTTGTATTAACGGTATATTTCACTTACTTAGTTTATCTCTATTCTCCATTACCATAGATAATTGGGACTTGAAAATAGAATGAATGAGGACATCAGTGTTTTTCCACTGTGTTTTAAGTAGTGTGAGCTTAACTTCATGCCTCTTTATTTTTGAAAATCTGTTAATGCTATTTTCCAATCCTTTCTAACTGCAGCTTCTTAGAAAGTATTCTTTCAAATTCTTTCTGAAGTGTCTCTGTTAGAACTTATTGTTATCTTCCTGTTTAACCAATTCATGAAATCAATATTGTAGTGGATTATAACCATAACTTGCTTTGAAAACCACATTGGTTTTCTAAAGCCTCCCTCTTTTAGTGGTTTCAAGTGTTCCCTGACTTACTTACTTATATATACGCAATTGATGCCAAAGCATTGAAAAGTGAATTAGTTCTTCCTAAGTCTTTTCAAACTGTCACTGTGGCATGTGGTTCCATGAGACGTCAAAACTCACAAGTTAATGAGCTTTAATAATGATTAAATTAATTATTAACAACAAATATATGTGCCTTTTTGTCTTCATAAATTGGCATCTTTATTTCTTTATCTGTACTACATTTCTTAAGCTGTCACTGGGTGATTTAAATGTTATTCCTGATTAAGTTACCTTTTCATAAACACCTGTCTTTTAGTCATTCCAGGGAATGAGTTATTTCTGTCAAGCAGAGAGAAGCAGATGTCATGACTTTTTTTCCAAGCTTCAACAATGACTTCCTGTGTAACCCTGAACAAGTCAAGTTCAGCTTCATGTTATCCCTACCTGAAAAATTCATATTATAAAATATGAAATTCTTGCAGAAAATCCTTATACTGTTGTATAAAGCACTGAAATGAATGGCATTTGAACTAAACAACAGCTGTATTTTGAGAGGCCTCAAAGACATATAATATTTTGTACTTCATATTATATATCATAGTAACCATTTTATTTTCATATCTCACCAATGATTATTTTACACTTCATGTTTTTCATAATTAAAAGAATGTAAAGCTACTTTGTTTCTTCTTTTTATCCCCGCTATCTAATACACTGTTTAGCAGTCAGCAATCAATATTTGTTGAATTAAACTGTTGAATCACGTCATTTTTAGTAAATGGAAAAGTTGTTCATAAATGACCAAGATACCTTGCTCTAGAAATCATGAACTTTCTGTAAATCTTCAGTGTTGTTTCTCATGAAGATCTAATATACTGTATCTACTCTCTTAATATCTAAAACTGTAACTAACTAAAAAGGGAGAAATTTGATGATTGTTTAGCTGAATAATTAACATCAAATGACATGTAAAATAAATAGATGTATGTTTCCCAAAGTGTTTGCCACTGTCATGAATACTATCATGTCCAGTACCAAGGTCCAGTTGGAAGTGGAATTTCCTATAGAAGGTGATGTCTCTTGGATGCTCCTATTTGCAGATGGTATTATACTGTGTACATCAAACCCTAAAACAAAAAAAAGAGACCACCACAATGAAATCCACAATTATCCCCAAAATGATCAACCTAACAGTTCATATAGGAAAAACTAGATGAATGAAAAACATCTGTTGTCTAGACTATGACATTCTGCCTATATGAGGCAGAAGTCAAATTTATTTCTTACTAGTGCCAAGTACAACACTCTGTCTTCCACACCAAAGCCCATTGGTTCCCTTGAAATGTAAAAAGGCCTGGAGGATGGTCTCTAGAATATTGTGTATAGATAATCTTTAGAGGATCTAGGGAAGACTTTGGACAAGAATTGCCCAGGATGAGAAAGCATAGATGGATTGTGATCTGTACCAGTGAAGAAAATACCTATATCAATGAAATCACAGAGTCTTCTATTATAATCCTAATTTTAAATGAGGAAGAACAGTAGGAACAAATTACCTTTAACTAAACAAAATTCATACCATTTTGAACATCATTTTCTATTATGTCATATTATCTCTTTCACATTTTGAGTTCTAGGATTAATTAGCTTTGTTCAACAGCTCTCACTGTAAGACACTTCTACTATGTTATCCCTGTACTGTCTGTCAGAGAAATCTCAAAAATGTAACATAAATAGATGCTACTAAAAAAGAGTTATCCTTTAAGGCATCTGAAATTCAGCATATCCAAAACAGAACTCCTTATCTTTCCAAAATGGAGGGACCTACCCTCTTCTCTAATTTTATTTCTGTTGAAGCATTTTCATCTTTATAGTCACGCCTGATTCAAAACCTCAGTCATCCTCAACTTTTTAATCTCTTTTCTTCCAAATCCAATCAGTTGCCACTTCCTAATGATTCTATCTCTTTATCTCACATCTGTCACTTTTTCCCACTCAAACTGCCCCCACTTAAGGTCAGGTCCTCATCTCTTCTCAGTGGGACAGATTCATTTAATTCCTTGCCTCCAGCTTCTCTTCAGTCTATCCTCCCTGCAACTGCCCAATTGATATTCCTAAATCTTAGGTCTTACCATGTCACTCCCCTTCTCAACAAATTCCAGTGACTACTTTTCTCTAAGATAAAATGTGAACTCCTCTGACTAACTCTTAGAGTCCTTCATAGTCTGGCTCCAGATTTCCTTTCTGGACTTACTGCATATTACTATCTTTCAGATGTCCTACATTCAGCCCAAACTGACCTATTTACTTTCCCCTGGACACTATTCCATCTCCTAACTTCACACTTTTATACAGGCTGCCCCTAAATCTGGAATGTGCTGTCTCCTCAGATCTGCTATATAGAAGTTCTAGCTTCCTTCAAGGCTCTGCTCAGGTGTCACTTCTTAGAGGAAGCCTGTCTCTGTTCTCCCAATGGCTTGTAACCTCTTCCAAAAATTATTTTGTATATTATTTTATATTGAATTTTCCATGTACAGGAATATACAAATTCCTTGAGGGCAGAAACTGTTTTACTTTTGTGTTTATATCCCCAGAATCTAGCAATCCCTAGTAGAATTAGAAACAGTAGGAATTTAATAAATGCTTGTTGAATTAAATTGAAGAGTTTCTTTAGATTTTAGCTGTAGGAATCACATTTTTTCTACAATAATAGTCTTTAAGAAGTCATGGGAACCAATTGTGACAGCATAGCCATAAAGATGATCATTAATCTGGATTAGCCTTTATCTGGAATTTAGTACCAACTTCTAAAACTTTCTGCTTTTTCCCCATTAGCTAGGAGAGTTGTTTGTTTTTAGCAATTCTTCAGATTAGAATACCAATAAAAATTAAAGGATTCTTAATAGATGTAATACATTTAAGACTTTGTGCTCAGGATTTCTTTTTTATATGTTTCAGTAATGATGTGTGAAGAGCAGCAGTTTAATTTGCTTTTCACACACTCATTTAATCTGATAGAAAAAAGATTGTTTCACATGAAAGAAAATTAACTGAACTAGCAAGGAAGATTTAAGGGAGTGATTATATCTAATGTTGGTCTGGCATTAAAATTTTCTAGTAGGGCAGCACAATTGTTTAATTGGGAAACTTAATGGCAGCTGGAAAACCTCAGCGCTTGTGTTAGCAAGCTGGAGTGATTTGCTATATTACCAACTTGTCAAGACTGACTTTCCACTTAAAGGACCCTTATGTTTTTAATAACACAATTGATACCTTCTGATGTTAACCTTGGAACAGGAGACTAATACATTGAGCATAGTCAATGGAAGGTTTTATTGTCCATAGATGTATTAGTATTTCCTTGTTTTCTGTAAGCCAATTCCAGATGAAATGCTTCATCAAGTCCTGCCACAACAGGAGCCCCCAGCTAGCCAAAAGTAAGTGTTTCTTTCCCAACATAAGAAGGGCATTGAGTAAATTCAGCTTCTAAAGTCAAGGCTCCCAAATCATTGCCACACTATTACCAGCCAAGAGCAAATCTAGGACACCGCTGTTTCAGAGAGCATGCAACCTCTATATTGGCCAAAAGTAAAATCTCAGAGAGTCAACTGATGTCTTTGCATGTATTGCTAACTAATGTGTAGAAATTTTTTTAAGTTCACTTTTTCTTTATTCTTCTGTCTTTTTTACCCATCTTCCCTCATTGTAGCAAATTAGACGGCCGGATGAAAGCAAAGGAGTTGCTAGTAGAGTTGGATCCCTCAAAGTAAATATGTTTCTGACATTTTGGGGCAAAATTTTGTCTATAGCCTACACTTCCTTCTTCCTTTTGGGAGGGTGGGATGGGTGGGAGGGGGCTTTTTCCATTTTCCACCATCCCATTTGTTTGTTTGTTTTTTTATTTCAATATTTTTATTGGCTGTTGGGTCATATTATTTTTTTTTTCAGCTACACATAAGAGCAACCAGCTGAAGGCAAGCCACCAAATAACTAGCTTTGAAATGGCACCAAAAACAAAATGGAGCAACAGCCTCCTTCAAGGTGCCTATAATTTGGGGCTCTAGATTAAACCGTTCCTCTGATTGATGTCACTGTATGTTTAAGTGCCTGTTACACAGAAAACTAATTGATTCATTTTCTGAACATGTTCTCCCCCTTTTTCTTTTTTGGCAAAAAGTATTTATATATTTCCATACTCTTGCTAATTTTAGTTCTCTTCCACAAACACAATTAGTATAATGGTAAAGAGCTTCATTTAATATTTGTATGCTTAGTTACAAAGAAAAAGGGGTAATTTACAACACTAATAAAAATTATTTCACCATTTAGCTTATAGTTTTTAAACATACTGCCCCTTTTATTTGAATCTTTTAAAATATAGTATTATAGTGGTCAACAAAAACAATCTCACTTCAAAATAGTTACCATTTGAGTGTGATCTTTTAATAGGCAACTTAAAGTTTCTTACCTAATGGTACAGTTTTGCCAAACCCTTCCCTTTCTATTTGGTTAATTGACATCAGGCACTCACTACTACCATTTAGGCTTAGTACAAAAGCAAAAGAAATTCTCATCCTTAAGAAACACTTTCCAAGGTAGCCAAGAGTCACTTCTACTGCTGCCACCAAAAATGTTAGGTAATGATTTTGTAGAATTTAAAATGTATATAAAAAGCATACATTTCTAAGGATCAAACTTTACCTTCTGCCCCACCCTCATTTGCTCTTATAATATATATATGTTTATCGGTTTAGTCCACATGCCAAAATAATTCATTATAATAAGACTGTAATGACAAAATCCAGAAGCCAATTGCAGCCTAATTTTAAGCATTTCAGTATTTCACCTTTTTCTCTCCTCACCTTATTTCCTTCTAGCAATTTAAGAAACACTAATTTCTGCCCCTTGTTCCTTCCCTGCCTTCTTAGTTTGATGTTCATTTAATTTTTCTTTTAATTTCCTTTTTGGTGTGTGTGTGTGTATGTGTCTCCTCTGTTTCAGGACAAGCCATCCTCTTTGTTCTCTAACACTGCTATACAGCGGGCAACTCTTGTGAAAATGTTATTTCACCGAGCACAAATAGTGGGGATGGGAATGTGTAATTATAGCATATTTCAGAAACAAAGCCATTTAAAATGATTCCATTAGAAAAATGAAAGTTTGTGTGTCACAATGATGCACTTAGAACATTCCTCACTGTCTATCTGTGAGGTTACTTTTTTATTCTTTTTATTTTGGGGAAAATGAGCCAGTACAAACTTTTACTTTGGGTCACTCCTAAAATTTAAGTGAAAAAAAAAAAACAGTGTATGTATGAGAGACCTTTATTGAAATTACTGTTGGTGACTTGATGAGATTTCATGGAAGGGAAAGATAGCCTCAGTAGTTCCAATAGCATTTACTGTACACTGAATATTGAGTGTGTTTGTGTGTGTGTGTGTGTGTGTGTGTGTGTGTGTGTGTGTGTGTAGTTCTGGATTCAGCTTTTAATGTATTGGACACTAATTTATAAGTGTATGTTTACTGATATTTTCATGTATATACAGCGTGAATATGTATATACATATATGTGTATTTGACAACAAAAGATGTAGGGTCCAACCAATTTATTATTGTAATATGAATGTGCCTACTTACAACAGTATGTTTTGGAAGGAAAAGGCAAAGTTATCTAACACTCAAAAATCTTCATCTCTTCCCTCTTAAAAAAATAGAAAATGTAAAAGAGTAAGTACCTGGGAAATTATTTGACTAGTTATTATATTTATTTCCCTTTCATTTCTCCTGAGGGCAAAGCTTCTCATAATTAAACAAAATGAAATGTTGGTCTCCAAATTATTGGTTTACTGAGCATGTATGCTTGTGTTGTACAAAAGAACTTTGATGTCATAAAATGTTTCGCCAAAGGCAGTGAGAAATGTGTAATACTGTGATCTTATCATGAAAAGAAAAGAAAAAGAAAAAATTGCAAATAGAACAAGTTGCTTTTTCAATTCATTTTCTGATGTTTACATGTAGCTCCATCGAAAGCTGGAGGAGCTCAGAGATCACCTAGAAGGCAGTGTGAAAGGATACTCTCTCAGAGTAAATGTACGATTTCACTCGGTGATTTTTTTTCTAACCTTCCGCTGGCTGGTAACACCAAATCTAATTGGTTTGTCCTTTCATCTCCATATTTTTCCTTTCTCTCTCTTCCTCCCTCTCTCTTTCTTTCTTTTATAGCTGGGGTTTCATGCTAACATATATGAAATAAAGTCAAAATTGTGAGGGTTTAAAAGACTCCTTATACCACACTGACCAATACTGGGGTTGGTTTGATAACTTTTAAACCAATTGCTAAGTACAAAGTTCCCTGCTCAAAATCAAACAATTATTTAACTTGCTGGGAATCACCTTTTATGAGACTTCATTTTGAAGTTTTTCCATCAAACTATCTTCCACTTCTCATTAAAAAATATTAAGCAGAATTTTAAATTAAGGGCTGGTTCAGGCAAATGAAGCCTTGATGCTTCTCAAGCTTGGTCTGTGTGGGAGATTAATGTGCTCCATGTCAGTCATTAGGAAAAATAATAAGTGCCAGGGTGAGATCATAGATAAATTGGCAAAGGGATTATTCCACAATCTAATAGAGTAACTTAACAAACTTTTGAACTCACATATTTTAAAAATAATTTTGCAGTTTTTTTCAATTAAAAATAACCAAATCTAAATGAAGTAATTACATCTTAAACAGACTCATAAAGCATCATGAAAACATTTGACATTGTATAATGTTGTGCCTAAAACATCATTTTGGAGGAAGTTGACCACAAAGCAAAGCACATAGTAGGTATTTAATTTTTCACATCTCCTAGCTCTAATACATCTTTTGTACATGGCATATTTTCATGACAATAAAGTGGATGTTAGACACAAAATATTTATGAGCATTCTTGGCGTACTTGGCCCTACCCCCCAATTTGTAATTTTTTTAATAAATATATCAAACTTCTCAACTCACATTTTTTAGAATAACTTGGAGATATCCTGTAATTAAAAATAGGGTGGTCTTTTAAATAGTATGTGATGTGGACTTAGAGAAAGGTTGCATGTTATAGTTGGTAGACAGCAAAGGTCAAAGCCAGGAAGCCCTGGGTTCATAGCCTACCTCTGCCACATACTGGCTGCCTGACTCTGGGCAAATCACTTGTCCTCTCAGTGCTCAGAGTTCTTGAAGACCACATACTGCAGAACAGGTGCCAGGCTTAATGAGCAGTTGTTTCCTCACTCAGGATTTCTCTATACCAATGAAATTGCAGGTCCAGTTTTTATTCCTATGAAATAGATTTAGCAGACAAGAGTATGATATAATATAGTTTTTTTAAAAAAAAGTATATATCTTTTCACCTTAAATTCTGTTCCTGGAGCTTCAAAGAGTAGAACCTGTGAATCTTAGTTCTTTATTTTACTTCTCCCATTGATTCTTAGCACTAATATATCCTAGTATCATAACAGTTTTGAAACAGTCAAAATGGAGTCAAATATTATGGTAGTTTCCTTGTTTCATTGGGTTACTTAGTCCAGCTTCCAAGTAGATAAGAAAGTCATGTATTTTTCTAGTCGAGATCCCTGAATCCATATCTCTGAAATGTATAATTCAAATGACTTTTTAGATATCCAGAGATATTAATTACATGGATTTCATTTTTCCATCTCATTCTACTGAACCAGAGAGTTGTCTTCCAAGAAAATTCCAGAATCTCGCAGGTCCTCCATATCTCAGTCTGTACTCCATTAGAAAATACTTAGTATAAATTTATTCCCTTTTACATCAGTCTCATCCTTGCATATAAAGAGATCAGAAATTTATGCTAAAGTAAAAATTTTAAGAACATGAATTAACTTATTTTTAGTTCTATGCCTTCTTTATAAGAGGTGTAAAAATAGTATTCTTTTTTTGTCTCAGGGAAAGACAATAGAACTATTCTTAGAGAATCAAAACAAAAGTATTTTCTGTTTCCTCGTTCTGTTACAGTCATGAGATTATAACCACATTATCTCTAGATTTCTCTTCATTTTGTCAGCTATGTTATTTAATGTTTGCTCACACAACCATCTTCATCTTTTTTTGACATTTCGTCGGACAGCACTTTGCCCATAAGGTTTCCTTATGAAGTGACACTGAATATTAGGTGTTTCCATCCATAAGTTCCATAGAGTAGTGTATAGAAAAGGAAAGACTAAAATGCAACCCACTGCCTCCAACAGATAGCTTTCCTAATAAACCCAATAAAAGGAAAGATGCAAATTGCATGGGTAGTCCAGGCTCCTTCACTTCTTGATTGATCTTGCCCTAAAACCCCTTTAGAGGTACTGTTTTTAATGAATAATATGCCTTTCAGACAGAAAAAAAGCTTGCACAAATTGATTCAGATTTCTTCTCATCAGTGGTGCCCCTTGAAAAAAATTTTCCAAAATTAAGTTGGCACATAACAGCTGTTTTCATTTTTTCATAAAGGACTAGATTCATTGCAGAGACCATGTATAAAAAGAAGCATTGTTCTGGATTTTATGTATTTAAAGAAATGCCATGAATACTCAGTAAGATAGAAAATTGAGGACAGATGGGTTTGGTTTATCATTTTTTTCTTTTTTTTTTTAGGTGAGGGAAATGAGAGAGAGGCCTCTTTCTTCATACCAGTTTGTGGAAATAATTTTACTAAAATCCTAACATTTTCTCACCTGACAGTTTCTAGAATACATTCATCTTGTTTTGAGGAAAGGGAGGTGGGGAGGAAAGCTAAGGAATAGAATTCTCACTAATGAAGTCATTGGAACTCTTAAATTTCTTCCTGTAGAGGTTTTCTTTTTGGACAAACAAAATTATTGGGACCCTGTAATCTCACCAATGAAAGTAACATGTACGTTACCCTTTTCCGTACACTTTAAATAGTAAAAGCATATTAAACGTGACTTAATTTTAATCATTTTATTTAATTATCACAAAAGGGATAGCATTTTTTGATGCCAAAGTGCTTGCAATTTAGTTAATGAGAAAAGAATTCCAGATTCCTGGAATGGAAGTGTAGTAAGATACATAACTATAAGAGAAAGATTCCAAGCAGAGGAAAAAATAATTCTCTTTTTTACCAAAAACAGAGACATAATTGAGAGAATATTAAAACTACTATAGATGCCAAAGAAATATTGTAAAAAATGTGGAGTAAAGAATTAGAATGACATTTAATTTAGACGGTTAAAGGTAATAATCTGATTGAGAAATACAATGTCACAGAGATTTGTCAAATGAAAATTAGTTAGAAAGTAGTCACCCAAAGATTTGGAGTATAATTATAACTAATAGATAGCTAAATGCACAATTTTAAAAAGGAAGAGGCTTCTATTATAATATACCTAGTTCAGGTGTCAGATGAGGAAATGGAACATTTTGTACTCTTATTTTCTTCATTCTGTATAACTTGAAAAGATTCCATCTTGTTACAAATAGTTCACTCCTGGCCCATGGTATTTAGTAATAAGGTTTATTTTTACTAAAAACAGCCTCAAGAAAGAAAAAAAGATTTTTTTTTTAAAAAAAGGATGGCTTGTTAAGACTGATAATTAGAATTTAATAAATAAATTTTAGGAAATAATTATGTGTCAGGGCTGTGATAGCTGTTTATTACTATACTCTCTTAAAACAAAGATGAGGAATTATTTTAGGTTAATAAAAGGAGTTACAGCTTGAAACAAGAACAGACTCACAGTAGATATTAAAGAAAATATTTGAAGTGAATTAGAGTGGTACAATTTACCAGTGGACATATTTTTGAAAAGTAATTTGACATGTTCAGGAATGGAGTTATAGAAAGCCCTGGTATAGGGTTCATTTGAAGGATAATTCAGTAGTAGTGCAGGTGATTTGTTAATTCACCCTAGAGGTTTGTTATTTAATGTAGAGGTATTTAGTCTAGCATAATTATGTTCTATATTATTTAGGATGCCCAAACAGCTATTGTCTTTTAATTTATGAACATTCTTTGTGTGTTTTTTTTATTTATCATCTGTTTACATATATAATACAGGTACAGATTACTGTACTAAAATGTCCAGAACTAAAATGATTATGAATAGAAGTGGTGAAATCACCTTCCTTCCAGAATCTAGAGCTTTTAAAACAGAATTACTCATAGATGTGGGATGTGTTCTGATCAATCATGCTGGGAGATTAACATTTTAGACTTGTTAACCTGTCCATGTGACTGTATATTTTTTGTCTTTCCTTTTTCTACCATTTTGTCCCTCAAACATGAAATTAGTCTTATACTTTTCATCTATTTGTTCTTTGTTATTGGGGTCCCATTTGGGGTTTTCCTTCTCTTGAGTCAAGAATGTAAAAGTAAACTCTATTTCTAGTCACTAATTTAAAGAGCCAATTATTAGGAAAGTGATAAATTAATACATATTTTGTTTTATAAGTACTTTTGTTTTATACATTGAATGTTTTGTTTGTTATTGAATTCTTTTGTTATAAAGAAAGCTGTTTCCCCTTAGGAAACATTTGTTTCTCTTTTGAATTCTTGTAAATTCTCTATTATGACTTCACCATCAATCATAATCCTTCATTCATGATATAATTGCTACTTAGCAAAAATATAGCAATATAACCACGATATAAACATATCATAGTTTAATATGTGCACCTGAAAAGGTATCAAGGCGTCTCGGCTGCAGGCCTGCACAATACAGGCCACTTGCAGCTCACCAAAGGATTTTGGCTACAAAAAATGTAGGATTGCCACTGCCCACTGACCTGTTTGTCACGTGGCCTGTGGCAACCAACCATCATCAATCTGTTTCTAGTATAACCTATCTGCAGCCTGAAGTTTAGCCTATTTTAATTCTGACCCCTACCTACTGCCAAGTTGTGCTGATAGGCTGTATTGGGAAATATCCCAGTTTGATTGAGGGATTGCTCCTAAGCAGTTGTAACATTGCAGCTTAATTGTATGGGAAACACAAACTGTTATTCTTGGTGAAAATCTTTCCACCCCACTAACTATTTACCTAACTTTTCACATTTTTTAGACAATCTTAAAATGCCTCTTAATTCTTATGTGGTGTCATTTCACTTTTATTTTTAATGAGCCTTTTTTTATTGGATTATTCAAAATGTTTAATTTGGTTTAATATTGTGTATGAAAAAAAGACGGCATAGTGTCTTAGAGAAATAGTTTCAGTCAGAGAAGGCCTGGATTCAAATCCTACCTGTACCACCAACAGGCTGTTTCTCTAGGTAACTCACTTAATCTCTCAGTGCCCTAGGCAACTCTCTAAGAGTATAAATTGCAGAGTTGCAGAAAAGGACAGTTGCTGTTCTACACTGGTTTTGGGGTGGGCTTGGGGGGCCCTCACAGGAGATCCGTGTACTAGTGAAGTCCCAGGTCTGGACCAAATACATCAATCTCATCATTGTTATCAATATAAACAGTTTTTATTTCACATTATGAGTGCTTTGAAAGGAAGTACATAACTATGTAAATGATGAATGAATGTTAGATTTGACTCATTAGAATACTAACAACCCTACTGTTTTCCACAAGTGAATTCCCTGAATGTTTAAGGTTAATCGGTATTATTCTGAGATGTAACAATCATACTTTTATGCAAAATAATGAATTTCTTTTTATTCTGGAATTAGGAACAGAAAATTCTCATCTAAAACTCATAAAACCACTTACAATAATGACATTTGCCTAAAGCAGCATTCTGTATGCTGGTACTCTATAAAGGTGTTTATTGCTCACAGATCCAAAATTTTCTTCTCAGAACTGACTTTAATATAATGAAAGATAATACAGCATTTCTTTGACAAACAGATCTCTTTAGTAAGAGAAAATGGAGTAGAGAAATACTAAAACTGGAGTGCTATCAGCCAAACTTTTTAATAAGTTTTTTCAAAATTTTCTGTCTTCTATCAGCCCTTCAGATAATGAAAACAGGGACACAACAATTGGAGAGAGAGCAGTGATTTAGAGATACAGTCATGCTTTTCTGCAAAATGATAAAATTCATCTTATTCTGAGTTTGCCTTATAATAAAGAAAAATAGATTATATAGCTTTGTTAAAAAAGCATTATTTGTCGCTACATTTTTTTAGAAAGTGAAAAGTACTTCCCCAAACCACTGAATAACACTGACATTATCAGACCTCCTTTCCTTAGGATTATATTTATACTTGTTACAGCCTTCTAACCATTATATAAAAGTTGTGAATTGATCTACCTAATATCCCTTGAGCTTTCTCCTAATTGTGTTACCCTTCTAAGGTTGGAGAGACAGAACAGAATCAGATAATAGTATTTCCAGTTCCTAATAGAAACTCATTATATCTCCTATATTGTCATTCCTCCTAAATTTATACATTTTGGATTGTTATTCCAAATTTGTAGCTAGAAGATTGCAAACATTCTTTTTATAAAAAGAAGTATTTCTAGTTGTGTCTGCCTTCATTAAAAACTGAGATCATGTGATGATGCAATGCACAATTTAAGTGAAGGACAAAACAGAGCCTTTGGTTTTGAACTTGGAATGAATTTGGCCTTGCAGAATCTACTAAAGAGATTAAATGAAAATGAAGAAAAGCAAAATGGATCTGGTAAAAAAAGCTTTTGTGTTCAAATTATGAATCTATTTGGAAATGTGTGTACAATGATGTTGCCGTTGGGTGATATTTTTTTGTATAATTTTGGAAGTTCACTAATCCTGAAAATAGACAATTTAGAGGAAGACAAAAGATCAGAATGGGATGGTTTGGGCATCCTGGGAAGAGGATGGCATTAAGATATTGAAGAGTCACTCAATAAATAATCTTAAATGCAATTTTGAACTAATAATAATCAGTGTGGCATAGCAGGAAAAAGTAATCCCAACGTGCTATATTGCCCAAATAAGCACATTTCCTCCAGGTTCTGGGCAGAGGAGAGACATCCCCTTTAATTTGTTTTACTTACTTTTTTAGCCAGGTATTTTCAAGAAAAGATTCCACTTCAGATGGCTTGAGACCTGGGATATTTTCAAACTAAAATGTCTTTTTATAACAACTACGGAAATCCCTAGATGGTGTTGGAACCATCTAAACATCTGAGACCCTTACTATGCCATCTTTCCTTTTTAACAGTGTTTTCTTTTCCTCACTGCACAACCAGGCTCGGCTTCCCTCGTGCTCATCTACCTATAGTGTTTCTGAGGTATATTCTGCACGTGTTTTATTACACAGTCAACAACATGCTCGCCCTCACTGTTATTTTTTTAAATTTTATTTTCCCGTTGCCTTAATTTATTTTGCCTTGCACTTTGCACAACCTGCCTGGAAAGGGAGGGAGAACCAAAACAGAGTTGTCTTTTTGGGGGGGAACATGAGAGAGTATGTAGGATTGTCTTATCTACCATACTGGCACAGTGTTCAGTTTGACTTTTGGGGGCCATTATTTTATCCCTCTAGGATTGCTAAAATCTGAAAACTCATATACATATACATACACACACACACATATATGTATGTGCCTGTTACTACCATGTAAAACCCTCCCAAGGTTGCTTTACATCAGGTCACTTATTACTAAGGGAGGCAGTGTGGAGGGAGCAGTGGAAAGAGCCAGGCCTAGAATTAAATCCTGATTCTGCCTCCTTATCCTCTGTGTGACCTGGAACAAGCCACTTAACCTCTCTGAGCCTCAGTTGTCCTATTTGTAAAATGAGAGGGGTGGGCAAAACAGCCCCTAAGTCCCCTTTCTGTTCTAAATCTGTGATCTTGTAGCAGAGATTCCAAATTGTAGACTTAAATAGTTTTGTTGATTCTCCCTATCTACTTACATAGTTGAAACATAGGACTCTAAAATTCATTATTAACAAAAGATTTAAAGTGAAATTACCATTTCTTCTTCCTTTTCAAGAGAAAATAGCAAAGATTTGCCACCATTTTTCCTTAAACTACAACAAAACCAATTCAGTTATTCAACAAAGCCATTTTTCCAGTATATTTGTTGTACTAAGATTCTGACAATCAGAAAGGCCTGTCACTCTTTTAATAAAATACTTTAGATTGAGATTTGAGCTGTTCTCTTTGCCCTTTCAGGAGAAAAATATCTCATTCCTCTCACGTTCCTCAACAGTATAAATAGATTTTTTTTCTTCTAAAAGGGTTAATTGAAATCTCATCACCAGACTTGCATAACCTTTTGATCCTACTTTTCAAAGCAAGAACAGTGGTAAGTAGTAGAATGACAACAACATGTTTAGCTCAAAATGTGATTAGAAAAGTTACTTTTACTATCAGGGTGGTAATTTCAAAATATTAGCTTATGATTGTACAGACATAGGACATTTTTACATTAGCTATATGCTACCTCAGGCAGGGCAACATATGAGGTCTATTCAGTTCTTACTATAAAAATGTTATCACAGGCTAGTTATCACACACACAAACACACACCAGGTTATCAGATTGCAGGTATAATTTTACCTGTAAAATTTTCAGAACCACCATGTAGAATATCACCTTTTGACTTGTAAATTGAAGAAAACAGATCTGAAAGCAATTAAGAAAGAATGAATCTATAGTCTTATTACTGAAATTGAAGGAGCCAGATATGAAAACAATTAGAAGGGTCTAAAACTAGAGTCTTTCTGTGGTATTTACTGAGTCATTTCTAATTACTGCCATTTTTTTTATTTGCAAGCTATATACCTTTCTTAGTTTTTTTCTTAGAATTGGTTTTTAAGAGAATTAATTTTTATTGAACCTAATCTTTGTAGAAAAAAGGAAAATCATGACGAAAATGAATAAATAATGACTTCAGTCAAGAACATTGATAGAGAAGTTTGATACCATCTCATCACTGCATTTTTCACAGGATACTTCATTTCGTAATTTGCCCCTCATGTAAGTTCTCAGTGTAAAGAATAAATAAATTTTTTCACCCTGTCACCTCATCTCAGCAATTTACCATTTCCTGGTATAAGAGGTACAGCAGTGGTACCATCTCCAATATCCCATAGCACCCTCAAGATATTATCTTCTCTATGATAGTATATATATGAGATATCTAAGGTTGTAATGTGGAACTGATCTCTGAGGCATTACTGCTTGACAAAACATTTGTTCCAAGGCACTCAGCACCTGAGTGTATTATAATGGTCTCTGACTTGAATTTATCCCATGTAGTTTTATTTTATGATGACACAAGGACTTTCCTAATTTGTCATGAAAGTTTTTTCTATCACCTGTGTTGATCCTTTTTTTTTCAGTTAAAACCCACGAAGCTATAGAATATAGATTCCATAGTTGATGTTTATATTTAATTTGTGATGCTTTTATAACTAGGGTCCTGAAATGACAGTTCAGAGATTCCCAGTGTCTAATATTCATTGTACAAAAACAAGACCAGGAGTAAAAACCTCAGAAATATCTTTCATTAAATTGCACAAAATATCTTAAACATATAAATCTTCTAGTTCAAAAAAATCTAAACCTTAAAGCAATATAAATAAAATCTCCCAATTCCAAAGAATTTTGTTTTGTGCAAGTCATATATTTAATAATGCAAAACTGTATTTTTTTGGTCTCAAGGAGCTTACATTCTATTAGAAGGACAGATAACTCTAATATACGTTGCTGTGTGCCAAGGTACCGAGGAGAGGGAGGAGAGATTAGAGAAAGGAAGGAACTAACTAGACATGTCAGGAAAGGCTTCACGAAGGAGATGCCATCTGAATGGATTCCGAGCAAGTCAAAAGTATAAAGTTAGAATCTACCCTAGGATAGTCTCTAAAATGCACAAAATAGTTAAAAAAAAAAAAGTCAGATGAGCATGTATAGGATTTATTAAGTGCTTACTATGTGCAAACTCTGCACTAAATGCTAAGAATACAGATATAAAAGACTAACAGTCTCTTCCCAGATAACACACAGTGAAGAGTTGTAATATCTGAGGAGGGAAATTATGGTTTGGAAAATCACAGGGATAGTGAGTGAAGCCACATGGGAACAGACTGCTGCCTTTTCCAGTTTCAGTGGCATTGTTGATTTAAATTTATTTTTAGTACTGGAAAGTAGGTAGAGGCAAAGACAGCCTAGCAGCAGGGCAAACGACAAGAAGATACAAAGTGTGACTGCAGTCAGCTTAGACATAGTGAGCTATGTTAGGTAAGTGTAGGATCCTGGATGAAGTTCCAGAGCTAAAGTATAAAGTCCACCAGGACATGTTCTCTGGTTTGGAGAGTATAGCAACAGAGGGGATAATAAGAAGATAGATCATAGTTCATTATGTTAGAAGGGAAATAGTTTGAGGAAAATGGATGGAAAGATAGATTTGAGTCAGAATGTGAAAGGAGGAAACCTAAAGAGTGGGAGAGATTGAAGATGGAAGAATCAGTGGAAATGAAGAAGATTCCAAAGCAGATTAGAGAAGGAAAGGAACAAGGACAAAAGAGAAGAGCCTTGGCAAGGAGTATAGCAAACTTTGGAAACTAGAGTGATAAAGAAAAAGTTGTGAATGGAGAGATGAAAGAATGAACAAACTGCATTGAAGAAGCTCATATGGAAACAAACACTTGAAGTAAAAGGAAAACCATTTTAGGGACTGTGCTAATGAGGCAGAGAGGAATAAAAAGATTGCCATGGATTGGAAAGACCTAATGGTAGTGGAGGAGGAGAAAGAGTTTGTACTGGATTCAGTCTGTGAGTCTTGGAGACTCCCTCCAGTATCTCTCAGCAATTAAAAAGAAATAAAACAACTGGCATAGCGTTCCTTCCCTATAAAAGAATTTATTGAGAACCTAATATATTCCTTGAAGTCAGATAATATATACACCGTAATTTATGAGCAAGGAGGAGATCACTCAATATAAGCTTATATAGAAGGTGCCACTTGAGCTGAACTTTGAAGGAAGTTAGGAATACTAATGGGCAGAAATGAAGAAACAGGCAGTTAACAAGCATTTTTTAAGCAGCGCTATGTTAACTTAAGGGAGTGCAAAAAATAAAGGCAAAAAAGAAGCCTCTGTCCTCAGAGATCCCTCATTTAAAAGGGAGAAACAACATGCAAAAAAAGCTATGTACATACAAGATACATGCAGGATAGATGGAATGTAATCTCAGAGGGAAGTGAAGGGAACTGGGAAAGACTACTTCAGAAGATGGGATTTGGCTAAATCTTAAAAGAAGCCAGAAGGGAGAGGTGAGAAGGGACAGCATTCCAGTCATCCAGGCAAGTAGTGAAAAGACACAAGAGTTGAGAGATGACTGTCGTATAGAGCAAACAGCAAGAAGGCCACTGCTGATGGATCATAAAATACATGGAGAGAAGCAAAATGTACCAGACAAAAAAAGAACTTTAAATACTAAACAAAAGATTTTGTATTTGATCCTGGGGCAATAGGAAGTATGTTGGGAATTCAACTCATATGTCCTGAGATTTCTCATAGGATAATTCTTATACCTTTGGACTATTTGACTGGAGGTCAGTAAATCAAGAGGCAAAACTGAAAGGTAAAAAGTTTAATTGGCATCAGCTGATGAACAGTTGCCAGGTGGATAGCCTTGCCCCCAAAGGATCAAATTTACACAGGTAAATAGGTTTTTACACAGTCTGAGACTTGTGTCAAGAAGAGTTCAGTTAGCCTAATGTGTGAGATTGCTTATCCACTTTTGTTATTTGGGAGGTAGAGTAAGAAGGACAAGATGGCAGGCAGTTTTGGAGAGAATGTGTTAACTGAAGTCTTAGGAGTTACCTAAGACCAGGTCTGTTCCAAATGAGTTCATGTTTCTATATCGTTAGTTTGATCAAAATGTCCTCTTTGGGCAGTAAATCTTTAAGCTAGCAGAGACCTCCCGTCAGAGTAGGATTATTCAGGCTAAAAATCTTTGCAGCCTAAGGGTCTCAATTGACGTAAGGACTGTAACTCTGTTTCTCTGACTTCTAAGGTTACTTTTTCTGGAGATCGTCTACTTCTCAAGTAAATAACAGGCATGCATGATATGTTTGGGGAGTAACAAGAAAACTAGTTGGGTTGAAACAGTGCATGGAGGCATATAATGTGCTGTTCAACTGGATGATAGGCTGATGCAATGTTAGGAATTTTTTTTAATGTAACCCCTTGAACAGGACCTTTGACATTACTTATCTTGACAAATGATTGTAAAGATACTAAAAATTCCATTGATAGTGAAAACAAAAGTATTTTAGTCTTTTTTCCTCCATTATGTCAGTCATCTCCTTTAATTTACAACATTGAGAAAGTGAAGTAATCTCAATTTATCACAGTGTTAATCGTCATGTATCACAATGGCTGCACCTATTGCATTAACAAAACAAAATAAAAAATAAGTCTGCAGAAAAAGGGAATCTGACTAATGACCAATGATTTAGTGTCAGGCAATCTATAATTGTCCTTTCTGGGGGAGTCTTACTCAGCACTTACTACAGGATGTTGTAAAATGACACCTTAAGAAATACCATTCTAGCTGGTGTTCTGGGATGATTTGGCATTCAGTTCTATGTCTTAATATATGATAGAGAAACTTTCTCACAGTATAGGAGACTGAAGGAACTGAACCTCTCGTTTCTTTAGTATAGTGTGCTAGACTTTTTATCTGTCTTTCACTTACTTGTATAGGTATATGTTCTAACTCTTGAAACATAACCTAAGAGGGGACATCTAATTTTTAAAAATAGAGAAAAGCATCCCTTAACATAGTTTTTTATTGTTATTATTTTATAAAGATGACATCAGTGGGTACATGTAGCCATGCATGTACATGTGCTTCATGATTGTGGCCCATTGATTTTGGCCCAGCCCTTAAAAATTGTCTTCATATTTGGGGCTCATAAAATCATATGAAATAAAGATGTTGCATGAATAGTATGACACAAAGTGTCATACCTTTCCAAAGGGGTTAATCCTTTTAAGTCATACAAAAAAAAAAAAGAAAATTCCTCTAAAGTCCTAAATGTTCCTCTATCTTATATCAATATTCAGTCACATAAGGTTCATTTTTAAAAGGTAATTTAACATACTGATTTAGAACTTCCTTTGTTCAGCCAGAACCAGATTTACCCAAATCTGTCCACTGACAATTTTGTTTAAAACTGTAATACAAGATGGAACATGACATATGCCATAAGAGAAGTACTACTGGAGTCCAGAGGACAGAAAGATTTCTTTTGGTTGGAACATCAGGGAAGGCAAAGATGGGGAGAAAAGGTAGTCCACTGAGAAGTGACACCAGTGAATGACAGCTTAAGTTGAACTGGATACAGTTCAACTACATATGAAAGGAGGCAAGTAGGTAATACAGCCCAAAAATGTCTATGATTTGGAATTCAGAGGCCCTGTGTTAAAAATCCCAGTTCTGCCACTTAATGCCTTTTTGACTTTGGGCATATCACTCAGCCTTCCAGCTTTCAGTTTCCTCCTCTGTAAAATGAAGGTGATATTTGCAGTACTTCCATCTCAGAACTATTATATTAAATGACATAATGTATATAAAATGCTTTGCAAATCTTGAAATAGTAGGTAAAAGATCATATTAATTTGAATCTCTTTTGCAGTTCTCAGAGTTGTTACTGAGTCATTTCAGTTATGTCTGACTCTCCGTGACCCCATTTAGGGTTTTCTTGGCAAAGAGACTGGAGTGGTTTCTCCAGCTCATTTTTTGCAGATGATGGAACTAAGACAAACTGGGCTAAGTGATTTTACCTAGAGTCAGACAGCTAGTAAATGTCTAAGGTCAGATTTGAACTCAGGTCCTCCTGACTCCAGGGACAGCATGCTATCTACTGTGCCACCTAGCTGCCCTGCAATTCCGTATACATAATGTAGATAATAAAAATTTGGTGATTAATCAGATTAAATAAAAATTAATTGGTTAGGACTGAGAGCTAAATCTTATAAGTGTTAGATACAGAGTACAGAGATTTGTCAAGTTTTCTGAAGGATCAGTTGTTGATCTAGAGCTAGACCAATAGTTTTGATACTCTAATCCTGCATACATGTTATCCTTACTAATTGGCTTCCATGCTATATCACCCCCTACATTAAGCTATTTTCTTTTCTTGCTAAATTTTAATTGAGGGTACAGCCAATGGCAAATACTTCTTCATCCTAGTATCTCAGTAGATCTTAATGGATGTGGGGAGAGAATTCAGGTTGTTGAGTATGCTCCCTGACCTCACTTTTATGATGACCCAAGTTCATTTCAGTTTTTTGGGACTCCCCAGTTTTGTTTTTCATTATGATACTCTCTCCCAAAGAGACTGATCACCAGTTTGAGAAAAACTGAGCTAACCTATCTGGAAATTTTATTCAGATTAAATCCATAGGAATTAACACTGGGAGAAAGTAATAACTATGAAATAGAGTAAATTGAGGATTATTAAGTCACTAGGAGGCAGTTCCTTGGTGAGCCTGTCTGAAATGGAGACTAAAATCTGATTTGACTGTTAAACAAATAGGACATTTATCTCTGATTAAAGCATGGGATCTATTACCCAGATACAAAAGGGAAACTATCGGCTGGTAATTTAAGCAAAAAAGAAGGGTCGATGTATTAATTTCCTGTGACTTTTTTTTTTAAATCAATCTGTTTCTCAGAATGAAAATTGATCTTCATCAAAGAGATTTTTACTCTTTTTGGGCTAAGCCTCAGAATTCTTTCCTTCCTATGCCCTTGTGCTCCACAGGCCAGTATTTTCTCTCCATTGTTCTCCTTCTTTCTTAATTAACCCAGTTGCTTCTCCTGTCTAGGGAGACAGTGCCAACACACAGCCTTTACAGCTTCCAGTAAATTACAGAGGTTTAATGAATACTAAGTAGCTCATGATCATACCTTGTACCGGAAACCTTAGATTTAATACCACATGTCTCTTCCCCTTAGATTTGCAGGCATTTTTGAATTGTCACCAATGCCTTTTGAACTCTTAAATACATACAGACAGACAGATACATATAGATATATATCTTCTGGACAATTAGTAATGTAAATTTTCCCTCCATATCTTTTCCTTGTGCCCATAGGCACATTCATTTGTGTATATTGGAGTTTATAGACTGGCCTCCAGCAAATAAAACTATCATTTTTCTGTAATCATACCTTTCAAAAGCACTTCATTTCCATAGATGTCTTCCATTTGCTTTGTTTAAAATTCATTCCCTTTGGTGGGTCTATTATGTTTCCAAACTGCATATTTCTTTGCAGAATCACTCATAAACTTCTCTTCAGTCTCTGAATAGAATCTTTTACCAGCCATGTGAGTTTTGAGAATTGTGATTTAAGATATTTTAAAATCTGAAGAATTTAAATTTTCTTTTCCATCATTTTTCTAAAACAGTAAATTTGACAAGTTTCTCACCATATTCTATAACAAATTTCTTCTTTATCATAAATGATTAAGATTGGATTTCCAAAACCTTAAAAAAAAGATTACATTTATTCCATTGATTCCTTGACTTCTAGAGGTCTTTGGGGGTTTTATTTTATTTTATTTTTTGCTACTGTTATGGATAGAATCATCTTAGTCTTTGACCATGTGTTTTAGACATATTACTTGCTTTTAGTAGAGTGTACTGAGATATTTTGTTTACCCAGTGATTTAGCCTTAGGGAGGGAGTCAGAAATCTTGAATATTAGCTATAGCTTCACTGTCAACTTGTTTTAACCTAAGGAACCACTACTATCCTTTTTTTTTTTTTTTTTTTTTTTTTTTTTGGCCCTAGGTGTGCCATGACATCCTTTAAAAAAAGGAATGTAGAATAATAAAATTTTTTAGCATTTATTAAATAAGGTTGTTGATTTTGCCCCCCTTTTTTTTCATTCTGTGTATCTAATATTTTTTCCTTTTTCTTTCTGGGCTCTGCTTTTCATATGATCCCTTTCTCTTAGAAAACATTTTGAAGGCTTTGAGCCCAAAAACTTTAATGTTATCTAATCTGTTAAGCGTGTCTGTTGATACCCAGCCATTTTTAGATACAGCCTTTGTTTTCTAGAGCTATTCAATTATAACACCGTTCAGGCAATTGTCAACTTTCCTTGAAGTATATATATATATAAAAGTTCATTTGTCACTTGGATGTTTAGAACACAGAATATATTTCACCATTAAAACCATATTTTAAATGCAGGTTGTATTTAAATGTTGAGCTGGTTCTCAGAAGCCTATTTGATTCATAGCATAGCTGAAATTGTGCTTTTATTTAACTCCATTGTGAATTAAATTTGTGATTTGGCAACTAATCCAACAGTATTTCTAAGGAAAGGTTTCTTCTACATTCTAGCTTAGAACTTGGGGAATGTTAGGAAGAACCTCATACTACAAGTGGGAATTTCCTTTCCTTCTTTCTTTCTAAGACTTCCTCCTCAAATACATTCCACTTTTATAAAGAAAACAGATCAGTTCTCCTGTTGAGTTTCCCCTTCACCTCAACATTCAGGCACTGAAGAGTCACCAGAATTTCTCTGTATGCATACTTGAGTTGAAGGAGCCAGTGTTCTTATACTGACTGCCACCTGGATGATCAGGGTGTTCAGGTCCTGAGTTCCGTATTGCTGCTTACAGTATCTTGTTGTTTACCTTGAATAGGCTGGAATTTATTCTATTCAATGCTGACATCACAGAGATGCTTGCTGGAACTGAATGTACTAGAACCCACTTTCCTATTAACATAAACTTTGGGCTTAATCTGATATGGATAGTTCTCAGGCCACTAAGTCCTATATCTTTCATGGGCTATTAAAGATATTTTCCTATAATGCCCCATAAAAATGACCAGAAATCAGTAATCACTTGGGATCCACCATCCAACAAGGCAGGACATTCCATATTTATAATCATCATCATCACTTTGTATGAGATCCTATAAGTTCCAGTGGAATGGACCCATAAACAACTCACACAGTTGCGTATAAAGTTTTTGAAATCTAAGACCTTTTTCCCTGGTCCTTTCACTATTTCCTAAAGTCTGTTCTTTGGAATACATCTTCTAACAAACAAATTCTGCATTCTTCTCTTGAATGAATGCTATCAGTTATACTTCTCCCCAGACATAGCTGTAGCAAAAGGAAGTTTTGATTCTTAGGCATTGTTCTACCGGAGTGTTCTTGCCTGTTGTGACCTTTGTTCTCTTGATACCTTTCCTATCCAGATGTAATGTTCCATGTTGTTTATAGTTCCATGTCTGTGCAGTCTAGGCAACTAATGTAGATCTCTTGCTTGGCATCAATAGCCCATACACAATGAAATGTCCTAGAGTTCAAGCTAAATCTTTCTTAGTTTGGCCACTCTTTGCATATCTACTCCATTACTCAAAATGTTTTCATCCTTTCTTTCACCAACACTTCGATTTGTATGGTCAGTCTAAACTTCTGCTGAGTCTTTCCCAGAGGCACATAACTCCTTTACTGACAAGATTTATAACTTGGCCATAAACACACCCATTTCCTATAATATAGTATCTGAAGACAGAGCATCCTTTCTGTATTTAAGCAAGCCTCTCAGTTTATCTACTGGCAAGTCATGTCTGTTAGGGCCTCTGCTTTTTAAAAATAAGCTCTTTTTCTTCTGAGGGTGATCTGTTAATCAGTTTCCAAATATTTCCATATCCATTACTTCATAACACATTTCTTGAGTGTTAATCCCCATTTTGTTCAAGTTTCAGTTAAAATTGTTTTTGTCAAAACAAAACTACCGAAGCAAACAGCCAAATGTGAAGTACAATATGGTAATCAAGTCAAATAGATGTGCAAATGCTATCAATACTATACAGAACATATAATGCAAGTAGCGATAACTCAATAGCTTATACTAACAATTAGCATGTTAAAGATAAACCATATCAGTGATTTCAGTGTCTCATGTAGATAAGCAACCATATCTTCAGTAGCACATAATTTTAAATAGTGTGACTTGCCAGCAATGTAGTACTTTCGTAAATAATAGGCATAATACATTAATAGTCATTAATAATTGACAGCATTTACAAATGCAAGCCATTTGGGATCCATTGTAGTATAGTAAATTGATTATGAAAGAGGAAAACCCCAAAGGGAGGAAGAAGTTTATATTTAAGCTAAAAAAGAAAAAAATTATCAGTATCTGAACTGGAAAGAAATAATGATGATATAAACAGATATTTCAAAATTCAAAACAGGAAGAAAAAAAGTTTTTTAGCAAAAATAAAATTAACTTATAAGGGAATAATATCCTCCAACTTAAAAAAAAATCACAAACATCCAAAAAAAATTCTTCTAGAATAAGCATCCTAATCTGTTATATCTATGTCACTGAAAGATTCTTAAACACACACATACACACACACACACTCAGGAAAAACCATATGGACACATGCCACTCTAAGGAAAACAATCCATTTGTACTTAAAACAATCAAACAATCCCAGTTCTCCCTGAAAGTAAACTGAATGTAGAACTACCATCAAGACAGCCTTTTGGAATTTTTTCCACAGAGTCTTGTATAGTCCCTTTTCTGCCAGGATTCAAGCCAACCTGTGATGTAGAGATGGAAGGTAAACATATTTTAAGAGCTTCTGAGTGAGCAACCCCTTCCCATAGGAACTATACTTTCCAAGTAACTCATTGTCTTTACTCTCCCAGAAAGATGCTATGTAGGAAACTTGTAGGTAATCCTCTCCTTTCTCCAAGGAATATTCTGCCTCAGGAAGTCCCCTCTCTTTCTCTAAGAGGTCCAAACCTGAGAGTTCTAAATCTGGAACTACCCACAATAAGCTGCCTATGACTTTGACTAGAAAGCTAGATTTCAACATCATGCATGATAAAAAAATCAATGAAAATTTCTGGTATGGTTATCAGAATTTCCACTTGAGTTTGGAGTTCATTAACATTGCCTGTGAACAACTGTCAGGCTGAGTTGGCATATACACCTGTCTCAGCATGTACGTCTGTATGCCCTAGTGGTTACTATTTGTTGAGCTACTTAAGATCTTTTTCAGCCTACTTCTGTTTTATGCTTCTGCCACAGGTTGCTATCAACTTGTTCTTCTTGGGGAAAAGTTTCCCATCCCTCCCCCTAAACACAAACACAAGTCTGTTCTTCTGCACCCTGTCTTCTGTCTTCTCAAAGAGAGCAAGAGAAAAAAAAGAGTTGATATATCATAGTTTGCATCTAGAGTCCATGAAGCAAGATTGAATCCTCTCCAAGTCACAATCCTCCAGACATTTTGAAAGCAGCCCCAGTTCTAGGAATTGTCAGTATCCTCCGCAAGAAGTACCAATAGTCACAACACTTCCATGTGGAAATATTCCTAAAATTCCTTTAAATAAATGATTAGTTTCTCACAAGGCAGACAGTAGAAATTATCAAAACAATCCAGGATTTCCCTAATTAATCCACTTTATACTCATGTACTTAGACTTCCCTTCTTATAGGTAGAATTTAATGGGAGACATATGGGGAAGTAAAGAGGAGGCTTTTAGGCTAATAAAGTCCTACAAAGTTATTTTGAAGTCCTCAAAGAATGGTGACATATAGGATCATAAGATCATATTTTTAAAACCTAGAAATAATTTAGTCCAGTTCCCTAAATTTACAGATCTGGAAACTGAGATTCAGATTAAATTAATTGCCCAGAGTCATACCTATAGTAAGTGGCATAGCCAAGATGCAAACACGGGTCCTCTTAGTCTAAATTCTGCATTTTTATGTAATAATGTTAGCTCAATTTCAGCCATATTTTTATGCAGAGCAATAAACAAGTGGTAGCATTAATCACAATGCAGAATTAGGAAGTCCTGATCAGTAAATAAATATTCACTGGCTAAAGAGTAGATAACTTCATATTAGACAGAGAACCTAGAAGAGATCAGACAGAGTTTGGGTCCTTATGTATCTTACAGTTTATTAAGTGAAATAAGACATGAAAATAATCTTGTTCTAGCAATGGTGGAGGTATTGGAAGAGCTGCTTCAGAACCTTTTTTATTCTTTTTGCAGGAACAGGGGAGAGGTTGTTTTGTTGTCGTTGTTGTTGTAAAAGACGTGTCTCATGTTCTCTGTTATAGTTCTTCATGGGGAAATCCAGAATGGCCCTTACCTCGTCAACATCCCTTTTATAGCTTTTGTCAGTCCTGGTAGTTATACCTCCCTCTCCCCGCAGTACACAATCTCAGAATATTCATTTTGTGGGATGGAAAGTATTTCTTCCCAGGACATACTTGGAACCTTTGGTTGTATTTTATGCCTATATACATATGTGGAATATTTTCTTAGAAGACTGTTGTCATTAAGTTGCTATGCATTTTTTCCTCTCTCTAGGAATTCAGATAGTGGTGAAAAGTGCCTTTCATGAGTTACTACATTTGAATTTCACAAGAATTGTGTGAGGTAGAAGGTCCAATATATACTTCAGTACTTTTAAGATCCACGGTTTCTTTAGCAAGGTTATTTCTTTCAGTAATTCAGATTGCTACTACATATACCTTAATAGACCATCTTTCTTAGTTTTTGTATCTCAGAAATTCATCAAGTGGTCAACTATGGTGCTGAATACAAATATTATCACCCTCATTTTATAGATGTGGGAAATAAGCTTAGAAAGATTCAGTGAGTCACCTACATTCATATGGCAGGAAATAATCGTTGATCATAGGATCTTAGCTATAGACATAGAAGGAATTTCAAAGATCATCTAGTCCAACTCAATCATATTTATATTAACAATGACTTATTTATATAATCAGTCAAGCAACCACCAACTTTACTTACTATGTGCCAGGTACTGTGATGTACACTGGACGTATGAAGAAAAAGCAAAAATGATCCCTGCCTTCAAGAAACTAAAAGGAGCAACAGCATGAATATGAATCAGTACAAACAAGATTCAGAGTAAATGAAAGGTAACCAGAGATGGAAAGGCACTAGCAGCTGAAGGTCTGCAGAATATGGTATTTGAGCTCAAGGATTCTAAAAAGTCAAAGGTGAGATAGGAGAGCATTCCAGGCATGGTGGACAGCCAGCACAAAAGCTCAGGAAAAGCAAATGATCATTTTGTGTGAAGAACAGCAAGAGTGCTACAAAATGGCTGGACTATAGAAGGAAGGGAACAGCATCGAGTCATATGTAAGAATACTGGAAAAGTAAGAAGGAAACATAACAGAAGATCTTTATATACCAAAGGAAGGCATTGGGTTTGTTGTGTGGGGGGTGACATGACCAAATCCATACTTTTCGGAAAATTACTTTGGCAACTGTGTGGAGGCTACTTTGGAGTGGGAGTAGAATTAAAGCAGGAAGACTCATTAGAAGACTTTTGTAGTAGTCCAGACGAAAGGTTTTAAGAATCTGAGCTGTGTGAGTGTAGAGAAGGAATATATTTGAGAAATGTTGTCAAAGTGAAAACAGCAAGATTGGCAATGGGTCAGAAACGTTGGGTGAGTGATATTCAGAAGAGAGATGAGTTTGGAGGGAAAGATAATTTGGTCTGTTTTGAACATGTGTTTGAGATGTTTATGGGAAATCTAGTTCAAAATGTCCAGTAGGCAATCTGTGATATGGTCTGTCATTGAGACTAGGGCTGGATATCTAGATCTAGGAATCATCAGCCTTGAGATATCCATGAACTCCTGGGGATTGATGAGAATATAGAGATAAAAGAGAAGAGAACATAAAATAGAGTGTTTGGGTACACCACAGTTAGTGGGCGTGTCATTGATGAAGATTCATCAAAGGAAACCAACAGGTAATAGTTAGACAAGTAGGGGGAGGTTCAAAGAGCAATGTTATCTAATCCTAGAGAGGAAAAAATATCCAGGAGATTATTGATAGTGTCAAATGCCGCATGGGAGACATTACCACATTTGTAAATAGCAGGGAAGGAATCGGTATATAAGGAGATATTGAAGATTAGAGAGAATAATAGTGAGGGTAATCAGAGATCAAAGATGCATCTAACAGATTGACCTTGGCAAAGGAGGAGAGCCATTTCATCAGAAAATAAAGTGGAGGAAGAACTCATGAGGAATGATGTCAGTGGGATAAGAGATGAGGAGAAGGAAAGAAGAGGGACCTCACTGCAAATGGACTCAGGTTTTTTTCAGTGAAATATGAGATGAGATCCTTAGCTGAGAAGGTGGTGGGAATTACTATGGGAAGCTTGAGAAGAGAAAATTTGGAACTGCATTGCCACAGTGAAGGCCCAGTTAAAGATAGATTACATTAACGTGTATTGAAATTAATCGGCACAATTTCTTGACTTGCTCAAGTTCTGTTCAGCATCATGTGAGAAGAAGCAAAGGAGGCAACATTGGTGTTTGGCAAAACACAAACACCAATAGGACAAGGTATCTGAAAATAGAGGATAAGGTAAAGTTTACAGCTTCCAAAGAAAGCACTGTTCTTCACAACAACCCTGTGAAGTAGGTGGGTGGTACAAATAATACTCCTTTTTACAAGGAAACTAAGAGGTTCAGAGAAAATCAGTTTTGTAGTGTCACATAGCTAGTAAGTAGCAGGATCAAGATTTGAAATCATCTTCTGGCTTTCAGACCAGTACTATTTGCACACTGTAAATGTAGATTCACACAACACTGTACATATAGATTCTACAAAGTTATTTTTTGTCATTTATTAAAGTCATAATTTGAAAATTAGAATATTATTGAATATTTTGAAATTATTTGCATGAATCATTATAGGGCTGTTTGTACTGATAAAAGACTGCTGCCTTTTTTTTTTAAATCACAGTTACCATTCTGAATAGATTATTCTACAGAATCTATAATTTTAATAATCCTTTGCATCTATATCATGCTTTGTCTCCAGAGAATTCCAAGAACTTTAAAATATTAATTTATTACCATTGGCAGCATCTTTGTGATTTTCATTCACTTTTTAAACATAAGGCATGGGAAAGTTAAGTATATTGCTTTAGGTTATTCTCAACCAGTAAAAGGCCAAGCCAGAAATAGAATTGGAGCATATGTGGTTATTACTCCCTTTATATCTATGAACTCTCAGCAGGTTGAAACAAAAGTGCCAGCTGTCTACATGTAAATATATATTTTGGACATTGACAGCTGTGCCAAATTATACTTTTTCAGTGGCTAGAATATCTCTGCACTTGGGGACTGTTGACCTTATCATAACAGCTTTTCTTGAACTGAAATTTGTTGGGCAGTGAGAGTTGTATTATTTCTTTAAAGGCTTGTTTCATGCCTATCAGCATTTGTCACTTAATTCAGTGATAAAGAGAAAGCATAAGCATTTGTCACATGGACCTGGTAACAGACTTCGCCTCACTTACATGTCCAGTTTGAAAATGCTTTCATGCTACTTAACTTTGTCATTTAGTTGTGTGAGAAGGTGAGACTAGCAGTCTTGTGATATCCAGGATACATATTTTAGCTCAGGGGTGGAAAATACAAATGACCCTCTAGGTTCTCAAGTTTGACTGAATCCAAACTTCCCATGATACAAACTGGAAGATGGGTTTTATTTAGAAAGACTGTTATCATCCATCAGCCTTTGGAATAGAGCAAGCAAATTATGATCAGATGCTCAGTCAAATGTACTCTAGTTTTAAGATCTTCCCCATCTCCTGCTTCCCCTTCAAACGACCAAGTTTTCCATTTCTTTTTTGCCCTGTTGTCATTTAAAGAATGGTTTTGTCTTCCCTGAGTTTTCTATAGCAGATTTGTAAAAATACACAACAGAATGGAAAAGGATGAACTCAGTAATATGTAGATATTTTTAGTTTGATGCGTTATGAGATTGGTAATAGGTGGTTTGCTTCTCATGACTTTTCAACAACCATAGTTTATTTTTACTGATGAATTAATTCACTTATACCTATTTCTGTTTTTAAACCTGCCCTCACAGAAGAAAGTAAGGATCAGTTTTGAAAGATTGTCAGCATCATACTGTAAAAGGAGTTTCCTCGAGCCATAACTGACATTTATTTAATGTTTTCAAGTTTACCAAGGCCTTTAATCCATGTATCATCCAGTCCTATGTGGTAAGTGCTGCAGGTGCTATTATTCCCGTTTTGTAGATGATGAAACTGAGGACCATAGAAGTAAGTGACCTGCCAGCAGCACACAACCAGGAAATCTCTGAAAAGGAATTTGAACCCAACTCAAGTCCAAATCATGCTGCTTTCTATCTTCATGAAGTATGCTTCAGGGGAAAACGAATAGGACTTAGAGACAAAGGACCTGGGCTTGAAATTGGACTGCCATAAAACTTGCTGTGTGACATTGGGAAATTTTCTTCCCCTCACTGGGTCTCAGAGTCACCATATGTAAAATGAAGGGGTTTTCATAGGTAGTTACCAAAGCTTATTTGCAAATTATTAAGTTCTAAATCCTGTAACCAACATATGAGGCTCATCTCCACCTACTAACGGTGTCCCTTCCCTCCCCAGAGCTGTCCTAGCCTCCTTATATCTAATTCTCTCTAGGTTGTCGTGGTTAAATGTTCTTGGTGGAAAGCATGGCACAAGCTTCTGCATGGCTCTTTAGTATGGCTGGTGTGTGCGACTTCACTGAAAGGAAAATTTTTATTGGCAATCTAGCTACTCAGAATTTTTTTTTTTTTTACTGTAGCTATGATAATTATCTGGGAGCTTCTGGATCCTGTACAGAGCCTGGCAAAGGAAGAGTATTCCCCCTAGATAGGGGAACTGTGATAAAAATGAGAAAACTAAAATGAACTTGCTGCCTGTAGCAGTCAGATGCTTCTGAATTCCAGGCCAGTATCCCTTAGTGGAAGAACTACAGCTTGAACACTATATCATTTTATTGGGCACAGATAGGTTTTCTGGTCATGAAAGAGTATTTTGATAGACCTGTAATCTCGCTGATGTGGTTTCTACTTCCAGAAATGCAGACCTATTCACACTTGTTATCTGAGCAACTTTTGCCCAAGTCCCCCTATATATTCTCCACAATGAACCACCTTCTCACTTTCTTAACATTATGATGAAGCATATGTGCAGTCTACCTGTTGTCTCTCATTCACATTATGTGACTATGATGTGTCCCTTTCCTGTTGATATTATCTTGTAATTAATTGTTGAAAAGATGCTGTAGCCTATTCACACTCATGATGTATCTCTTGTTTGTGGTGTGAATGACCTACAGTTTTAATTCTTCAGAGATTCCATGATTCCCAGCCATTTAGCAGCACCAACAGTAGTTTTAAAAGATTGTTTCAGGTTGAAGCTCAGGATCATTGAAGTCAAGATGCATTTTCCAGAATGCAGTTTTGTCTGCTCTCTTCCTTCTCTTAAAATTTTAGGGCAGGATCATTTTCCATTGTTATCTAATGCACATATATACATGTATATGTGTGTGTATATATTTACATGTATGTATGTATGTATACACACACATGCACATCATAGGCCAGGCCAAAGGGAAAGTAGGAAAAAGGAGATTCAAGACACTCAGAGCAATGCTATGAGAAATTAGCAGATATTAGAAGCAATGTGCTCAGATACTTGGCCTGGTATCTGAAATATAAATAATTAAATCAAATTAAGAATGATCTTAATTGTCTTGCAATTAGATTTCACAGATTAATCATCCATCTCAAAATTACCTTAAATATGATTGAATTTGTTCATGTCTTTGACAAAGTTCAAACTGCTTTTAATATACCTTACTGTCTCCTACTGTATTATAAAAGCTCATCAGCAACCATCATTTACTGATTCAAATGTCAGGAGTCCCTTCAGCACTTCAGTTATACATTCTGCTTGAGTATTTGGAAAAGCAAACTGGATGCTAATGTAGTCTTATTGATGAAAAGTAGACTTCTTGCTTTCTTTTCAGTTTGTGATTTCATATTGAAGTGAGAAGGGAAAAGAGGACCCTGAATCTTGTCATTTAAGTTCTGGATTCTGAAATAATAATTTTTCCATGAATCCCTAGATTTTAGTGCTACATATAGATTTTCCAAGTCTTTATTCCACAGTTAACTCCTATCTAGAATTTTCTCAAGGAATGATAATAAAATGATAATAAAAGTATAATACTTAGAACTAGACTACTTTTCTGCAACACTTTGATATGTAGGTGAATATAATAGAGAACACATGCTTCCAGAAGTCCATAATGCAGTATTTCATCTTCATCGGAATAGTTTCCTTTATCCCATTCCCTCTTACTCATGGCAAGTATATCAATAATTTCCCTTAGTCAGTAGGCCTTATATATGGCCATGCTGCATAGTATAAATGATGAACTGTAAGAGTACACAGAAAGTAGTAGTGGTCAAATATTTACAAGTTGAAAAGTAAGTCAAAATCATCTTGGGTTATTCATTTAATCCGGACTGTAATTCACATAGCAAGTGTTTTAGGTCTATGCCAAGTTCTCCAGTAGTACCATCACCAAAAGCTGCCTTCTGCATTTGGGAGCCATAACTTAAGCCTAGCTACATCATCTCCCTTCTCACCAGCATCATCTTTCAGAACATTTTAAAATCTGTGTCTTAGGACCTCAGTCTATAAACCTCCAGCCTGAGTCATTTGCATTCTGCTTGTCTGAGCCACTCCTGTTGGTTGGTGCATTTCCTGGTGCAGCTTTCCATCTGCTTGAACATTTTAGTCATACTATACTATAACTTCAAGCTGTGTTTGAAAATTACTTGAGTTTCCTTTTAAATGTCCCTCCCACAAGGGAAATGTTGCTACTGCTGTTCTGATCAGCTTCAATGTTACTCAAATTACATACCCTTCCCTGTATACAAATTTCTCTTTGTGCCTTTATCCTAAACCTTCAGTCCTCTCTCTCTCTCTCTCTCTCTCTCTCTCTCTCTCTCTCTCTCTCTCTCTATATATATATATATATATATATATATATATATATATATATATATATATAAATGGTTCCATAACTCAATGAATAATGGCATTTTAGTTTCTGGCTGTGTATATTAGTGGTTGAAAGTGGGAAGTAATTCTCAGAAGCACCCTGTGGCCTTCTGTTCATTATCTGCATTACTCTCACTCATTTACCACATCTCTTCCCACATTTTTCTTTTCTGTAGTCCTTTGTCTGCAAAACTTTTCTTTGCAACCACCCTTCCCCTTTGCCTCTGGCTTCTGGTGCACCTTCTTGTGCTCCTCCTATTCTTCTGTCTTTGGCTTCCTAAGGTCCACTAACCTTGCCCTATTTTCAGCCACTGAGCAATAGCATAAACCCAGCAGTTTTTTTTAAAAAAAAGTTTCACATTCTGCACTAATATGCAAAATAGGGGTAAGCACACTTGCCATATAGTGCTAAAAATATATCTATATGCTGCGTCCCTGTCCAGTGCCTAAAAGATAGTTCACAAAGGGCACCACTGATCCACAAAGATGCAGATTATAAATTGTGGAAGAAATGAGCAAAAACAAATCAAGCACAGTTTATCCTAACAGTTGAAATCTCAGCATATGAAATAACATTATCTGAAGGTTTTAAAAGAAAAAAGGATATGTGTGATTATTTAACTTGTATTAATGAGGCTAAGGCTATAGCAGTGATCACCATATGGCTAGTAAACTTTATAATATTCAATAGTCACAGGTTGCCTCCATAATCTCAACTAGCCATGTTACAAATATTTGCACTGACCACTAAGGAAACAAAACAAGAGATTGTATTGATGAATGAAAAATGATCACAACAGCAGAATTTCATTATTTGAACTGTGGGAAAAGATCAGTCTGTGCTAAGTGAAAATTTTGTACTTTAGGCTATTTTAAAGTAATATTACAGGAAGAATTTGTTTATGTTCCAGTGACAGAGGAAACTTTTTAAAAGCTGAAGAATGAGTTTTTACAAAGTTTGGTCTGGTTGTTTTCCTGATGCTACTTCAAAAGACTAACACTACTCTTAAAGTACAGTATCACAGCAGTAAGGAATTAGATGAAAGGAGAGAATGGGGGAATAGTGAAATTGACTGGTGCAGCAATTGGAATTTCATCAGGGTTCTGAGGCAACAAGGCTGAATGTGCACATAAAATGATTATTCATAGCTAAAAAAAGGAGTTCAAATCATCTTGCATTCCACAATGGGGTAATCTAAACCTAGGATTTTAATCCCCTAACAGAAGCATATTAGAAGCATATATTATAGCATAGTATGTGCTATAATGATAAGGGTTTGATCATTAGTGCAATGAAGAGCAGTAAATTATACAGATAGAAAAAGGTGAATATAATCTTTACATATACATACACTTTAGGTAAATATTGTTATATAACAGATTAATTTTACACATACATACACTTTAGGTGAATATTATTATATAAACAGATTAATTTTACATATACATACACTTCAGGCAAATATTGTTATATAAACAGATTAATTTTCTTCCTGGTTGGAAGTAGTGTGATTAAAAGTGGCATGTACCACATTTTTAAAGTTCCTTTATTCCAATGATTATGATACATTTCCTGTGAGAGTTTATATTTGCTTTTGTAAAAGTTCCAAAGGTTTAAGTGTTACTTCAGTGGTGGCATTACTTTAGTGATTACTTGTTTATATGTTTGTGGGAACAGATTTACATTTACACAAATTCTTCGCTCTTTTTAGTTAGTGCTTTAAGTATCTTTCCATTATTTTTAACTTTGAAAAAGTGACAGAAAAAAACTAAATTTCTTCATAATTCAGTTTTCATTATGAAGACTCATTGGTCTTTTAATTCTGTCCCACATGATATATTCTTTAGTAAACTGGGACAGTAAATAAGCCACACAATTGTTATGTGAAGGTGTAAATACTTGCAAAATTGTAACAAAAAAAATTTTATCCCCAGAAGAACGGATACCAGTGTGGGATCCTAGGAAATCTCTTTGTACAGGGATCTAATTATAGTAAAATATTAGTTAACCATAACCTAGGTAGTTGTAATCATAAAATAGCTACACACAAAAAATAAGACGAAACCAAAAAAACTCAACTTCTGCATTCTTCTATTATACCTGCCAGTTCAGGATGCTATAAAGCTGACCCTCTGTGGTCCTTTTCAGCTTAGGATGCTTTAGTTATATAATTATAAATAAAATAGCAAATGGAAAGGAAACTGATCTTCCAAACTCAAACTTCTAGAGTAGGTCCTGGTGTCAATACATATTTAGCTGACTGTCTTACACCTATAGAACCACATAATGAAAACTGATGTCTGTAATAATGACCCTCAGTCACTCTAAGATCTTGAATCATAAAGATACAGTTGTGTTCACCAAACTATATTTCAGTACTTTAATGAGTTTGTGATCTCATTACTGTGGGTACTCCCTCCATCATCATTTTAGGTTATGTGAGAGTTACTCAGCCAGAGGCCAAATAGATTCTGCTTTGTATGTGGTTCAGGTGAAAGATCCCAAACTAGAACTCTCCCTCTATCATTCCTTCCATTAGCTGCCTCTCAAATGTTTTAAGCAGCTTCAGTATAGGACTGACAGTTCATGTGATTAAAATAGCATATCTTCTTATATACTTATGAAAATGGATTATATTTAATAAGTAAATCCAGTATCCCCAAGACTGGGATTTAGAAAAGGTAGTCACTACTGGTTTAATCTGATTGTCTTATTTTGACTTCAGCTAAAGACTTTCTAAACTAAACATCCATGTAATTTATACTATAAAGGGGAAAGAAACTTATATGCTTTTTAGCATAAATACAGTTCAAAAGTTACACAATTTAGGAGATGAAAGGGATTTCAAAGATCATATATAGCTTAACCCTCACTCTAATATCACCTATATGTGATCATCTAGTCTCAGTGCAAGACCTTCAAGGGATAGGGAACTCTCTAACTTTTCAGGGTAATCCATTGCCTTTTTTAAATAACACCAATTGTTAGGACAGTTTCCCTTATGCTGTATCATTTGTGCCAAAATAGGTGTAATTTTCTTACCATAAGAATTCAAATTCTTGAAAATAACTTGTCATATTGCTACCAAAACTTCCTGTTCTTTGGGCTAAACATAAAAAAATGTTTAACTAACCCTTATGTGGCATGGTTTTAAACCTCATCATCATTTTGAAAACCCTCCTCCGACCATGGTATAGCTTATGAGCTTGACTGATTCCTAGCTGAATTCTAAAAGGCATTGTTTTAAGGGATGGTTTGTGAGTACAGAGAAAGGGAAATGGTCTACACTGTTAGGCAGTGGGGATTGAATAGGAAAACCAAAGTAAGAGCCCAGTATTTTACTTTTATAGTGGCTGTTGTAAACACTGGATAGAATCTAGAAGACAGAAGTCATCTCTGTTCATAAATATTTAAAACACACCACAATTCTGTGAGCATTGCAGATTCTGCTAATGAATACTCTACACCAAAGCCCTGTGAAAATAAAGATTCAGTTATGTTGCTGTTCGGTTTTTTCCAGTTAACTATGAAAATCCAAAATTTAAACTAACATTTGGTCTAATTTTTGTTGCTGTTTGGTCATTTCAGTTACATCTCCTACTCTTCGTGACCCATATGGGGTTTTCTTGACAAATATACAGGGGTGGTTTGCCATTTCCTTTTTCAGCTCATTTTACAGATGAGGAACTGAGGCAGAAAGGGTTAAGTGACTTGTCCAGCAAGTACCTGAGGCTGTATTTGAACTTAGGAAGTTGAGTCTTCCTGACTGCTCTATCCTCTGTGCCACCTAGCTCCCCTAATAGAGAAGTATAAAAGTAAAAATCAAAAGAGTATTCTAGACCTATTTTCAATTTACAGACTAGAGTAGATCTTGAGAGACTTGAGTAGCAACTTAATAGACACCAACAACTCATCTCACTGTTAAGTATAAATTTTTAGGCAGCTATTTGTTTTTTTAATAATCTAGAATTTTATATTTATTCTGTCCTTGTCCTTAACGTGTTTAAAGTATTTCATAGACATTTCTTCATTAATCACCACTAGATTATTCATGCAATGAAAGATTTTTTTTTATTTCATAGCATCTTTTACTCCACAGATTACTTTAATATCTTATGAATGCTGATGAATTAATACCACCCCTTGCAGATTTAGGAAAGATATATAACTGTTTTACAGAAAGCAATTTCCTTTGAATTAAAAGGAAACATGATAGGATAGAAATTCTTAGTAATGTACTTTGCACATAGTAGGGACTCAGTAAGTATTTGTTAAATAAATCAGTTACATGATGTTGGGAAGTTAAAGAGAATATTACATTCAAATAAAATGCAGTATTTCAAAAAAGAAATTTAGGAGTTTGACATATATGAATGTGATTTCTCATCAGCAGTGCCAGAAGGTTTATTATAATAATTACAAGTGTTTTGAAACTCATGCTTCATATCATGGGGTAAATGTTGTGAATAACTGTTGCTGTATCATTTGTTTTATCTTATACATTGAATAATGAAATCTTAGATCTGAAGAGATGTTAGGAATTTTTTCAAAGTTTATCATCCAACTACTGATGCAAACTAATCTGAGTTTATTTCTGAAGTTCATTATGATCATAACAGAAATCACATAACTATCACATAACAAAAATAATTTATCCCCAAACCAAGCAAGTTAATTTGAGATTAGCTTCTGTTAGATTATCCATGGCTTTGTTCCTCTTCTAAGTAGGATAAATAATTGGGTATTTCACATAGATAATCCAGAACATTAGATGTGATTTTTGGTGGTAGACTTACCTTCATAGTTATCTTCTGGGATCATGGAAAGACACTGTACAATTTCCTAAATGTTCTCTCCTCTTCCTATTAAATTCTGTGCCCATTTCATTATCTATCTTAAGTGTCTGCATAAGATACCTATGTACCGGTCAGTTATTGGCTGTTTACCCAATTGTATGTCAAAGTCTAAATAGTGTGTGGATAATTAAGCCAAAAAAAATTTTTTAAATCATAATAGAGCTTATTTAGAAGATTCTGCAGTGTTCTCTGGCATAAAACGATCAACAATGCCATCTATAAATAGGGGTAACTGGAGGACCTCATTTTCTATACAAAATCTCTTCTGTTTGGACTCTTAAGTGAATATTGTCTTTGTCAAACTTCTCCCCAGAACAAAGACCTATTCCAGTATTTTTCCAGTAATGTATTACTTCTGTAAAAAATAAGATACCACAATTTCTAAAGTTGCCGATTACCCAAAGGGCAATGGTAAGCATAAGTAAACTTTAGCATATTCCGATGATGAATTGTGCAGAAGAAGTATTTAAAAGAGATCACAGAGATGTACAACCAGAAGAGGTAGTTAGACCAGTCATGTAGTGAGATCAAAGTGGTATTAAATTAAATATTAACATGCATTCTATGAATACATACTGCCTTGGAAACAAGGAGATGATCCAGGCATGCTCATCATGACAAGAGCAAACTACACTGGGAGTTTGCAAGTGTCAAAAAAATAATTAAGAAGTGACTGTAGTTAGAGAGGAAAGGGTTTTATAAAAAAAAAAATTTTAATTGTGTTATGATACAACTCCCTCTTCTATGAACGATAATGATATCTCAGTAATGTACTTAGTAGATATTCTAAATATTAAAATTTGTCATTTTCTTTGAGTAAGTTCTAAAATATGCCTATTGTAGCTGAGAGCAGCAGAAGTGGGCCTTTGGTTTGTAAGGATGGCTTACAAGCCCTTTTACCTGCCATCCTTAGAAGAAATGAAAACTGAAAATATTTTGAATTAGGTATTAGACTTTTTTCCCTGTAGCAATTCATGAGGAGGCAGCTTAGTGCAGTAAAAAGAATGCTAGATTTGGAGTCAGAGGACCTGAATCCAAAGTCTGCCTCTGTCATTTAATACTATAGGCAAGTCGCTGGCATTGTGTAAGCTTCATTTTCATCATATACAAAAAGAGTTAGCTCACATGACCTCGAAGTTCCCTTTTGACTCTAAAACTTCCCTCTAAGAGATGAGCTGCAGTGTGTTTTGGTAAAGGGAGTCTCAAACCATCACCTTCATAGATGTTTTCAAGTATTGAAGATGTAAAACTGAAAAGAGAAGCTAATATTAAAGCTAATCATTTGCAGAACAACTGGGAAAACCCATATTGCTTGAAATTATTGATACCATTCTATGTCCTTGGTGAAAGGAGCTACAACAGACAGTGTTGCTATTTATATGCAGGTACAATCAGAGTGCAGTGAGTGACCACAGTGACTATTGGGAAAACCTTCTATTGATTTTAGGCTTACAATACCTGAAGCTAAATAATTGCTTCATTTAAGTAATTAATCTTATCACTGTCCCAAGCAATTAGTGGAACATGACATTTAACATTTCCTAGAACTCTATATTTTTCATGATATTTAAATATTTATGCCATTTTTGGCAGTCCCACTCTGTTCACTTGTTTTTAACATGGTTGATAAAATGGGCAATTGGCTAATGAAATAATACATTTAAAAGTACTTCTTACTTAAATTGCCTGAAGTTTGATATTGTAGCATACAAGGAAACAGAGGTAAGAAAGTTTTTTTATACAAGCATATTTGCTTGTATTTGTATATATTCTATAAGGATAACCTCAGATTTTAAGAGTTATTTACATTTACTTTCCCATGTCTAAATCATTGGTCCATGAGTCAACAGTCTCTCTGGAGATTGTAATCTGCCACTGAATGATCTGGGGGTAAGCCATTACTCATACGACTTCAGTCTGTAAATTGGACTTCATATCTATTGAACAAGAATTTCTTACCGATGACTTAATTTATTTGCTTCAAAGCACTTTTAATTCTGTGGTTTGAAAGAGATATGAACAAGGCAGTATAACATCTCACTTGACAAATGTGGATTGTCATTAAGGTGAGACAGGTCAGTCACATATTTTTAGTTGTTTATTCAGATAAAGTTTTATGAGAAAAATTATGGAGAAAAGATTTTTCTTGGGCAGCCATTTTTACCTTCAGAGCTCAGAAAAGAAGGAAATTACCTGAAATTTTAAGAGTAAGATAGATGGTGGAGTTGTTAATTAAAATTGCTAGGTTAGTGTTTAGTTAAATCCATATTTTCCTGTTGTCCTGGAATAGACTTTTAAGGTTAGTAGTTGAACCAAATGCTTAATTCATTGCTATTTCCATTTCTCCCCATCTTCCCAGGCCCTGAAGTCTGAAGAAAAGGAGTAGTTCTTAAGAATTTATTCAACTGTTTATAATTTCAGAGGGAGTTTGCTTTTAAATAAACATAGCACTGTGGAGGAATTAGGATCAGAAAAGCCCACAGTGAGCTCTATGACCCCAATGACCTAATTACATAGGAAAGTTCTACGCCAATTTTTTCTAAGAGACATTCCACTCTGGTAGAAAATTAAGAAACCTAAGACCCTGGCCTCAAAAACCTTGGGATAAAATAATCCTTAGATTCCAAAAGTCTTTACTCAACTAACCTCATACATTTTAATCGTAGTATTTGGGAGGGAGGGGTGTTAATAAACTCCTACATTTCCCTGTAGTATATTATTCATTTATTAAATCCAACATATTTTCATATTATATACCTACCATTAGGCAGAATCAAATGCAGTAGATGAATTTCACATTTCACAACTGTTAAGACATTAGTTATGATCACAGCTGAAATAATCAAAAGTGATTTGGTCTCAATGATGGGGTGGTTCATTTCATCGTAATTACTTTTGTTACTGCTGTTTTTTGTAAAGCTCAGGTATCATTTCTGTTTCTAAAACAAAAATGTTACCACACTCAGCCATAAATCTTTATAATGTTTTATAGCTTTCATTCATAACAGCTCATTAAATAGTGGAATTATTGAAGTTTCATACTGAAGAAATGTACAAATGATTTTTTTTTTATACATAAGATTCAAATAAGGTCATATCTGTACTTTGTCCATTGAAAAAGTTACAGCGGAATGAATGCAGTCATAGTGTTTGCTTTACCATATATCATTTCTATCAGGTCCCTTGATGAGTACAGGAGGAGCCCGAAATGTAGATTTCTCCAACCGGCAGGAGATAGATGGGGATAGCTGTGCTATACTCATTTGTTGGTGGGTAATATTGGAAAAAGAAGCATCGATACAGTAGTTACCAAAGAATTACATGACCATGGCACTATAGCATGTATAGACTGAGCTATGGTGTCATGTCTGAGCTGAATGATAAACATACCATACAGAAAATCACAATGAAACCAAATAAAGGAAGAAAATGTTAGAATGTTAGAGTAATTTTAACAGCCTGATAGTAAGCAGCTATGAGAAGAGTACATTTCTTATAATATTTATTTCCAAGATAGTACTTAATGGAAGTTTTAATAACATTTTCCTAAATAGGTAACTTTTTAAAAATATCCTAATGTAAAAAGATTGAGATTTTAAAAGGGGCCTTTCAGCACCATCCCTTCAGAGCTTCCTAAATTACATAACTAGGTAGGCATAAAAAGTCTCAATTTTTTAAATAAACTATCCAACAAGAGTAAAGATACAGAACAATATGACCTAAGACTAGAAATATACCCAAGACTTTTATCTCATGGGCTCTTTAATGTCCACACAGAACAGACAGCATCTTGACTTATAAGGCCTTATCCACCAGACCCCAAGTAACAAACTGCTCAGAACTTTTCAGTTTGCAACCATATTTTACAGATTGATACCAGCATATATTTCATAAAGAGTTAAAGAAAATTATCAAGGTGAGCAGCAGAAAACCAGTAATTCTTTAAACCTGAGTGGTGTTAATCTGTGATTTGTTGTATTCACCATTCAAATAGTTTATCATCTAGATATTATTATGAACCTATTCTCAAAATGGGTTTCATTTTATATGCTCCTTTCTTTCCTCACTTCTGCAAAATGCAGATGGGGAAAGGATTTTAACCACATATTTATTCTTACCCACCCAGTGTTATATATATATATACATATATATATATTTTATGGCTTCCACTGGAGAGCCCCTGACATCGCAAGGAACGGTGATCAAAATTCCACACACTAGCTTCAAGCTGGGGGCTCGTAGCTACTGCAGCATTAAAAAAGGGTCTTGTCCTCGCTTCTTTAAATAAGCATGGTGATGGGATGGTTCAAGGGAAGAACACCTCTCAAATCACATGACCACTGCTGTGCTTCATGTGTCCTGCTTCTTTCATTACAGCTTGGCCACTATATCCTTCCCCTGTAATTTAGTGGGTGTGTGTGTATATATATATGTGAATGTGTAGTTCTGTTGGTGGTTACATATTATGCATGCCTCTTTCAGTGTTAGAGTGATGTGCTTCCCCCTGTGTCAAGTTTTAAATCAGCCCTTTCCAACTTTCTGTGTTCCTAAAAGTTTGGGTCTTCTGTTATTAGTGTGTGGTTCATGTAGCTGTGATGTATACATCCTGAACTGTTCATGTTGCACTAAACATGAGTTGAAATGCTGTCCCATGAGAGTTAGCTTTTCACGTTGGGCTGAAAAAGTCTTCATTTCTGTGTAGCGATTCATGTTACTATAACCTATGGCTTTCAATTGTACCTCCATAATGAAGACCTGACTTTAAACACTGTGCTATTCTTGTTATGACCTAAGCATAAGGTAAGTGACTTCTCTAACTGTATCTAAAGATTGTGGTCATTTATTAAAATTTTTTCTCTTCTGTTTTTTGCCTTTTTAACATTATTTTTCTCATCTCTAGTATGTGCTTTTCTCATTTCATTTTCTGTTGGACTCCTTAAGATTGCTTTCTGAGCATTGTGATCTTCAGCAAAATACATATCATAGATCTAAACACATCAGATTTTTGTCATGAATAATTTGATATCCCAGAGCAGTCTTGAATGATAACAGAAAATATGTATCTATATTATCAATAAACCTTATGGTATTCATTTCTTCCACTGGCTTGAATACTACAAACTACATTTTACACATGGTTTAGCATTCATTCAGTGGAAAGATGAATCAGTTTGTCAACACTGGAGAGTCAGAAATTAAATATGGTAAAATTGAATATAGTGAGTGATAAAGCAGATATCTGACACTGTGCCTGTCGTTATGAATCCTTCAAAAAGCTGGTAGTAGATGAAATCCTAGTTCTGTTTTGTTTTTCAGACTTCCCCTTTTCCAATGAGTACAGTCAAGGTAAGGTAGAGAGAAAAATCCACAAGACATGAACCTTCCTATAGAACTGGAGATGGGCATATGTTACTTTCTCTCTGGCATGCTTAAGACCAAGGGTAACAGTTATTTCCCAAATCCACCCATTCCAGTAGATCTCATTACATTGTGTGTGATGGTACAGTGGAATCTTCAGTTTGGGATTTTATGAAAGGACTGAGAATTTGAAAATTCACAAATCTTATAGTGGAAGTTAGAGGGAAGTTAGAGGGCTCTTTTAAATGGGTTTTGACATAATGTATAAACATTAGAACTGGACATTTTTTAAAAAGTGATTTTTCCACATTTTCCATCTTTACATGCAGAGCCCTTGGTCTTTAGAAAGTGTTTATATTAAAAGTTGTTTTGTGTTCTAGGTTTGTTTGTTTTTTAATTTAAAGATTCCCCAAAATCTGACACTTTGTTATCCAAAGTAAAGTAATTAGGAACATTATGCTGCTGTTTGTCGGCTGTGTGCCGATGTTGAGAGATGTTCATGTTTAGTTGAGTTGGTTTCTCATTTTCCAGATCCCTCCTCCATACCTGCTTTGAAATTTATAGAACACAAGTTCTTTTCTGTTTGGTTCATATTGCCCCATCACATGAATGTGAGATTTGTTCTTTAAGCACTAAAGCTAGGTTTCATTTGGGTTTCTTTATTAAACCCACTATGTAAACAAGAATAATATTTTAAATAAATTATCCCAAGATGCTTTTTAAATTTTTTAGTAGTAGCTAGTTCTTTACCATCATTGTCATTTGGACATTGTGCAAAATGAAATGCTTTGGGCACATCTTAGTAATATTGAATTACACATCTGAACTGCTCTGTTCATTATAAATTTCTGGGTTTTGTCCATATATTAACTCCAATATAGGTTGAAAGGGCTTAAAGATGAACTCAGGAGGAATAGAGGTAACTCTGTTACAGTTACAGGAGTAACTATTACTGATCAAAGAAGTTGCTTTCCATTCACAAACATTGCTTTGCACCATGGGTTTGAGCTCCTTCTGTTCTACGCTTTGTTGAAGATTCTCTTGACTTCCATTTTACTCCTTTTAGCACTTTTTTCTGTCACATTTCTACCCACAAGCACTTTCCTTTTCTTCTCCCAACCTTTCTCCCTCTTTTAAAAAAGCTGCTGCTTCTATTTCCAGAATCCCTTTTTTTTACCTCAGTTTCTCTTTTAACAAGCTTGTCCACTAGTGTTTCCATTTCCTTTCTCCTTCAGGACTGGTGGTTATTGTAGTTGCACTAATTTCCATTCCATGGTGTGCCAGCTTGCTTTGTTTATTTTGTATGGAGCCCATCTTTCCCCCTCCTTGTGGTTTTCAGTGAGAAACAGAAAAGCTTGAATCTTGTAGATAATGTCCCCTCCTGTAGGCCTGCCTGTCTGACCTTCTGCATCTCTACATCTAATTCATTCAAATCTTTCTCCTTTTTTTTTCTCACTTCCATTTCTTTTTCTTAAACAGTCATCATTCCTTTCCTTTTGGTCCAGAGCTATACTTTAATAAAACTTCTAAGAAAAAAATTTCTTTCATTTGACTCCACTTTTTCGTGGTGTCAAAAAATAGTCCAGTGCAATAAAGAAATAAATAAATAGAGAGATCTGGGCCAAAGGAGGACAGTTTTGACATTTCTTTGGAAATTTTTTTAACTGCATTTTTATGTGGGTTTTTTTTTGTGTGTGTGTATGTTTGTGGGGTTTTTTGTTTGTTTTAACATTAACAACATTTTTTTTCAGGGAAGGACAACCATAACCCACCTTAAGTTGCAACATTCCTTTTATAAGTTGTTTCATTATGATAAGTAGATTGTGTTAAACTGCAGAATCCAATTTGTTGTGTGAATATACATTTGGGGCAAGCTACTGTGGAGCGGAGAGGAGAGGTTTGGAGTTTCAACTAAGGACAGTTTCCTTTGAAATTAGCAGAAAACCCTAACATCTAGCAAAAGGTCCTTTTAGAGCACTATAATTTTTCTTAAATGTCCTATTCTTACCTTAAAAACTTTAAAAAGGTTTTTTGTTTTTAAATGAGTTTAGTGGAATAAACATATATATGTTTAAATGACAAATACATTTAAATCCAAGAGTGGTTGACATATATGCTCAATTTTTTTTCTAAGAAGCTAATTATAAAACCATTTTATCATTGTTGCTATGATTATCACAATCACAAGATAAATGTTGCTTATACTTGGGTTTCTTTTTTCTTGTTCCACCTTAATGAGTCTACAGAATATGTCTACAATTGAGTCTTTGAGTACAGCTTTCTTACATGAATTGGTTATTGTTCTGTCAAAGGGTTTTAAAAGTCTAAAAGTGAAGGGATTGTGCATCTTCAGTTAAATAATGAGCCTTGGAATTTTACCTAGAACTTGATTTTAAAAATTCATGAACAAAATTGTCCTTATTTTCACTGTTGTTCTAGTTTATAATATTCTATTAAAGTTTATTTTCCTGACTACCAGTTAGTACTTTCTTGAAAGAGGGGTAGGGGGAAGGGGATGAATATATGTAAAATGTATGTTAGGTATGTTTTATCCTACTTTTGAAATCTCAAAAATACATGAAACCTTTGCCTCTAGATCCCAGAAGCTTGCCCATTAACTCTGCACATCTGACTGTCCATGTTACCTACTGTGTCTCATTGAGTCTATACTCTCTCTGCAGGTCCAGTCCAGGTGCAGCAGCAAGGAGAATATTCTCAGAGCCAGTGAGTATTACATCATTTCAGGTGGACTGATGAATAAAACCTTCTAATTAGACATAAAGTATAGTTGAAAATAATATATTGGTAATGGAAAAAAGAAAGAGCCATTTCAAACATAGAATTGATGGGAGTTGATGGTTCTGATTCTCAAGGAAAATCCCCCAGGAATTTCAATTTTCAAATGAGTGTGATATACTCTTTTATGAACTAAATATTCTTTCTTGCTTTTTGCTAAATTTCTTTCCCCCAAGGGAAGAGAGTGGGGAAGAGCGGGAGAAGCAGACTTCACGCTGTCATTTTTTTTTGATATGAGGAAACTCCCTCTCCCAATGCAGTTATGCAACTGTTTTGTACTTGGAGGTCTTAGAGTTTTTGGACTGTGGGGCCCAGAGATATTATATGGCTGCCCAGGATCACACAGCCAGTGTGTGTCAGAGGCAGGGCTTGAACCCAGACCTTCCTGAGTGCAAGGCCTCCTCTTTATTCACTGTGGCTGCATATCGCTTTTTTTGATATTCAGAGAGTTGCAACTAAAGACACTTTGTGTTATAGTGTAGTGTAAAGTCAGATCTCAGCCTGCAATAAAATTGTAAGGAATTTAATCGACATTAACATAAAGCCAATAATATTAAATTACCTGAAAAGGTGGAAGCAATGGGACAATATACCTGATCCTCAAAAAGAAAAGAACATGCCATTATCCTCTCAGTAATTGTTACTTCAATAGATCTATGAAGTTATTGATGTGGGTCCTCCGTCCACTGGGGCAAATCATAACCTAATGACATCTCATCTAGTTCAATCCTTGTTCATGTCTTCCCATGAAGCCTCCTCAGACAGGTTAGCCAGTGTACTAGACATCCTCATTTACGTCTTTTAGCATATTTGGGTACAACTTCAGGTCAGTCTGTCATCCCTCACATTTGCTTCATTGTTGAGGCACCTCCTTTTTCTGTTTTATAATTCTGAATGACAGAGGGCCAGTCTCAGAACCATGAAGACCTGTGGTATAGGTTTGCCTTTGACGCAGAATAGTCATGTGACCATGGTCACATCATAGTGAGACTATGAATTACGTATGAATGACAGATAAGTAGATGGCTGATCTGTACTGGTGACAGGAGGTTTCATAATACCAATGAGCTCACCTGTTTGGGAGTGTGTATGTATACACACACATACGTATAGGCACTTATGTATATTGTGCAAGTCCTCACTGGCAATGTGCTGCAGACGTACTAATGCATTTCTCCATTGGTCCCTGTATCAGCTGTTACTTTGACACTTCAGAGGTTCTGATGTCCCTGTGATTCATAGCCACGTAACGTCATTGAAAAATTGTTGGTGTAAGGTGGATAGGATTTTATGTGAGGGAGTGGCTTAGAATTGTATAAAGTTCTGCATAACATTTCAAACGTAATCTAGCCTGTTTTCTTCCTCCAAAACACAATTGACTAAAAGGTATAAAGAATGAATGAATAATTTAAAAGCATTTATTAAGTTCTTCATATATGCCAAGCACTTTTCTGAGAATAAAAATATAAGCAATCAAGATAGTCCTTTACCTAAAGAAGCTTACATTCTAATAGAGTAAGACAGCCCATATAGGAGAGTTACTTAAAGTAAAGTTTGGCGGATAGGGTGTGAGAGTATTTGTGGTAGCATGGTTTGGAACTTACTGGGAAGTAGCATGATGATTTGGTTCTGGGAAAGATAAGGTAAAATATTTTGCTCACTGGGATCTAGAGTCTGAATTCCAGAGGAAAGAGGAAGGCCAGAGTGGGCAGAACATGGATGATGATCCAGCAAAGGAAGCTGAGAAGGGGTGGTCAGACAAGAAAGAGAAAAGTCAATTGAGGGTTCTTCCTCTTGCCCCATCCCATGAATGTTAGATTTTTGTCTGTAAGCAATAAAGCAAGTGCTGGAGTTTTTTTTTGCTAAACCCATTATATGAACAAGACTAATACTTTTATTTAAGAATTTTTTTGATTTAAATTTATATTATATATATGTATGTTGGGCAAAGACTCTCAAGTGTAAAATCTACCTAGCTGTTTTTGATGAATGTATATTGATTGACCCGGTGATTATTAGTATAATGATTTTCTCAATGATTATTTCACTTCCAGATATTTCACAAACCATCCCTTTTAATAATATATTCTTAAATTTTCTTGGGAAGTGAAGTCAAGCATAACATCTTCACCATTCAAAAAATCACCTCTCTTCCTTTTCTTAAAATTTGAGATAGTGTTTGCCTATTTCCAGTCCTGCCTATTTATCATGATTTTTCAGAGATTAGAGACAGTGGCTCACCAGCAAGTTCTTTCTATTTCTCTGGAATATGTGGACTGAGTGATTTGAACTCATTGAGGGCAATTAGGTATTCTGTCATCAAGTCCTCATCACTGGTTAACCTTTCTTGTTTTATCCTTCCAAGGCCAAAGATTATTCTCGCTGGTAGAGAAAAGAAAGACAAAACAAAGTTTAATATTCCTGTTAGTTTCCATATCTATTATCATTTTGCTATATCTCCTGAATGGTTAGTTGTTTCTTGTTGGTTCAACTTAACTCGTTGACTTGACTTCTCACACTCAACCTGTACGTTGACACAAGAGTCGTTATCAACCACAACACACAAATTATTCATATAGGACCATTCCATTTAATCCAAGTTATTGACCCTCACATCTTCTCTGTGCATCTTTTTTTAATTCTATGTTGATCTATGACATCTCTCTTCATGTACTACAATGGTCTCTTTTTACAAATATTCCTTTTCTTCCTCATTAAAATTCCATACCTCTGGGCAGCATTCAAATTCTTTTGGTCATGAATTTTTTTCCTTTCTCTATAGTCTTTGAAATTCTCTCTCTCAAAATCTGAGGTGTGAGTCAGACCATGCCTGGTTTTTCCTTCCTTTTCTCTTGCTTTTCCTAACAAGAGCCTTTTCTGTCCTGAGGGACATACTTCACAATGTATTGTGTACTTAGCTATCAGAATTCTTAGATAATGATGTATAAAGTATTGAACAGACCCATGTGACCAACTATCATGGTAAAGTCCATGCAGTTGCAAATGCAAGCAGAGGTATTAAAATAACTCATCAGTACTTGACCTTTCTTTAGATGCAAGAATTATGACAGGGCTGTAGACATGCAGTCATCAAATGCCTGATGTTATTGGATTAGTTCCACTCGACTGAGTGCCTGTAAATTTCCTGCCAAGGTGGCTATTCATTAAATATATAAATACCAGTTTCCACAAGACTATATCTTGTCTGTTGATTAAAGTGTCCCCAGATTTAGAAGACTAGAAATTAAATATGCTTTTGAAAAAAAAAAATGACCAAGAAATCTAATACTGGTTAAGCTAATGATTTGTCAGATTCTTGTGGTCAGTGTGGGTGACAAAGAGGTGCTAAGTTCTGTCAAAGTTGAACCTCAGATTCTTCAAATATGCCCTTAACTTCAAATAGATCTTCCTCTTACTTGAAATAAAAGGTGAATGGAATGATTACAGAATAAAAGACATTTATAAGAGTAGATTGGTGGGTAGAACCAATTGTCAAAGTATTGAACAAGAAGGGAATGGGGCTGTAGATAAGGTATTGTTGAGATACAAAAAAGGAATTTTAAGTGGGTGGTCAAAATATTTAGAGGTGATAATATAAAATCAAAAAAACTATAAAATCAAAAAACAAATATAAAATCAAAAAAAAAACTGTCAGCCCATAAACAATTATAAAGAGTTCATTTGTCTTACTCGGGTGTGAATCTAAGACAGAAAAGAAAACTTGACAACATTTATTAAAATGGAGGACAACTACCTTACTTGTGGTGACAGACAGCAAAAATGAACATCAAAAAAGAACCTAAAAACTATTGCCAACAATAATAAATTGTTTGAAAAGAAACTAAAAGAAACATGGGAACACGTCATTTTTCTTCATTGTTCCCCACTGAAAGCAAGGAATGCAACAGAGAAAAATTAATTTGGCAAGTCAACAGCTGACTAAGAAGGTATTCTCTGAGAATAGGATTTGGATTTCTGGAACTATTCCTGGCTAAAGATGGCATATACCAACCAAGATTAATAAGAATTTGTTTGCCAGGTATCTTGAAAATCTAATCTGAAAAGATCTTAAACTAAAAATGAAGGAGGAGGAAAAAATTCTGTGTGTGTGTGTGTATATGTGTATGTGTGTATTCAACTTTAGATACCATGTATTCTAAAGATATATTATCTTTATATATATATATCTTTATATAAGATATATATATATTTATACATTTATATATATATATAATATATATATTATATATTGCCTTGGTACTGACCCTTGATGTTCTCCCTCTCTCTCATCCTGTATCTTTTGGGATCTACCATATCATTCGTTGCTCTCCCTATTCTTTGTAGGATAAGGAGCTTATTCTTCCTCAGATCATTCATAATAGTCTTCAGAAAGAATCGGAAAACTGTTTTTAAGCTTTAATTGTACAGCTAACCTTTTCCATTCCTTTTTCTTCTTTGGCTTGAATTCTTCATTGCCTTGGCAATTCAAGTCTTGCTTTTTCCATGTCAGTTTTTCCTTTCCCCACTGGAGCACTGCTACTGTTTTCTTGAGACATTTCATTCTCCTTTACAACATGGAATGGGGAGAGGTGTCTTTTAGGTTCTTTCACTTTTTTCTCCAGTAGGCAGACTATCCTTCACTTGGAACACATAATACTAGGGATATGGCAGAAATACACACATTTGAACTCAATGTCAGTCACTATGCAATCTTCCATAATGACTGTGATTTTCAGCCTCGTTTCTTGAGACTATTTGTGGATATCTACACACCAACCTTAAGCACCAGTTAAAACTTTTTATAGTTTTTTTGATTTTATATTATCACCTCTAAATATTTTGACCACCCACTTAAAATTCCTTTTTTGTATCTCAACAATACCTTATCTACAGCCCCATTCCCTTCTTGTTCAGTCATACTTTGACAATTGGTTCTACCCACCAATCTACTCTTATAAATGTATAATGTATATATATGTAATATATATATAATGTATATATATATAAATTATATATATATGTAATATATATCTCAAAGATATATATTACAACCATACACACACACACACACACACACACACACACACACAAGAATAGCAACTGAGATATCCCGAAATTCATAGGTGACAAAATCTAAGAAAGGAGTCAGTAGTAAAACATATGCAAATACCCAGAGTTTAGGCAATGACAAGAAGAAATAGAGGCCCTAATAAAGGTGGAATTTAATCTCCTGAGTATTACTGAACCTTGGTGTAATGAAATCTATGACTAAACCATGTCTCTAGATTATTATACATTATTCAAAAGAAACAGACCAGGTAAAGGGGAAGGGAAGTTAGCTTTGGAAAATGAATAAAGTATACTTATATGAAGAAATAAAGGAATAAAACGAGAAAAGCATGACAGAGAACTTGAGTAAAAATGAAAGAATGGAGAAAAAAGTTTTTTTAGTGGAGTGTACATATTAGAGACCACTTGGGCAGAAAGAATTACATGGGGAGTAATCACAAACAAATCACAAACCTAGCACAGAGAGTTATCTAGAAATCTGCAGGAGCTTTCTCTTTTCCCCAAAGAGAGCATCTATCATCTTTCATCTCTCCCCTTATATCTCCCTTTTTCTCCTTTTTTCAAGATTCTATAATCCAAATATTGGCCATCCACAAAGGTAATTTTTTAAAATGTTCCTGACCTGTGTAATGTTTGCAACCTGGCATGTTTTTACAGAACCAGTTAGTAACAGTAGACAGTATGTGCCTGTGTATTGTCTCTTTGTCATTTCTTTTTTGACTAACTCAAGGGTACTTACTTGGAAAGGCAATGTTATCATTTCTCTGAAGCAGAATAGAAGCCCTCTATAGTTCCATGTTTCTTCTAATACTGAATAATAGTGGCAATCCAGTTGTTCCCCCACTGAACCAACTCTGCATTTGCTCCCTCCCTTGACAGTGACTCTGTACATCTTCCACTGCCATGCTAAAAGCCAGGGTTGGGCCAACTACCAATAGGGCAATTCAGGCCTAGTGTCTATGAGGTGATATATTCTTGTGGGGTGGAAGATGAAGAAAGAAGATTATCAGGGACCTGCCAGTCTAAAAATTAATGCCACTGCCATCTCATTTTGGGAATTTGCCCAGCCTACTCAACATAAGTTTAGTCACTGGTTCACTAGATGAAGAGGGACAGTTGCCTATAGGATATTCATCATGTTTCTAGAGGACTTTTTGTGTCAAATGGATCATTTTTCAGTGTAGGAACCATGTAATAGTTGAATAGTATCTGAATCTCAGTACCATTATAAAAACAGTGGTTTCTCATGATTATATCATTGAATTTAGAACTGGAAGGAACTTTAGAAACCATCTGATTCACTCTGTAGAGATGAAGAACTGAGGTCCAAAGTGATTTAGTTATTTGGCCATGGTCAGACAACAGAGAGCCAAAAACGAGCCAATGTTTCTGATTCCAAATCCAGTGTCCTTTGTAATATTGTCAAGGTCAGAGGGTGGGGACTTGAAAAATATTTCACTTGAACTTCATTTAGTAACCCAAGTCCCCTTACATCTGCATACATCCAATGGCAGTAGTACTCTAAAAGGACTTTCTGAGGCTTAACTAATTCGTGTCGATGACACCAAATCCTTAGATGACAGGTATATATTATCCACAGACTGTTGTTTCTACCCTAATATTATTTGTTTCGTTTCTTTGGCTTAGTATCAGAAGTTTCTAGTCAGTGTTATCTTTGTCTGAGATTGTTTGATTTTTTTTTTTTAATCACAGGATTTAATTTTATCACTAGAGTTTTCAGAAGCTACAAGTTAAATCTGTTTAACCTCTTTTGCATTTATGAAATGTTATAGTGCTATTCCTACTCCAAAAATGAACTATTCAAGCTTTTCTTTTTTTGAATGTAAAAAGCTAAATTTCACACATAGGAAAATCTGAGTAGGAGGTATTTCTATGAAGCTGAAGAGAGAAAGGGAGCTAAAAACAACCATGTTACTAATAGAAGGAATAGGTGAAAAACTGCAGAGTTTACAATTTTATCACCACCCTCACAATCATAAACTTCAAGGAAAGTATTGAGAAAAACATCTTCCTTTGTTCCTTTACTTTGGTTTTCTTCTTGCCAGAATTTTTTTTTAATTTAAGATATAAAAAAGATAACCTAAGGAAAAAATTTTAGACAGAAAGTTCTATAAGGCACAAAGCTTACTCTTTTATGTATTTATGTAGAAGAAGAAATACTTTCCTTTTTTGTCCATCAGTCAATAAACATTTAAGTTCCTACTATGTGCCAGACACTGAGCTAAGTACTAGAGATACAAAGAGAAGCAGAAGATAGGCCCTGGCCTTAACAAGTTCCCAGTTCAGTGGGAGACAACAAGCAAATAAATCTGTGCAAACAATCTGTACTCAAATAAATACCAAAGAATTACAAGACGGAAGGCACTAGAATTAAGAAAGTTTGAAGAATTAAGAAAACATTGTATACAATAAGAGCAGCATTGTTTTAAGAACAACTTTGAGCAAATAAGTTAGTTTGTCTGTTATAAATAACATAAAGGACATATGAAGAAATATGCTATCTGCATCCAGAGGAAAAACTCATAAATAGATAAATATGTATACAATAACACACAAATATATACATACATACCTATTTGTGTCTAATGGTGGGCGTCTCTTGGGTATGAGGGGAGAGGAAAAAAAGGAGAAAAAAGAAATTTGCATGGTAATTGTGTTGCATATTTGAAAGGAATAATAAGTTGTGCATAGTAGATTTGCAGTTTCATGTACAATCTTTTTTACTGTACTTTGTTATGGAAATTCTTGTTTTATTCCATAAATTAAAATTTTTTTTTTTTTAAAAAGAGGGGTTAAGAAATTATTCCTGTAGAAGATAGGATTTTAGTTGGAAGTCAGGAGGCAGAGATGAGGAGGGAGAACATTTCAGGCATGGAGGACAACCAGAGAAAATACCCCAAGTTGCAAGATGGAATGAATATCTTGTTCATGGAATTGCTAGGAGGTCACTGTCACTGGACTGAAGAGTATGTGGCAGAGAACAAGGTGTGAGAACAAAGGAGCTAGGTTATGAAGCTATTGAGTTGGGGAAGGAAGGAGGAATGTGATATGACTAGACCTATTCTTTGAGAAAATACTTTTTGGAAGATGAACTTGAGGCAGACAGATCCACCAGCAATTCCACTATTGCTATAGTCCAAATGTGAAGTGCTGAGGACCTTCATCAGGGTTGTTGGCAGGATCAGAAGAGAAAAAGAGGCATATTCAAGAAATATTGCAAAGGTGAAATTGACAGACTTTGTCAACAGCTTGGATGTGGGAAGTGTGAGATAGTGAGTCAAGGATGATGTCTTAGGTTGCAAGCCTAGGGAGCTGAGATGGTGGTGGTACCCTCCACAGAGAAGTTTGGTGGAGGAAAGGATTTAGGGAGAATTATAATAGATTCAGTTTGGGATATTCTGAATTTAAGATGTCTACTGGACATCATAGTTAACATAACTGAAAGTTAGTTGGAGATGCAAAATTGGAGTTCAACAAAAAATTTAGGGCACGATAGGTAAGATTCAAGAGTCATCAGCATAGAGATGGTAAGTAAATCCACAGGAGCTGATGAAATCACCAAGTAAAGTAGAATAGAGGAAAAAAGAAAAGGGCCAAGGACAGAGCACTGTGGGACACTGCCACAGGCGGCCTGCTTTCACAGAGTGCTTTGGTGGGCGGTTGATAAGACTGGGACAGGCGGAATGCAAGAGAGCAGTCCGTTTATTCATGTGAGGGGGAGGGCTTATATGGAATTTCTACAGGCAAACAAGCAAGGTTATTCCCATGAGAACATTTTTAGTTTACTTCTAATACTTCCTAATCTAGTTCCTTTAGCAAGACAGTCTTGGGGTACACAGGCAGGGTCAGGTTGTTCTCATCCTTGTATATGAGGAGTGGGATGTACAAGTCTCAAGTAAAACGTGGACAATACTTCACATTCCAGACTCCATCAGTATTGGCCCCCTACGGGACACCTACATTTAGAGTACATGACCTGGATAAAGATTCAGCAAAGGAGATTTTGAAGGAGTGGTAAGGTAAAGGGGGTAGTAGGTAGGAGATGATGAGCAACAGTGTTAGAAGCTACAGAGAGTTCAAGGAGAATGAGGACTGAGAAGAGGCAACTAAGAGATCATTAATCACTTTGGAGAGGGCTGTTTTACTGGAATGATGAGGCTGGAAACCAGATTGTAAGGGATTATGAAGAGAGTGAGAAAAAGAAAGTGGAGGCACTGTTGTCAGGAGTTTTCTCAAGAAGTTTAGCCACAGAGGACAGAAGAGGTATAGGATGATAGTTAATGGGGATGGAAGGATCAAATGAGGGGTTTTTGAGGATGGGAGAGTCATGAGAATATTTGTAGGCAGTCGGGAAAGAAGCCAGTATACAGGAAGAGGCTGAAGATAAGTGAGAGAATGGAATGCCAGAAGGGTGAAATCTGTCAGAGGGGAAGGGATGAAATAGGGTCACTTATGCAGGTAGAGGGGTTTGCCTCGGTAAGAAGTGGTCATGTGTGACAGATAATAGGAGGAGATAGTGTCAGAAGGCATCTGAGTGATACAGGGATAAATAAGAGGCAGGAAGAGGGAATTAAAAACAAATAACACCAATTTGTCTGTAAAATATGAGGCGAGGTTCTTGGCTGAGAAGGATGGAGTGAGGGGAACTGTGGGAGATTTTTTCAAAATCTAACCAGGATTGTAGTCATTTACAAATATTTGTTGCATGCTTTACTATGGAAGGCACTTGGGATATAAAGAAGAATAAGGCATGGTCTCTGATGAGGCATACAATCTAAATTAGTGAAAACTCGATTGATAAAGGACAAAGGTTAGGGTACGATAGGTAAGGGCAAGATAAGATAGAATATATTAGGAGACAAATGAGTGCCATAAACTGTTAAGAACTACTCATTTGTCACTTAATGATCTCTGAGCTTCCTTATACTTTAAACCCTATAAAACCTATGATTTTTATAAGCATTTCCCATTACATTCTGTAACTTGGAAGGGTGTTACAACCTTCTAATTGGTCTGGCTCCAGTCTCTCTCCCTTCCAATTCTTCTTCCACACAATTATAAAAATAATCTTTCTTATACATAGTTCTGATTATAACACTCCCACTCAAAGCTTCTCCTTGGCTCCTGATTGCCTCCTAAATCAAGACTTAAACATCCAGGATTCCTTCAGTAACTGCTCTTTCATACAAAATCTCTGCTCCAGCCAAATTGAAGAAGCATAATGTAGTAGAAAGAGTCTGAATCTGGGTTTCAGTCATAGCTCTAATTCTACCTGTGTGACCTTGAGCCATGCACTTAAACTGTCAGGGCTTCAGTTTCCTAGTTTCTAAAATAGGGTTAGACTAGATGATCTCCAATTTCCTTTTCAGCTTTAAATTTGCAAACCTTATGATCTATTCATTTTCATTTATATACCATAGATTTTCTTGACTCTGCCTTTCTTTCTCAATTTGTCTCTTCCTAGAAAACCCTCTTTCCTTTTCCTTGCACATCCAAGTCTGAAGCAGCTAGGTGGAAGAATGAATAGAGTGCTAGATCTGGAATCAGGAAGCTCTGAGTTGAAATCTCTCCTCAGATACCATATTTCACTGCATAATTTTTGCACTCTGTTTTGGAGTTTGATTTTTTTTTCAGTCCATAAATTGGTTTATAACCTTTCATCACACATCATTGCATGTTATAATTCCATTTATCCATGCCACTTAAAAGGTAAACACAGTAATGTTTCAGTTGCATGTGGACATGCATTTACCTCTTGCATATTTCAAGCCACAAGCTTCTCCTCAGCCCAAATGCATTGTCAGTATATTTCCAAAAACCAACTTGATGATTTGTTTAGAATGCTGCAGTACTAACAGTATTATCACTTAACCCACTCAATAGCTGTGGGCCTAAAGGGAGCAAGCAGACAGGCGAAGCTGCCAGAAGTAAGTCACTTGATATGGTAAGAATTGCATCTTCCCAATTTTAATGTATATTCACAAGTATTCTTGCAAATATGCATCCTAATCTTTCACCACAGACAGTTTAGTAATAAATTATTTTTAAGTAATAGCAGCACAAATGTAAAGAAACCTTCACATAACAGTCGCACCCTCCTGTTTTGCAAAAATTTCGACATTAAGATCCGTGACAATTATAAGATGAAATATGGTACTTCCTAACTGTGTGGCCCTGGGCAAGTCATTTAACCTCTTTCTATCTCTTAATCTTTATCTGCAAAATGGGGATGATAGTAATGCTTACCTTCCAGGGTTATACTGAGGATAAAATTAAATACTATTATTGAAGCACATTGTAAACCTTAGAGCAGTATATAAATGCTAGCTGTTATTGTATCCTACCCTTGAAGATCTATCTAAACTTTCCCGTTCCTTTGTAAGATCTTTCCCTACCCCCTTCCCTCAGTAATCACCAGGTATTCCTTTTAATTTCCGTGGCACTTAGCCTTTATTCTGCTCATCTCATACTTACTATATGCTACAGAATAGAGTTCTAGATTTAGAGTCATAAGGACTCAAACTTTTACCTGAAGATATTGGAATGATTTTAGTAAAATGACAGTATAAATCCTCTGGCTCTGAGCAACCCAAGATGATGACCATGGCCCAATCCTACACTCTTTCCTTAGATGCAGTCCTGTGTCACCAGTTGTCTATAAGGTATTTCCATCTGAATGTCCCCCTAGGCTTCTCAAACGTAATATATCCCAAACAGAACTCATATTTCATCCCTTTTCCTAACTTCTCAATTTCCTTTGAGGTAGATGCTAACATCTTTCCAGTTACTCAGGCTCAAAATATTTGCTGTTCCCTTGTCCCACTTTCCCAAACAGTTGCCAAATGTTGTCAATTGTATTTCTAGAGTATCTTTCAGATGTTCAAGATATTTTCATAGTGTCATAGAACTAGAGATAGAAGGAACTTTAGGTAAGTCATCTAGTTCAACCTCTTTTACAGATGAGAAATTCTAATTTGTCCTCTACACAGCTGTCAATATGTTATTCCTAAAACAAAGGTCTGACCATATTACTCCCCTTGCTTGGGAGGATTTAGTGGTTCCTTACTGCTTGTAGAAGGAAATACAACCTCCTATTCTTAGCTTTCAGCCTACCTTTGAGACTTAGTTCTGGTTACTCCCTTTTACTCACTTTATGGTGAAACCAAATTGGCTTTGCACTCAATCTTTCATCTCCCATCTTCTTACCTTTGCACAAGTTCTAAAACTATATCTGCAGTGCTATCACTTCTCACTTCTTAGAGTCCCTAGCCTCCCTCAGAGCTCATCTCAAGCTCTACCTTCTACATGAGGCCATTGATGATACCCCCAGCTGAGTGTTTTTGCTCCCTGTAATACCTTCTATTGACCTAACATATATTTTATACCTATATTTCTCCCTCTGGTAAAATTATGCTCTGTGTTCCTGGCTCATTGTAAATTCAGAAATAAATGTTTATTGATTATTCACAAATCCTGAAAGTTCAGAGTGCTAGAAGTGCACTAAATTTAGTGGTGTTTAAGAGATCATCATCATCATACTGTCTCTTAAGATTCTGTGGCTTCTTTGGTAATTTAATTAGGAGAGATCACAGATCTAGTTCCTTTATAGGTCAGGAGAAAAGGATGGGCTCTGAGCTTTTGATTAATTAAAGTACATATTTTGCTTTTTGAAACTTAGAGATTCATATAGTTCATGTTTTTCAAAAAATACACAGGTGTTTTCCTCCTTTATATCATTTGAGGATATTCACTGCCTTAAGGCGGAGCATTAGCTGCAGAAGTTTGTTTGTCCCCTTAACTTAATTGAGTAGGCATCACTAAAATGAGGACTTCCCCATAGTTCTGCTTCTAGTGCTTCCTCAGCACTCCTTTCCTAGTAACTCCCTTATAAAGTGCTGTCCCATGCTTAGATAGCAGACTTTCATCCCCAGTTTCACATAGGTTTTTAATTTAAAAACAATTTTATCAGGGAACCATTTGTATTTGTTTGGTGTCATTACTATTTTATTGGCATAATACATTATCAACCAGCAGAGGAGTCTATAAAATGCTATCAAGATAAATGCCATTCATTAAAATTCCAACTGTAGCAATGTCAAATTGTTTAAAGTTTCTTTTTAACTCCATTCTTTCAACTACAACTAATTTTCTATGTAGATTTTCTTTTTCAAGTTCATTATACACGTAAGCAGTTCCATGTCCTAGTCTTAGACCAACTTTTCCTATATAAAGGTATCTTCCCAATATTTAATAAATAATTCCTAACAATTTAATTAAAGATTTCAAAAATGTATTTTTGTTAAAAGTTTCCAATATAATAAAAAAGCTTCTGTAAATATTGACATTTTTCTTTCCTTATTTTCTCTTTTCCTTCTATTTCCAATTTTTCTTTCATCTTTCTTCATATTCATACTCCATTTCGGTTTGGCAAATATTTATTGATTTAAATCCTTCATTCCTTCCACTTTGCCTCCCCCTCTCACATACATTTTTATCTCTTAAAATATAAATATAATTCATTCATTTTTTGCCAGCTATGGATCCTGTATTATAAGGATTTAGGGAGTTCCTCCTATTTTGATGCCATCTTGTTCAGGAGAGTTTCTATTGATGGACCTGTGCTCTCACTGATGTGTATGTTCCTTTCATTGGTACAGATTGCATCCCATTCATTCTTGCCCACATCATACATCTCATGTGCATTGCAAGTATGCCAGGGGAGCGCAGACTTTCTATCAGTTATCACTCACTCTTGCTATGTAGGTGGCCATCTTTATTTTCTGCTCAGACATCTCTCTGATGAAATCCTTTGTGTGACTTTTCTTTCTTTGTAATATGTTGCAGCCTGCTTATGCCTACCATATACCTCTCCATTGTCCTTTGGGAAGTCTTCCTGTCAACCCATGAGGAGAATTATTGTAAGGAATTCATCTGTGATTGATTACCCCAAATCTGGAAAACTTCAAATTTTCCCTTTATATTTTGGGAAATTACACATTTATAATAACTTTCATTTGTCTAAGTTTTTGGACCCAACAGGCTTAAATATGCCTAAATGTCATGTAACTATCATCATTGGCATTAGCACTTATGTAGCATTTTAAGATTTGCACAATCTTTACATATGTTATTTCATTTGATGCTCCCAGAAACCCATGAGGTACTCTTATTATCTGTTAGGTATAGGTGCTATTACTTTACAGATAGGGAAACTTAGGCTAAGAAATTACTTTCTCAGTGTCACAATATCATACAGTTAAAGTAAGTATATGAGGCAGGACTCCAGCTTGGTGCTTTCTGGCTACAAATACAACATTCACCTTCAGCTGATCCTATCTACCAACTGGGAAACAATAAATATAGAGTAACTTACATTTATGTAATCCTTTAAGCTTTAGAAAACACTTATAAGCCTTACCCAAAATACTTCTCCCAGTGCCTTCCTAAAGTGCCTAAAATATCTACCTACATTTTTATGTTTTGTGGTTATGGTGAACACACGGTGTCTCCAGAAAGCCTCTATTTAAATATCAGTTACCTGAAAAGACAATTATATAGAGAATGTTAGCTCTATAAGAGGCCTCAGTGACTGTCTAATCCAACCCCCTTGTTTTACAGATTTATGGTCCTGAAGCATTGACATGATTTGTCCAAAATCACTAAATAGGTACACAGCAGAACAAGTCTGGCACTCTTAACCCTACCTCATCTCCACTCTTTAGAGGTGGCTTTTGAAAACATACATGTAAACAGATCCTTCCTGGAAATTTTAAGCTTGTCTTGTTTTCTTCTTACACTATGAGTCGCATATTTCAAGAGTATTTGATAGAGTCATGGAAAGAGGAGAGGTAGAATGGAGTGGAAAGATTATTGAATTTCAAGTTGAAATCTGATTTTGTACCCAAGGTCAGACATGGACTTTGTGACCTCGGATGAGTCATTCATCTCTCAGAATTGCTATTTCTTCATCTGTAAAACAAGGTAATAATAGGTGCTTTCCCTACTTCACAAAGTTATTGCAAAACTGCAAAGTACTCTATAAATTTGAGCTGAAGAAATCAACTCTGCAATAGTAGTTGCAATAACAGCTCTCATTTGTGTAGCACTTTAAGGTTTGCAGACTTTACCAAATTTAGGCTTCATAACCAATTTGTAATAACTTCAGGAGTGATTTTACAGATCAAGAAACTGCAACTCTGTGGTGCTATGGCCACTTTTACATTTTTAATTGCCATTAGTCTCCACTTATTTCTTATGGAGCTTATGAGCAACCTTATTACGACATTTTAGAATTTTTGATATGTAGCCAACTCCTGAGTTGACTATGTAATGTAGTGTTTCACAGAACCAGAGAGCTGGAAGAGACAGAGAAGTCAGCTAGTTCATAGGATGATAGGTTTAGATTCGGAAGGCTTAAACGTTAATTAGTTCAATCATTTCATTTTATGGATGAGGAAAGACTAAGTGGTTTGTCCAAGGGCACACAGATAAGTGACGTTCCCTGGCTTCTGCATGACTATATTAAAATGGTCTAGAAGGATTGCTGTCTTCTCTTCTTCAAGCTCTCCATAAGAGGTGAAACTAAAATTGTCCATGGTGTTATAATCCAGTGTCGTAAACCTTATAAACAGACAATTCTTCCTTATTTCTTCCTATAGCAGTTTACAGCAGCCCCTCTTGCCCTCTTTTTGAGATGGAGAATGACCCCTTACCCACTCACTCCTCTTCAATCCAGTTCACTTGCAAGTCAAGACATCATCTCCCTGCTGTCATCGGTCCTCTTCAAGAATGATGGACAAATAGCAACAATAATTTTCTCTAGCTCTTAGTCACTTTTTGTGCCTTATAGCACTAAAAATCTAATCACAAATCCAAGCTCATGTTCTTCCGTGAAGTAGGTAGTAGAAATATGATCCCCTTTTACAAATGAGGAACCTAAAGTTCAGATTCAATAACTTGTACACACAGTTAGTGCCACAGTTAAAAGCCTCCAAATTTGAGGCCTGTGTTTTTTTCTACGACACTGTAATGCCTCTCTTCAACTTTTGTCACCAAAAACCGTGCCTTATTTAATAAATGAAAAATCTAATTTCCCTAGCAGGGAAAGGTAATAAATTCTCCTAAAAACTATCCAAATTTCAGAGATATGTTACTTTTAGAAGTATCTTCTCTATAATATATCAGCATCCTGAGTGCACAAATGAAGAAAAAAATGCAGAAGAAAGATTCTAATCATTTACTGGATAATGAGTGGGCTAGGAGATTTCACATATGATAAACAGGGACTTCTAAAGATACAGTTTACAAAAACAAAACAGATGTAACTTCTGTTCTTCAAATTGGTGTTTGTTGGAAACTAGAATATTGTTAAGACTAATTCTGAACTAGAAATGTGACATTAAAAATATTAGGTAGTCATATAACCAGCAAAAAAGCAGAGCACTTGTTTTCCTAAGACCTTTCCAAACCACAAACCTCAGAAAATCAAACTGCTGCAGAACAACCAAAGCTAAATCTACGATAAAAGCCAAAAATACCATACAAGGGAATGGAGGAAGAAAGAATTCTCTGGTAAAACCTATGCGAAGAACTTCAAAAGTTTGAGCTTAAGGGTCCAGCTGCAGTGGGAAAATCTTCCATGTCAGAGAGAAATGAGACTGAAACACAGAGAGTAAACACCATGAGTTCAGTGTAACTTTGGAACAGGGAGGAGCCAAAAGGTAAGAAGGAATAGCAGTGACTAGATATACAAGAGAAAAGGCAAAAAGAGTGGACTTTCAAGGAGAAAAGACTAAGTAGAAAACTTTTTCACAAGCAGCTAAACCAGCAGAGAAGCTTAGATGAAATGAATAAAAACTTTAAAAAGAATGAATATTTAACTTTGCGGGAAAAAAACAGACAAAACTCCCTGACCAAAAAGTGGACTTAAATTAGCAGCATGATGTTCCAGAAAGGTTCAAAAGAGAAATAATTTTTTTTAATATAGATTAAGTTAAATTAGGTGAGAAAAATTAGTTCTAAATATAGAATTTAAAAATACAAACATGAGAGTAATGGATAGTCTCTCCAAAGCATAAACTTTGGGAGAGAATAACACTTAAAATACAAAAATACTGAAGAAAATTTGGCAGAAAAACAAGAAGGAACTTTAAAAGAACATATCAATTCTCTACAAAAGAAAGAAAGCAAATGATCTCAAAAAGATAGGAAGTACAGTGTTAACTCAAGAAGCATAAGTCTCCCAGAAGAACATGCTGCATTGAAAAATCCAGATACCATAAGCTAGGTAATAATACAAATAAAGGGGCCAGAAAATTTGAATGCAGATAACAAAAATTTATTGATTAACTCCATAGATGGCCACAGGAAAAAAATTTTAACATGCCAGGCATGTAGTAGTTAAATTTCACAATTCTAATAACAAATTTGACAAGTAGCCAGGAAAAGGGCCTTATGCTATAAAGAAATATCTGTTTAAATAACCCAGGTTTCTTTTGCAATCATAAAAAATTAAGAGAATCAAATAACACATTCCACAAAATAAAGGAACTTCAATTATAACCCAGAATAACATCACCTCCAAAACTAAGCTTAATCACCAACAAAAGAATTGGGCACTTAACAAAAGTGGGCATTTGAAGCATTCCTGAAAGAAAAAAAAAAGAGATTAATGTTCAACTTCTAACTTACAAAGCAGCTAAAGAATAGAAAAAGTAAATGTAATTATCACAAAGTGATTAAGTAATGATTTTAATTTTCTCATGTTAACATGTTATTCTTTAAAATTATACCATTATAAAAATAATTAAGAGGGAGCTTCAATTGGCAGAAGGTACCAAAAGGGCTAAAATTTTTAAGAGAACTTAAATGGCTCAAAAAAAGTAAAGGGAGGAAGCACCAAATACAATGTAGTCTAATTCTTGTGGCCCCCTAAGCTTACCATCTTCTGTGCTAGGGATAACCCAACACGAAGTTGTACAAACAGGAAGAGATGGGGGGAAAAGAGGGAAACTGGAGATTCACCCCTGCTTGATATGTAGGTAAATAGAGAGGTGATAATAATTTCCTTAGTCTCTCAACACAAGTGGGAGCTGTGAGATAATAGAATAAAAATAATAGGTAAAAGGAATTGGGATGAGGCTGGTAGAAAGGGAGTTTTGCCGTGTCAGTGTAAAGGAAAAGGTGCTATTAGGCGGCTAGGTGGCAACAGTGGAGATAGACCACTGGGTGTAGAGTCAGAAAGATCTGAGTTCAAATCTCTCCTAAGACACTAGCTTTGTGACCTGGAGCAAGTCATTTAACCTCTGTCTGGTTCAGTTTCCTCAATGATAAAAATGGGACGTAAATGTAAATGGGCATAATAAGAACACCTACCTCTAAGAGTTGTGGGGATGATTAAATAGATGATCGAGTGACGTATTTGTAGAGCACTTGGCACAGTTCCTGACACGTAGTAGGCATTAATAAGTGCTTGTTGTCTTCTCCCTTCCCCAGTAAAGAATGTTTCTGTGAATGGCAGATGAGGGTATGTCTGTAATGAGAAAGAAAAGCCTTAGAAATGGGTTTCAGATAGAGGGAGTAAAACATATTACAAGTTCACCTTCATCAAGAAAGAACTATGTCTTCCAGAACTTGTGTCCTTCCATCGGAAAGGGTATAAATGAGTTCCCAATGGTAGCCAAAACTCATAGTGAAAGAGAAAAATATTCAATATTATGCATTTGGGACCTGCCAAGTATGAATGAAATTCTAATTCTAAGTGTCTCTGTTTAGAGAGAAAATTCAAAGGGACAAAAAAATAAGATGTTTTTGAAAATACCTCTCTGAAGTCACTTTTAAGTTACAATTTATAGTACACAGAAACACAAACAATTATACACACACACACACAGAGTTACAGGTAGAACATAGTTACAGAGCTTAAGTGAAAATCCAGTTAATATTTTGCTTTGTCAAACAGAACAATCGTCCTCTAACTTTAGCACACCCTGGAGAATCAATCATCTTGCTAAACCCCTTCAATCTCTCTAAACTCTCTCTTCTACAATTCTTCCTTCAGCCTGATCAGAGGTGAACTAAAGAAAAACTTCTGTCATCTAAATTAGTCAAAGACTTCTTCCTTGTCTTAGTCTGATGATTACCCTACTCACTTCAGGGTTCTGAAAGAAACAAGGAAACAAAACATGTCAGGCTTGCATGGATGTTTGAGATAAAATGCATAAATGAGATAAAATGTCTAGAACAGAGCTTCTTAAACATTTTCCACTCTGGACTTCTTCAGCACTTCTTAAACTGTGGGTTGCAACCCCATATGAATCCCACAGAGTACAAGGAAAATAATATGAATAAAAACATTTCTTAGTCAACACACATTTACTAAGTGCTTACATTGTGGCTTGGGAGTACAAAGAAAATAAAAACTATATCTGCCCTTGAGAAAAGTATAATCTATTAGGGCAATTGTCAGTAGTTTTTTTCAGTCATGTCCAATTCTTCATGACCCCATTTGGGGTTTTCCTAGCAAAGGTACTGAAGTGGTTTGTCATTTGGTTTGTCATTTCCTTCTGCAGCCAGTTTTGCAGATGAAGAAACTGATGCACACAGGGTTAAGTGACTCACCCAGAGTCACACAGCTAGTAAGTGATCAGTTTTGAACTCAGGAAAATAAATCTTACTGACTCCAGGTCTGGCACTCTGTTGAGTATAGATAGCTTTCTTAAGGTCATGCATTGAAAAGGGATGGAGTAATATGGAATGATAGCTGACAGATATGGTAGGATATTATGAGTTTATTATATAGTAAGCACTGGAATACAAAAACAAAAATGAAGGCAGTTTCCTGGACAAGAATTCTTGGAAATTGTGGGGGTGATATAGGGAGGTAGTAGCCATTGAGGAGTTGGAAAGTAAGTGGAGCAATAAGGGAGGAAACTGGCACACTTCCCTAGAATAATAGAAGTATTCACTTGATTATCGTTCTAGAACCAGAAAGCAAAATAGGCAAGGTATGCACACTTTGACAAGGCATTTGGTGAGAAGATGGTCAACCAGGCATAGAGTAAAACATGGCTTGGGTCAGCCTGAAATAACAGAGTCCTGGAGTTGTTGACCAATCAGATCAATGGGGTTCTATGGCGAGAGTTCCGGAGATAAAAGGATTAATTTCTGAGGACGTAGTTTCTAGTCCTGAAAATCTGCTATGCAGCTGTAGAAAAAATGGCCAAGGAGCAGAATAAAGCACAGATAGAGCCCACCTAAACTGGAGATGAAAAGTAAATTGAATCCAGTTTTGTAGCAGACCTTAAATGCCATGCCAAACATTTATCTTAGAAGCAACTGGTTTTTGAGTGGACAAGTGACTTGATTTGATCTGTGTTTATGGAATATTACTTTGTTTTTTTTTAATTGATAAATTGTTGTTTTCTTAAAATATATTTGTGTTTAGGAATATTTAAAATCTATTCCTCCCACTTCCTGCTTCCATTGGGTCGATTTTTAAAATAAAAAGAAACCTTCTTCACAACCATAAATATCCAGTAAAACAAGTTTGCAAAGTGGCCAGGCCCAAAACTGTATTTTTCTCAGTGTAGTAAATTCCTCATCTCTCCAGAAGTCAGTCTTCTGGAATCATGACTTAGTATTGCATTGATTAGAGTCTTCAGAACTTCCAAAGGGGTTTTTCTTTATGATGTTGCCATTGTATAAATAGTCCTGCTGGTTCTGTTCACATCGTTTCTTCGTCAGTTCTTAGAAGTCTTTCCTGTTTCCTATGAAATTGTCCATTTCGTTTTTATGACCCAGTAACATTCCATTCGAGTCATTTCCCCACTAGGACATCCCCTCCTTTTCTAAGTTCTGGCACTTACAAAAATAGTGCTAGAAATGTTTTTGTCCATCTAGGACCATTTATTCTTTATTGGTTCTCTTTGGGCAGTAAAGTGGTAGGAGTAAAGCCTGATCAAAGACTTTGTACAGTTTTAGTAACGTTTTGAGCAGAATTCCAAAGTGATTTCCTTAATAGCTGAACAAATTGACAACTTCACCAACAGTGTCTGTTTCCTTCAGTCCCTCCAAATGAGCATTTTTCTCCTTTGTTGTCTTCACTAGTCTGGTGGGTATAAAGTGGAATCTCAGAGTTGTTTTTAATTTGCATTCTGATTTGGAGGAGATATACATATATATGTGTGTGTATTTCTGTATGTGTATGTGTATACATACATGCACATGGTTATCAATAGATTGGATTTCTTTCTTTGAAGACTGCTTGTTCCTATTCTTTGATCATGCATCTGTTGGGAAATGTCTTTTAGTTTTATAAATTTGTACGCTTATGTATCTTGAAAATGAAAACTTTAAGAAAAAAGAAAATGAAACCTTTATCACAGAGAAATGTGCTGCAAAGATTTTTTTCCTATTTACCTATTTTATACAAAAACTTTTTTATAATTTTATGTAATCAAAATTATCCGTTTTGTTTTCTGTGATTAGCTCTATAGTCATAAACTCCTTCTAGTTATAGCTCTAAAAGGTAATTTCATCCTTGTTCCTCTAATTGGTTTATGATGTGACCTTTTATACGTAGGCCATATATCCATTTGGAAGTTATCTTGGCATATGGTGTGAAGTATTGGTCTAAATCTGATTTCTGCCAGCCTGCTGCCCAATTTTCTCGGCCATCTCTATTAAATAATGAGTCCTTCACCTAATAACTGAGATCTCTGAGTTTATGGAATACTATGTTATTTTGTTTGATTGCTTTTGTATGTTGTGTAACTAATCTATTCCATTAAATGATTTCTATTTTTTAACAAGTATTATATCATTTTATAGTACATTTGTAGTATATTTGTAGTACATTTTTACAGCTTGTATTGATAAAACCTTTTCCTTCTCATTTTTAAAAAATATTACCCTGAAATTTTTTTTATTATTTTTTTACCCTGAAAATTCTTGAGCTTTTGTTCTTCCAACTGAATTTTATTGTATTTTCTAGTTTTTAAAAATATTTTTTTTAATTTTGATTACTATAATTGAATAAATAAATTAACTTAGATAGTACTGATATTTTTATCCTATTGGCTCAACCTACCCAAGAACAATTAATATTTTTCCAACTATTTAGATTTCTCTTTAATTCTGCAAAGAGTGTTTTATAGTTGGATTAGTATAATTCTTGTATTTATCTTGGTCCATGCACTTCCAAATATTTTATAACTTCTGTAGTTACTTTGAACAAAATTTCCTTTTCTGTATCTTCCTACTGGGCTTTACAGGTAATATACAGGAATGCTGATGATTTATATAGATTTTTTACTATTTTATAATTCTGCTGAATTTATTGTTTTAGCTAATGTTTCAGTTGACTTTTTTACATTATTTTATTTTTAAAGCTCAGCCTTCTGTTCTTCCCATTTCCCTTTTCTACCTCCAAATGAGAAAGCAAAAAAACAAACCAAAAAACACATTCCATATATATATATATATTTAAGCAACACAAAATTTCTTTTTAGCCATATCTAAAAAAGTAAGTTTCAATCTGCTATCTAAATCCATCATCTCTTTGTCAAGAGTGGGACAAGCACTTTTTATCATGAGGCCGCAGGAATTTCAGGAAGTTCAGATAAGAATGAGGTTCAAGTGTCAGCATCTCCCTCTCCTTCCTCCTTATTTGTATAGATATATATTGATGTATAGTGATGTATAGTAGATAATTTTTCCTAACTTTCCTTTCCCTTCTTCCTGACCCCAGTACACTTCTCTCCTCTCTTTCCATTTTCTCCTTAAGATCATCAAAACATTATAGAACCAATCCCAGGCCTTGTCTAATTGGATTCCCTCTGAACCCTGATGATGAAAGGGATCAGAGGGAACAAATGTATCATCTCCCCATATGTGAATGTAAGCAGTTTATCCTTGTTTAGTCCTTTGTCACTGTTCTTTGATGTTCACCATTTTACATTTCTCTTCATTCCTGTGTTTATACTTCAAAATTTCTCCCTAACTCTGGCCTTTTCATCAGGAATGCTTGGGAATCTTTTATTTAATTAAAAATTCCTTTTCTTCCCTCTAGCATTATACTTAGTTTTGCTATCTCCTTTATAGTGATGTCTGCTAAATTGTGTATAATTCTGATTTGTGGCTCCTCAGTACTTGAATTCTTCCTTTCTAGCTTCTTGCCCATTTTTTTTTCTTTGACCTGGAAGTGCTGGATTTTGGCTGTGATTTTCCTGGAAGTTTTCATTTTAGTGTTTCTTTCAGGAGATAACCAGAGTATTCTTTCTATTTTAACATTGCCCTATAGTTCTAAGAGCTTTGGAAAATTTTCTTTTAAAATTTGTTGAAATATGATGCCTAGGTTCTTTTTTGGGGCATGGAGTTCACAAAGTACAGTGATTCCTAAATTTTTTTTCCTTTGTTTGTTTTCCAGGTCAGCTGTTTTTGCTATGAGATGTTTTATAGTTTCATCTATTTTTTTTCAGCCTTTTGATTTTAATATTTCTTTTTGCCTCATGGAATCACTGGCTACTATTTGATCTATTGTAATTTTCAGGGAGTTTGTTGCTTTAGAAAGGTTTTATACTTCTTGTGTTAAGCTGTTGTCAATTCTCTTTCCAATTCTTTCTTTCATAGGTCTCATTTCTTTTCCATTTTTTTTTCCTCAGGTTCTTTCATTGTATGTATAATTAACATTTTAATTATTCTTTTTTAAACTCTTGCTTCATTTCTTTCATGAATTCTAATTGAATTTGTGCCCACATTGTGTTTTTCTCTGAGGCATTGATTGAAGATGTTTTGAAGTGTCATTTTGCTCTGCATTTGTCATTGGTCTCCCTTCCACCATAATAGTTCATTGCGGTGGAATTCTTTTATTGTTTGCCCATTCTTCCATCCTACTTCCAGACTTGAAGTTAGGTCTGGGTTCTGCAGCACTTCTGGAGGAAAGGTTAGGGTTAATCCTTTTGCACCTTTCTTGGGATATTGAGTTTTATGTTATTCCAGAATCTCAGGGACTGTCTGGGGACCTGCAAGCTTTTTGGTGCCTCTCACCACCACACACACCCCAGATCAGAGCTCTGTAAATTCTTGACTAAGGTTTCTCTCTGAGCAAAGGTGGATTGCTGCTGGATTCTAGCACTTTCAGTCAACTGGAAAAGTGCATATTAGAACTGTAGATCCTACTTTGTCCTAGTATTCTCACTTTTACTCTTCTTCTGAAGACTGGGCTAGACATTGAAAGTGATACCCTACTTTGAGCCACACTGCTGCTGCTGCTATTGCTACTGACTTCTGAACTGACTTCTGCACTTCCTCCTTTCTTCACATACCACCCACAGACTACCTCCTTTAAAATGCTACTGCCTTCTGCACATCCCCTTCTCACCTCAGTCTGTGAACTGGGACTGTGTATTAGACATAAAGCTCCATTTGTTATCTCTCCCCATCACAATGCTATGGATCTGGAGATGCCCCTGTATAGATATGAGACTTTCTCTTGCTCTGATGCTTAGTCTCTACCTGGGCACCATAGGACTCTGAGGGCATCACATTATTGACCAACCAGTCTCCACTATCCAAAGAACCGTGCTGAGCTGGGTTGGACAAAGGACTCACTGTAATGTTTTCTGGTTTCCACATCAAATCAGAATTCAAATTCAAATCAGGATTTGATCTGATGCATGTTCTAGAACTGTTAGGAATTTATGGAAAGGAGCTCACCTGCATTACATCCTATCATTCTGCCATCTTGGCTCTGCCTCTTGATTGAGTTTTTGGGACTTTCTAAGTATGTCGTCATTTCAAACTCACAATCCAATCCCCAATAATGTTCTCTCCCAGAAAAAGAGTTTTTAAAAACTACATAAGAGTGATTTTGACAGAAAGTATATGCAACTTTATGTTAATGATTTACTGTTGTTTTTTTTATTTGAGTATGCACTTTAGCTTTGATAATTAAGTACCAATGATATCTACTTATTTTTATCTGAATTTTGTTTCTTTTTAAAATTGCTTTTATTTATGTAGTGACAGTCATTGTGAATATTGTTCTTTTGGTTCTTCATTTTGTATCATAGCATACAATTCTTTCATTTCGAACTCTTAAGTATGAATTATAGCTAGGTGGTATAGTGGTTATAACACTGGACCTGAGTCAGAATGATCTGAGTTCAGATCCAGCTTCATACACTGCCTGTGTAATTCTGGGTTAAGTCTCTTAATCTCTGTTTGCTTCAATTTCCTCATCTCTGAGATGCCAGATTTTATTCAGTCCTTCCCCAGCACATAATTTATCTCTAAATTTTTGCTATTACAATGTGTTGCTATAAATATTTTTTGCATTGATAGGTCTTTTCTTGATGTCAGTAACCTCCTTAGAGTATAAATCCAATAAAAGGATTACATGGTCAGAGGCTATCTTTGTTATCTTTATAATAGTACTTAACTTTTCAGGAATTATTAGCTTGCCTGATTTTCCACAACTCTGCAAACAATGAATTTTTCCTACTTTTACCATCTTTGATAATATTATTACTAGGGATTTCTAGATCATAAGATTATAAAATTCATATGTCTGCAGTGGACCTCAGACATCACCTAATCCAACCCCTTATTTTTCCAGTTGAAGAAACGAAGGGTAAGTAGCTTGCCTAAAGGTCACACAGATGGTAAGAAGGATGAGATTTGAACCCAGGCCTAGTATGATTCCAGAACTATTGCTTGTCAGTATAGTTATCAGTGTGATAATACTTACTGTTTGCATTTCTTCTTTTGAAAACTTTTCATATCCTTTGTCTATTAAATTTGTGTCAATTCCCTATAAATTTTGGATATCAGACTTTTATCAGAGATCTTCATTATAAAAGAATTTCCATTCAATATATTTTCTCCTTATTCTAGCCAAACTGATTTTATTTGTGCTGAAGCTTTTTTTATTTTCATATAATTAAGCTTAAGTATTTTGTCTTCATCTATTCTCTTTGTAGTAACTTGTTATCTCTCCAGAGTTATAAAAACATATAACCTCACATTATCTTTTTCTTAATTAAATTTTTCTGTTGCACTTAAATACCAAAAAAGATTATTTCTATACATAGCAGAATACAAAAAAAGTTTCTATATGAAACCATGAATTTTTCTTTCATATTGCTTTTCTTTTAAAGTACATAATAAATTCTGCACATTACTTTTCAAAACTAATCTACTTGCCTATGTTTCTCATCCTTTTTTGTTGTTCTTATCATTACTTTTCATATTTACATACCAAATCCACTTGGAATTATTATTGTATATTGTATAAAATGCTGAGGTGAACTTAGTTTCAATCAGTACTTGTTGACCAAAACATTTTCCCAGCACTTTTTGTCCTTAGATTTAAGGAAGATCAGCCTGTACTATGCACCTACTGAACCTTGCTCTTCTGTTTAAAGCTTTTCTGTTTCATCCATTACCAGATAATTTCTACCTTATTATGTAACTTATTATCCAGCAATACCCAAAACTCCTTCTTTCCTATCTTTTTCTTATCATAAGAAAATTATTTTGATGTCTACATAAGGGGTGGAATAGAGAACTAAAAGACGGGACATGGAGATAATTTGAAATCTGTTTTAATAATCTAGGAAAGAAATGATGAAGTGTGGAACTTGGAATGGTGATCATGTGAGTGGTGAAAAGGGAATGCATGTAAAACATGTAATGGAGGTAAAATTGACAGGACTTGCCAGCTTATTGAAAAAGGAAGTTAAAGGAGAAGAATGACTAAAAAGGTAGCATAGAAGTTTTGAACTTGGGTTCCTGAGAAAGTTGTAGAGTCCTTAATGGAAATAAGGAAATATGGAGGAAAAATTGGTTTTGGAATGAAAAAGTGAAACATTTTCAGCATATTGAATTTGACATGGCAATGGGACATCCGGCAAATACTTGTAGATGTGAGACTGGAGGAATATAGATATGGAAGTCATTTTTATAAAAATTATAATAGAACCCATAGAAGCAGATGAGATCACCAAAGAAGAGGACGTAGATAATAAAGAAAAGATGTCAGATGGAGGATTAGGGGATACTCATTATTAAGAACAAGAGACGGATAATTTTCAGCAAAGACTGAGAAGGAATAGTTAGATAAGAGAACTAGAAGATTAGATTACCATGGAAGCCAAGAGAAGCAAAGGATGACTTACAGTGCCAAAAGAATTTTTTTAACTGAAATATTTTGTTTCAGCATAATATACAAACTCCCAGTTGAATCCACCACAAAATTCAATCTTCCAAAGCAGTTAGTAAAACATCATAACAGAGTGATTGCAAATATTTGGTACAAACAATGTTACACTTTAGCAGGAGAGAGAGAGAGAGAGAGAGAAATGATGCATACTCCTATAACAGACAGAGATGGGATGAAAGGTGTATATACTCCGAGAGTATAGTACAGAAGGAGATGGGATCATGTGTAAAAGGAGACAAGTTAGTCTTGGCAGGAGAAGGACCAATTCACTATCTGAATCTGGAGCTAATGAAGAGGGGATGAAGGGAGAGAATGTGTGGAATTCTATGTTGGTGATTTTATCAGCTCCCAAGGGATCAGTAATTACCAGTAATTTGCCAGTAAATCTCAGTTCTTTCCTGAACTCAATGCCAACCTTTACTGGACATTACCAACTAGATGTCCCATAGACATCTCAAATTAAAAATGTCCAGAGCAGAGCATATTTCCCAGAAACTTTCCCATCTTCCTAATTTTCCTGTTTCTGTTTCTCAGGTTCCTAATCTCATAGTCATTCTAATAACTAACATTTATAAAGTGCTTCCTGTGTGACAGGCGCTAAGGGCTTTAGAATTATTATCTCACAACAGCCCTGGGAGGCAAGTGCTGTTATAACCCCCATTGTACAATTAAGGAAACTGAGTCAGGATTACACAACTAATAAGTAAGATTGACTTTGAACTCAAGTCTTCCTGACTCCAGGCCCTGCATTCGATTCACTGTACCACCTAGCTGTCCCAAGTCATCCTCTAGTCTTTTTTTGCCACTCTCACGTCCAATTAGTTTCCAAATATTATTGATTCCAGGTATTATTGCTATAATACCCCTATTCTTTCCATTCAAACAGCCATGGTTCAAACCCTCTTCTCTAGTCTCTCTCCTCTCCAACCTCTCTTCCACACTGCTGCCAAATTCAGATTCCTAAAATACGGATCTAAGCATGTAGCCACACTACTTAAGGAACACTACCCCTTTCCTGAATTGACAGACTCCTCTTTTAAAACTCTTCACATTTTGGCCTGCTTTTCAAGACTTATTGCACATTACTCTTCATACTCTCCACATTCCAGCTGAAACAGCCATTTTATTGTTCCCATATTTTCATCTCTGTACTTTATTGCAGGCCTGGAAAATACTCTTTGCTCACCACTACCTCCTCACTGCTTAGCTCAAATTTCACCTCCTATGGGAAGCCTTTCCAATCCCCCATCCTCCAGTTACTGATGCTTTCCCCACAGAAATTATTTACATGTATATTCACATTTAATTATCTACATACACATTTTTCCCCAATAGAATGTAAGTGCCTTGGATCAATGATTATTTCATTTTTGTCTTCACATAGGCACTTATTAAATACTGATTGAATTGAATTAAATTGAATTGAGGTGAGTAGTAGAGAAAGTGAGGGAGTGCATGATAAATAGCCTCAATTTTCTTACAAAATTAAGGGGTGAAATCTACTGCTCAAATTGGAAGAAGGTGAGATTAGGGTTTGTAGAGAGAGGGCAGAAGGGAAGGAGGAGGAAGACTTTATCAAGTGTCTACCCCCAAGGTCACTGTAACATTTGGAGCATATGCTCTGGAGAGTGTGAGAGTCAAAGGAGAATGAAAGCATTACAGTGGAGCTTTGAGGAGCCAGTTAGGATTAAATAGTGTTGACTTGCCAATTAATGCAGGCACTTGTAGAATTTTAGAAAATCATGGTTAAAACCTGTGCTGTGTGGGTAAGCCAGGACATTGTCCTGGCATGAGTGACACAAGGACAAGAGGGCAAGAGACTCAGACTCAGGAGTAGAAAGCAATGTACTGTGAAATTGATTCAAAATTCTGAAGTAAAGAAAGCAAGACCAAGAGAGGGGTTATCATCTGGGAAATCAGGAACCTCAAGTTGCACTAAATACAGTTTTCTTAAGTACCTACTATGTGCCAGAAATTGTACTTAGTGCTGGAGACACAAAGAAAAGAAGAGAAAACAAAAAGGCCATGGTTTCAAGGAACTCACTTCTATTGGGAGAGACAATATGTGGACAACTATGTAGAAACAAAATATACACAGGATAAATAGCAGGTAGCCTCAGAGGAGAGACTAACATTAAATAGGACTGGGAAGGGCTTCTTGCAGAAGATAGGAATTTAGCTGAGACTTGAAAGAAACCAGGGAATCCAGAAGGCAAAGATGAGGAGGAAGAGCATCCCGGGGGATCAGAGATAACTACTGAAAACACTCAGAGTCAGAAAATGGACGATCATCTGAGAGAAACAGCAAGGAGACAGTGTCTCTGAAATGCAGAGTACTTGGAAGGGAAGAAGGCATAAGAAGGCTAGAGAGGTAGGAAGGGCTTTAGCAGCCAAACAGAGGATATTTGATCCTGGAGGTAGTAAAAAAAGCCAATGGAGCTTATTGAATAGGGGAAAGAGTGACATGGTTGAACCTGTGCTTTAGAAAGATCAATTTGACGACTGAGTGGAGGAAGGAATGGCCGTAGGGAGAGAATTAACGCTGGGAGACCAACAAGCAGGCAGTAGTCTAGATATGATGTCATGAGGGGTCTGCAGTAGGGTGCTGGCAAGGTCAGATGAAAGAAGGGAGCTTATGTGATCAATGTTACAAAGTGAGAAAGAGAAGAACGAGATCTATTCAGAAGGAATGAGCCAGAGGAAGAAATGGAAGGACAAGAAATCATGATCAAAGTGGAGAATTTCAGAATTCACGAATTTTCCTGAAAAAAGGAACAATATTGGGTCAGAAGAATAAGGTTCTGATTGAATCTTCTACTTACTGAGTGATACTGGGTAAATCATTGCACTTCTCTGCTCAGATTCCATATTAGTAAAATTTCCAAGTCCACTTCAATTCTTAAAATTTTCAGATTCAGGGATCTGAAGATCGAGAATATCAGTTTTCCGGTGCTCTCAGACAAAAAACCATTAGCACAAAGGCACCAAGGATTTAGCATCAGGACAACAGGAATAGAGAGGAACAAAAAAAGCCCTGGTTTATACGTCTGCTTTTCCACATTATAACAGCTCATGGTTTATGGTATTTTGATGTACAAAGAAAGTGTTTTCCTTTCAGTAATCCTGAGAGATAAGCATTATTATACCATTTTACAAATAACATGTTAGGTGCTGAAGCCAGTTCTTCTGACTCCAAGCCCATAACTCTTTTCACTAAAGAACTAGGTAGAAAACATAGATAAGCCAAAGAATGATGTTATGGGCATCAGTATGATACACATGAACAGAAACAGAGCATATGACAATTATCATCCATAGGGTATAAAATAGGAAAATCCTCCATATGGTGATATATGTGGTTGTATTTATTTATTAATTTTTTTTTTTTTTTTTACAAACTAGGGTAGTCTTGGTACTGGTAGATCAAATGTATCATTTCTAGCCAGTCCCAGTTCTTCATCAGTTGTGGGTTATCCAAGCCACCTTACTGCCTTTTGACTTTCTACTATTCTTTAGCTAAGGAAAGAGAAAAGGAGAAGAAATTTATCTAAGTCAGATTATTTTATATTATTTAGAAATTCTGTTTAAAAAAAAAAAACAAATTAGATGGAGAAAGACTTTCTTCATCTGTTTCTATAGTTCTATCAGATATAACTCATGGATTTTATTGTTTCTGCCCCATTTCTTGATTAGCAAGGTTGATCTAGATTTATTTGTAATCATACTTGTACAAATGTGATATGGACTTGCAATGCACACTTTTTGTGTGTGGCAGTCAAGTCCTGCTTATCATCTCTTTGCACACTTTTCAGGAATTCTGTATTTTAATTTTCATATTTTTAACCTCTCCCCACAAAATACATATACATATATACGTGTGTGTATATATATACATATATACACACACGTATATATGTATATATTTCTGTGTGTGTGTATATGTATATATATTGGCCCATGTATATACATATAGAGACATATATAGATATGTGTATCTATCTAGATAGATATAGTTAGATACTCAGACAAACACACACACACACACACACACACACACACACATCTTTTCAGCCTCACTTCTGGTTTGTTTGTGTTTTCTTCCCCAAAAAGCTTTGGAGCACATTACCTCAAACAAACAAAGAGAAAAGCTTCTTAGATAACACAAAGAAATGTTGCCCAGAATTCATACTACCTTGCATATCCAAGTCCAGGTAATTCTACATACTACAAGCAATCCCCTAGAGTTTTGTACCCAGTTACTCTTTCTTTGATAGATTTATGTGAAAGGCTGTATGCTTTGCATATCTGAATGGCAACATTCTGTGAATTATCAAAGGACCTGACTACTTAATCTGAATATATTACCATCCCTCTATGCTATTTAAATTTTCTAAAACCACTATTCATCCTCTTTTGCCTGTCTTGCTTCTTAAAAAGATCCAAGTAGTTGAAATGGAATGATCTGGGCAACAAACACTGTGGTAAGTGAGATAGTAATGTTAATAGGGCAGAACAAGTATCTTCTTTGTAATTTTCAGTACACTCTAAGAAAGAATAATGATTTAAACTTGAACTACTTTAGGGCACTCAGTTACTGATTGCTTTGAAGAATAAAGTTTCTTCCTGAGGTTACTACATTGATTAATCAGGTGGAACTTACATAAGTCTTTTATTTGTTTCTACTTTCTTCTGTGATCTAAAGAAAGCATCATTTGTTCATTTATTTTTAATAAACATTTGAATGGATTTTTCAGATAAAGATGAAACAGTGTGCTTATGGGACTGACAGGATAAAACAGGGCATGTCTGAAGCGTTTTTACTGTTGTTAATAAGTCTGTTTTGATGGACTCAGTACATGGGAAAGGTCTTTGCTGCACAAAGATCATTGTTCCTTTGCTGAATAGAAAGGAAGCTGAAAATATCTTGCAGAGTCATTCTGTTAATTACCTAGCATTTAGTAGACTCCTACTATATGCTGATACAAATTAAGGCAAAAAAGAGTTGCTGCTCTTAAGGAGTTCATAGTCTAATAAACAACTAAATACAAACAAGATCTATACAGTTTAAATTGATGGTAGTTTCAGAGAGAAGGCATTATGATTAAGGAAGAGTGATAAAAGGCTTCTTGCAAAAGGTAAGACTTTAGATGAGATCTGAAGGAAAACTGGGAAGCCAGATGAGGGGAAATGTGCCAGGCACAGGAGACAGCCAGAAAACAGCCAGCATGAGGAGATAAAGGACAAGAAACATCATTGGATCTCTGGGTGCATGGCACAGAATATAAAGAATAAACCTGGAAAGGAAGGTAGAGGTAAGTTATGAAGAACTTTAAAAGTCAAACATATGGTTTTATATTTAATATTAGATAAATAGGGAGGTGATATAGATACACAGTATAGGCCAGGTCTACACAATTTGTGATGCACCACTTGTGGCCCTCAGACCAGTTGCTGCACAGAAAAGGATTTCGGGGCAACCTTGGGAGACTTAGCTGATCACCTGCCTACCTCAGGAAAAGAGCTCCCCAATGTAAGTAGCAGAATGGCATCACCTGTTCATTCACTTCAGGACAATCACTACAAGACAAGGGGGCTAGTCTCTGTTATTTTCTCCACATTCAGTGTTTGGCAAGAAGTCTGAATTGCACTTAGAGCAGAACTGACAGGAATTCAAACTGTAATTGTAGATGACCAACCCTTTTTCCATCATATTGTATCATGTGCTCTGCCCAGGTTCAATGGTTTGGGGTAAGATACAGCTAACATCTCTTGGAAACTACACCCTATTTGTTGGACCCATCTGTTGATGGGAATTGAGAGTTCACAGGGAGAGGGGAAGAACTGTTAACTGAACCTGTAAGTGGGCTGCATGTGTGATGAGACTTTACTCAGACTCATACTCGTCTTACCTATCTGTAGAGAAATTTGAGAATGTGAGAAATGAGCCCAACAACAAGCCCCCAACCAGGAGAGCCCCCAACCGTGAGAAACATGCTCAACTTCAACAAAGAACAACACTTGTGAAATCAGGAAAGCTTTTATTAATCTTTATATTTATTCCCCCTGAATGAATGGATAGCTTCCAAGTAAGGCTACAAAAAGATTACAATTTGTTCAGACCAGTGAAATCCCTTTATAATGTTGAACTTCCCACCGCACCATCTACTGGCTACATGACTTCATGTTCTCCTCTCTGATAGGCTTTCCCTCAAACAGCTCGTCCAAGCCCGCACGCAAGTTTCTGACCTTTTACCTGATCATGCTAGGTCACAACTCTGATTAACTGCCATCACTTAAAGCTGGAAGGACTTTTAACCCTGTGGAAACAGAACTCCTTCCTTTGTTTCCCACAAAACCAATCTTTATTTTGAAGTAGGAAGAAATAAAAACAGGGGACTAGATGACTGAAAGGATTGATTGGAGTCTCTACCAAGCTCTCTTTTCTGATTCTCCTTGTAAGCCAATGCGAGGCATTTGCAAACAAGTTTAGTGTAACCTCTGGCTAAGGAACAGAGTTTTTGCTAGCTATATGGGAAGTAAAGTGGCCCTTGGGATCAAACTCTCGCCTTATTAGTAGCACTCTAGTTTAATTAACCAACTATCTTAGCTTTCATTTTATCTGTTAGTCTGAGCTAGATGGGCTTATTGTATACATATTACTTTTGAAGTTTGAAAAGCTGTTCCTGTTATCAATTTTTGGTTAGTATTTAGCTCCCAATTATACTTGATCACTTAAAATAAAATCTTTTTTCACAACATTCGGATCATTTATTTATTTTGCGATTGCAATTTTAAGCCAACTGTCCGTCCACATTAGTTGTCGTTGCCTATACTGCAATGTTGAAAATTTTATAGTTTTTAAAATAGTATACATATATCTTCTTTACTCTGAAGTGGAGCTATAGTTGCTATAGTTCAATCATATTTTAACATCAGCATCAGTACAGTTTTATTTTACCAATGGTACAATTTTACGATAGTTCTGTTATTTGTAACCAGAACAGTTAAGAATTAGAAAACAAAATTGACAGCTGTAGGTAGAAAACTATTGTCCACAGGAAAAGATGCTGACCTATCATCTGAGAAAGAGAAAAAATCAGTGAGATAATTACCCTACCCTAGAAACTAATTCTATGCTGAGGATTAGTAGATTGAATGGTACCACCCACCTCCTTCTGCAGTGACCTAAAATTCCCAGACAACCGTGCAGCTAATCTAAATAAACTCTAGATTTCTCAGGGACGGTCAGCACTCCCCAAAGGCCCAAATCCATGAATTTTTACCAAACCAGTACAGATCAGGAACGTGGTGAGTCAAATGGACTATTTTCCCGCCCTCTCAGCTGAATATCTTTCCTCATACTTCACCTAAAAAATGAAAACATTCACCAAGAGTTCGCCCTTTTCTCTTCCACATCTCACATCACTCAGACATCTTCTGCTTACCCACTTCACTTCACTCTCACATGGAAAAATGGGTCTTCTGGTTGCCAAGACCAACCTTTTTGGTGGAGAAAAGATGAAATGACTAAGGAAACAAAGATCTGATCTTCCAAGCACATTGATTTATCAAGCAGTAAATGGCAATTGCTCACAACCAACTGGGACCAGATCTCCTCAGCCTAGGTTTGTACCCTGAACACAGGAGGAAACAGACTTTTATACATAAAAAACAAATAAGACCAACTAATTGAAATTGAACACTACAACATCAGGTAATCTGGTTTCTAATTACATGAAAGATTAAGAATTTTCCAATTTGGGAAGGGAAGAGCAAACAGGTACAATTCTCTGAATTCAGAAAAAAAGGTTTCCTGCTCCCCCCAAGTGTCTGTAAACAATCAAATGAACATTCGAACAATAACTGATTGATCAGTATGAATAAGAAATATGGGTTGCTTAAAATGTACACTGGAAGAACAGTACTTACATCAATCTTCGGGCTTGACTGGGTTTCTTGTCAATATAATCTAAGTCCTTCGTTAAGAACCTCTAAACAGTATACAGGGGTGCTCCAGATTCCCAGCCACACAGGGCTAGGTTCAAACAATGTAATAAGGCTTTCTCTCAGTTCCCACAATTGAATAAAGTTTTCTCACAAGATAGAAATTGGACTAGGCCCATAACTGAATAGAAAGGTAACTGAGCTAGCTCCAAAATTGAATCATCAATTCCTACCACCACTTACTTGTTGTGGTTTGGTCATTTTCAGTCATGCTCTACTATTCATTTGGGATTTTCCTGGCAAAGATATGGGAGTGGTTTACCATTTCCTTCTCTAGCTCCTTTTACAGATGAGAAAATTGAAGTAACAGGGTTAAGTGACCTGCCTAGGGTCACACAGCTAATATCTGAGGCCAGATTTGAACTCAGAAAGAGGTATCCTCTGACTCCAGATCCAGCTGCACTACCTTGCTACCACTTGCTACTCCAATCTCCCTCAATTCCCTTGATCTGGGAGTGTGCTAGCAAATGTTTCACAACTAGCTCTCTAGGGGAAAAAAATTAAATTCAATCGGCATTATTCATATTTTCTGTATCATTTTCTTAAATCTAGAAAATCTACACAATAGTAAACTATGCCCTAATTTGTAACGTTTGCTAATTTCCGAGGTATACATGTTTACACTGATCATTTTACAGTCAGCTTCTGGGAGCCAGTAAGAACTAAGTCTAGAAGACCCCTGCCTTGATCCTAACCTATCCTGTCCTGGAAGCATATAAAGCTTCACAACCTTCCTATGTTTACAGTCGTCTTTCTTGGTACTTCCTTCCAAGATCTGTGATCCAGATATATTGGCCTACTTCCTGTTGCTCGTGTATAAATTCTGTGTCCTTATGCATTTGCACTGATGTTCCTCAGTTCTGAAATTCTCCGCCCCACTTCTCTTGGTTACCCTGACTTCTTCGAAGACTCAGTTCTAATCCTACCTTCTGCAAGAGACCTTTCCCAGTCCCCCAAGTTGCTGGTGTCTTCCCATCACAAATTACTTCCATCTGTTCTCTACATATCTTCAATGTACTTAGTTATTTACATGTTGTCTTCTCCATTAAAATGTACGCATGTCAAGGGAGGGATCTGTTTTTGATGAAGTATAGGCTCTGGGAGCTCCCCAGAACTCCCACTTGATCTGTGATCTCCCATAAACTTTTCATTATTGATATGCATGAGTCTCTGTTATTCTTAACCTTAGCCTAGCCCTCTGTTGTGTTATCTCCAGATAGTCTTCAACTACTTTCCACCCTTAATCCCATTCTCTTGTTCCTGGAGTCCAACAGCTAGTTACCCCAGTCTACAGACCATTCCCATCAAGACTCTCCCTGAACCTATCCTCTAGTCACCTAGACTACTTGGACAACCTTGGATCCCTCCCACAATCTTTCTATATATAAGATCCTTCTTCTCTCCATGAAGGTGCTCCAATTCAATATAGCTTAGATTCTGTCTGGCCTCTTTGTTGTTGAGACACCATGATGACATGACTTGCACTTGACTTGTTTTGAGTGAGGGAGAGCTGTGCAGGTCACCATCCTCACTTCTCCCCCTGAGCCATCTGAATCCAGTGACCAGATATTCATCAGGATGACTGGAGATGGCCCAGGATGCAGTGGAAGACCTTGGCCTTTTAGGCTAAGGCCTTTTCAGGTACTCACTTAAAGTGAGGTAATGCCCATTCAGTGAATAGGCCTCTTTAAAAAGTAGTCCAGGGGGATGGCCCCTTTAGTAAAAAAGAAAAAATAAATAAATCACATTGGGAGGGGCAGGAACCTCAGGGTTGTTGTTTAGAAGAGAAACTGTTACTATTGACATTCACTGTAAGCCAAGAGGGTCGAAAAACAGCAACTGCTCATAGTAAGGCATTGTCAAGATAAAAAAAGGCATCAGCATCTGACTTCACAGATTTAATCTGTAAATGGTCAACTACCAGAGGATTTCTTTAAACAACTAAATACACCGATTTGGAGGAACAAAAGTTAAGCGATCTCAAGGGAAATTATGGGGGAAAAGTAGGTCAGAAGTAGGACCAGTGGTACTGGATTTCAAATGATAATACAAAGCAGTAATCATGAACATTAGCTTGTTCTGTTTCAAAAAAAAAAAAAGACAGTACTCCCACTCACTACAAGACTTGAAAGAAAAGCTGTGATGACCACTTATTTGAGTACTGTAGAAAGGATTCCTGTTTGGGTGCAGGGTGGACTAGATATATGGCTTCAGAGTTTCCTTAAAACTGGAGTTTCTTATGATTCTGTAACAAGATTCTGGCTCTTTCCTTACCACTTCACTCATTTTTACATTTCTCCTGACCTTTGACATTTTATGATATAAAATTATACATGTATATCAAAGCATGTATTTTATATTTCTTTATATTATCTACTTACCTAGTACCTTCACAGCATAAAGAGGACTCTCCAAGACAACTTCTTCCTCAGTATCAAATATACAATTATCTATTCCAATTTTGAGAGCATCGCAAATGCTAGATTCCTTAAGAGTCTGGCCCATATGGCAAATCTTAAACTTTGTGTATCTTTGGCTGAAAGGAGACTTCAGTCAAATTCATTCAGACAGGACCTGTTATTTCCGTATTTTGGGGTCCCCAGCACCCCTAAACTGTAACATTTTGACTTTTTGTTTTGCCCTAGCACTTAACACAATGAATACTTAATAAATGCTATCTACCTGCCTACTTGACTAACTGACCTATCTTTGGGAAACATTGTCAGTTCAAGAATCAATTTGTTGAGTTGACCAGAATAGACTTGAGAATAATGACTCCAATGGTAATATAATCTGAAACTTGGAGGATAGTCTAATATGGGTGTGGTCTGCATGTTTTTTGATTCAGGGATGTTCAAGAGCATGATGAAGACCTTTTAGAATTTCTCTGAGTCATCCTTTATCCATATCCAACCATATATTTAGAACCAGGTTAGCCTTAGACTTTTAGGGAAGAAAAGAATCACTTAATTCACAAAATTCTACTTTGTTATGTTATGGCTCTGGGCCCACCCAATCTAACTTATTACCAGACCAAAACACAATTGGTCCCTGGGAGTGAGGGAAGGGAGTCACTGTCTCCCCAATTTCTCCCAGGTCTTTTTTGTGGTAGATCTTTTTTTATTTCTACTTGAGTTCCCTTTTCTTCCCTCCTCATTTTTATGTGGATACAAAGGTACCTTATAGGTTGAGCTGCCCTTTCCCTAGTTCATCTTCTAAAGGTGCCCTAAAGACTGTTGATATGAAGGCACCCTAAGGGTTGAGTTGCTTCTTCCCTGGCACCTTAAAGTCTCCCCTTATCTTGGAATACCATAAAACTTCCCCCTTATCTTTAAACATGGAATTCCTTGTCCCCAACCCATCCTGGGAAATGGGATTTCCTTATCGCCCTTATCTTGTGTCCTTCATAGTCCTCATCCAGTGACTTTATCTTGTGAGATTTACCCTAGATCTCCAGTCCCCATCAGGAAATCCTAAAATCATCCAATGTAAGTTTGACTCTTTTCCTTTGTCTCACTGCCTTTTGTTTAGCTCCTAGCTAAATCCCAGCAGCTTTTCTGTCAATAAAAGCTCCTAATGACTATAGAAAAGGTCTAAATGAATTCATTCAAATTTGAACCAGCTCTCCCCACTCTCTCTTCAACAATTTTACCACCCTTTCATTAATACCTTACTATCTCCTCCTTTATTTTCCTTGTTTTGTTGTTTTCAGTCGTATCTGACTCTTTCTGACCCCATATGGGGTTTTCTTAGCAAAGATACTAAAGTGATTTGTTATTTTCTTCTCTAGTACATTTTACAGATTGAGGAAACTGAGACAAACAGGGTTAAAAATGACTTGTCCAGGATCATGCAACTAGTAAGTGTCTGAGGCTCCATTTGAACTCAGGAAGATCAGTCTAGCCATTGTGCTACCTAGCTGCTTGTTTAGTCTGATAAAGAGGTGATTCTTCTTGTAAAAACCAGTTGACCTTCATGTACTCTTGTTCCCATCCCTTTCTATATTTTCCAACAAATTGCTCCCAGCACCATCCTTAATCTTTCTCTAATCTTAAATCTCTCTTTCCCTTCCTACTTTCAGGTAGTTTCGGATAGACTCCTTCAAACCCGAGATCAGTTTTGGAGCTCTGCTATGGGCTAGTCAGATGACCTTGAAAAATTCACTTCACTTTTATGAACTCTGCTTTCTCATTTGTTAAATAGGGATGATAAGACATATGCCCTCTCTTCTAGCTCCTGCCTTCCCTAGCTTCCTTCCTCAGCTTAAATTTCACTCTATTTAAGAATCGTTTTTGGGTCATCTTTAATATTTGTGAATTCCCTCTGAGATTATCTCTAATTTATCTTGAATGTATTTTGTTTGTACTTCGTTATTTTCATATTATCTCCTCCATTAGAATATTAGGGCAGGGACTGTTTTTGCATTTCTTTTTGTCTTTTTATATTGTAAATGCCCTTAAGTAGTAGACCCTTAATAAACGTAGTGGAATGATAGTTGAAGGACCTGTAATCAGGGAGACCTAAATTCAGATGTGACCATAGACACTAGCTGTGCGATTTGGGCCTAGTCATTCAGTTTGCCTCAGTTTCTTCATCTGTAAAATGACCTGGAAAAGTTAATGGTAAACCAGTCCAGTACCTTTGCCAAGAAAATCCCAAAAAGAGTCACAAAGATTCAGATATGACGGAAAATAACTAAACAACAACCTAATAGATACTCACTGAGTTATTGACTAATTCCTGGGATTGTTATGAGGATAAAAAGTAAACTCAAATGTTATGTAAGTATAAAGCAGTTTTACTTTCTTTCTAATTTTATAAGATTAGAAAACCAAATTGTGTTTGTAAAATTTGTGTGTGTGTGTGTGTGTGTTTCTATTACTGGTAGATCTTCAGTTGGCATATATTATGAAGGTCAGCATCTTTTATGGGCCTTTTTTTTTTTTTAAACGTTGCTAATGCTGTTCATCTTAGAGGAAAGCCCTTAGAGGATAACCACTGGTTTTTTTCTAACTAATCTCTGCATCTTTCAGTCCACTAAACTCTATATGAGTTGGTGATGGCTATCTTTTACCCATCTCTGTAACTCTCCATCCAGTGCACCAGTTAATAAAATATTAATTCATAATGGTAAATATTCTTAATTGGGTATTAGGAATTTCCCAAAATTCCTTCTAAGAAACATTCTGATTCACTTAAGAAAGGTTAGTCTAAATTGTATGTGGACATAATATGATCTGTAAATCGGATCCATCCCCAATGGGTAAAAAAAAAAAATTCCTATTACCAACTGTCCAAGAAAAAGGGTAGGATTGGTACAGTGCCTATAGAAGTATGGCAGAGATTTTTATATTGCCTTTCTCTCTTCATTCTCCTCCTACCTGTCTTATCTGCTTGGTCTCCTTTGATGTATCTTCATCCTTGTCCTGCTCCCTAACTGTGGATTTTCCCCAAGACTTTGTCCTAGGCCTTCTCTTTTTGTCTCTGTGCTGTGTCCATTGGTGCTGCTCATCAGTTCAATTATCATCTCTCTACATATCTCTCTATTGCACTCCAATCCCCCATTTTCAACTGTATCTTGACCTTTCACACTAGATGTCCTGTGGCCATGTGTGACTCAGAATGTCTATAGCAGAACTTATTCTCTTTCCCCTGAAACCCACCTCTTTTCTAAACATGTCTGTTACTCTCAAGGTCATCCCCATCCAATTCTGAGTCTTCTTGTTTCTACCATGACAACATACACATCCCCTTCTTTCCATCCACATAGCTACCTCTTTAGTTCAGTCCCTCATCACCTAGACTCTTCCTTCTAATTGTTCTCCTTACCTCAAATCTATCTTCTCATCATTCTCACTATGCTCCACAGACCTGCTAAAGTGAGTTTCCTAAAGCACAGATCTAATGGCATCCTCCTGCTAATAATTCCAATGACTCCCTATTACTTCCAGCATCAAATACAAAGTCCTCTCTTTGGTGCTCCAAGTCCTTCATAACTTGGTCCATTCCTACTTTTTTCTGACTTCCCATATTTTGCTCCCTCCCATACACACACACTGTAGTGCAAAAACACTGACTTGCTTGTTGTTTGTTGTATACGATACTAAATTTCCTGTCTTTGTGCCTTTGGCTAGCTGGAGCATTCCGTGCCTGAAATGCTCTCCCTTCTAACCTCTGCCTCACTTTCTTCAAGACTCAGCTCAAGTTCAATCTTCTGCAGAAGCCTTCTTAGTGTTCCCACCCACCCAGCCTCTTGAGCTTTCAAGAGACTTTTCAAGTAGAAATACGACCTTCTTTCTACTCTGTATGTATATATGTCTTTCCTACGTACCTGTTTACTTACCTATTGTCTCCCTGATCAGTATAAGAACCTCTTGAGATGAGTGAGCTATTTTTTGTGTTTCTTTTTATCTCCAGTGCTTAGCAAACACCTGGCACAGAATAAGCATTTAATAAACTCTTATTGATGAATTGGTTGATAACTTCAACCTTGCCTGTCCCTGCACTATTGCGAATCAGACCTTAGAGAGAAGATCATTAAGACAGTAATTTGATTTCAGGCCGAAGATTTCCCCAACAATAGCATACCATAGTTAGCTATTTAGTCATAATACCTTTTCTCCCTGTTCAGTACCCCAAGGATGAAAATCACAGTAGATTAAAAAGAAAGGACCTGAGCTAACAGTATTTAGACCCTGTAACAGTAAACACCCCGACATACAAAAGGGGACATGCTATCACCTGTTCTTACATCTGCACTTATAAAAGGAAAGGCAGCTTTAGAGGGGTTAACAATCACTTTAATCAAGCACATGTGTCAATCCTTTAGTCAAGCACATATATCATTTACCTAATTCAGGGGAGTCAACACCCTGAACCCCAAAGTAATCAACAGACATGGTTTCCTCTGTCTGACCATAATTCAGCACACAGGTACAACTGTCTGACCAGTTACCAGGGAGGGAAGCAGGACATCTGGGTTCTCAGAGCTGGGGGGCTCCTTAGCAGCTTCCCAGAGTCCTCATCTGGCACTCAAACCTTCTTACCAAAATTAAGCCCCAAAATAAAACTACACCTTAGAGTCTTTATACACTTTTTTAGAGTCAGAGGGCATCACATCCCTTGAGAACCAGTGCTTCATTATCAAAAGGCATAGACCTTCTTACAAGTCTTCCCAGGCCAGACAATGGCTGGGAAAGATCCTCCTCAGTCACATTCAAATAGAGGCATTATACTTGATTATAGTAAAACAAAAACAGCAAAAGATCCTACTTCATTTGCCACTACAGACCCAAAAATATAAGCCCCTTTTCTTCTGTGCAACAACCTAACTTCAGTTTGAACAACTTAAACAGCTACTGAATTAGCTTACTATAAAATCCCAAACATATATCCTATGGAGTTTTAGAATATAATTTAGCAATGATAATTTGCTCTGGCGGTCCACCCAAATGGATATATTTTTGAGGTGGGCCATTTCTGTGTTTTGTTGTATTTATTTCAGAATATCTCAGAATGGAAGTTCTTTATGTGCACAAATTACTCCTACCTTCCTGTTCTAAAGACCACAATCTCAGCTGAAATCTCTTCTTGTGCAGGTCACAGTGCTGTTGATATCACCAAAGTGGCAAGAAGACATCGCATGTCTCCATTCCCACTGACATCTATGGATAAAGCTTTCATCACAGTCCTAGAGATGACACCGGTGCTGGGAACAGAAATCATCAACTACCGAGGTACAACCAGATACAGAATTGTCCTTTGTGCACTGGCTGCAATGTTTCTCTGATCAAGGTTATTATTATTATTAAGATCTATAGCTTTCACAAAACAGTGAGTTTAGTTCCTTGATATTAAACAGCTTCATTATTATCATACTACTCTTAACTCTCAGAGCAACAGTTCTTGGCTTCCTTTATTAGAAAAAAAGGGAAGAATTGTCTTTATTTTCTGCTGATTCCAATATCAACTAAAGAAAACTCAGGACTGAGTAGTGAACATAGCTATTCATGAGACTGATACTCTGCTTGATAAATGGAAAACAACTGATGACACTCATGAAAATGTTTTTCATGGTAATGTTGAGGCGTGGGATCCGTATTGAGGCTGGGGTGCTCAGGACCCCAAAATACATACCGGGTCCTGCCAAATTAATTCAACTCAACACTTTTTCCAACTAAAGAAAAACAAAGTTTATTAAGGGTTCACCATATTGGGTTGACTCTTAAGGAACCTTGCCATTTGGGACACACAAGCAGGCCAGCTATAATCTCAGTTAGACAGTCTGAGCTGGATTCAATCTGAAAGCTTTCATGGAGGCGACCTGGAATTTATATATAAAAAGTCCTCAGGAAAGATCTAGAGATCATCTAGTAGTCTGGGAGGAGGGTCTAAGGGGGATCTTGATGACACTGTGGTAACTAGTGATGGAATCAAGGGTGGGAAACAGCTGGAGGCATTTTGAAGGTATCAGACTTACACGGGGCTTGGGTGGGAAGCACATGGGGCAATCAAGAGGTAACAGATAATGGAAGGCCAGGCTTGTCCAAGGGCAACAGATTTGAGTGTGAAAGGTCAGATTAAGTGGGAAGACTCAAGGGGAGTTCAAGGGGGTTCCCAGTCTGAACCCCATTGGCCTCTTGAAAATCCACTCACACATTGTCCATAAGAATCACCAAACATCATTGGCTTCTCTTTTTTCTTCTTTGTATTTCTTTTATTAAAATTTTTTATTATGAACTTCATAAACCTGAATATCTCTATATAAAGAACAAAAAATGATACATGAAACTATGAACTCGTTATGTACAGTTTGCTTTTTAATTGCATATTAAATTTAACATGTTAGTAAGAAAACTGCCCTGCTTGCGTTCTATCTCTTCAGCTTCATTAGACTTTCTTCTATGCTTTTTGTTACTCCTTACTCTCAGACCTAAGTAAAGTATTATAAAATTCTCCCTGTTGAAAGTTAGTAGCAAGGTCAGCTTCCTCACTTTTTCAGGATTTTGGAAATAATGCATAGAAATCTTAAACATTTAATTTAGTGGTTTTTAAGTTATGTAACATCTTAACTGCTATATACATAGCCCTCAAATATATATGGATTGAACCAAGGTTGGAAGCGCAATTATTTAGCTAAAGGACTGTACTTCCATTCTGTCCAATACCATAAGAGACAAAATAATTTAAGGTGACATAACAAATGGTATTTATTTTAGTTGGAAGACTAGTGAAACATACTAAATATCAGATTCCATCACAAACTTGGGAGGTCCTCTCTATTCAGATGCTATGTTAGGACATTTTGCATTTGTCCTGCATTTCTAGCTTCCTTGTGTTATATGAGCAGGGTGTCAGGATACACATTTACTCCCCCTTGAGGAAAATTAAGATTAAAAGACTCCACTAGAGAAATGAATCAGTCAGGTCTTCATTATATGACAACTGGAATCAATTTGGATAAAATTAAAGTTCCCATCTATTTTTAAAGGTAGAGTGATTATTCAGAAATAGATTATACATAGTCAACATATCCTCTGACACTGAGGCATTTTCAAATAGTATGAATATACTCTCAAGTTAGAAAGGAATTGTAAAACATTAGCAATCTTAAAATATATTTTTCTAACCCATCCTCACCACTTATTATTTTGAAGGAGTATTATTAAATAGCCACACTTAGACACTTTTGCAGCACTCTTAGAGGTTGAGATGTTCAGTGTCCAAAAAAGAAACCTGTACTTTATTGAGGAAAGAAAGCAGAGAAGTCTGTTTTTCCCTTGTGAAAGGAAATACAACAAGCTAGAACTTACTTTCTTTTCATCTGTTCAATAAACTTCATCTATTCAATAAGCTACGATAGACAAACTTTTCAAGGTTGACTAGCTTTCTGTCAGAAACTGCTTCTATCCTTGCTGATGAAAAAGTGACAAAGAGCCTGACACGCAACTTCTAAATCAGAGCCTGGTTTTTAATGCAAAACAGAATTAGGTGTAGTGGGGCCTTATATAACACTGTAGTTATATTTAAACAAAACAGTATTTTGTATTTTTAAATGTTTATACAAACTGAAAAGCAAATAGAAGAAGTAGTCATGTATTCCAAAGTATGGCAAAAATTGTATATTATCATTTAATTTGTGTCTGTGACTGCAGGGCTTAAAATTATCACTGCTGCTTTTTTTTTAACCTAACCCATTAACTAAGCAGCTCGAGTTAGAGGGCTTCAGAATCTTGGATGGATATTTGGATCTTGCCTCAGCAAATCCAATATGTCACTTTTAAATCAAGAGTCTTAAATATGCCCTTAAAACTTTGTCTATGAGTTTTTCTTTCTCCTTTTTTCATTGACTGTGATCATCTACATTTTATTCATTTGTTTGTGATGAGTTTAACAGTTCTTCCAATTCAGTCACTCCAAAAATTCAAGTGAATTGTACTACCCAGAAAAATCCTAGTCAAAGGCATTATAGCTAGTCCTTGTACCTAAGGAAGATTATTTCTTGGAAAAAATGCTGTAAGTGGAAATTGTACACTCTGAACCTTACTTCATTTTTATAATTGGAGGTAAGGCTGCTGCCCAAAGGCCTTTTTAAAAAAATGACCAAAATATCATATTTAATCAACTACAAAGAATATGCCTGTACGTTGCATAGAATGAAGCTTTATAAAGTACATGTAAATCAATGAAGGTTTGATACAATAACCAACAAATAATGTTTCTCTTTATGTTACAGTGTCAGAGTATGTTGCATAATACTATTTTTACAGGTGTCTTTGAGGAATCTTTTGGGGGAACTTTAAGGCCCTGTAATAGCTTTTCAAGAAACCAGCGTGGGGAAATCTGTTGACATCAAATGGAACAGGCTAGCTTTTCAAAGGCAGTGAGTGGGTTTCCTTCACCAAAAGTCTTCAAGGAAAGCCTGAATGGCCACTTATTGGGTGTGTTATAGAGGAAATTCTTTTCATGTACAAGTTGACCTCTAAGGTCCCTTTCAATTTAGTACATTGGTAACTGTCATTCATGAAGAGGCATCAAAGGGAGGACATTAATGGAGAAATAGGACAGAGACTTTTAAGGGTAAATAAGAGAAATGATCCTAAGAGTAAAAAGGCCAAGATGTGTGTAGAGTTAGGTGGTGGAGGGTGGAGAGAGGAGGGCAGGAAAATTGAACATCAATGTGTTCAACCAGAGATCAGTGTGTTCTCCCTGGGAAAAAAGGCAGCTCAGCCTTCAATCCCTTCAAGTTGAGAGAGGAATAAAAAAGGGAGTAGCCCAGAGAAATGATTGGCAAAAGTCAGGAGGAATGGAGGCTAGGCAGACTCCTTCCCTCTACTTTGTCCCCAAATATCCTCATTCAGGTGTTTGAGGAAGGGCTTTCTCTTGGAAGCTGTAAAGCAGCAGATTTGGACTGTATACAAAGAAAATAAATTTTTTAACTATTAGAGCTGTCTAAAAATAAAAGGGCCTACTTGGGTGTTAGTAGAATTCTACTCATAAGAGGTCTTAAAGTTGAGGCTCCATGGACACTTTTCTATGATTTTGTAGAGGGTTTTCCTGTTTAAGTAAGGGTTAAACCAGAAGATTTCTGACATCCCTTACCAACTCTGAGATTCTGCAGTGCTTCAACATTTTGCTTTTTTCCTATAAATTTCTCTTTTTTTCAGAGATAATCGCATTAGAGTTCAAATAATTTGTCTCTCTGCTGCATCCTTCAAAGTTGGCTAATCAGTATGCATCTTCTGTTATGTACTCTCCACCCTAAGTGCCACAAATTTCTAATATACTCATTATTAAATGGCAAAGCATAGTAAGTCAGTGTACCATACTTTTGTAAACGTAGACTATTCCTTGAATATAAGCCATATCTCTAAAATATCTTGGAAAAGAAAAAATGTAAAGAAACATACATACATACATACATACACACACAAACACACACACAGAGAGGAAGGGGATAGGTATACACTGAAATTACTAATTATAGGCCTTACTCAGGTTTGATACAAGCCATATATTTCAGTAGAGAGATGATGGGAGAGAATTGAAGCATATTGGGAGTCATATTGAGGAAGAAGATACAACTTTTGTCTGAGGAAACCTTTCCTTCAAGCACTAGCATTCTCTTTGCCAAACTACCCCGACCCTAATCTAATTCTGTTCTAGGGCAAAGAGCTGAAATTTGTTCACCTTAAAGTAAAATTAATTCAATTTAATTCAATTCAGCAAGCATTTATTAAGCTCCTACTAAGTGCCAAGACACTGGGAGTCAAAAACAAACAAAAAAAATTTTGTTTTGAAGGAGCTTATATGCTACTGCAGCATAACTGACAATTTAAGGTTGTAACTTTTCTGAGGGCTATGTGCATTTTAATAGGTCTTAAGACTTTTGCTATCAAGTAGGGGAGAAAGAGGAGAAGAGAGATTGACCAACAGAGATTCCATTCCCTATCTCTCTCAAATCATACCTACTCTTCCTGTGTGTTAGAATAGCACTGACATAAATGCCAGTGAAGGAAAGTTTATGTTTTAGTTGAGTGGTCTAGAATAATTGAATGCATGAATGAGTATGAAGTCATTGATGTCAAATGAGCTCAGCAATGTTGCTTTCAATGGTCTTGATGCATATTTGTGAGAGCCAGAGCTGGAAATTTCAGGAGAGTATGACCATTTATAAAAATGCAAGTGATTGGTCCCTGAGAGTGAACATCATTGACAAATGGTATCTCTTTGAAGGGATCTTAAAACATAGTACATAAGATAGAATTTAAGAGCTTCTTTTAAAGATTTATTTTTCTTCCCTGGTAAACTCAGAAATGATATGTATGAGTTGCCAGGTACTAGAAGAAAGACTGTCAAATATACACTCATCAGTTCATGGACTTTATTGAGTTAACATTTTGGAAAGATGTTTATTCAAATAGAGATTCTATGAACTTTAACCTTTCTTACTTGGAATTATGTGACAAAGTACAGAAGTGCCTCTAGACTTGGTTTCTGGTCATGGTGCAATTAATTGAGGCCTGCCTTCCTAACCAAGGAAATTTCTGACATTTGCTATGGGAAAATCTCAGCTATGTCTACTGTGGCACAAAGCATCCTGAAACTACCTTGAAAACCTTGACTCTTGTCTACAGTATGAATTTCACAGCAGGCTATGTCAAAGTTAAGTGCTATGCAGGGATCCTCTATGTTGCATGTTGCAGTTGGAGAGAGGTCAGATTCAGGAACTCTTGAATCTCAGAATAGCAAGGAATTCTTCTTGAGGAGGGTTCATGAATCATTTTATAATCTCAAGAGTTCTGCAGCTCCTGGTACTTCAGTAGTCTCTGAGGGAATGGGACCAAAATAATGTTCAGTGTCCTTCCTTCAAACAAGGTTTGGTTCGCGTACCTCTTGAATTCTTTCCAACCGCTTAGGAGTCCAAGTCACTTACAAAATTTTAAAAAAACATAATATGTCCTTTATCTTAACCTGACTTGATAGTGCACACTGACATTTAATAGAATCAGAGTAACAATGGGGTTAGAATATATTCAAGTTCTTGTTACAGCCAGCCAAATGGGTTCCTCCTCATTCATTACTAAGAGCTAATTAAACAGCAGTCTTCATCTGTTTTTGTCTCCCTGTCTCAGGCAGGTCTCCAAACCAGAATATAGTGGAAAGCAGGAATTTATCCAAGTAGTATAGGTGACAAAAATAATAGCAACATTTTTATAGTACTTTAAGGTTTCCAAAGCATTTCATATACAACATATAATTTAGGCCTCAATAACTCTGCCAGATAGGTACTACAGGGATTATTCCCATTTTACAAATAGAGAAATTGAGACTACTTAGCAGCTTGCTTGTGGTCCCACAGGTTATCATTATTAGAGGTGGGATTTGAACCCAGGTTTTTCAGACTCTGATTTCTTTTGAGGTTTTAAATAACTGCACGGCTCTTTACTTTACCAGTAGCTAAGGACTTGCCCAGGATAGGTAACTTGCAGATGTTTCTCTATATAGATGTTATCATTTGCCAACTTTCACTATAAGTCTTTGTATGAATGGGATGCTTTAAAAATACACATTTCATTACATTTTTCCATGAGTGGAGCTGAGTACATCCTTAAAATATTCTCATCTCATCGTATTCTTACATTCAGGAATCTCGCTAACCTTCTAAATTATGTACATCTTATTACATCTTCTTCTCCATAAATTCCATTATACTGTTCTCCTTATACATCCCATTGCACTTTTAAAATATCAGCATATGTCTAAATAAACATTTTTATCCAAATGTGGCATTTAAAAAGGTTCAAGAGACAAAATTCATGGGTAATTTAATCATTTTATTAATAATGTTAGCACATTTTAAGAAAAGAATGATCATTTGGCCATGTCTCTCTTGGACCAAAGACAACAACGGAGGCAGGTTCTCAGTTTATATATCCCTAAAATTGTGGGTGTTCCCCAGTGTGGAAATCAACCTTGAGTGGTTAACAACTGAGGAGAGAATGAATATTACAGTGAGGTGCTAGAGTGACTTCATGTCACCTTGGATAAAGAGACCACCTTTATACCCAGACCCTCCCCACCCCAGCCTTGGAAAATTTAGATAAAAAGATCTGTTTCGACCCAAATCTTGATTAAATGGAATTCACCTTAGACCAGAGATTCCTAAGATGGCACTGGAGGAGAAGTGAGGATGGTGACCTGCATAGCCCTCCCTCACTCAAAACAGTCAAGTGAAAGTCATGTCATCATTTCTCTAATGGCATGGTCTTCTTCAGCAACGAAGGACAAACACAAGAGATTCCATCACTGGATCAAAAAGTATGTGTTAAGTGAGGTATAAGAAGACTGGAGTCTTTTGAAATTTAGTATTTATGTGCCTCAACTTGATTGTCAGGGTGGCTTATTGGCAATAAGTGGTTATATTAGATCATCTTTGTAGGGCCTTCACTAGCCTCAGGGATGTTTCTGTAAATAAATAAATTACCTAGTCTTCTATTATTAATGTGGAATGGTTTTTCTTCATACAGTTAATTTGTGGCTTCCATAAACATCAAGATTTCTGAGCAGAATTCTTGTCACTTTGTTGAAGGAGTTAACAATCAACTCAGGCAACCTGGACAATTTTTTATTTTTTTCCGTGTTATGAAGTTGTAGCTAGAAAGCAAGCTTTCTTTAGCTTCTCTCTCAGCTGAGAGTTGTACTGATTATAGGTTTCTGCAGTCCTTCCATCTTCAGAGGCTCCAAAACACAAATCAGTAACTGGCATGACTCATACATCAGTAAAGAAGAGCGTAAGGCCAGTGGCGCCACTATTGGTGGAGTCATATTCATAGCTCCATTGAGATTTTTCTTCTAGTCTAAATGCATATGATATATTCATCAGTCTGCTGTTGAAACGTTCAGATTATTGGGTAAGATGTTCCAGTAGTGCCAGTCAAAGGTATCATTTTAATGAGCTGCATATTTTCAAAGTCTGCCTTGGTCCTAATGGATCCTGGTAGGAAATCCATATACTGAGAAATACTTTTCCCACAATTTTTTAGCAGCTATGGACACTTTCTGGTTCCTTGTTGGGTGTGACTATGCATACCATGTAAAGTGATAAGCTACCAATGATATGTAATTATATTTTTGCTATTTCCTTCCAAAAACAAAAAGTCAATGCAGACAAATTTTAAAGGTTTGCTAGTACTAACATTCTCCAAATATGCTGCATGAACTAGTAGCAGTTTTTACTAGTAATACTTTGCACACACCATACTTTTTGATGATATTTTGGGCCAGTAGAATTTGTTTCTTTCTCCCTCTAAGGTCCTTTCTTGTCCTAAGGTGTCCAAAAGTTATTTTGCAAAACTCTAATGATCATAGAATGATACACTTTGCCAAAAACCGCCTGTTTTTGGTAACATTGTGGGATCAGGGACAGTCTAATATAGTACTCCATTGCATAGATTCAACTTCTGCCATTGTCTTGACCAGGTAATGTGTTAAGCAAGTACTAGTCTAAGGGATGGGAATACAAATAAAGAAGTGAAATAGTCTCTACCTTTAAGAAGTTTCTTTTATCTCTGAGCAGATACAATATGTACACAGAGAAGTAAATAAGATAATTTGAAAAGATAATACTACCAACCAGAAAAATAAGGCAAATCTTCACTAATGAGGTATATATACCTGGAGTAACCTTTGAACGTAAGCCAGAGATTGCCAGAAGCAGAGAGGATGAAGGACTACCTTCCAGGCATGATGCATGGTAGTCTGTGCATAGTAACCAGTATTACAATACTGATTTGAAAGTACAGGTAGTAGGCCAGTTTGGCATATAGAGTGTGTGAAGCAAATATAAAATAAAACAGCAAGGTAGATGGCAGCTAGATTATGGAGAGCTTTAAATGCCAACCCAATTGGAAGTCATTGAAGGTTTTTGAAAAGGGAATATGGTCATATCTGCACCTTATAAAATTATTTTTGTAGCTATATGAAAAATGGAATAAAAAGAGAAGAAATCAGAAGGAGGGAAACCAATTGGTAACCTGTTTGGTGGTCCAGAAAATGAGTTAATGAGACCCAAGAGGTAATAAAGGATTCAACTGCAGTAGAGACCTATAAGTAGAAAGAAGAGGATCAATATGACCTGGGGACCAAAGGAATGATGGTGTTATCAAAGGAGAAAGTTAGGGAGGTTTTAAAGTGGAAATTATTGAGTTCTGTTTTGAATATGTTGAATTTGATATATCTTTAGTCCAACTGGAGATATCCAGTAGGTAGTTTTTGATATGGGACTAGAATACAGGAAAGAATCTAGGGCTAGTTACATAATCGTAAATTTTTCTGAGATAATTTGTTTAGATATAGTTCTCTCAGAAGCCATGAGGATGATACAGAAGACTAAGATCATGTTCCACTGCCTTGAATTCATAAATTAAAATGGACTTTACATTTTTCTCAATATTGTCATTGTTAATGATCTCTTCAGATGGTAATAGAGCAGCAGGTGCCAACAAAGGACTTTTATTTATTCCGATGATCATTCTTCTTTCATATAAGAATCAGACCATTCATGTTTTATTACTAAATCCAGGCTATAACTTTTCTCTGTTCATTTATTGAATGAAAATTATGATACAGTTCCTGTCCATTACACACATAAGCATAAAGTGATATAGCTGTGGATGGAAAAACTAATCCACAACAGAAAGTTAAAACACTTTGAGCTCCACAAAAATTGTTCTCAAAAGTAAAAAAGAAAAAAGACTCTAACAAATTCTTCTTTTGAAACAGATGTGGTCTTGATTCTCAAAGAAGAGAAAAAACAAGAAAGAAAACTACTGATCAATCTCAAAATGAAGACAGGTGAAAAAATAATCAAATTCTGACAAGAAAACAAAAGAAATGTAGTCAGAAAATAATTCACTATACTTAAGTTATAACTGGGATGCGGAGATGGTTCAACATTAGGAAAACATTAAGCATAAACAAACAAAACCAAAGATAAAAAACCCACATGATTATTCCAAAAGATACAGACAAAAAAGACTTTGACAAAATGCAGCCCTCATTTATGTCAAGAACCCTAAAAAGCTTAGACATTTCAGAACCCTTCTGTAACGTGATCAAAAGCATATATATTTAAAACCAAAAGCACACATTGTTTACAATTGATAAAACACTAGATGCTTTTCCATTACAAGCAAGGAGAAAATAAGGTTGCCTTCTCTCCTCACTATTTTTGACATGGTTCCAGAAATGTGAGCTATAGCAGTAAGACAAGAAAACAATATTCAAAGCTGTAAGCATTGGTAAAGAAGATAAAACTACCCCCATTTACAGCTTGACATCACAATATACCTGGATAATTTATTTTCTGAGTTTCTGGGATTTTCTTAAGTAATAAATAGCAACAGCAAGTTTTCAGTATACAAATCTATAAAATAATCAGCATTTCTGCATAGAATTTTTAGAAAAGAAAGAAATGATATTAAGAAAAAATTTCATGTAGAATAACTACAAAATATTTGGGAATTTGTTACAGAACACATAAGATGCAAAATTGTAATAAAAAACTCTTTACAGAAATAAAGGGAAATAAATAATTAGAGAATAACTCAGTGATCATGGTTAGGCCTTGCCAAGAGAAATGTAAATGTTAGCTAAATTAGCTCAGCTATTTAGTGCTCTACAAGTCAAATTGCCAAGAGTATATATTATTAAAACTAGACAAAAAATTCATTTGGACAAAAGAAAAAAATCAGACTATCATGGGAAATAATGAGAAAAAAAAGTGAATGTGAGGGAGCATAACATTACCAGACTTCAAACTGTATTATAAATCAACAGTCACCCAGACCATTTGTAGCCGATTAAAAAACTGAAAGGACAAGTAGGTAAGTAGAACAGACTATAAAGAAAGAATAGCAGCAAATGAAAACAGTTGTTCTCTGTTTCACAAACCCAAGAATATAAATTACTGAGGGGAGGATTCCCGTTTTGAAAAGTACTGCTGAGAAAACTGGAAAGCAGTTTGGCAGAAATTAGAATTAGACCAACATTTTCTATAATATGCCACAATAAGCTCAGAATAGATATGTGACCTGAATATGAAAATGCATACTATAAAAGGAGAGAAAAAAAGGAAGAGAACAAGATTAAATGTGTTTCACAACTATGGCTTAACCAAAGAAAGAAAGAAGGTTATAAAAAATAGATAATTTTGGTTACATAAAATTAAAAGACTTTTTATACAAAAAACCCCAATAAATACAAAATCAGAAAATAGAGTGGGGAAAATATTTGCATCAAACATCATTAATGAAAGACTGATCTTTTATCATTGAAAGTAAAAGAATTCCCTATGTCCAAAAGATACAGACTCCAGAGCCATAAACTACAAATGATAAATGATTAAATGAAAGCATGTTCTAAATTACTAATAGCAATAGAAATACAAATTAAAAGTTTTTAAATTTCACATAACTTTCTGCTATCACAAAGATGAAGAGGAACAGTTTTTATCTGGAGGGCTGTGGAAGGATAACTACACTAATGTATTGTTGGTGGAGCTGTTGGATTGTCCAACTGTTCTGGAGTTCAGTTCCGAATTATGAAATTTAAAAAAATGATTAAACTGTCTATGCTCTTTGACCCAGCAAACCCATTATTGGATATACCCAAAAGAAGTCAACAACAGACCCAAACATCTAATGCATACCAAAATATTCACAGCAACGTTCTTTTTTGGTAGCAAAAAACAATAAACAACATGGGTGGTCGTTAATGGAGGAATGACTTGAAAAAAAAACAAAACTGGTATATGTACTTAATAGATATGATAATGAATTTAAGAGTTATTAATTTAGGAATTCAGTGGAACATGGGAAAATTGTAAAGACTGATAAGAGAAAAATAAGCAGAACTTAAAGAAAAAATATATATAGTGACTATAGTAATGTAAATAAAAAAATCACTAAAGGAATTTGAACTCAAAATAATGGAAAAACTAGTGAAGATTCTGGAAAAGAAATATGTGTCTCCTCACAACAGAAAAGAGAGATCTTGAATTATATAGGTCTTTCTAGATTCATGTGTTCTTTCAGATCTATGACACCCAAGCAAATTACCATAGAATTAATTTTTTAAATCAAAAATAAAAATATACCTGATTTTTTTTTCCAAGTATTCTTATTCAAATAGTATTCTGAGAATTTTTTTTTACCAGATTTGTGATCTTATCAGTATAAGATACTCCCATTGAATAACTCCTGTCAATGCAAATAGGCACTTTCTTTGCAACTTAGAGAGTTTCCAGAGCCACTGAGGGGTAAAGTAACTTCCTGAGAATCAAATGGCCAATATGTGGCACATGTGGGACTTGAATTCAAATCTTTCTGACAGATCTCTATCCACTATACTATGCTGTCTATCACACTGATACAGTATACTGAAGAACCTGAGGGCAGATACCATACCAAGTCTCTACCAGAATATATGCAATCTCTTAGATCTGCACATACTCCACCTTCACTGGTTGTTCTTTTGGTCTGTGGCCATAGCTAAGATTGTTCTTGTCAGGAGTTTTTATTTTCATTGGCCTGGGCTGCCCCCATAAGGCTATCAATTTGTAACCTTTTTATTAGGACACTGAATAACTGTTAGGCGTAAGAGACCATTCAGTCACTTTTTATTCTGCTTTTATTCTTTACATGAGCTGCATTTTTTGAGGGAATGCCTGTTAAAGATCTATTGATCTATTAAGACCTGTTGATAAGATCTATTAAAGTATGTATTGGACACTTTAGCAACATGTATCTCCTTCTGAGAAACATAATTACACCTGAAGTAAATAAAAGATATGGAAATATGTAAGCACTTTGTAAACCTTAAAACACTATATAAAATTAATTATTTTTAGACAGCTAGGTGGCACAGTAGATAAAGTACTTTTCTTAAAGTAACTTTTTGAATTATACACCTAAATTTATGACTGTGGAATCACTCTGGTGACTGGAATCTGATAATAAACATTAAGAGAGAAAGGGATTCTTGCAAGGAGAGGCCCTGTGCAGACTTACTTTAGGCCCAGGAATGCAGAGGGAAAATATTTGAGCCTGGTTCAATATAATGAAGAGGCACAGACTAGAACCAAAGCAAATTATCTAACCTTTAATGCCTACTCTTGCCATTCCTCTCCCATTAATCTCATCTAAATATACTTCATGTTCCTTAGCAAATACCAGCATGCTCTTGCCACCAAGATTTCAGACATTTCTAGATCTTATTAAAATGCATATGTTCTGTTAGGTTTTTCATCTTCATATGATGAAATTCTTTATTTTACAGAACTGTCATGTAGTACTGTGTACAGGAAAGCAGAACAATGTGGAAATTATTTACCAAGCCTCTATGTAATCCTAAACTAGCACATAACATCTCTATAAGAGATGACTAGCATCTTCGTATCCATCGTAGAATGGGAAAGCCCAAGGCTCTATGTTCAAAACTACGTACACTGATGACCCCATCTGTGGCCACAGGAAAAAGGATTATACCCTCAGGTCACCCAGAATCTGTATCAGCACCTAAGTTTCTTACAAGACATGACTCATACCCTTAAGATACCTAAATCTTTACATGTTAAACAACAGAAGGGAATAAAGTATAATACTTGCTGCTTAGTACACTGCATATCATTTAACCCCTGCTCTGGTTATAAATGCAGGGGCAATTGCTTCCACAACAGAGATTAGAATCAAATGGGAATTCCTGATTATCTTCTGTCTGCTACCATCTGGGAACCCTTCCTGTTACCAGATCTGCATATTGCTTTCGAATACATCTTCTGCCTACCCTTCTACTGTCCCTCATGCTTTCAAACCAAAATCTGCAATGACATGGTTCCCACTTAGGAAGTCTATGTTGAACCTCCCTGGATCCATCTGCTTTGGCATTGGTATTTTGCTGATTTGCCAGCAAAGATGAATTTACCTGGAAGATGGCAGCTTCCCTACATTCTTGGCAGGAGGAAAAATAATTTAAAAGTTCCAAAACTCTGCAGTCCACTCTTAAGAGCTGCTAATTCTGTATTAAGGATTTTGTTAAATAAGTGTAAAGCAGCCTTCTTTCTTTCTTTCCAGCTGAGATGCGTTATTGTTCATTCTATGTTCTCTGAAGCTATGCCATAAAGGCCAGATGGTATTTATGTGCTGCAAACATGATGCTCTAAGAATGTACATATGATATCCCAAGTTGGGAACAATGCTTTCTTTCCCTTCCCTTGTTAACGAGGACCAAAAATAAATGATGGAAAGGAATATGCACATCTTAGAATGTGTAAAGGGGAGTAAAGGGGAAAAAAAAGAAAAAAGACTAGGAAAATAGGGAGAGACCAGGTTGTAAAGGGTTTTAAGTACCAATTGCGGGGGAGTGGGAGGAGGTGGTCCTGAAGTTAACTCAGGAGAGGTAATACAGTAGGTGTATATTTTGGAAAAATCATTGTGGCAGCTGAGTAGATGAGGTATTGGAGTGGAGAGAGACGTTCAGTAGAGGAACCAGTTAGAGTGCCTGTTGCAATTGTCCAGGTGAGAAGGGATGAGGGCCTGATCTAGGGAGGTGTCTTTATGAGTGGAGAGAAGACATATTACCAACAGAGTGGAGATATCTTCACAATTTAAGGGATGTTGTGAAGGGATATAGGGAGAGAATGAAGATTGAAGTGAAAGTGAGAGCAATCTGCTAGAGAATATGGAAAAGGATGGAAAATCAAAGATTTATGCAGCAAAATTTGTCTTGGCAGTTAAAAGGGCCATTTCTAAATGAGAGATAGGAGTGAAAGAGGAAGAGTGTGGGAAGATATGGGAGTGCTGTGAGAAAAGAGAGCTCTTGGCAAAAAACTTCAACTTTTTAGTGAAATAGTTCTTTAACTGAGAGGAGGGAATACCACAGGAGACTTAAGGAGCAATGAAAAGGCTTATAATAGCCACTGGTGTGAGGTGGATAGCATATTGATTAGCAAAGTGTACAACTGCTTTGCCTTCAATCAAGACCCAGTTGAGATTCTATAACATAAATTTGTAGCAGACTCAACCAGTATGGTTTATGATTTTTTTCTCCATCTCTGTTTACCTGCATGTTAATAGTAGCAGAGAAGGAGAAAGGTGGGAGCAATCCAAAAGTTGGGATTTGACAAAGGTATAACTAGCCATAGGACAAGAAGGCAACACATTTCATTGTAGAGATTGATATAGAATTGAACTGCTTCATGAAAGGATTGAGTTATAGAAAAGATAGCTGAATATAGGCAATGCAGAGGTAATATCCTGGGAAAAACTGACAGGTGGAGGAAATGAAAGTCAAGGTGAAGACAAAAAACAGGGTTTAGGCACAGAGAAAAATGATACAATAAAAGATTATGCTCAGATAAAGGAATTTTGTAGTTCATTAACGTGAAAATAGAACATTGGACCAATGGTGCTTTGAGGAAATACACAAGAAATAGGATACTGGGAAACAAACTATATCTCCATAAAACATGAGAACAATTGCTCTTCACAAAGTGGTCTGTTACAGGCTGAATAAGTAGTAAATAATGATGAACCAGAAAAGGAGAGGCATTTATTAGAAGTGACTTCCTGGAGGAGCTGAATTTTGAGGTGGTCCTAAGACATCATGGACATGATTTTATGAATACATAGGGAGGAGTTTCCAGGTCTGGGTAATTCACTCATTCAGAAAGCATTTAAGTATCTGCCATTTACCAGACACTGTCCTAATCACTGGGGATATACAAAGGCTACCTCCAAGGAACTCACAATCTGAGGGGATAATTACTATATAGCATTGACGAATATAAGCGCCAAAGTAGGAGTTAATAAGCTGAATGCAAAATTTTTTTTTAAAGTTTAGGGAACAATGAGAGATGATTTAGCAAGGTAACCCCATGTGTCATTGTGCCAACTTTCATAGTGATTTGTCTCATTAGGTCCTTCTTCTTTAGTCATCAGCATTTTGTGACTTTCCTTCACTATCAATTCTTTCCCCCTTTTGTCCTCTGCTCAGACAATTTGTCTGCTTCAGGTCAGTCCCCAGAATTGACTGGAAACAGCTGGAAACAAATTCATCATCTTCTTAGCATGAGGTAAAGGAGGGGACAAGAGAATTCATAAAGGAAGGTTTGAAGGAACAAACAAGTGATACTGGGTTTGGGAAAATTAGTATGAAGCATGCAGAGGTGAAGACATGGCCCCTCTGCTGGGTAGCAAATTGAAACTATATCGGATCATGATCCAAGGAACAAGTGGATATAATAAGGTACCTCAATAAACTGTACAACTATATCAGACTATCCGTCTGGGTTTTGGAAAACTGAAGTTCTGTTCCCCATTCTGCCATTAAAATGTCCACCCTCTTGGGGATGGGGAGAAAGTTTGAAACTTAGGGAAGTCATTGTTGAAAACTAAAAATAAATTAACTTTGAAAAAATAATAGCATCCTCCTCAGTGCCTCAGTTTTTCTTATTAAAGTACCATGCTATGGTTCCTAGAGTGTGGAATTTAGAATCAGGAATACCTGAGTTCAGATGACTATTCTAACACTTCATCAGTGGCATGACCATAGGCAAAGCTTAACTCTTCTGAAATTACTCATCTACTGAATGGTGATAATAATACCTATAGTACCAACCTCATAGGGTTGTGGTGTGAGGCTCAAATCAGGTAATATAGGTAAGACACCATACAAACCTTAAAACACTATATAAAGTCAGCTATTAGAATTGTCATGTATAAGATCAGGACAATACTGACCAACCGGTATAAATTAGAACTTCCAAAAAAATAGCAAGGTCTAGCTGAGTATAAACATCAAGTCATAAATACATGATTTAGCCCTTCAACTTCCATGTAATCTTCTTTTTTTTTGAGATTATGGTATGGAAATAAATCTCAGAAAAAGTCAATAATGCTCAGCATATAAGTTACATTTCTATTTAAGTCACATCAGAATGCTGAAGGCTGTTTTGTAGAATTAAAGGCTGCTAAGGTTGAATTTTTACTGTCATCTCCATGTGCTTTGGGTTGCATGAATATTATACACAGACATGTTGTGTGAATGGTTGTGCATACGTAAAGAGCATTAATGAATACCTCCATCATGAAAATAGAAATTAAGATAGTGGGATCACATTCCTTTGTCTAACCCTGGATGGGTCGAGGACCTTTGTCAACTTAGTATACCTGTCTGTGTCCAGATCTGACCATCATAAAAAAAAATATAAATAATAACATGCTATTTGTAAAGCATCGTAAGGTTTACAGAACACTTTACCTGTGTTATTTGATTTGATGTGAGGAAGATGCTGTTATTATCCCCATTTTACAGATGAGAAAATTCATCTGTAAATCTTCAAGTTCATAGGGAACTGTAAAAAAAGTCTTCATTGATAGTTGGTATGTGTGTATGTGCATATGTATGTGTATATTTGTGTATGTATTCACATGTATTTTACATATGTATATATGTGATATGTGTGTGTGGATCAATATACATGTTTATGTCAAAGCTCAGCAATCTTCAGGAATACTGAAGTGCTGAACTGAGGTGAAATTGGACAGGAGGTACTGGTAAACACTGACTCTTTTGAACCAGTAGGCAAGTTGGCAAGAACTGGCTGCTGTTTTCCATGGAGTACAGTTCCAGTTACTCTTAAGCGTTTGGAAATGGAAGATCAGCCTATGTTTACTGTGGTTACTAATCCTTAGTTTATATTTTAATATTTAATGGAATTGCACCTCACTTCTGGTATAGGTTGAAACACTGCCAAACAGACAAACAAGAATACTATTTACAGATAAACTAGCCAAAGGCTTATCTGAATCAATCAAGCAGAAATTTGTAAATTAAGCAGCTGTGAATATAGAAGGTTTCTAAATGAAAATGAGTGATAAATAATTGCAGAGAGCCCACTGTCATCTCAGGTCTGACAGCATTTCATCACTTGTGATCAGGTACTCTAATGGGCCAGCAAAGCCAAGTAAAAGAATAGCAGTGATTTGGTTGAAATGAAGCATATAGCCACACTGCTGCTGTAATCGCTGAAAGCTAAATTAGTTCCAGATATGAAGCTACCCCGAAAGAATTTCAGTGTGGTCCTGTGTTGGAACTAGTTTCAAGAGTTGTACGGTCAATTACAGAACCAAACTATAGTAGATCTACCTGGGAAGTAAGAAGGCCATTTCAGTTTTGGTCTAAGACAGACCTTTTTATTCTACCCTCATTCTCTGCCTGCGAATTGTATCAAAAGTCTCCATCCCCTTTATGATAGAATGTGTAGAGAAGGGTTCTTTCTAACTCTGAGGCACCTGTGTAACTGCTGCACAGGTCTCCACCCAATTCTTTTTTTCCCCTTGAGACATGGCAACTAACTCAAACCGAGCCTTTAAGTGACTGACTAAGGAGCTGGTCTGTGCCTCAAGGCAACAAAGTTGCCAGGTAAGGCCAGGTAATATAACCCCTTCATGGAAATAAAGTCCTATATTATTGAAAGTGGAGAGAGGCTTAATTTTTTTTTATTTATTAAAAGGACAGTAATTGTCTAGATAATGTTTGGCATCGGTAATGCTATCTAATGTGTTTTGGTTTCTTTACTGATGAAAAATATTTGCTAGTGGTTCAGATTATTAAGTAATAATCCCAAATGACTGTTGTCCTCTACATAATATCAGCTGGTAGTTTTAGCCCACTCCTTAAAGTCACCAACTTATCTGGTCTAATGAAGTCCAACTCAACAGCTAAAATTTATGCAAACTTTGTTAGATAAACTTCCTCTTTATCCTTTAAAATGCTGATAGATAGTAAACTGAGTACAACAATTAGATGATGCATCTTGAGAAGTTCTCTGCTGCTTTTAGTCCCTAGCCTTGTTGGCTGCTAAAAGGAAATCTCAGTAGCCTTTCTTTTCAAGAAAATGTTGTTAGAGAGTATTGCAATGTTTGTGAGGCTTCTGCTTGAGCCTCTTTGAAGACTCTGTGGTGTCTTAGGCAGTCTTAGGAAGCTTTCCCCAAGTAGCCTAGGGAAATAACTAACTCTAATTTTTCATCATGTTTCCGTTTCCTCTTAACTACAGAAGGTCTACAAGAGCCTTTATATGAACTAAATGAGATAAACACATGTGCACATCTTTTACAGCTGTGTGCCATCTTTGATTTTCTTTCTCTAGATTTACTCACCCCACTTCTTAGGTTGTTTTTTTACTTTGTCTTTTATCTTTGCAGATGGGATGGGAAGAGTCCTTGCTCAAGATGTATATGCAAAAGACAACCTACCCCCCTTCCCAGCATCAGTAAAAGATGGCTATGCTGTCCGAGGTAAGGGTTTTGTCTTTCTTGATTAGTATTTGTCATGCACTGTATATTTTGAAGGCTTTGGGCTAATTCCAGGTACCCAGCTGTTACTGCATCTGCTTCTTCACCGTCTGTTAGAATAACTTTATTCATGGAGAGGTATATTCACATATGTATTTCCTAACACTAGGCCTAATGAGAATCTTTTAGTGGAAGTCTCATTATTGCACAAAAGCTCTCACTTGACAAATATTCAAGGAAGGGTCTTTGAATTCTGTACCTTCTGGCATTAGTATTGGTTTAGAGCCACGCCCTAGAGGCCTAGGGATGTTTTCTTAATAGAGCCTCTATGGACTCAAGACCGGGAAGAGAGAAATCAATGCCCACAGCGGGGCAGTTGAGGTCACATTTCACCTGAACCCCAGGCAACTGACAATAGTTGGAATGATCTGTGTTTCTACTTTAATCACAAGTAAACTCTTTACTGAGAAGAGTGAAAGCTAAATTTCTATCCATCCTTGGAACATGACCACCTTCAGAACTCTTGTAGCTATAGAAGGTACTGACAATACAAGCATTTAGAACTGCAGACTATACAGATCCAATAAGTAAATGTTACAGTAATTCCTCTCAGTAGAGGCCAGTCTGAGACCCCAAAAATGGAAACTGTAATTAAAGTACTTAAAGACTCTGGGAATCTTCCCATTAGTTATAAATTGAATAATGATGGGGTTAGGAAAACGTTTAGAAACATTTCCCAGGACATAGAGTCTATCTTCATAGACAATAGAATCCTTTACTACCTTTTACATTGTCCTTTGATACATCTAAATATTTATTCATCTGTTATACCTGTGCTGCCTCAGTGTGTTGGAAAAAAAAACATTTGCTTGGTCTCTCTCTCTCTCTTTCTCTCTCTCGCAGTGTCCTTGGTCAAAACTGTTAGACTTGTAGTTCACAGGGCTCATTTTGTGTTAGTCTTCTGTTGCAGTTCAACTTCGTATATATATGAAATCATACCTTCTTTCCTGAGGAGGAGGCTCAGAGATGATTCTCATTTGGCTCATTTTCTTCAGCTGGCTGAACTCTAGAACACTCAGGTAGAATAGGGAGAGCAGAAACCCCAGACACATGACCCTGCTTTGATTCAAGTGTACATTTTTAGCCTCCAAATTTCTCTCTCCTCTGATATTTATACAGTGAATATTGTCGAGAAAGGAAATTATTTTATTCTTCTGACAGCCTCATCAGCTCTTATTGCTTCTTATTCCCTGCCTGGAGAGCTGGAGTTCTGTTTGTGGCGGTGCCATTTGTGGTCTTACAGAATTACTGTAAAATGACAAAGGATTCTGACTTCAAGGCAAGGAAAAAAGCTGAAGCAGGTGAAACTTCAAAAGGACTGAACATTCAATTTTTACCTCTCTGGTAATATAAATGAGGAAAAGGTGAAAAAAATTAATTACTTGAGATAGAATTATTCTTAAAGAGAAGGTTCTTTGTTTTTGTATGACAGCCACAGCTTGGTAAAACGAAACTGTATTGCTCAGTGCTTTTCTTGTTGCCAGAGAAAATGATTAGCCCACATGAGCTATAAAAACCTTTCTTGTCTTATATGAACTGATGCATAGTGAACAGAACCTTGAGAACGTTGTATGTATAATAGCAGCAATATCGTTTAATAAAGAACTATGAATGAAAGCAATATAGTATCTAAAGTTCAAGAGGGTATCTACTGTGCAGATGTCTGATATTTACTCTTTGTGGAAGATTGGAAGTGCTCTGAACTACATAAAGGGGAGATACAGTCTTGACCTTAGGAGCTCACAACCTAATTTGGATCAACAACTCAGCTCTAAAGATAGCAGTTATAGAAATAGTTGAAATTTGAAGCACTGGGTTCTAGATATCTCCGCTAAGTCAATAAATGTTGACATTATGACTGAAACAGACACAGGTCAGAAATAAGAGCCTCAAGCTACCAATAAAAAGCTTAACATTCTTAAAGTAAAGTTTGATCCATCACCATGATGGGTTTTTCAAAAACTCCTTTCCTTCAGTTCATTATCTGTTAACAAACTATCAGATAATAACAAATAACTAATTCTACATGTTACTATATTTTACATTGTGAAATTATAGAGATTTTCTCTTCTTTGTAATTAAACTCGTTCATTAGTCTCTTTCTGCATTATACCCTCTCCATCAGTGTCTCAGTGAGAACCACCCAAGGCAACTGTTAACTAGTACCCTACCAGTGCCATCTGCCCATTCTTAATCTTGTAGATCGGAGGTGTCAAACTTATTGCTTACAAAACTCCCAAGTATAGCCTAAACCAGATTATTAAAATTTAATTGGAAAATGTTTAACAAAATGAATACAAATGCAACACAATATAGATAATGGTATTTTGTGGTTTTCTAAGTCAGTATGCAGCCTGCAAGAACTCATTTCTATTTTAGCTTAACACCATATTCTAGACAATTTTTTGTTCCTAGTATATACAGTATTACATCTTCCATCTCCATACCTTTGCCCAGGCTATACCCCATGTTTGGAATGTACTATCTCCTTTCCTTCACCTCATAGAATCTCTAGCTTCTTTCAGAACACGGCTCAAGTGCCACCTCCAACTGGAAGCCCTTCCTAATCCCTCCCTCCCCTAAGTTACTCAATGAAAATACCTTTTAATATATTCTGTACTTTACTGTATACATGTTGTTTACTCTTAAGATGCAAAATTTTTGAGAGAAGAGACTGCTCTGTTTATATCTTTATATCCCCAGAGCCTCGCACAGTACTTGGCAAACATGAACTAACTAATGTTTGTTGAAGACGTGTTGAATGAATGAATGAGGGAAGAACATTGAAATTCTTTAGGAGCCTTAAAGAGAGGCTGTTGTGTTACCAGAAAGTAGTGATAAAAGCATGATTTTTTCTGTTGATTCCTGTAAGAAGTAGGAAAAGGATACCACTTTGAATGTAGATTTAAGGCTTCAATATGTTTTTGCAGAAGTCAAAAGTCACCAAAGAACCATGTCAAGAACCACGGTTCTTGAAATAAAGATGTAAGTGAAAATGTAAGTATTTTCTGAACACCAAGAAAAGAAGCCCTTCTGGGTCCAGCATTAAACATTTGTGAATTGCTTACATAATGTGTTTGTTGTTAGATTTGATTTTGATTGCTTTTTATTGCTTCCTGCAAATTAAATTCAGTGGTTACAATGCAGAAGAGAAACTCATTAGTAGATATGTGAAAATTAGCTATGTGCTTTAGAAGAGAAACAAAATGAAATAATAAACCACTACCATGTTAAAAGTTTTTGTAAAAATCAACTGTATAAAATGTACATTCCTTGTTTTCAAGGATATGCAAAGGTAGTGAAAGCAGTCTAAAAAATCCAGTGTGTTTTATGATAGTGAAGGATACAGTGCTGGCTACTTGAAACAGTCTTCTGAATAAACAATAACAGTGTAAGACAGTATAAAGAGTGGGATTCAGAAGGTTTTGGTTTTAGGGACTCTGCCACTAATCAGCTATTTTAGATGTAAGTATAGAAATAAACCTCCACAGCAACCATACTTGTGGTTTGGAGGTTAGGCTGGGTTCTTACAGGGTTCTTACGCTGGGTTCTTTGCTTTTATCTCAGGTCTCAGCAGATCTCACCTAACTGGAAATGATTCAGGCACAGACTCAGGAATGATCTGTATATACAAGGATAAGCCTAGTGTAGCTACCAAGTTCAGAGAGGCTCAGCCCCCACCAGCATGGTTACAGGAAGATGAATTGTTTAGCTTCATCAGCTCTCAGCAACCTGTTACTCAGTTGTGAAGGCATTATGATACATCTATGAAAGGAGTACTCACACCCGACAAAATTCAAGAACCTTCACGTATTAAAGTATAGATAATATGTTTTGTTTTTAATTATTTTTTTTAATGTTCTACAATCGCTTCCTTAAAATTAAGATTTTATCCCCTCCACACCTTCCCCCCTCCCTCCCCATGACAGCATACAATTCTGTATAGGTTCTACATATACTTTCCTATTGAGCACATTTTCACTATAGTCATGCTATGTAGTCACACTAAAATAAATGGAAGAAATCATATAACAAATCAAAACATAATATACTAAAACCCCCCCCACACACAAACATGGTCTGCTGCATTCTGTGTATGACTTCCATATTTCTTTATGAGTGTGGAAGGCATTTTGCCTTAGAAGACCATCACTGGGATTTTTTTTTTCAGTAAGTTCTTGTGTTATTATGAAGTTCCAAGTCTACCAGAAAAAACTCTCATACACTGTGGTCGTTGCTGTGCACAAAGTTCTCCTGGTTCTGCTCCTTTCGCTCAGCATCAGATCATATAAGTCCTTCCAGGACTCCCTGAAGTCTTCTTGTTCATCATTTCTTATGGTGCAGTAGTACGCCATTACATTCATATACCATAATTTATTAAGCCATTCCCCAATTGATGGGCATCCCCTGGATTTCCAGTTCTTGGCTACCACATAGAGTGCTACTATAAATATTTTTGTACATGTGGGACCCTTTCCCATTTTTATAATCTCTTGGGGATACAGTCCTAGTAGCGATATTGCTGGGTTGGATAATATGTTTTTTAACCTCCTGGAGTACTTTGGCATCTCATTTAACTTTCCCAACAACACAATGAAGGTAGAGAAAACTGGGGAACACCAAGTTTTAGTGACATTCCCAAGAATGGCTATTTAACAAAAGAACCATAATAACTAAAACCTAGGCCGCCTTGCTCCCAACTATTATTTTTTATATTAGATCAATCTACTATGTTTTTATCAGAAGACAATGTTTGAGATAACCAGTATTGTATCTTTCTCTGGCATAAATTACATCATTTTTTAAAAAGGTCTTTTATCCCACTATATATGATCCATGTGTGTATGCATGTATCGTCATACCAAATGACAGTATATTGGCAAAAAAGAAAATGCTATTTTGGAATTAGAGAATGAGGATCCAAATCCTTCCTCCATTATCTACTGCCTTGTGCCCTTGGGCAGATCACTTACTTGTTCCAGACCTCCGTTTCCTCATCTGTAAAAAGGAAAGGCTTGGATGGGAGATTAATTCTTAAATTATCTCTAAGGTTCTTTCTTACTCTAAAACCTTTCTTAACTAAAGCCTAAGATCCTATTATTGCCCTCCTTTATGCTATATACTGCTAACATTTCGTTCAGTGGCTTTGCTAGGAGACATACCAATTGAAAGCAAGAGTGGAAATTACAGAAAGGGAGGGAGAGAATTCATGCATCAACATATTGCCAATAACTCCATCTATAAGATAGGGTGTTCAGTTGATTATTTCAAGTGCAAACAACCAAATCAAAAGTTGTACAAATTACTGCCTAACTCGCAGATCTTATACTCAAAGTACATTATACTTATACTCAAATAATCTTATACTCAAAGTCTCTTTAGAAAGCTTCCAGTGAACCAGTGTTTAATAGTGCCTTGGACCTGTTTCACATTATTTGTATTTCATTATTGAAACTACACTGATCATTGTTCTTGGTTCTGTTCCATTTCATAGCTGCTGACGGCCCAGGAGACCGTTTCATCATTGGGGAATCCCAAGCTGGTGAACAGGTGAGACTCATATGTGGATTTGTTGTAATTAGATTTAAACTAAATTTAACATTTAATGAGTATCTGCTGTGTGCAAGATACAATGTTAGATACGCTGGGAAAGATACAAAATAAATGTCACAAAATCTTTGCTTTCAAGAAATTTATAATTTAGTAGTAGAGATAAGATATGTAAGATACCCCAAAATTATACAAAGTGTAAGTGTATTATTGTCTAGGGTATTCTAAATCAGTTAAGGAGGGAGAGTTCTTACTATATAGATGAAGGAAGACTGTAGAAAAGGTGGTGTTTGATCTAGGCCTCGAATGATGGGTAGGATTTTTATAGGCAGAGATAGAAAAAAAGGAGATTTTAGAAGGAGGTATAGCATAATTAGGAAATCACATGGCTTATTTGGGGAACATCAAATAGCCCAATTTAGCTAGAGCATCGGAGTCCATAAAAAGGAATAATGGAAAATCTGATTGGGACCAGAGCATGAAGGATCTAAAAATGTCAGGCTACGGAGTTTAGAATTTATTCTGTAGGCAGTGGGGAGCAGTTTTTCAGCAAAGGAGTGACAAGATCGCAATTGTGGGGAATCATTCTGGCAGCAGTGGCCAAGATGACTTAAAGAAAGCAAAGAGTCAAGGAAGAAAGTACAATTTGGAGGCTGTTAAGGTTACTCCTAGAAAAAGTCGGGGAGGGTCTGACCTAGTGCAGTGGCAGTAGAAATAAGAAAGGGATGATGAATGAGAGGCAGTGGGGGAAAAGACTGAATGAAATAATAGTAAGTGAATATGGAGGGCAAAGGATACAAGAAAAAGAGTAAAATAAAAGATCACCAAAAAAAATCAGATCTAAGAGTTGGAAGGGACTGCCTTGCAGCTTCAGTGTATTTTAGACCACAGCTAACCAAGAATCTCTTCTATAACATTGTTAACAAATCTTCCAGTCTCTGCTTGAAAAAACCTACGGTAGTGATAATTATGAGGTCAAATTTCTTTCTCTGAATTAGGATGCTTAGTTCACTGTTCTTATTACTTCTTGTTACTATTGTTATTTTGTGCATTTGTCAAACTCCACCTAGGGTCATGATTCATAGTTTCCCCAAGGTCCAAGGTCTTATTCTCTTCTCCCTCTACCTCTCAAAAGAATTTGTGTTAAAAAGTGTTTTTAAGAGCACTTTCTGTGTTCTTGCCCCGGATTCATTTTTTTATCACTTGTCCTGAGTGCTGGAATTGTTTGTCACAGCTTGGGAATTTGTGTATAAACATTTAAGATCAGAGGGTTTATTCCTGGCTCTTTTCTTCAGTACTGTCTTCCTTATACTACTGATCCTCTCTTCTGGTAGTTTTCTTCCTGTTTTGTATCACTAACACTGTAAACTAGTAGGTTTGGGAGATTTATATGGAAAATTTTTCCTTTCCTTTCCCCTGTTTTTCTCCCCTTCTCACTTTTCTCTTCCCTACTTCCCTTTTTCCCTCACCTTGGTTCTTATCCTTCCATTCTAAGTTTAATTATATATTTTTTAAATCCTAGTAAATGGGTTTTTACCAGCACACTAGGAAAATGTATTCCTGGTCAAGATCTCACCGTTGTTATATTTTAAGCCATGGTCTAGAAATTCAAATCCCCTTCTCTAACATCAACTTCTTAGTCAATGGTTTACTCCCCAAATTTGAATTTCTCTTTTGAACTTTCTTCAGTCATCAGTAATGCTAAGAACACCTCTGCCCTAAGGTCTTCATTTATAAGAATAATAGCTAACATCTATATAATACTTCATATGTTCCAGGCACTGTGCTAAGTGCTTTACAAATATTATCCCAGTTGATCCTCACAAAAACCCTGAGAGGTATGTACTATTATATCCCTATTTTACAAATGAGGAATTCAAATGGAATTCACCTTAGACTAGAGATTCCTAAGATGGCTCTGGAGAAGTGAGGGTGGTGACCTGCACAGCCCTCCCTCACTCAAAACAATGTCAAGTGCAAGTCATGTCATCATTTCTCTGATGGCATGGTCTTCTTTAAGGAGGGATGAACACAATCCTGTGAGTAGACTCAGCTGACTGAATGGGGACCCAGCTAGCTGGGTAACTCAGCCTCTTCTCTCCTATCTGCCTCCCCCTCCCTTTCCGTCTCCTCTCCAAAGGAAGGTAAATTTGGATGGCCAGAAGATGCCCAGTTGATTTGGGTTTTACTGTTCAGTTTCCGTTCTGTTCCGTTCCTTTCCTTTCTTTTCCTTTCCTTTCCTGTCCTGTCCACTCCACCTACAGCACTCTGAAGCTGGGATGCCAATGGGCCCCTACTCAAGGGCTCTTCTGGACCCTCCTGACTTTAGAGTGATTATCAACAGTAACCATTGCTGTTTCCCCCTCCCAGCCTGAAGTCTTCCTTTTTCTTGGAGTCATTAAAGGGGCTGTGCTCTTGAGTACTTCTTAAATGCCTATTCAGTGAATGGCCGTTATCTCACCCTAAGTGAGTACCTGCAAAGACCTTGGCCTAAAGGGCCCAAAGTCTCAGGGTATCCTGAGCCATCTCCAGTCATCCAGAGGAATATCAAGTCACTGGATTCAGATTCTCTGCAGGAGAAGTGAGGCTGGTGACCTGCACAGTCCTCCCTCACTCAAACAAAGTCAAGTGCAAGTCATGTTATCATTTCTCTAATGACGTGGTCTCCTTCGGCAACAAAGGACAAACACAAGACAAATGAGGAAACAGAGGTTTAGTGACTTAACCTATGATCACACAACTACTAAGTATCCAAGGCTCGATTTCATCTCAGGTCTTTCTGCCTCCAGGTCTAGTGCTCTCTCTACTGCTCAGCTTCCCTAGTACTTCATAATCCTTAATGCTTTCTAGGTTTCTTCTCAAACCTACGTCTGTCCTTCCCTCAGTGCTACTGTGAGAGATGATCTCTGAGGATCTCTCTCAGGAGTGAAGCCTCTTCATGGGGTTGTTTCTTGTCTTGTTGAAACATTTGCAGCAGGTTGACCTTGTAGAAGAAATGTTTCAACATATTCTGAACTGTCCAAGACTATTCCCTCTATTTTCCCAAGACTACCCCCTTTTTTTTCCCAGACTGCCCTCTGTATTTTCGAAGCCTTTCCCACCCCCACCCCCCTTGTTTTTAGGCACATAGTAGGGAGGAATAACACCTCCTCTCTTTTTTTTTAGGGCTAATGTGTGAAAACTGTCTTTGTTCTCTGTTGCTGGGGTAGATTGCCTTGAATATACTATACTCTCAGAGCTTGCACCAGTAAGCTTTGAGGAAGCAGGGCTAAGGATCGGGGGTTGTGGTCAGGGCCTGTACAATCTGCTGAGCTAAACACAGCTCTGCTCTCTTCAGTTGGTGCCACCTTTCAGGCACTCTGAGAGAGCCCTTTCTCCAGAGAGAGAAAGTCAATGAACAAACTATTCTTTTTGCTACTATCTCTGAGTCTCTGATTCATCAATAAGGTTCTCTGTGCCCCACACACTACTTAGTGCTTGCAGAAAAGCCAATAGCTACAGTGTGTAAACTGTTTATAATTATTAATGGATTATAAACAGTTTCTAATCCTCAGCAACTCTATGAAGCAGGTACGTATTCCCCCACCCCCCACCCTTTTTACAGATGAGCAAATTGAAGTTAAGAAAGGATGTGTCACTCTAGTGACCTGACCATGTAGCTAGTAAATGTCAGAGGCCACATTCAAATCCAGGTCTCCCCTAACTTCATGTTCAGCAGTCTTCTCATTAGCATAGTCACCAAGGGTCACTGAAAATTTTTTCTTGTCTTTCATAGATTTAATGAAAAAATCTTTCCTCTTTTTCTTCCTTGTTGGTAGTTCTCTTGGCTCTAGCGTTTGTGACTAACTGCTTCCCTGCCACTCATGCTAATTGTACTAACCAAGGTTTTCTAATAAGGTTTAATTTGCTTGCCACACATTTCCTATTTTTTCTCTTGACAGAATCATACAGGCTGCTCAAATGAATGTAATTGGCAGTTGGCATAGCCCTGCCATACCCAAATGTAGCCAGAAGCAAATAGAACCTGATTCACAAGAAGAAATCAGATCATCTAAATAAATTCAGTTTATCTAAGTAGACTCAGTCTCCTTCCTGGGAATCTCCAAGTATTTCCCTGTGCTTCCTTCACCATTTTGTTCTCTGATGGATTTCAGAGTTCTGAGCTTAGGTGACTGGAAGGACATGATGACTTTAACAGATGGAAAAGCAGGAATAGCCCACCTGAGGAAAAGATGTTCTTTTTTCCGGGCTCTTTAATATTTTGGTAATTTGGTATGGAATTAAATCTGTGAATTAATTTAGTTAGTAGTTGGACATTTTTGACCATGGCAAGTATATGGATTTCTTTTGCTTTACAATGCATATTTCTTACAAGGATGGTGTTTCCCTCATTCTGCAGGGGTTTAGCAGCAGGAGATGGTGCGAAAAGAGGGGAACTAGCACAGGATTGCTCTCCCCACCAAAAAAATGAAAAAGAAAAAAAGGTCATTGAAGCATTTTTTCAAAATGTGCACAAGGGAATTCAGAACACAAACAAGACAGCTTTAAAAGTAACATGTTGAATTTATTATATACTTTAAAGATTCTATTAGATATTTGAATTATTAAGTGTAATCTCATTTCCTATTCTATTTTTTATATGGAAATCTTTGTTTTGGAGTATCTTTATTAAATTCAGAACAAAAAAACTTTTAAAAAGAGGCCTAGAAAAAAATGTTAAAATACATGACTGTGGAGTCTAAGTTGGGTAAAGAAGAAAGCAAGACCTTCTTATAGTCATAGTTGAATATTCTCAACTTCTGTCAGACTTTGATTAGACTGTAGTGACTGTTTCTGAATTTCCTATATCAATGCTATGGAAAGCTCAGAGGTCACATCATAAAGATGATTAAAAGGTTAAAAAAGTATCCTCTGAGGACACAGAAAAAATTGTAATTGTTTTAGTCAGTAAACAACTAGAGAATAGTTATCTCTCTCGAGTGATGTAGTAAGCTCTCCATTGGTTGCTTTTGGTCCTTTCTACCTTTCTACCTTCATAATTATGTGTTTGGGGGATTTTTTTGGTAAGGAACCAGAGGTTATTCTTGTTTATTTGATGATATTTTGAAGAAAAATGTACTTATTAGTTTGCAGGTACCAATTCATAAATCTTGTTCTCTTAGACTTTTTCTCCAGAGTGTAACCCAAGAAAATTTGAAAAAGCATATGTTCTATCCTAGTAAAGAGGGAAAGAAGGTGATTTAAGAGCAGGTCTCTAACCTTTACACATACTGTTTGAATAGAATTTTCCCATGAGGGTGCAGGTACTTAGCCATTCCAAAGTAACCTAAGAACAGGTACATGGTGATTTTCTCAGTTGTCAACTAGAAATAATAAAAATTATTATTTTTAATAAATAAAATAAATAAAAAAAGTCCCAAGTATATGTGTTGATTAAATTGAGGACAAACCCAAAGGACATTTCTTTTCCTTTCCTTCAGGGCTTCATCCATGGATACTTAACTGTCACTACCACATATTTTTGCAAGTATTTTTCAAATGAGGGATAGCAGCAAGAATAATTCAAATTTGTCCTCGTACTTACTAGCAATACCAAGTGTATAATGTGAGGATGGGGAGGAGAGAGAGTGAAAATTTCGGAACAGTGGGAGGTTAAGGGAACAAAGGAATTTAGGATCACAAAACATAAATGTATGATCATAGAGTGAATAAGTGAGGATGTCAGGGTGGATGAGCAAGGTTCTCGGGAAAGAGCTCTGGTGATCTGTATGCCCCCATCTCATTATCCCAGCATCATCAGGGGAGACAAGTAGGACTCTGAAACTGTCACCTGGAAGACCACATCACCAAATTCTTAGCTGACACTGTAGTGAAGAGCAAGACTGTGTCACAGTCCTAGAATTAAGTGCAGTCAGTCTGGTTTGCTGGTGCAGGCATCTTCTCTGGGAATTGAAACAACTTGTTTTTGCTTTTTTGTTGTTGTTGTTGTTGCTAGCAATTTACCAAATAACTTTATGTAAGCCATGTGCCTCAGTTTCTGTAAGTTAAGTCCTTTGTATGAATTCATTTCCAAAATGAAACAGCTAACTCTCACTTACCCAGGGTATGGTTATCTCGGCCCTTCTTCCTCTATCTTATTTCAGGCCTAGGTAAGACTTCTGCTAGAGAAATGAGAGTACAGAAAGAGATAGTGAAATTCAAATCAAACAAAAGGGATTCCTTTTAGCAGCTTCTACAAAAGCAATGTAGCTAAAACTCCCCTTCCATCCCACCCCACCCCCACTTTTTTGTTGTCTTTGGATTTCCTTTATCAACATGGGATTTTTTAAACAATCTAAGACATTTTTCTGTGAAACACATGGTTCACTTTTTTAAAATATATGAACTCAAGTGACTTCAGATAGTAAAGATACTGAGAGAATGCTTTTTTAAAAAATGGTTCCATGATGGGAAGCACATGGCATAACATTGAGTAAGTACTGTCCCATGATCTGTAAATCACTCAGCCTTTCTCACGTACCCCATAATCATATGGCATTTTCATTAAATAAATACAAGTTGTTGGAAATTCAGTCCAAAACCTCCAGTAAAGGAACGTCAAGACTTAAAATGCCTGCATTACACTTGCATACATAAATAATAATCAATAAATACATAAGGGCAGAGAATGCCAAACACTCCCAGAGGAGCATACATTCAAATATTATTCATATGATTTAACAGATCCATGATATTATTGATTTGAACATTACAGTGATGTATAACACAACTCATTTGTGCCTTCCCATCCTATGGGCTTAGGTATTTCTAGAGTGGAGTATTTCTAGTAGCTTGTTAAACTCTAATTAGGCACATAAATATGCTCTCTGCTGCGTTGGATAATTACTGGAAAGTGGACTAGATGACATCTTGAGGCTTTTATTAGCTAGTCAATGAATTAATCAACACGTGTTTATTAAGTACCTCCTATGGATCAAGCTGAAGTGCTAGCAGAGTCAAGTAAGGGAAGCAATCCCTGCTCTAAAGGAGCTTATATTCTAATTGAAGAGTTAATAAGGAGACATGTAAGTATAGGCAGAGTAAATACAAAGTAATTCAGTAAGTAAAAGGTAGTTTGAGAGGGAGGGCATTTTAGGCCGTCAGTAAAGTCTTCATGGAGACGGTGTTGCTTCAGCTGCATCTTGAAGGAAGAGAGATTATATAAAGTGGAGATGAGGAAGGGAGTATAAGCCAGCCAGTGCAAAGGCAGAGATATGAGAGATTTAGTATCATCATGTGAGACACAGAGAGAAGGCCAGTTTGGATGGACAGCAGAGTGGGAGGAGAAGTTACGTACAATGATGCCAGACAGATTGGAGCAAGGTTGTAAATGACTTTAAAAACTAAACAGAGTAGTTATATATTTTATTCTAGAAAGCCACTGAGAATGGCATGATCGGACTTGTGCTTTAGGAAGATCACATTGACCACACTGTAGAGATGGACTGAAGTAGAAAAGATTTGTGAAGGGAGACCAATTAAGAGACTGTTGCAATAGTATAAATGAATGCTGATGAGTCTGAATCAGTTTGGTAGCTGTGTAAGTATTGAGAAAAGGTCGGATTTGAGAAATATTGTGGAGGTAAGTACATGGCAAGGTTTGGCAACTAACTGAATATGTGGGTTGAGGAAGAGTAAGGAATTGAGGATGATGCCAAAGTTATTTGGGGAACTGGAAAAATGGTGTCTTTGACAGAAAGAGAGAGGTTTGGGAGAGGCAGGGTTTGGGGGAAAAGATAGTGATTTCTGTTTCAGACATGTTGTCTGAGATTTCTCCAGGACATCTTGTTGAAGCATCCAGTAGGTAAATGAGGAAGGAGGACTAAAGCTGAGGAGAGACACTGACTGGATCTGGATCTGTGATCTGGAAATCATTAGCATACAGATTATAATTAACTTCATTCTGTTGGTGGTTGGATGTTTGTTCCTAACCACTGTGTAAGATTTTCAGGATTTGTAAGACAGACATTTTGTGTGTTATTAGTGGAATTTGTTTTTTGCTGTTTTTTTTTTTCATCTGGCCCTTTCCCAGGATTTTCTTTGATCTGTGATTTGTGACAGTTCTTTCTAAGGATGACTCCAAGGTGTTGCAAGAACTTGAATTGCTGAAGAATGGCACAGTTATATGCTTTATGCCACACTAAGACAAGAACATGGATTGATATTCAGAAAAGTTTTCCTCAGAGTTTGAAATAAAGAAGCTTTTCTGATTAGACGTAGAAAATTCAGTTAATCAGAACAACCCATTCTGAAAGCATTCCAATTAAACACATTTTTATTATATTATCGTCTGTTTTTATGTTTAATTAATTAAAAATGCATTCTATAATACATTTTACCTCCCAGAGGACTCAAGACAATTTATATTTGTTGATTCTTCTTGGAATATAATAGCAATAATAATAATAACTAGCATTTATTATAGCATCTGCTATGTACTAGTCATGAAGCTAAAGGCTTTACAAACATCATCTCATCTGATCCTCACAAAAACCTTGCAAAGAAACTGAGGCACATAAAAGTTAAGTGACTTGCCCAGGGTCACATTGCTAGTGTCTATGGCTAGATTTGGACTCAATTCTCCTTGACTTCAGGGCCAGTGCTTTATCCACTGCACTGCCTTGGAGCCATTAATATCTGAGCTGCTGCCTATCTGAAAAATAATATAAAAAATTAATAATTTGTATACTTAGTCCTTTATGGTTCATAAAACACTATGGCAGCACTGTGAGGTAGGTGGTAAAAGTAACACTGCTCCATTTTTAAATTGAGTAAACTGAGGCTGAGAGACGTCAGGTGTGCTGCTCAATGTCACTCAGCTAATGAACATCAGAGTCTGAGTTCAAATCCAAGATTTCTAATTTCAGGTCTAAAAATTGTTCCGCCATATCATGCTGACTTTTGTACTGCAAAGTAAATATCTTTTTTCCATCTATTTCTTTTTCTAGCCCACCCAGACGGTGATGCCAGGACAAGTTATGCGGGTTACAACAGGTGCTCCAATCCCTTGTGGTGCTGATGCAGTAGTACAAGTGGAAGATACTGAACTCATCAGGGAATCCGATGATGTGTGTACCTTTTTTTCATTGTTTTCATCAGTGGTTCTATAAATCTCATCCTGTTTAGAAAACCAAGCAAAGCTTCCAAGTCTGATCTGGATCTTTCATTATACTGGAACTTTGCTATATTGAATACACTTCAAAGAAATTACCTTTAAAATGGGAAACCTTTTCTGTTGATTTCTGTGTAATTATATATGTTCTAACAGAAATTGACGTATATTTGGCCCCAGAAATTTCAGGTGAAAATAAGGAATGACAGTCCATCCTAAGGGATCAGTGCCTGTGATATTAAAGGTATATGTTACTTTTAGCTGGGAATTATTTCATAATATGACTGGCCTGTGAATAAAGAATACGGAAGTGATGAATTTCAGCTCCAAGAAAAAAACTTCAGTAAAGCATTGAATGCTTCCATACTAAATCAGTCAAAATCACCAGGCAGTTCAAAATGACCTTTTTAGAGCTTGTTTTCATAAGATTCAATGAAAATGCCTGTCAATTTACTTTCAGCCTCTTCCCCAATGCTTAAATCTAAGATCTCTTATGGCCTGAAAAAACTTTCTCCTCACTGAATCCAGATGGAGTGTTTGAAGCAAAATATGAACAGTACTGAGAGTGGAATGGCTTCAGGATTCCTGGGGCTTTATCTTACTTTTGTTGCAGAGTGCTTTGAAATATTGTCTGTAAAAGGAACAAAGGTATTTTACATGAAAAAGAAATACATTTGCTCCAGTGCTTACTCTGTCCTACAGATTCACCGGTACTGAAGTAGGCACTTTCTCTGGGCTAAGGAGGGGTTTTCTTTTTGAGTTTTTAATCACTTAATCACAAACAAGCCTTACAAAACTTACCACTTAGGATACCAATAATGTTTCTGCATATTAAATCTCTCCAAGCAGATTTATTGGCATCTAAAAAACCAAGAAAAACATTGAGATCCAGAACACGTGTGCATGCAAGTTTTTTTAGACAGCGCCTAGCTCCAGTGTCATCGTATTTACAGTCCATGACTGATTGTCACCTTTTCTTCATACAAATGACCAAATGACAAATAAAAGTCTTCCACTTAAAGAATTCCCATGAAATCTTGGCTTTTGGATAAATTCATGATTCATGACAATGGAGGGGAAATGTCTTCTTCGTTCCTTACTTTAGCATGGTGATAACAACCATAATGTTTTCATTGAATGACTTTGGCCCTGAGAACAGTATCTGAAAGTGAATTTCTTTGAATGTGGTTGATCCATAAAAGCTTAAGACTGTGAAAGAGGAAAAACTGTGTAATTTGCTCTTTGCCATTTAGCTTCTCAAGGTTTCAGAAACCTTCAGCAAAAACTCAAATGTTAACGTTTTTTCATTTAGCAAATGGTTTTTCATTTCCATTTATTTCTATCCTGCATCTATCCAATGATAAAAGTATCGAAGGAAAGGAAGTAAGACCTTTTGAATGGTCTTGGAGATTAATATATTTTGTTAGATTGACCTGTGTGCAGTCACGTGACATATTCTTGTTCTAGGGCACCGAAGAACTAGAGGTACGGATTCTAGTGCAAGCTCGACCAGGCCAGGATATTAGGTAAGTAGGTGACCTTCAAGACATGAGAACAGATAGCCAACTTATAAACACACACATACATTACTATGTGTTTATGAAGATATGTAGACATATAGTCATTGTCAGGAGAGTATGAATAATATTATTATACAACTAATACAAATAACTACTAATTCAAGCTCTTCTCCAGAAAAATTTTTATTTTTTACAAAATTTATTGACAAGCTGCAATAAATACCACTCTAACTTTGATTTCTTCACTCTTCTTTTGCCCATTCTTTAGTGCAAATGCTAAAAAAGATAAAAGGCAACAGAAAGTAAGAAGAGGAGAAGGAAAAGTTATGGACCATCATGTTCCATAAACTATACAATCAACCTCTAACTCTGGATAATCATGAATTGACTATTTCAGGAGATAGAGTTTGCTTTTACTAGTAATAACAATGGGTTGCCCTTTCAAATTGCTGCTGATCCAAGATCAGATGCTTTTATCCACCTACCTTCTAAAGTCTCTCCTGTCTTTACCCATTTCTTTTGCTTCATTGATATCCTTCTCTAATGTTGAAAAACACTTTGGAAGGAAAGCATGCGCTTTAAAGGTTTCCTGTAGGCAGATTAGATTTGCACTGAACCTGTATATCCTGACCCACTGCTCTCTGCCTATCCCACTGCCACTGTCCCTTGAAAACAAAAGCACACATCCTAGGGTTAAGGCATTGTCTATGCCCATTAAATAGAGGACTCAGACTCAAAACTAACTTGGCTAACATAGTTTTCTAATCAGCTGAATTAACCAGCCATGTGAAACATTCCAAATACTGAAGATTACAGATTAATTACCATCACATATTTGACATATAATGTGTGACATATCCACTCTCTGTGTATGTGTGCCTTTAATAATGCTGTAGGCAAAAATTTGGAAATTACATGTATGAACAATGTTAATAAAGGAAAGTCTGGATCTTGCCTTAACCTGCTGTCAAGCAGGGGTCCATCACACAAAAGAATCCTTGCTCTAAAATAATATGTTTAGATAGTTGGCAGTTTTTTTAACTCTAGAGATACAAATACTAAATGATATGAGCCTCACTTCCTGTTCAGCTTCCCCATATTTCATCTCTTAGTGATCTCCATCACTGTAGGTATACAGGGTACATCTTTTCCTGGCAAGTTAAAAAGTTGCTATTCTTAATCACAATCTTTGTGTTTATACTCTGGCTTTCAGACCCATTGGCCATGACATTAAAAGAGGGGAATGTGTATTGGCCAAGGGAACCCACATGGGCCCATCAGAGATTGGTCTCCTGGCAACTGTTGGTGTCACAGAAGTTGAAGTTAACAAGTTTCCAGTAGTTGCAGTCATGTCAACAGGGAATGAGGTAAAAACACAAAACAAAACTTATTTTCAACTTAATGCATTTCTAGCATCCATTCCGTTTAGGGTTGTGGATCTACCTAAAATGTTGTGAATTAACATTCCTTGTATTCATATTGAGGAATTGTCTCAGTTTCTTCCTCTGTAAAATGATGGGTTTAGAGAAGATGAAGCCCCTTCCAGTTGTTACCTATGATCCTATGACAAGCTGATCTTCTAACAGGAAAGTGGGAGAATGTCTTCCACGTAGTTTAAAGAGAGAAAATGAGTACTCCCCAAGCAATTAGAAATTAGATGTTCAGAAGCAGTAATATCCTTCAGTGAATTAAAATAAAGTATCATAACCAGTGGCCATCACATCCCTTAGAAGAGAAAGAAATCATCGCTTGGAAGCTGTGTGTATTGATCAGGTATTTCAACACTTAGACACGACAGCAGTGAAGCATGCCCACCCTGCTACTGAGATATTGGACTATCCCTGGGAAGGGAGTAATGCTATCAGTCAGAACACCAGAACGCGCCCTTCTCCCTGCGCAAAAGGCTGTGCGACTGTTCCCATTGAGAGTAGATTAATGTTTAGTCTCTTAAAGGCAGCATGCTCTTCTAATGTGTCAAAATGCTGCTTCAAGCTAAGTCAAGAAGTTGAATTAATTTTGTGTTGATCCTAGCTGATGACTCTTCCAAAGCTTCTTGACCCTTCTATTTTCTGGGATATGCAATGCTTCAAAAAGGGAATTTTGGGGCTAAACTTCTAGTTTTTATTTCTGGAAACTCAAGACTTTATAGCAAAGATATGAAAACTGCTGGGCAAGTGTTTGCCGAGTGACTGACTTTAAAAGATTTTTTAAAATGTTTTAATTATTAAAAATTTTATTGTCAAAAGATATAAGAAGGATATCTTTTGGGAGAAAAAAAAAACTGTTTGGTTTGAAAAGCCTCTATTTTTTATTACTGCTTGTTACCTTTAATATCCTAAAGTCCTGAATATGACATTATCCCATGGCTTTTCCCCTGGAACAAAAAAAATCTCTTCTTATATTGCTAATGAAGGTAAAATCAACATTCTACATCTGTTTAGTTCCCCATGAGTATGCTCATTTTTTCCCAGTATTATCTATTGACTTCTAACTCTCTAGGATCAAAGAACAAGAATTCTATCAGCCTTACCTATATAGTAAAGGAGAAGCTGGATGAGTTTCATATTCCATGAACCAAATGATTTAAATACAATGTTCAGAATCAGGAATTTGGGTCCACTGTGACTTTAGGAACCTTATATCTAAATGTCTTTGTAGGCTGTTTAAAAATATTTTACATATAGTTTAGCATTTTCCAAACTATGTTTCATGGAGTAATGGTGTTCTGCATAACGTATCTAGGCATTCCATGAGAAACTATTAATGCTAATGCTAGTTTGCTATATCCGACATTAAATATGCCATTTTATGTGTCAAGATACTTACTGCGTGTATCGACAATTGTACATAAGCACTCATCTTTTGTGTGTGCAGTTAACTTTTTTATTCCCAAGTATGGGACTTCACATTTATCCCTATTAAATTGTATCTCACTGTTATATTTATTGGTATACATGTATTATCTTATATAAGATTGTAAGTTCCTTGACAGCAGGGACTGTGTCTTATCTGTTATTCTCTTAATATCTAGCACCATATACTGAACCAAGAAGAGTGTACTTGCAATCTTAATTCAACAGATCTTTATTAAACATTTACTGTGTACAAGGCTACGTCCTGAGCTAGGTGCTAGAGGCACAAAGAGACAAAAGTGAAACAGTCCCTACCCTTAAGACTATGGGGATAAGAAAAGATGTATTAATTATATCAACAATAATACTAACTTGTGGTAGCAAGCATTAACCCTCCCATAGGCTTGGAGTTTATGGAAGAAGGAAGAAGATAATCTAATAAGTGTCCTTTGTGTGACTTGAGCTGCCATACTTATGTGAAGTGAAGAACATTCAGAGTCAACTCAGATGCTCCCTTGTTACCATGTTAATGGAAACTTAAGCAAACAACAAAAAATGGAAATGTAATACTCGAAGAATTCTCAGTGCCTCTTCCTAAGGTGTTCTTGTGTAGACTGTTACACCAATAGGAAAAAATTTAGGCTTCAGTACAATGTGCCTTTCATCACATCTGGAAAACTCTGACAATAAATATTCTGACAACTCCATCATTCTGTATGTAACCAGCAGTGAGTATGAGGACCTGCTGAAGGCTTTCTGCAGGCATTCATCTTGGCTTGCTCCACTGGTTTGGCAAGATTGTACTAAGATTCCTGGGTCCAGGGATACAATTGCCGTTCCAACTCATTCACCGTCTTACACCAACCCTGGAACAAATCTGAGATATTAAAGGGCTGAGTTTTAGAGGCATTCCGCCTTACTCAAGACTTTCATTGCACTCTTAAAAGTGCAAAAGAAGTGCAGTCCCTGCAGGTGTGCACATGTACAGCTGTAGGTACACATTGTAAAATAGTCTTTATTTTGAATACATCAGTCTCAAGAAGTCACCTGAAATCCACAGGGACACATAACCTAATGCGCAAATTAGAATTTTATACAGTGTAGCAAGCACATAACATCTGTGTAGATATATAACAAAGAGCAGTCAAATGAAAACACATAATAAAAAACACGTTGCAAAGTTGAATGCAGTAGATCAAACAAAGAGAACACATACAGATAGGATACTGGACTATCTTACGAGGGTTACGTACAACAGACCACAAATGACAGCCACCACACTAGCGCAGGCCGTTATCCCTCTCCTGGACTCTTGCAATAGCCTCCTAATTGGTCTCCCAGCCTCAGTTCTCTCCTCTCTCCAATCCTTTTTACACAAAGCTACCAAAGCGATTTCTCTGTAGTGCACATCTGATCATGCATGTCATGTCTCTATTCAGTAAATTCGGTGGCTGCCATTGCTCTAAGATCAAATATAAACTTCTCTGTTTAGCCCCTTAAATCCTTCACAGCCTGGCCTCAATCTGCCTTGCTTTCCTCATTATACGTCTCCCCCTTTCCCATTTCTCCCTTTCTACAGTCCACCCAAACTCGCTTTCTTCTCATTTCTTGCCCATGACGCTCCATCTATCTCCATGTGTTTGCACTGGCTTTCTCCCAGTAAAATTGATTGCCTTCTAGCCTCTGCCTCTACTAATCCCTTATTTCCTCCAAGAAATAGCTCGAGTACCACATGACGCCTTTCCTGATGCCCTCAGATACTGATGCAAAAAAAATAATGCCTTATAAATTCACCTATGTACATGTTTGTCTTTCTCTTCATATGCAGGTTGTCTTCTCAAAAGAATTTAAGTTCCTTTAAGGAAGAAACTGTTACATCTTTGTTTTTAATATCCTTGGTGCTTAACGGTACCTGGCACTTAGTAGATTCAGATTGAGTCATCACTCACATATATATATAAACAGTGCATCACATACTGGATTTCATACAAAGTAGATTTTACATATTTTCTATTACTGGTCATTCTCTGGCTACATGTGTTACACCTTCACTCGTTAACCAGGAATACTTCTCAAATATATTTTCTGCCACTTTGGGCCAACAGACCACATTCTATATCAGTTTCAGTTTTCTTTTGGTTCAAGTGTCCAGAATCATCATGAAATATTTCTATCACCATGGATCAATAGGCCTTGGGTAATAATTACTGTTTTCTTATACCTTGGATAGGACTGTTTGTATTCTAGTGCAGTGTTCCATTGCAGAGCTCTGATTTTTTCCATTCTCTTGCTAACAAGGTACCTTCTGGGGAACACAACTTGAGTTCTCTGAGGGTTGTGTTCCTGTTTCCTTATCTGTGGCACAGTTCGTAGGAAGTCATCCTGTAGTTGCACTTTTCACCAAAGATAATCAAGGCAGAGGAGACTAGTTCAGTGCTACATTTACTACTTCTAAAGTCCTAGACTTTCATCTGCTTTTTCTTGTGTGAGCATTCCCACTGCCTATATATCATTCCTTTCACCCCTTTCTTGAGGAAGTATCCAGGATTTCTGAGGCTTAGGTTCTCTGTGACAGGGCAACACCATATATTCACACTGGTTTTCCCTGGCCCGATTTGTTTTATGAAGTTTGGATTCAGTCAAAGGGCCGCTCTTGAGGACCTGAAGGGCCACATGTGTCCTCAAGGTCCTGCCTGAACATTAATACTCACTGATCTCACGTTTAGCCAATGCTCCTAACCATTTCTAAACTGGCACTGGCCAACTTAGCACTTGTTACAATATAAATCAGTGGATTATTGTTCATCTGTATTTCGAATCAAGTTTGATATATCAGTCTTGAAATGTAGCAGTGTTTCAAAGCCAAGAACTTTAATTTGTGGATGGGATAATAAGTCTTTCTCACTGTCATTCAGACCTCAGCTGGTAAATGCAGTAGGCTTTTGTATTCATTACTCTACTGGTATAAAATTGCTTTCAAGCCCTATAGCCTGGCTTCACTGACTTGTTCAGTCTGTAAAACACAGCACTGGTACATATGAGGCATTGAACCACATCCTTAAATGGCTGCTCACACTTGTCATACTAATGATCTATAAACTATGCCAGAGAGTTCAGAAATTATTTTCCTCCTTTGCCTTTCTGCTTTTGTTTTTTATAAAACCATACATAGTTCTAGAGCCAGAAAGGACCTCAGAGGCCATCTGGTCCAAACACCACATTTTACAGATGAGGAAACTGAAGTCTAGAGAGATTAAGAGAGACTTGTTAAATATTACATATGAGGAAAGTGTCAGAGAGAAGATTTGAACTGAGGCTGTCTGCCTCTAGTCAGTGTTTTTTCTACTATGCCACATCTCTATACCTCAGCCATGTAACCATGAATAAAATCTCTTTGAAAAGATGAGATTTTGAGATGATGGATAGTTCTTCAGATATTTCTGATAGTAACAACCAAATCCTAGCAAAATCTCCATCTCTCAACAGTCCTGTACATATGGCAAAGTGAGGAGCCCATCATTTATGTTCTCAGGGATCAGTATGCCCTACTGAGGTACTATATGAACTGTATACTTGTCAGACTTTGCAGAACTGGGACTTATAAATTGACAGCTTCAGACCAGTGACCCCTAACTCATTTAAAAGCTTCAACAGTCTTTCCTCATGCTCCTCAAACATCTTCCCAAATACATGATCATCCAGATGCACCGAGTCCCTCATGATGGGTTTATGTTACCCATCAATTTTTCCATATAACCACCAAAAGTTACACAAGCTCTAGAAATCCAATGTACTCAAATCAGTGGGACCCCAGTGGACAGAGTAGACCATCTTTTCCATATCATCCTTTACTCAAAGAATCATGTAGTATCCACAGCTTAGGTTCAACACAGAAAACCACTGGTTCCAGAGAATATAGTCAAGGCCATCTTGAAACTGTGACATAGTGTACTGATATACCTTAGTTATCTTCTTTTACCTCACTTTCCTATTCTTTTCTACCCTCCTATAAATGAAACTTAAACTGTGGGAATCCATGATCATGTCAGTATTTTCCTAAGACCACCCATCTCAGAGAAAGCAGGTTTTTTTATTAAGGTCAAGTTGTTGAAGTAGATTATGTGACATTTTTTGGACATGCTTCATGTCATTCATCCATTGTGAGCATTTCAGTTCACACTCCAGGAACACTGAACCTCTCATTATAGCTTTCTATAGGAGCTTCTCCAAACTTAACATTAAGGCAGAGTGCATCTAACCCTAAATACAGTCTCCCTTCTGTTAAGTGATAAATAGGAACATTCTTAATTTGCTAGATGAGGGAATTGGACTATCCAAGGTCCCTTCCAACTCAATATCAATGATCCTAGAATCCAATAATTGACAGATTTTTAAACCCCTCTACCTTGAAGGCACAACATTTTAAAGGTCAAAAGTCCATTTTCTCTGACTCTTAACTGCCAATAAATATTAACAATTTATTCTCATGCTCTTTGCTTTGCCAGTTTAGCTTTTCCACTAATGTCAATCAAAACCTAAGAATATTTTTGCTACGTTTGTCAATATCTTTAGATTTGCATCGCACCAATCAAACAGTGAATAGGAACTTATGCAAAGAAAAGAAGTCCCCATGTAACAATAAATAGTGCTATTACCACTGGTCATCCAGGGCTCCCTTTTTTAAAATTGAATTTCAAATTTAAATTTAAAAATTAATTTAACCATAATACCCTAGCAAAAAAAACAAAAAGATGTCAACCTGACACCAAATACCCTGGGCTAATGATTCAGGCTTAAGGGCTAAAATGCAATAAAGTACTCCTGAACTGTAAAATGCAATTTTAAAAATAGATGAGTAATTAAGAGATTAAAAGAATCAAGTTCAAAGTTAAAAAGACACAAAACATTATACTCTTCTACCTCCATAGTCACTGGGTCTGGAATTTAGGAATACATTCCTGTATTCTTTGACATAGTTCCTTGCTAGACAAGGGCTTCTTACACTTCAGGCAGTTGAGAAGCCAAATCCTTTCACTTTAAAGGGACAGGCAGTCAGAACTGCTGAAAAGCTAAGGGTTGGGATGAAAAGAAAGACAGAAGATTTAGCTCCACCTTATGACCTTGAGGAGGGGACAGGGAATGTAGAGAACAAAGGTGTCAATGAAGACGGTGTCCAGGAAGGATAATTTATCATGTCCAGAAGTAGGCTAATGGACTGTCCGAGCTGCAGTCTCTTCCTTTCCCATTTGGACCTAAGGTGGATAATAAGTTCAGCTGTACGCTAGTGTCTATTCTCAGAATTCTTGGCCCCTAAATACATCTCTGATCATGGGGACCCAAATCCTTTCCCTACCACATGCTGCTAAAAAGAGTTTGAAAGAAGTCCAAAATTGTTGACTTAATCCACTACAAATTTATTATCTAATGTCAACTGGACCTTTACTTCATCCAGGATATCCTTCTGTTCTTCTCTAATCAATTCTCCTCTAACCCATTCACCACAGAAGCTGTTCTAAGCCTTTTCTTTTTTTCCTTTTTCCTCCCATTGTATCCCCTTCCTCTTGTTTTCAGCTGAGAACCTGCTCCCACTTTACAAAAAAAAAAACTGAAGCCATTTAACATGAGCCCCCTCTTTCCTTCTCCTCACCTCACATCCCCCTGATAACATTCCTTGCTGCCTCCTCCACTCCAGTCTCTGGTTAAACCAACCCCCTTCCATGTATCCTTGACCCCAGCCCCACACATCTTCTCCAACAGATAGCTCCCACTATCATTCCCTCTGCCTAATCACAAATCTTTCTCTCTGTACTGACTCCTGACCTCCCTGCTGCATACAGACAAACCCATGTCTCTGCCTTTCTTAAAAAAAAAAAAAAACCCTCAGTAGATCAAACTATCCACTTCTCAGTTAAACTCATTGAAAAAAGCCTTCTATATTCAGTGCTCCACATCTTTCATCCCTTCTAAACAAACCTTCCGCAATCTAGGTTCTAACATTATTCAACTGAAACTACTCACTCCAAAGGAACCAATGATCTCTTAAAAGGCCAAACCTAAAGGCCTTTTCTAAAACCCTTATATTTTTTGACTTCTCTCTGCAGCATTTGACGTGGTTGAGCATTTCATCCTGGATTCTTTCTTCTTCTCGGGATTTTCATGACTTTGGCCTCTCTTGGTTTCCTTCCTACCTGTGTGACCTTCCTAGCTTTCTCAATCTCCTTTGCTGAATTTTGACCTATGTCATGCCTGTTAACTATGGACAACTCACAGTTCTACCCTGGACCCTTTTTTCCTTTTCTCTCTGAATTATCTCACTTGGAGATCAATATCACTTCCCATGGATTCAGTTATCACGTCTATGCAAATGAATCCTAAGGTCTTTATTTCCAGGCTTTGCCTCTGTCCCTAAGTTCTCATCTCACATCTCCAGTTGTATATTAGACATTTTGGATTAGACATTATGTAAAGAATATGTACATAATAGAACTCATTACATTTATCACCAAACACACCCTTATTCCAAACCTCCATATTACTGTTGAGTGGTCTAAGAAATATGACTTTGCCTGGGTCATTTAGATGGAGTGGATTATGTGAAATTTTGCTCATTCCTCAGTCAGAACTGGTCATCCCTAGGACTGGAGTTCCTGAGCTGAGTGAAAACAGCAAGAAGATAGCAAAGATGAACAGTTGGAAGAAATGCTAGGCAAAGCTGAATTCAAACAAAAAGACCATTAAACAGTTTTAAAAGGTGTGTTATTTTAAAAGGGCCCATGCAAAATAACAATAGGCTAATCTTAAATATATGTAGCAAGCAATCAGAGAGAGAACAGAAAATACTGTGGAGTTAAAAGATGTGGATTCAGGCCCCACCTCTGACATTTATTGTGTGTGTGGCCATGGGCCAGTCATTTAACCTCCTTGGGCCTCAGTTTCCTCATTTATAAAGTGACGATGCTGGACTAGATGATTTTTAAGGTCCTATCTAGATCTATGATCCTAATTAATCAGTCATTAAGCATTTATTAAGCACCAACTATGTGCCCAGCACTGTGCTAAGCACTAAGGATACAAAAAAGAGGTGAGAGGCAGTCTGCCTTGAAGGGACTCATATCCTAATTGGAGGAGACAATAAGCAAACAGTCCCTCTGAATCTTAAAGAAAAATCAGTTCTACAAGGAGACGCAAGTTTTAAAAAATTAATAACAGTAAGATATCTAGCATCCCACTATTAAAATTAAATAAATCCCACAAAAATGTAAAAAATACTGAACTAAGTAGAGCATTAAACAAATTAGATCTAATAGATCCATAGAAGGAACCCTATGAGAAAAATAAAGAATATACCTTTTCTCCAGTGGTCATAGAATTTATACAAAAATTAGTCATGTGTGCTAAAATTATTTATAAAAAATAAAAGAAAATCTAGAAGAGCAGATATTTTATATACAGTTGTAGCCAATAATACAATATAGTTAGTTGTAAATGATGATGTAATAAAAAAAGATAAAGGTCCATATAGACACTAAAAACTGATATGTGATGAGTGAATAAATGAGGAAATTAAAAAAGCAATACCAGAGTACATAAAAATAATGATAGTATAGATACTACATGTCAGAATCTATAAGATGCAGCCAAAGCATTAGTCAGAGGCAAATTTATAGGACTTAATGCTTATTTCAGTAGAAAAGAGCAAAAGTTAATAAAATGAGTTTGCTTAAAAAAAAAACTTAGAAAAGAAGGAAAGCAATGAGCCAAGAGAAAATCAGAAAATAAGAAGAAATAGCCAAGATCATAAATAAATCTTTGAAACAATAAATCCAATAGTTGTATTTTAAAAAAATAAAATTAATGAACAATTAGCGAGTATAATTTTTTTCATAAAGAGCAATTCCAAACAATCCAAACTTAAAAAGGAAAATGAAAAACTATTGAAGTACAAAATTATTAGAGATTAAAAATGCAGCTTTATGGTAGTGAGTTTAGTAATTAAAAGGTATGAATGAATATTTGTAGTACTGAAAGAAGTGCTCTGAGTCAAGGACTCCTAACCTTTGTGTGTTATTTGGCAGTCTGGTGAAGCCTTTAGATCCCTTCTGAGAATAATATTTTAAAATGCATAAAATCAAAATCGTAAGATTACAAGAAAATTAATTATGTTGAACTGGTTATCAAACACTTTGCAAAGAAGTGTCAGCTAGCTAGCTAGTAGCACAGTATTATTTAGAACAGGGCTCCTTAACCTGGGATCCATAAACTTTTTAGAAAAATGTTTTAATAACTATTGCAGTAGTATCTAAATTACTGCAAATATTCATTCATTCTTTTTAATTTCTAAACAAAAAGTATTTGCCCAACATGCTAGGGGCCTGGACCTTGACTGCTTTCTCTTCAACATTGCAAGGATAACTGCGGGGGAGGGGAGGCATTATAATGAACTGTTTACCAGTTGTCTTTTACTCTTACCATGTGACCAGCCCATCTTTTCTGACCATATAGTTTCTCAATAGCATCTTTTATTTTAGTTTTCCTACATAGTTCTTTGCTTTTAACACATTATATGCCTCTCCATTATCCTTTGGGTGATGCCCATTTATAGCTCTTTGGTGACTGCCATGTTTTCTGAATCCCAGCAGTATAACAACAGTCTTAGAATATGAGTATTTTAAAATAGATCCTAGATTCAGGAAGAAATTTGGAGTCATTGAGAGAACTTTGAAGCTGCCCAAAGGCAATCTAGGCAACTCTCCTTTTCACTTCTAAGCCCAACTCATTGTCAGTATAAAGAATGTTATCAAATTTATAATGGGAAAGGTGAGAAAGATAACCACTCACATAGTAAGAACAAGAGACAGTCTATGATGTAAAGAGAGTTGGAGGATGTGACCTCCCTTTAAAGGATTTCTGAAAGGACATTAATGAGAGTTGTATTCTCAAGCATGTATGTGACCTACAATTTTATTCAGTTCAACAGTTTAGGTGCCTTTTATATAGCAGTCAACAGAAACAGACAGAAATGAAAATGTACCCTTCCTACAGGGAACTTGCATCTTCCCAGGAGGAGATAACAGATGTCAGATAAATAAATACCAAATATGTGCAGGGAATCTGAAGACACAAACTCAGAGGAAGACAACAACTTGAAAATATCTACAAGCAAAGCTTCAAAGAAAAATGCACTTTGGACACACACAAGAATTCAGAGAAGCAAGAAACGTTTGTTTCCTAAAAGAAGCAAAAAAAAAGTTATTTTAAAATATAAATTCTCCAGATTAACAGAAGAGAAAGCAATACTTCAATAACCCTGCCATAGAAAAAAATTGAAAACACCATAATGAACTCCCTAAGGAAAAAAAACCCTTGACCATATGGATTTACAAGGTATTTCTACCAAATATTTAAAGAAAAATTCCAATACTATATAAACTGTTTGAAAAAATAGGTAAAGGAGACTTATTAAATTCCTTCTATGACAAAAATGTGGTTTTATTGTGAAACCAAGAACAATAACAGAAAACTATAGAGCAATTTCCCTCATGCAAAAATTTTAAATAAGATAGCAATATTATCACAAAGGTCATACACTATGACCATACTTAATTTATACCAACAATGTTGGTATACCAACATTATGTTTACACCAACATTAGGAAAACTATAAACATAATTGACTATATCAAAAACAAGCAAAGATCATGTGATGTCATCAGATGCAGAAAAGACTTAAAGTGTAATACCCATTTCTACTAAAAAAAAACAAACGCTAGATAATATGGAAATGAATAAGACTTTTCTTAAAATAATAAGTAGTATCTATCTAAAGCTAAGAACAAGCATTATTTGTAATGGGAAAACTAGAAGTCTTTCCAGTAAGATCAGGGGTGAAACAAAGATGCCAATTATCATCACTTTCATTCAGTATTGTACTAGAAATGCTATCCATAGCAGTAAGACAAGAAATAGAAATTGAAGGAAAGAGCATGGGCAGAAAGGAAATAAAACTATCCCTTTTACAGATGATATGATGGGATAATTAGGGAAGACTACAGGGTCGACTAAAAGCCAGTTGAAGCAGTTGTAAACTTTAGTGAAGTTGTAGCATGTAAAATAAATCGACACAAAGCATTTCTATATATTACCAACAAAACCCAACAGGAAGAGATAGAGAAATTCCACTTAAAATAATTACTGACCATACAAGACACTTGGGAGTCTACTCAAACACAGGATTTTATGAACATAATTACAAAATACTCTATACATATATAAAGACAAATCTAAATAATTGGAGAAATATTAATTGCTCGTGGGCAGGGTGAATCAATATAATAAAAATGACAATATTATCTAAATTAATTTACTCATTCAGTACCGCACCAATCATACTACCAAAGGATTACCTTAAAAAAGTGGAAAAAATAACAAAATTCAGCTGCAGGAATAAAAGGCCTAGGCCATGAAGGGAATCAATGAAAAAAAATGTAAAGGAAGGAAGCATAGCCTTACCAGATCTCAAATTATATAAACAAAGCATCAGTCATCAAAACAGTTTGATACTGGGTAAGAAATAGAGTGGTTGATCAGTGAACTAGATTAGGTACATCAGATGCAAAAACAAATGAACATGGTAGCCTAGAATTTGATAAACCCAAAGATCCTAGCTATTGGGGTGAGAACTCACTATTTGACAAAATCTTCTGGGAAAATTGGAGAGTAGTCTGGTAGAAACTAGGCATAAAACAGTATCTCACACCATATACTAAGATAAGATCAGAATGGGAACATGATTTCCATGATTAATGGAGTTAAACAGCCTTAGCCTCCACAGAATTACAATGACTTCAATAAACTTAAACATATTCAGACTTTAATAGCTATTCATTCCCAAGACTAGATAGTGTTACGTATGTATCTAACTACAAAGGCCAGCTATGACTTAAATAGATTATTATTTCTTAGGGGCTGCTAAATTAACTAGGCATACCACTCCTACCCCCATCTTAGTACCTGTTGTTAGGATCTGGCCTTTAATTGCTAGGACTTTTCTAACATTAAGTCAAATTTCTTATCAATAAGATTCAACAAACATATTTAAGTGTCTGCTATGTGCAGGGGAGGAAGAGAGGTAATAAGCATTTATTAAATGATTATTGTGTGCCCAGCATTGTGCCAAGCACTTTAGCAATATTATATCATTTGGTCATAAGGCACTATGCTACAGGCAGAGGATATAAAGAAATAGACAAAATAGTCCATACACCCTCAAAGAGCTTACATTTTTGGGGGATATAGGGGAGAGTACACCATGTTCACAGATAAGTAAATTAAAGGTCATTTAAAGAGGGACAGATTGATTGGGAATCAAGGAAAGACTTGGAGGGATCAAGGAAAAACTTCACAGAGGAAATGGCTGCCAGGATAAACTTTGAAGAAAGAAAAGGGTTCTGAGAGGTAGAAATGAAGAGAGGACACATTCCAGAAATGAGAGACTGAAGGAGGGGATGAAGGGAAGAATTAGAATGCTCAGTTCAAGAAATAACTAGTCCAGCTTTGCTAGATCATCAAATGTATGAAAAGAAGTCATGTGAGATCAATTTCAAAAGGCAAGTTGGAGCCAAACTGTGGAAAGCTTTGAACGCTGGACTGAGGTATATTTCATAACAGAAACAGTGAGGAGGACCTAGAGGTTTTCGAGTCAAGGAGTAAAAGTGGTTGGAAAAAGAAGAGCCTGGAATCAGGAAGACCACTCAGGAGACCCTCCTGAGAGAGCTTGCTGAGAACCTGAAGTGGCATATAAGAGATGTGGTGGAGGTAAAATCATTAAGTGACTATTATGGAAGATGATGAAGAGGAGATAGGGGTGACAAAGGTAATGAACCGGGGTGACTAGGAGGATGAAAGCAGTACCAGCGACCGGGACTGTCATTGAATATGCACATTGGAAGCAGAGAGGCTTCGATGTTTTTTTGCCTTTGAGATTGGGCAAAGTAATTGAGTAGGTCATATGTTTTGGCCAGGTTCCAATCTAATACATTCAACTTAGCTACTTAATAGGGATGTTCTGAGGCAAGAACATCCCTGGGGGGATTTAATAGATCCTGTCTCCAAAGCATTTATTCTACTCTAGGGGGAAAGATTATGATATAAATTCAACATATTATTACATGTAAAAACTTATGAGAAATTCTGCAATTCCACCAAGTTGTTTTATCCCTGAATCTTTTTTGCCCAAATCTCCCCCATCCTTAAAAAACTTTCGCTTGACCCTGCCATCCCTTCAAATTTATCATCCTATATTTTCTGGCAAACTTACAAAAAAAAAAGCCCTCTATACTCTTTACCGTATGGTTTCCACTACACAACTGAAACTGTTCTCTCCAGCATAATGATACAGATAACAATCCCTTATTTGCCACCCAGTGTCTTTTTCCCAGGTTTCATCCTTCTTCTCTGTTCCGTTGCATTGACACTATTGATCACTCTATCCTCTAAAATACTCTCCATCCCCCACCCCTGACTTTCCTCTTTCCCCTTCCCTCTCCCCACCCCCTTCCTAGTTTTCATGGAACTGTTCTCTCTTGCTTTTCTTCAACCTGTCCAGGCATTTGTTCTCAGTTTCCTTTGCTGGGTCATCATTCATGTCCCCTTTCTTTTATGTGTGTGGACCCCAGCATTCTGTTCTGAGCCATCTTCTCTCTCCACACTCTCTCAGCAGGAGCATCATCTTTTATGGGTTTAATGATCATTTCTATGCAGACATCTTCCAAATCTGTGTAACCAACCTTTATCCTTTTCTTGAACTCTTATCTCACATTGCCAGTTGCCTGTTGTATATCTGGGAAGAGTATGGAGTAAGAGAAAGAAGACCCAGGTTCAAACTTGCCTCTGATGTATTCTACCTATGTGACCTTTTGTGAGATACAACTCTCGATCTCATCTTCCTTACTGTAAAATGAAGAGGAAGGACAAGACAGCTCAGAGTAGGGATTCTTAACCCAGGTCCACAGACAGATTTCAGGGAGTCTTTGAACTAGGATGGAAAAAAATTATATCTTTAATTTCACTAATCTGTAAATGAAATTTAGCATTTCCTTCCATTACAGGCAATAAACTGTTATTCTGCAGAGGGCTCCACAGGCTTACCTAGACCTACACAAAAAGGGTTAAGAACCCCTGCTTCAGTTTTAGGCTCTGTGACATGATCAAGTCCTACCTCCGAGTGATTTAATGTAGCAGCCACTAAGACCCTGCTCCTGTTTCTTCATCTATAAAATGAGAGGCTTGTGAATTGCTTCCTAACTTACAGATCTATGATCTGTAATCTCCACCTGGGTGTCACAGGGTCATATCAAACTCCATATATCCTTGATAAAGATATTTAGTGAAAAGGTAAATGCCTTGTCTTTTCATTAATTAAAACCCACCACTCTTCTCAGTTTCCCTATCTTTCCTGTCACCTAGATTTGCTACCTCAAAGTTATCCTTGACTCTCCACCACCCAACCCAGATTCAGTAAGTTGTGAAATCTTCTCAATTCTATCTTTACAATATCTCTTATATTTCTCCCTTCCCTTCACTCACACCTTCATCCTAGTTGAAGCCCTCATCTTTTGTCTTGATTTTCAAGTGTTTCTTAACTAGTCCCTCTGCAGGAAACAGCTCCAACTCACCATCTACAAAGCTACCAGATAACACCGATGGAAAAGCTGGGACCTGCTCAAGAAGCATCAGGGCTCCATTTTGCCTCTGTGATCAAACACAAACTCATCCAAAATCCTTCCTAATCTAGATCAAAACAGTCTTTCCAAATTTACTTCACATTACTGCCTCCCACAGACAGATTATATGCTGTAGTGGATCCCAAGCAGTTAGAGAAGTCCAGAAAGACTGAGTTTGAGTCCCGGTCTGACACATGCTGGCTTTGTGACCCTAAACAAGTCCCTTAACCTGTTAGTGCTCCAGGCAACTCTCTAAGACTGCAGATTGCAAAGAAAGCTCTGACCTTCACTGGTAAAGTGAGTTTTCTCAACTTTGGCATGCCCAATACCAATGAAATCACAAGTTCAGCTCCTAACCCAGTCCTTTTTTTCTTCTCACACTTTAAGTTCCAACCAAACTGGCTGATGTGCTATAACCATACACAGTATTTCATTTCCTTCTGTACCTTTGTATAGGATATCCCAACAGTATTCTTCCTTTTCACTTCCATGTCCTGGAACCTCTCTCCCTTTGAGACTTATCCCAAAGGTCATCTCCTACATAAGACCCTACCTGAACCTCATAGTCTTTGCTACTCTCCCAAACTCCCAATTTACTTTGTATTTGCTTAGTATAAATTCCATATTGACTTATTTCTAAAACAGGATGTTTATTTCAGAATATGGGCAGAGGAAGCTCAGGGCTTATTCAATTACATGTATCTATCAGAGGAGATTGGGTGTACTTATGACAACTGCACCCTTCCAGGAAACATTATCATAAGAGATTAATTGGTGGGGTTTTGTCTTTTTTTCTGGGGGGGGTGGTTGTAGTTGCTGAATCCTGAAGATGACCTCTTACCAGGAAAGATTCGAGACAGCAATCGTTCAACTCTCCTAGCAACAATTCAGGAACATGGCTACCCAACCATCAACTTAGGAATTGTAGGAGACAAGTAAGTATTGAATGTTAATTTGACAAGTCAACATTGTGCAAATGCGGCTCTTTAGAATGTTAGTGGAATTTGACCTAAAGAGGTAAGAAAAAGAAAACTAAATAAATGTTTTAACTTAGGTATTGCTGTGGGTTTTCAAATAGAAATCTTTATTTTATGGTGTAGGCTTTCTCCTCCTACTCCTAGTATCAGTAATTGTTTTGCTATTCATTCCTGTGTTTACTGCAGTAAAGATCAGGGAGAACACAAGTGAGTAAAGTAGGAAGGTTATCAGTATTAGCATTCATAGGCCCCTTCCAACTCTGACTTTTTAAAATTTGAATACATAATCCCTAAGCATTCCAGTTCTTCCAGTCAGTCAATATTGACTTTTAAGGTCTTGGAACATGCATCTACCTTGACACCTAAAAAACTGCTCATTTCTGTCATGTCACTCTACAGTCACCCTTTCTCCACATTTTTTTCCCATCTCTCTATAATCATCTCTAAGATTATTTCTGGTGACAATTTTGGACCTTTGAAAACCTTTGACATCTGTTTTGACTTTGATGTGTAGTCCACAGCTAGTCTGCTGGTGGGCCTGATTAGTATCACTATGTTCCATGCCCACGAGCTATATATAACCTTAACCCTAATCAGCTGTGGTACAAGTGAGTGAAAAGAACTAGTTACAGAAAAACAGAATTTGTGTGAATTTTGAGTTGGCCAGCAGCCAATCTTTCTTTCACACAGGTTTCTAGCCCTGGAAAACTATATACTAACGCAAACAACTTCTAAGGCACAAAGGCATGAAACTGTAAGATACATAGCCATGAAATAGGGAAAATAAAGCAGTCAGGTTGATTTGAGTCTCTTTTCTAACCACCACGAACTACCTTAGAACCCACAATCACAAAGAGTTCTAAATAAGTACCTTGGCACCCTAGACTTTCTCTAAGCAACGAGACATATGCCTCCTTTCTCTTTTTGTCTCATTGCTTTGTCTTCCAAAACACTGCTCATCACTTGCCGTACTGCCAAAAAAAAAACAAAAACAACAACACCACTAGCCCATAGCTCTGATTTTAAATGAATGGTCACCATTGAAAAAACTTACACTGGCACTGGTGCTCCACTTTCTGAAGCTGAAACAATGGATGTATTTAGGTTTCACAGCCAATAATTGTTTATACAGTGCTCTGAAAAATATTTTCTGGCATTTTCTTGGGATTATACATGGTAGGGGCCAGCAGAGACAGCAAAGAAAGCAGGTTAAAAAATAAAATAAAAAATTGCTCCCAGTATCCAATAGCAAACTTACTTTTTGCCATCAATAACCTCACATCAGAATAAGAATTATTAGAAAAAGTTGGCGTATATCTGCACATTCTCATTCTCAGGCTTGAAAAGTCCCAGAATGAATGAAGAAATAATTAGATTAAAATGTGAAGGTGAAAAGTGAATCCACCCAGTAACAAGAGGAAAAGAATTTATGAGTGCTCTAATGGAAATCTGTACAGGGAGTTTAGATTAAATTCTTCTTGTTTCTGTTGCTAAAGTCATTTGGTATTCTAGAAAGGTTGCCTCCCCCCTCATTTTTAGCTACCTTTGCTGCTGTATGCTAACGAGAATAAATAACATTACATGGGAACTACCATGTAAAAACCACTAGGGAAAACCTGAAGGGGTTTGGGACAAAGTCGACACTGTCTGCAAAATGAAAGGAGAAACAGTCTCCAAGTACTCACCAGCTTTACCCAGCTATGGCCAAGAGAGAAAAAAGAAGAAAGAGCAACTTTAATGAATTTAAACTGTTTTTTTCAAACCCAGAGAGATTATATTCTTTAACTTACACCCAAAGAAGCATCTAATCTGCAACTTGCATACCAAGAATTATAAGATCAAATGAGATATATGTACGTGCTTTGCAAACCTTAAAGGTCTACATAAATACTAGCTGTTGTTACTATCTTAGAATAGGAAGGACCCCCTACTGATCCAATTCAAAGAAATCCATATGTAACATCCCTAATGGATGGTCATGCATCTCTTCTTAAACACATCTAGTGACTGGAGGTTCACTGTCTCAGAAAGTGGCCTGTTGCATTTTTTACAACTCTAATTGCTAGAAAAATTTTCCCTTACATTTAGCCACCATTTGCCTCTCCATAACTTCCACACATTGATCCTAGATCTTGCTTGGTTTTTTTCCTCACTATAAGAGTCCATCACTAATTCATATTTAACTTACGATCCTTAATGACACCCTATGATCAAATTTTGTATTGGAAAGATCACTAAACGGGGGCTCTAGAAACCTGAATTTGCATCCGACTTCCAGCAAGTACTGTCACCTTGGTCAAGCCTCTTACCTTATCTACAAAGTTATATAGTTAAGCTATATAACCTAAAAGATACCTTCCAGTTCTAAATTCCTATAATTCCTCTTTTACTATCATGTCTGTACAAAGCCCATCTGCTTTGTCTTATATAAGTGCAGTTTATTTCTCCTTTATCTATGACATACTCAGTAGTTGTCCCTATTAGACTTCAAACATCTCCAACCTATGACTAATATTACTGAGGTAGTTAGTAAGTACGAACCACTCCTACCGAATTCATATTGTCAGCAGGTTTAATACATGTTTTCAAACCTTATTTATAGGTAACTCATCTTCAGTTTATATAAAAACTCTGTAAATGTACACAAAAATTTTAACAAGTATAATCTTAGTGTACACAGAAAATAATATTTCACATAATAGGCACTTAATTCACATTCAGGAGCTTTCAAAATGCTTTCCTCATAATAACTATGAGGTAGAAAGACAAAATTATATTATTTCCATTTTATAGATAGAAAATGAGAAGTTAACTGACTTGCTTCAGTAGAAAGTTTCAGAGGCAGGAACTGAATTCAGATCTAATGATTCTACTATTTTCCATGGTATTTTACTACCTCTCTATATTAATAAATATTGAATTGTATTTGAGATGGATTATTTATTACAAACTCTGTACAAAATTTAGTGTTTTATATAATCTTGCAAAATTAGGAGAGATTTCATTAGCAAAGGAACTATGGGTGCCCTGGTATATACTGAAGTGAGCTCAGCTTTCTTTATTGAGCTGGACCACATTCAGTCATAGTCATGTTAAAGGGGATAGGATGAAAATGTATGTAAAGTGCTTTCAGATACAAACCTCATACTAGGAATTAATATACTATAATTCACCCCATCCTCATTCTTCATCGCCATCAACTTGACTACATTTCCTTTGCCTTCCTTTTTTTTAGCTGATATTGTCAAAAGGATACATTTAAAGGATACAATAACTTTGGTTTTAAACATAGTCAGGGACTCCCAGGTGCTCTGTGAGATGACATTCAGTAGACAGTTGGAAATGCAAAACTAGAGCTTTGGAGAGAAGTCAGGGTTAAAATTATGCATTTAGGAAGTTACATGGAGTTGGGAGGAATATACGATCGCGAAATGAAGAGGGCCTGAGAGAGAATCTTCTCCTGTCTACATACAGTTGTGTGAGATATACTCACATACTCTTTTGGCAAAGCTCTGCTATTAGGATTGCCCCTAAAACTTGAATATTATATGACCAATCAAATCAGCTAACATTATTAAGCACCTGCTGTGTGTCTGGCACTGTGCTGAGTACCAGGGACTCCAAGACAAAAATCAGACAGTGCCTAACCTGTGGGAGCTATCACTACCAATAATAATTTAAGCTCAACAACCATTAACAAAATCTTCTGTAATATTTGGGTTATTGTAATTTTACCTACTAACATTTTTAAAATTTATTTTTGCTGTATTATGCAGAATTTAAGAAGGTCACCTTTGAGAATATTTTAAGTTTCATGAGTTAACTAGCTGGATAACGAAGGCTCTCTTCTTGAAATACAACCCTAACTTGCATTCATTCGGCAAGAATTGCACTGTGGCAATCCAACTTTGTTGTATTTGCTAATGCACTTACAATTCTGTGTAGCCTAAGTGAATCATTTCTCACCAGTTGTGTCAAACAACAAAGTCACATCTTTAAAGAATCAAACTAATCTAGATTGCTATAGTCAATCAGGCAAGCATTTATAAAGCACCTAGTAAGTGCCCAGCACTGGGCTGAGTCTGGGGATGGAGAGACGAAAGCAATTCATTCACTTTTTGTTGTCATGTTCTGGTCGAAAGGAAAAAAGCATCCCTTTTTCCCCAGAGATTTTGTGTTAGTAATAGTGTTATTTCCCTGGTATGGGAAATAGAAAAAAAAGTCCAGAAAGCTATATTTTCTAGGCTTATTTATGACTTCTCAGGGAAGAAGAAAGCTGGGAAATGAACAGAATATATTAATCTTAACATTGAAATTGCATCGGGAAAAGGCAGCAGCATCTAGAGAGGAAGAGGGGGTAAAGAGGTACATTGAGAAATAGATCACTTAACCTCTATGAGCACTCATCATTTTACCTTTGATTCTATTTAGTGAATTTTCCTTTAGGGAAATTACTCCCCTGGTCAGACAATGAATGCATGAGGGAAAGAAACAAGATAGAGTAGAAACCTGAGAAGTTTCCTGTATGACAGGATATGAAAGAAAACTCTAAGTGAAAGGGTAATATTTTTGGAACTAAACCCCCATTCAGAAAAATCCTCCATACCATAGCCTCACTTTTGTCACACAGTATTCTATTAACACAGGATTTTTTTACATGAGATTTGATTCTATTCTCTTTTAGCCAGGACTTCCTCATATCTACAGTACTATAATATGTTTTCATATTCAGATGTTATCATAACTTAGAGACTGCAAGAGTCAAAAACACCTTCTAATTTAATCAAAGATTAAATTTCATAGTATGTTTTGATGTGAACTTTGCTTGATTTTATCTTCAAAAATGGGTAAAAAACAATTCTCTGACCATATTACATGAGCTTACTAAAATAGTTACTGTTATTTTCTAGTATTTGTTTATTTCATCGATATTTCCCTGTAGTATGTAAAATTCCAGGCCGCAGGTAAACAGGACCTTCAGAAAGCCAGTATCTACAAGACAATCCTGTGTGTACATCCTGTGCAGTTTTAGGGGCTATTTTTCTTGTCACCAGAAAAACTAAATTAGCTTTGGCAAGTCATACTTGCTGACCTTTTTTTTTAATGAACTATTTCCCCTTTAGTTAGGAAAAAATAGCAGAGGAAATTGTTGCCTCAAAAAGATATATGCTGTTGAATGAATTAATAAAGTACTGGGGACTGGGCTTTCCGACTGGCTCTTTAACAAAGTACTGGATCACTTAAAGATGGTAAGAGCAATTTCAGTATAAATCATTATTGACCTGGTTTTGTGACATCTACTGTCATGATTTCTCATAGGCTCAAATACCATTGCTTAGGAGCCCACAAAAAGGTCCTAATCCACCCTATCACCACTCACTGCATGGAGGAATTTCTGAGGACAAAGATCTGAGAATGGGGGCTCACTGGAAAGTATCTTCTTCATAAGTCCAACTCTTTCCATGTTTTTCTAAATCAACTACCTCATCATTTCCTACACCACAGCAATATTCCAATACAATCACACATCCTATTTGAGAGATCATCTATGAATGGTTTTTTCCCCAATTTTCTGCATTCCTTCTGTTCTTGTCTTCATAGGTTTATTTATACAAGAAAATTTAATTTAAAATAATCAAAGTTATTCTTTTCATACTTGAACAATGCTGTAACTTCATAACGTAAGTTTAAGGTCTGGCACTGCTGAATCCTCTTCCTTGTTATATCTTTTTCCCCTGGTTTCTTTGAAGTTCTTGACCTTTTGTTCTTCCAAATGAACTTTGTTATTATTTTTTTCTAACTCAGCAAAATAATTTTTTTAGTAATCTAATTGGAATGATGTTGAACAAACAGATTAGTTAGGTAAAGTTGTCATTTTAAAAATTATATTGACTTTACCTACCCATGAACAGTAAATAAATATTCATTTATTATGTAATATGTAAAACATAATATATAATAAAAATAAAATATTACTCCAATTATTTAGATCTGAGTTTATTTTTTTTAATTTATTTTTAGTTTTTAGCATTCACCTTTACAAGATTTTGAGTTTTAAATTTTCTCCTCTTCCTTTCCCTCCCCCCTTCCCAAGACAGCATGCGGTCTGTTATAGAGTATACATGTCCAGTCATATTAACTATATTTTCACATTAGTCATGTTATAAAGAAGAATTCGAAGCAAAGGGAAAAACCATGAGAAATAACAGGGGAAAAAAAGGAAAAATGGTATGCTCCAATCTGCATTCAGACTCCATACCTCTTTCTCTGGATATAGATAGCATTCTCCATCATGAGTCTGTTGGAGTTATCTTAGATCCTTGTATTGCTGAGAAGAGTTAAGTCTATCAAAGTTGGTCATTGAACTGTGTTGCTATTAATAGATACAATGTTTTCCTGATTCTGCTTACTTCACTTATCATCAGTTCATGTAAGTCCAGGTTTATCTGAAGTCCCCCTGTTCATCATTTCTTATGGAACAATAGTATTCCATTACATTCATATACCACAACTTGTTCAACTATTCTCCAGTTGATAGGAGTCCCTTCAGTTTCCAGTTCTTGGCCACTACAAAAAGAACTGCTATAAATATTTTTGTACATGTGGGTCCTTTTCCCATTTGTATGCTCTCTTTGGGATACAGACCTAGAAGTGGTATTGCTAGATCGAAAGGTAAGCATAGTTGTGTATGTTTGTACGTTGTTCCGTCTTTAACCCATTCCAGATGAAAGTAAGGTTCCAGCAGTACCCGCACTCCCGCCACTAGCTTCTTCCGTATCAGTTTTTTCCTTTTATGCCTCATCTGTATGAGATAGTTACTCCTTTTTGTCTTTCCCTACAGTTTTTTTAATCACTTCATCACGCTCTTTACAACTCGCATCTTTCTTTCAAAATACCCAAATAATGATGACTATCTTGAGTACGGCTAATACTTTCACATACATGAATTAAACAATTCGACCTTATTGAATCCCTTATAATTGTTCTTGAATGTTTACCTTATGTTTCTCCTGGATGTTATAGGTTGAATTTCCCCTAAGTTCTGTGGTTTTTGTCACAAAAATCTGAAAATCTTTGAGTTCATTAAATGTCTAATTTTTTTTTTCGAGATTATACTCAACTTTGTTCAGTAAGTTACCCTTGGTCAAATCCCCAGTAGCTCTTTTGCTCTATGGAATATAATATTCCAAAGTTCACACACCTTCAACTTAATAGTTGCTAGGACTTGTGTAATGCTTATTGTAGGTCTATGATATTTAAATTTTCTTTCTTGTTGCTTCCAATATTTTTTCCCTTAACCTGCAAGCTTTGAAACTTTGCTATGATATTCTTGTTAGTTTCCCTGATGGGATCTCTTTGAGGTGGTGACTGGTAGATTTTTTTTCTATTTCTACTTTGCCTCCTTGTTATAGAACTTTAGAAATTTTCCCTGATAGTTTCTTGTAATAGTGCATCAAGATTCTTTTTTTTAATTCTGATTCTCTGGTAGTCCAACTGTTCTTATTTCTCTTCAGTCAGGAGGATCAGTTGTTTTTCTTTGTTTGAGATGTTTCACTTTGTCTTCTATTTTGTCATTCTTTTGACTTTGTTTTATGATTTCTTGCTGTCTTAGAATGTCATTAGCTTCCCCTTGCCCATTTCTAATTTTCAAGGAATTATTTTCTTCCTTAAGATTTTGATTCTCTCTTTCCAGTTGGTTGAAGGTCTTGGCTTCTGAAACTACTTCCTGCTGGCAAGGGGTGTAGAGCTGTCCCTGCCTTGTTAGGTCCCGTTCAAGGGTCAGACTTCAGGTCCAGAGGGCTAGAGACCTTGGACTCAGCTGGAGGTTGGTACATAGCCCAAACAGTCTCTGAAAGCTGATGACTTGGACCCTGGCGGAGACACACCTGGCAAAGAGGTTAAGCAAATAAGGACCAAACAGGCATAAAAGTTGTGTGGAGAAAAGACAGTTTCCTCAGAAGGAATTTAAAGATGACTATGGGCAAGGCCAACACATAAAAGGATAAGGGCATGTTTGTTTGATAGGGGAGTTTTTTGCTTTCGGATATCCTCTTTCTTTCTTTCTGAATTGCTCCATGGGCAAGTAGAACATGGAAAGTATATTTTGAGTCAGTAAAATCATTTACTCTTTTATTTTCCCCTAGCTCTAGGGCTGTGGTGGGTACTCTTAATTCTTCCTTCTGGGCAGAGGTCCCAGGGGGCAGGGATTTGGCCTCTATGGTGTGGTGGAGACCATTTGGTACCTAGCTCTCCTAACCCTTTTTCTATGTACCACACTGCTTTAGGGTTGAGGAGTGTGTGGCAGACTCAAAGAATAAGGTCAGGGGTATCTAAGAGAAAGGTTTAATATTTGGTGAGCCTGCAGCTAGCCAGCCACTGGTGGCCCTCAGTTTCCAGGATGCTCTGAACTCTGTGGGGAGTCAGAACTTCCTGAGACTGGCCAAGTTAAGTTTAGAGGATTCCTCAATTAGAATGACTTTAGTAACCACTGTCCAAAGGCATGCAGGCCATCCAGCAGCCACAGGAGTCTCATTATTTTAAAAAATAGGCAGCTGGCCCGGGGTCAGGTCCTCAGGACTGGGTGAGGACTCCCAAAGCCTGTTGTACCCCTAAACCTCAACCATCTGAATTTCTTAGGTAATCATTTAGTTTATTAATGAACATCCCCTTGAACAAATAGGACTTTGAGCTAGTTAAGACCAAAAGTTAAGTTTTTTAGACCTGAGTGTAAATTAATTCAACCTAGTTGTTTTCCTCCTAACACTTACCTGAGAGGATATACTGAGGACATAGCAGTGAGGATACCATCAGAGGTGAGAAACTGGATACAAAAGGGAGCTGAAGCAGCACAACATGGGCTCCTGGGAAAGGTACACGAGGTCACTAGAGAGGAGTAGTAACAGGCCAGTAAGAGAAGAGTTTTTGTCAGTTTCCAAATTATGCCAGGCCTGTCACTGGGGCTTCCTTAATCAGTCCTCCTCCTTTTCCCTTCCATGTCTCATGCTCTGAAACTGGAAACAATTGTGGGATAGTAGAAAGAGTGACAAACTTGGAGTCACAGAACCCAAGTTCAGATTCCAGCTCTGTGGAATCTTCAACATCATTTTCCTTATCTGTGAAAAGATAGAAAATCAGTAACTTCCAAGTCTTTTCCAGGTCTGGATCTAGGATGCTTTAAACTCTTCAACTACATTATGTACTAAATAAACCTCTGTGAGTTGGCCTCAAATCTAACCGTCATTTATAATATTGTTTTTATAGCAAACTGCCTCGTGAATTCCAAACAGTTGACTTAGAAATGAACTATTGGAAATAAAGCTATTCATAAGTCAGGAACTACTTATCTAGAAGGAAAAATTGCAGCGAATCCAATTTATGACCTAGTGGAAGGAGATTTGAATGTGAAGTCAGATTTAAGTTAGAATTGGGTACTTTGAACATGTAAGTCTCTGTATCCCTGGGCTTCAGTTTTTTTTATTTTTATGTATCTTTAGTCTTGATATGGAGTGACATTGCACAGGAATCCTGTTCGTAGAACCTGAGGAACTTTGGCCATGCCCCAGAGGTCATCTATAAATTATCAAGAATAAGATTTCAACTAGATCCCTTAAGAAGCAACTGCGTAGGGAAGAATGAGAGCCCTCAACCGCTATTTGACTTGATGTCAGAATTCTAGCACATTTTCTCTCTACCATCTTTACTCCTCTTAGAGTGATTTAACTTGTATTTGCTGTTGCAGGTGAAACAAGAAACTACTTACTTAGCAGCTGTCGTCTGTCTGCGTGTTTATGTTAAATATTTTAAACGTGAGTCTGCGTTCAAATGCAGAATGCTATGTGTGAATCCACAAACGCCAAACAGTTACGAAGCTGTAGCCTTGCATTTTATAAATGATTATGGCAAGACTGCTTCCCCAGAAAATGGAATGTTGACATAATATTAAATAGGCACATTCAAGTGTCAAAAAGCAACAATAACTGAACTGAGAAGTGTGCCACTAAATCCGTCTGACTGACTGAAATCCCCCCAGAAATAGTGATGTGGAGATTCCATGCCCTTCGCAGAGTTTAGTTATTGGGGAAATCACATCCATCCCTAATAATAGCTAAAAATAATGTCCCGTGGGGCAGCTAGGTCAGCAGGATGGATGGTGCCAGCTGGCCATTAAAGTCAGGAGAACTTTAGTTCAATTTTGCCCTCAGATTCTAACTGCTGTGTGATCCTAGGCAAATCACTTAACTCTTTGCTTCATTTCTTCATCTGGAAAATGAGCTGGAAAAGGAAATGGCAAAACACTCCAACATCCCTGCCAAGAAATGGGGTCACAAAAAGCCAGGCACAACTGAAAACAACTGAACACCGTGGGACATTAGGATTTGCAAAATGCTTCACAATGCCCCGGTTGGTTGTCATTATTATCCCCATTATATAGATGAGGAAACCAAGGCAGACCGCGGTGAGATGACCAAGGTCACAGAGTTAGTCAGCGTCTGAGGTTGAATTTGTGAAATCGGGTCTTCCCAGCTGCATACTCAGCTCTTATCCGCTGAGGCCACCTAGCTGCCAAGTTTCTTTTTACATATTTGCTATTTTTATTCTTTTCCTGCTGTTCTTAAGATTCTTTGGTTTCTGATTAAGTCAGAATTTGGAAAGGATACATTACTCGTTCTCCATTTCCCAAATTGGAGGCAAATGTTTTTGGTTTTAGAGAGGAAATCTCTTTTCTATGGTGGCAGATAGCTTCAGGAAGTAAAGAGGACTATGGTATTAATGGAAAAATAAGAACCAAGGACTTTGAGATTATAGACTCAGTTTTTCTTTCTTAGTTTCAGGAAATTTTAGTTCTATTTATGTAACTGTCTCAGTATTTTCTACTCAAACTTTTTTAATGGAAAAGTGACTAGTATATGACTCACAAAATACAATTTATTGTTTTGAAATATTTTGAGACACAGAAAACATCTTCCATTCTATAAGCTAAAAATGTAGCAAGTGTCGCTGTGGAATAAGGTTTGTCTGAGCAGTTGCTCTTTTTTTTTCATTCTCTCTTCCCAACAGAAAAATGGAAGGACACATTCTTTCCAGACCACACCTTTCTTCTCTCCCAGAATGCTCAGGGAGCATTTGTCTCTGTCTCCATCCCACCTTCCCAGTCTAACACAGCGGCTCTAGTTACAACAGTAGTTTGCTCCTTAGCCTAGGGGATAATTGGTCCCGCTTCTTTGCAATTTTAGGAGCTCATAAAAACTAGTAAAAACCATCGCCACAAGATTCTGTCTTATGTAAGATCCTCTATCATATCTTTGGATGGCCTGGTTAAGGAGAATCCCAAATGTTTGGACAGAGATTTAAATCTGACTAGGTTAAATTCTGTGAATTTCTAGCTCATCATTGGAATCCTCCACTTGCAATCTTTTTATGCAACAAAGACACAAACATTCATTACAGAAAAGTTATGGTCAGTCACAGGTTTCATGGGAAGGGAAAATGCTTTCAAAACCACTACTTAAATCATAAGTTATGAGCAAGGTTTAAAAAAATAACAGAAAAAACTTGTTTGCAGGCAGTGTTAATCGTAGAAGGGAAAGGGAAGCTGCAGCACTTCACAGGTTTCAGTCATCCCTTGTAGAAGAATAGCTCAGTCACCCTTCAGTCAGTCAAAGATACGCTAGGCAGAAGCAGAGGCAGCTTTGGCTGTCTTTACAGCCACCTTGACACTGTAGCCTTAATCTTCAAAGCACTCCACCCATCTGTATCACTTACCTTTTTCTGAGTTCCCTTCCAACTTTATTTTTCTCTTTAATTGCAATTCCTTAAAAAAATAAAAAGCCTCTGTAGCAGAACTTCAACTCTTGCTTTATAGTGAGATCTCTAGGCAAGAGGACAAGACCTCTCACCCTAGACTATGATTCCCACAAACCCATCTAAAACCTCTTGCGGACTTTCAAGGAACTGGTCTCAGTATCAGGCTATATTTACAAAGGCCTTTTACAATTCTAATGACTAAACAATGCTCCTTCTGGAGATTATCTCTTTTAAAGTGAGATTATCTCACACCCAAATGAACCCTGATACTACTATAATGGGCTGTCGTATTTACCTCTAACCAGAATATGTGAGGTTTACTTAAGTAGTCCAGTCTAGCCCCAGGTCATCACTAATACAGAGAATTGTGGAAAATGGGAAAAGGGCCAAAAGAGCCATTACTGTCAAGGATACCACCAAGCTCCCAGGGAAACATCTCGTCCTTCACTCCCTACTCTCTCTTATCCCAGAAATTCAATCTTTTGCAAAGGTCTATCAATTTTATCACTATAACACCGCTCTCTTCTGATACTGCTACCATCTTGGTGCCAAGAGCAGGTCAGACACAAGCCCATACACATACATACTTATTCAGTTCTGGGGACGGACTCCCTATTCTTTCCAGGATCAATTATAAAAAGTCCTCTGTTGTTCAAAGCCCTTCATAACCTGAACATTTCCTTTTTTTCCGGTCTTCTTATACCTTACCCTCCCCCTCACATACTTTGAGAGCCAGTGACACTGGCTACTTTGCTTTTCCTTCAACAAGAGGCAGCCCTAAACAAGAGCATGGGCTGTCTCCCACCCCAAGAATGCTCCCTCCTCATCGTCACCTCCAGACTTCCCAGCTAACGTCCCCGTTTGTACAGGAAGCCTTTCCTGACACCTCTTAATTCTAGAGCCTTCTCTCTGTTAACTGTTTCCAATTTAGCTTATAAATAACTTGTTTATACTGCATAATTATTTGCATGTTATCTCCCCCATTAGACTATAAGCTCCTTGAGATCAAGGACCATCTTTTACCTTTCTTTGTATCTCCAGCACAATGCCTGGGCATATAGAAGGAGATTAATGTTTATAGATTGACTTACTGAAAACTGTGCTTGAGTTCTATTTCTAAAGGAAAAAAAGGATGCTTGGGAACCATCTAAAAGATCAAAAGAAGATCACAAATAGTCAGCATTGCTTCATCAAGAACAGGTCATGCCAAACTAAATCCCTTTCCCTTTTTTTGACAAGACTGACAGATAAAGGAAAATTCTGTAGAAATGATTTACCTGAATTTTAGCCAAAGCTTTTAAAAGTTTCTCATGCAATTCTTGTAGACAAGCTAGAGAGATAATGCAGAACTGGTGGAACTGCCAGACCTGAAGAATGATTCCTCATCAATGGTTCAATATTAGCTTGAAAGGAAGTTTCTACTAGAGTGGCCCAGAGCTGTGCTTGGCCAGGTGCAATTTAATAACCCTTACATCAGCAATGTGAGTAAAGAATATGTTTATCCAATTTGCACATGGCCTAAAACTAGGAGGGATGGAACACTGGGCCCATTAGAATAAGATGAAGTTTAATGGAGATAATTGTCAAGTCTTTCACTTGAGATTTTTAGAAAAATCAGATCTACAAATAAATAATGGTCCACTCTGCAAATAAATGACAGGTTTACTTGAGAAAGATCTGGTGTTTTTAATGGACTATAGAGTCAGTGTGAGGCAATTGTGTGATGTGTGACCTAGTAAACCTAAAGTGATCTTTGCCTGCATTAAGAGAAACATAAAGTCCGGAGATAAAGAGGTGATAATCCTGCTGCTCTCTAATCTTGCCAGATCACATGTGGTATATTACAAGAAATTCAAACATATTTCTTCTTGTTAATTTTATATCATCAGGAAACAAGCATTAATTAGAGAATAATTAGTAACATTTATAAGTTAAGGATTGCCAGTACTTGATCCATAAAATAATCATATGAAGTAGGTACAACAAGTATTATTATTCCTATTTCACTGAGAGGTTAAGTTAGTTCTCCAGGGTCCCACAGATAGGAATGATCAGATACAGGAAATGAGCCAAACTCATTTTCCAGATTTCGGGTCCACCATTCCTTCCAGTGTCACCTGTTTAGGTGTCATGTTTTAGGAAGGATGTTGATGACCTGACAGCATCTACAGAAGGATAGTTAGGATAAGGAAGATCTTCAGGCTGTACCATACGAGGATTCTTTGAAGGAAATGGAAATGTTCAGCTTAGAGACAAAAAGACTTGCTGGGAGAAGACAGAGGAGGGACTGGAAGAAGAATAAGATTGCTATCTCCAATTATTTGAAAGATTGTATTATAGAAGAGGATTGGACTTATTCTACTTGGCCTGAAAGAGCAGAATTAGGAACAATGGGTGGGAGTCATAGAATGAAACATAAAGGTTTGGTGTGAGAAAAAATTTCTTAACAATCAGAGATATCTAGAAATAGATCAGACTGCCTCAGGATGGGTTAAGCATCATACTACAGGTTTTAAATCAAGGGCTGGATGAACATTTGGGGGGAGATGTTGTTAGTGGGGTTCTTACTTCTCCACTTCCCACCCCTTCAATCTTGCTAAATTCTTTAGCTGCCTTGGAGCAGCTGGCTCCAAACCAGGGTTAGACCAAGAATTCCATGTGAAACCAGAGCCTTGAACCTGTTCCAGGGCAGACCTAAGCCCTTGGGGTCATTTAGGACTAACCTGACCTAATCTCCAGACTGATCCAAATTGGAGTAGAACTCTGGATCTGTCCTGCTTGAAGACCGCAACTGTACACTCAGGTGGCCTTGAAAGTCTTAGCTACCAAGCACTTATCCTCTTGATATTTAGCTCTATTTCAGTTCAAATGTGGGAAGACATCATGTAATATCAGTGCTCCCAACAAATCATCTAACTGTAAATGGTCACAGAATTGGTAATACCGTAGGTCTCAAGACTGATATTAGAGTGAATATCCTTGCAAGATTGGTCATTTAAAATATTAGCATAATTAAAACTCTCATTTTAAATGCAGAAGAAACTAAGGACACTTAAGTTTCTAGTATAGATCCAGAATAGAATGTAGTTTATATGTAGTTTATAAAGACCTTTGTCCAAAAGTCCCTCTAGTGGCAATGGTGAAAAATATTTCCCAGATAAAGGAAAATTTTTCTTTGTGCAATCAAAGTTTTGAGTATAAATTTCTTTGCCATATTGACAAATATGAGCCATATATATAACAAATGACTTTTAGCTAAAAATTTTTCAGTATATTATATATTGCCTTGATTGAATTGAAAATTGTATACCTAATAGACAATAAATAAATGGCTAAATATAGACATTATCTACTGTCTTACGTTTCTATTCTTCTCTATCAGAAAAAGATGATATTTAGCTCTTTGTTTTCATATTTCTCAAAAAATATTAACTATCTTTTTAATATCTGGATCCCTGACAGTCCTTTATTTCTTTTATTTATCCTGAGTCATTTTTCCTTTTAGCTCTAGAAAGCTAATTCATCGCTTATGAACATACTCTAAAGTTACATTGAATCACATGCATTCATGAATTGGAATAACCTAGAAAGAAACATTGATTTTTATTCTGTAAAATTTAAACTAAAATATTGTACATATGTAAATGTACAGAATTTTATATCACAACCAGTCCCTTAACCCCAGGTGCTTTGATATAATTGTCTCTTAGACTGTTGTACGGAGACGTCTATTAGGATTTCCCAAGGGCCCATAACCAGGTGTTTGAAATAGCTAAGAAGACCATAGACAGAAAAGTCTGTGGTTGGAAAGACTATACAATTTATTCTAAAGTAAAATTTTTGTGTTCAATTAATCAAAAGCATTTATTAAGTGCCTGCTACATGTCAAGCAGTGGTAGGTACTGTAGATTCAAAGACAAAAAGTTAAACAGTCCCTGTTTGAGGGAGACCTCAAGTGTAGATCAAAATGTGCGGAGAAGATACAAAATAAAGAAAATGTAACTATAAGGTGGCAGGGATGGAGGGCATTTACCATTGGGAAGGATGAGGAAAGATAGAATGAAATGCCTGAACTGTGTCTTGTAGAAAGAGAAAGATGTTATGAGCCTGAGGTGAGGAAAGAGTATATTCCAGGCATTCAGACCTAGAAGATTCAGAGAAGGAGTCAGTGTTATATGAGACAGGGAGAAGGCCAGTCTGGCAGGACTGTAGTGTATAGGAAGGGGAAGAATGTGTAATGGGACTGCAAAGATAGGTTGGGAAAGGATTTAAAAGCTAAATGGGAGTCTATATTTTATCCTAGAGGGATCAAGGAACCACTAGAATCTGTGTAGGGAAATCATGTGGCCAGGCTTGTACTTAAGGAAAATCATCTTAGCAGCCATGCTGAGAATCTGTTGGAATGTTTAAACATGTAAAAGAGGAAGACCAAATGCAGTAATGTAGGTGGAAGATGATGAAGTCCTGGGCTAGGGTAGTAGGTGTGTTAAGGGGAAAGGAATGCATGCAAAAATATTGTGGAAATAGCAAAATTTGGCAACTTTTTGGATATGTGAGGTGAGAGAAAGTGAGGAGTGGAGGATAATCCTGAGGTTAGAGACTGGCAGAGTGATGGTACCCTCAACAGAAATAGGTAAATTCAGTGGGTTTAGGTATAAAGAATATTGAGTTCTATTATGGATGTGTTGAGTTTGAGATTTCAGTGGAATTTCCACTCTGAAATGTATGGTAAACTGTTATGTGTGACCAAAGTTTGGGAGAGAGACTAGAGCAGGATTTATAGATCTGAAGTCCTTTGCCTAGAAATGATTATTAAAATCATGGGAGCATGTGATGTTGCCGGTAAGAAAGAGAGTGCAGAGAAAAAAGAGGATCCAGGACAAAGTCTTGACTGGAACCTACAGTTAGGAGGTTTGATAGGATAGGGTTGATCATCCAGAAAATCCTTTCATAGAGAGAACCTAGCAACTGTTTCTGCAGGTTTTACAGCCCCTGCATCCTCAGCAGCCACAGGTACTGAAAACCCAGAAAAGATAATTCTCTCTACCAAAGAAATCAGTAAGAAATTGATATGGTTTTCTCAATAGAAAGAACATTAAATAAGATGCATTACCACCTGTTTTGCCAACATACCCTAAAAACCATGGGGCCTTTACATTGGACATGCAGCTAACATGTCCTATGTATGTTGTCTTTCTCTATTAGAATGTGAACTCTTTGAGAATAGGAATTATCATGCTTTTCTATTTGTATCTCCAGAGCTTAGTACAATGCTTTACAAATAGTAAGTGCTTAATAAATGGTCGTTCATTCATTCATGATGTACAAGCAAAAGAGACTAAGAAGGAACAGACAAGTAGGAAAGCCAAGTGGGAGAGTGGTGTCACAAAAACCCAAAGAAAAGACAGTATCCTAAAGGAAAGGGGACTTTCTTCATTGATGCCTTGAAGGTTGTCGAACATTTTTATCCTTCTCCTCAGTGTTCCTTTTTTTCCAGCAGTACTCCCATGTATAAAATCATATAACCGTAGAGTAATAAGAATGAAAAGAACAGACATAGGGAAGAGCAAGTCATAGTTCATTAACCACAGTGTGGTAAATACTATTGAGTGTGTGTTGGAGGACATACATACTCAATTATTGAAATAAATGTTTATGCATAAACATTCGTCAGCCTAGCTCGGAACCTTCATCCTCCTACAAATATTAGTAATATAATAATATTCATATTACTTCCATTGCTTCTATTTGCTCAAGGTGACCCTAAGCCACCTTGGTAAGTGCCAGCATAGGTTATAAGTTTCATACGCTGAAACTCAGCTAATGTCACTTACTTCTGACAGAACATTGTTTGTACTTTAATGCTAATGTTCACTTTCCGTTCACCCTTAACCACTCCCCAGGCCATGTTCCAAATGATGTTTTTTATAATGATTTTTTTTCCATTTATAGGTCAGCCATTTGGCTAAGATAAATAGTAACATGATCCAGCAAAGGAAGGAATTCAGATCTATGTCCATACGAAATTATTGTGCCCTTATTAAGGGACCTCCGGTATTTGCAATAGTATATTGTTACTCACCTTTGCCAGTTTATTCCCTAGAGCAAAATAAATTGTTTAGAAATCTGTTGAAAATAACTAGTAACCATGTATTTACTAATACCACCATTATTGGAGCAAATTTCTCTCAGTTATTTCCCAACCTTAATATGTAAGTCCATGATGTCAATTGTGAAGTTTCTGTGTGTTTGTGTATTTATATATACACACATGTATGGAACAGTGACCAGAGGCACCATTTGACTGACACCATGGAAGCTGACAGTTTGTTCTGGGTTCACCTCTGTGGGGTTGCCAGACTTCTCAGCTGGGGAATTAGGTTCCCCAAAACAGAAAGGTAAAGGAAGCACCTGGTACAAAACATGAATCAGACGTAGATCAGGACCTTTTATCACCACACAGAAACAGTGATAGCCTTGGAGATCACCACACACACTACAAATTCACTTCTCTCTTCTAGTACAATCAGTTCAGAGGCTAATACCTAATGCCGTTCTTGTTGGAACACGTGGTGTTTTCAAAGCTGACATTTAGCTCTTTTGCACTTCACCAGCCTGGCTAGTCAAACAGTGAAAGGTGATCTTCAGGTTGTCTCTCTCTGTTGTTGGTAACTCCTTTTTGGTCTGTCTTCTGCTGCTGCTGCTACCTCTGGAACTGTTCCAGTAGCCACCTCCCTGGGCCAGCCAATGATACTCTCTTTTCTCTCTGCTGCAAGAGTGTTACCTTGTAAGAGCTCATAAGACCTTCTTTAGAGAAAAGAAGACACAAGAGGGAAATAATCCCATACCAGGCTGGCTTTTATCCCTCTTGGCCCTGTTTTTGGCTTCTGAACTTCAAAAACCATGCTCCTGCGAAGGTATCTTCATCCTCCCTACCTGTCTTTTCACCTCCCTTTTGGGTATTGTCTTCTTCCAGTAGAATGTAAGCTCTTTGAGGACAGAGGCCATCTTTGTTTTTGCTGCTATTTGTATCCCCAGCCTGGCATAGTGTCTGACAGTTGTTCATCGTTTATCCTCAGCGTTGGGGTCAAAGTGTTTGACTGTGGTTGACCAGACCAATAGGAGCTCGGAAGGCTCTACCACAAGTCAGGCACAAATAGTCCATTTGAATATCTGGGATGGAGATGTCTCTAGATTTGTACATCTCATGTTTCCTTTGGGCTACTACGATTCTGCCTTGTTCACAGAGCGCAGCGCCTCCTTTGATATCCTATACCATTATCTTCCTCGTCTCACAAATGATGCTAAAGTACTTCAAAGAGACTTGGAGAGTGTCCTTATACCACTTCTTCTGACCTCTGTGAGTACTTGCCTTGTGCAAGGTCTCTGTAAAATAATCTTTTAGGGAAAAGTACATTTGGCTCTCAGGCTATGTATCGAGCCCATCAGAGTTTCCCTCTCTGTAGTAGTTTGAATACTTGGCAGTTCAGCTTGAGAGAGAACTTCAGTGTCCACTGCCTTCTCTTGCCAGGAGAGCTTCAGTATCTTCCTATGACAATTCAAATGGAAGTGGTTCAACTGCCAAGCCTGGCAACTAATAATTGTTCATTTCCTTCCTTCTTTTCACAGACTATCATTGGCAATTTGCATATTAGTCATGTCATGTTCCATGATTTTCAATTATATGGGATCACCAGGAGGATTTTAGCATGTAAAAGATGCGCATTTGTGGTGGAAAGCAATTTGAAGTAATCCAAATGCTGCAAAGTTCCAAATATAGATAAGCCTGATCTTTACCTATTTTATTCTAGTTCCATGAGGCTTATTGTCCATCTGTCATACCTGTCTAAAATTTGTATACTGAAAATCTCCATCCAATTATATTTCATAATCTGGGCCGTTGTGTATTTTTCATCTAGTTTTTACAGTGTGGATTGTTTCAAGTTAATATTGGCTTCACTGAAGAGTCTTTGGAATGTTCCAGGGCTCAGTACAGTTAACACTGTCATGTGAATGGGCAGCTAGGTGGCACAGTGAATTGAGTGTTGGGCCTGGATTCAAGGAGATCCTTCTTCTTGAGTCCAAATCTAACTTCAGATACTTACTAGCTATGTGACCCCAAGCAAGTCACCTAACCCTTTTTACCTCAGTTTCCTCATCTGTAAAATGAGATGGAGAAGGAAATGGCAGTTTGCCAAGAAAACCCCAAATAGGGTCACAGAGAGTCAGACAAGACTGAAAACACCTGAACAAACATATGTGAATAGAAACATTTGAAGAACTTCACTGTGTCCATGAGGAAGCCTTCTTTTTTAGACTCTTTGCAGGACATCCTTCATGACACTCATGTATGTCTGTTTTCAATTCAACTTAACACCTTTATTAAGCATGTGTTATGTGCAAAGCCCTATTTTAGGTACTAGAGAGAGAAAGACAAAAAATGAAAATGTCCCTAGTCTTAAAAAGTTTACATTTAATTAGAGGAATACAAAATGTACACAGATAAGAATATATAAGAAATTTCAAGAGGGACAGAGCGCTAATAGCTGAAAGGATCAGGAAAGACCTTATAGAGTTAGCGACACCTCAGGTGTACTTGGAAAAAAGAAGTCAAGAAAGGTGTTGAAGTGTGTTCCAGACAATAGAAATTACTGATGCTTTATGTTTTATTTGCTGTCGATACTTGGGGTGGCAGAGAAGAGTCATTTAATCTTTTATGATTTTAACATGACTTGAACTTTCAGTCATGTCTGACTTTTCATGATTTCATTTGAGGTTCTCTTGGCTAGGATACCAGATTCTTCTCCAGCTCATTTTATACATGAGGAAACTGAGGCAGACAGGGTTAAGTTACTTGCCCAGGCTCAATATAGCTAGTAAGCATCTGAGGCCAGACTTGAACCCGGGAAGATGAATCTTCCTGATTCTAGCCCAGCACTCTATCATCTGTGCCACCTACCTGCCCTTACACTGTTTGAAAAGAGTCATATTTTGTTTTACTGAATCAAACTGTTTAAAAAATTAAGAATCTTATATTCTTTATGCTTTTCAGAAGTTGCATGACTGTTTTGTTACCTACCATAGAAAATCTACAAAAAAGCTGCAAGTTCTGTCCTCAGGTGGTTATCACAGATAATTTCATTTTATATAAAGACTTATTCTCATAAAGATATGTTAGAAATAAGAAAGTAGGCCTCATAAGCTGGTTCTTATTGTTAATAGTATTGCCTATTACCTTTCCATTATTTTGGAATTTTCCCTTTTATGAGCTATCTTGAACATTGATTCCTGAGCACCTTTAAAATTTGTCTCACCTGCACAAATATTTTTTGTGTGTATTTGGTCAGTTTCTAGTGCTCTTTCCAATCTTAAAGGTTTTATTTCTTGCCAACTTTAAAATGTTTATTTTATTTCTCCTTCCTCATATAATGGGCAGGAGGACATTAGTCTGTCAGAGATATTTCATATATTCTATATATGTATATGTGTGTATGTTTATAAATATACATATTTACAAACATGGCTACTTAGAGGGAGATTCAAATGGCAGAGCTACCCCTGTCAGTTGGAACTGGCTGCCTGAGCAAGGGGTCTGCATAATATTTTATGATGTTCAGAAACAGATACAATTTCCAGGTAATTCCAGGTAGAGTCCAGGTAACAGTTACTGATTTATCAAACAAAATAATCGAAATTTAAAATGTTTTCACACCCTGGAAAGTCATTTTCCTAATAAAGTCAAGGCATGGGAAGGATTACTCTTAATTGGATTAGTGCCACGGGTTCCCAAAGTAGGCAATGCTGCCCCCTGAGGGGCACTGGAGCAATCCAAGGGGATGGTAGCAACCTCAGGTGCAATTGAGGGCCGTTGAATAAAAATAAGGGGGTAGTAGAAGCATAAAGAAAGAAGAAAATTTTGAAAAACCATTTATACATGTTTCATCTGTTGTGTGATGGAGTTAAAGTTTTAGTGATTACATTATTTTCCAAATAAACACATAAAATACAAGTTATAACACATCAGTGGTCAAGTTCACTGATAGTTCTTAACAAGCAAGTGCTGGCAAGCCTGTTGGGCATTGCTGGGAAGTCCAACATGCATTGGCAGGAATATGTGCATGTAATGACTTGTTTACAGTATGATACTATACAGTTACATGACATGATACTGTGGAAAAAAATCCACAACCTTACAATAAATTATTAAATTTAAGATGCATCATTTTTTGAAATTATGCAAATTTCAAAAAACATTTAAGAGTTAAAGAAAGATTGCCAGGGAGGTGCTGAATTTTTTTTTAAAAGGGGGCAGTAGGCCAAATAAATTGTGGAACCTCCAGATTAGTCAAAAGGATTTCTGTCTTTGTCTAGTCACCAGCATTATTCTGTCTTCAGGTATATCAGAGCTTGCCTGAACTTTGATTCGTTTACCTTTAGAAACTGGTTAGTCCTTTGAAAGTGATGTAACAAAAAAACTTCTGACTAGGACACTATCTTCATGGTATTTGATTAAGTACTGACAAGGTTTATTTTATTCAGTTGAATCCAAAGGCCTGACTAGAATACTGAGTAAAAAGTATTTCTTCATATCTCTGTAAAAGGAAATGAGGAGAAGGGGGAGTTTTGGGGTTTTTGTACATTCCCCTCTTTTATTAGCATAAAACAATATAAAGCATAATTGATATTTATTAATCTAGAACAAGTCTGCACAACATAAAGCCTGCAGGCACAGGCCATTTGCCTGCCATAATATTTCAGGCAGCTTGTGAAAAAGGTAGGGCCGCCACTGTGCATGCTCCTCTTTGTCATGTGACCTGCAGCAACCTCCTCAGTCTCTAGTCTAACCTGTCTCGGGCCCAAAGAAGTTTAGCCTATTTTAATTTTGCCTACTGCCTACTGCCAAGTTGTGCTGCTCCGATCTAGAATCTCATGCTAATCAGTGGTGATATATACATATACACAATTCATTACAAATAAGGATCTTGTTTCATTTTACTTAAATATATCAGATATGTCAAAACAATAAAGTAAAGAACTGTTCCATATGCTATATAACAGTATAACAAATATCATACTGTGTTTGAGAGCATTACCTTGAATAGCAGGTTGTATGAGCTGTGGTGCATAAAGCGACATAGTGAATGCAGGCAGTGTTGAAACTGACTTTAAGTCTCCAGCCTTTAATTTGTTGAATAGTGACCACAAGACTCTTAAGATTAATGAAGCTATCTAGAATCGAGGTAGTCCAATTCCAGGGTAATTGGAACTCTAAAATAACATTATTCTGATGATCAGATAATCAGCATATGGTCATATGATCCTTTTAGCCATATTTATAACAAAATTGACATTCTGAATCCATATACTGTTTTGTTCAGAGGAGTTGTAACTATGGAGAGTATACTTTCTGTATCCAAGCAAATCATATGTATAGTATACTCTATCATGCAAGTATATTGTCCCTGTAATTTTTTTGCCCACTATGATTAAATAATTGTAAAGGCCAGAAAGCCCCCCAATTCCTTGCTTCCTGCCAAATACTGGAATTTTTCCACTCACCTAGATTAGGCTCTCACAGGTACTTAATTTCCCCCGCCCTCCCACCACCCATATTGGTTTTTTAAGAGAATCAAGTATCAGAAAGAACCTATACAGTACTAGATGTATCCTTCCCAGGGTCCTCACATCAGGGCCCAGACTCCCTCCATTGCCCATTTGACTCTGAAATTCTTTGTGAATTTCTGGAGTCATAAGAGATTGCTTTCCTATTCTATGTAAGCTACTTTGTTTTTAAAATTCAGTATTTTTTCAGGTGCTATACAAAGCTCTACAGGTATGGCATTCTCTGTCTCACTATTTTCTTAGGTCCCCAAGTATAAAAGTTCTTTAAATTTGTTATAATTTTGGAAATCTGGGCTTTTCTCTTTTTCTGCAGCTTTTTAATTGACTCTTGCTAGAGACTACCATAACTGACACAAAAATGCTGGTCCCTCTTTAAGTGAAGGGTTCCATCTTGCTTCTGTTAATGAGTCAAAATTTTAGGTCTGTTCTGGCCTCTGGATTAGTTAATGTTTGCTGTTAGCATAATTAGATTTTTAAATTTTCTTCTTCTGAGATAATCTTATTATTATAAGCATTTCTTGTTGTCTTTAATTAAGCTTCATGTCATCAATGTGCCAATTTGAACTGCCTTAATTTCATTTCATTCTTTTTACAGTTCTTAAAACTGATTTCTTAGTATTTTCGAAAAAAAAGAGATCCAGGGTGGGAAGTGAGGGAGTTTAGGACGCTGCCATCATAATCATACCAATAAAATAATCCCAATAACTCAAACCCATAAGTCCTAAGTCTCAAAAGGCTCTGCAGCCGGATATCATGGGTAGAGAGGTAACGTCAGAGTCAGGAAGACCCAAATTGGAATCCCACCTGTTCCACATGCTCTTTGGGGGTTTTTCATAGTTTATTTAACCTCAGCGTGCCCCAGGCAGCTGAAACTCTAAGTTGCCAAGCTGATGCGTACTTTTAGTTGGTGGAAAGCATTTCCTGATCAGAAGTTCTCTATACCAATAATATCACCGGTCTGAGCTCATTTCCTCCCTTCCTCTCCCCTTGCCACCCCATTCTATGAGGTCAGTAATGTAAATATTAGTATTGCCATTTTGCAGGTGAGGGAGGTCAGAGTGAAGTGATTTGGCCTTGGTCATGTGACTAGTAAATATTACAGCAGGGATTCTAACCCACTTCTCTCTGCTCCAAAACCAGTACCCTGAAGGCACTGATTGCTCTGAATATCTCTTACATATAGCCATTTATTTCTAGTCATCTCATATCTGAATTATTTTAATAGACTTCCTATTTCCTATTACCTGATTCCAAGGAAAAAACATTCCAATCTGCACTCATCATCATTACTAGATTAGTCCTTTTTTTAAAATGCAGATTTAGTCGTATAACTCTGCTTAAAAAAAAAAAAAAATACCCATGACTTTCCATTGCCTGTAGACTAGAGAACTGATTCCTCAGCTTGACATTCAAATTGTTCCACAACCTGGATCTCTCTTGCCTCTCTAACCACTCCCAATTTCTGGCTGTCTTGGGTCTTTCACTCTAGCAAGACCTACCTCAATCAGTGGATGTTTATTAAAGGCCCACTGTGTGTCAAGCACAAAACAAAAGTGAAATAAGCCTTGATCTCAAGGAACCACTTGTTTTTATCAGGGGAAGCAGCATATGTACATATACATACATATTACATAGAAGACAAACAGTACCACAGAGATGAGGCTACTGGGGGCAAGAGTGGGACTACTGAATCGATTGAATGATGAGGCCGCATGTTGAGTGGAGTCTTGAAGGAAATTCACGATTCTGATAAATATGGATGGTGGGCATCCCAGATAGAGGCCTAGAGATATTAGCATGTCTAAAAGAGAGAATAGGTTGCGGGGGTGGGGAGAAGGTGAGCATGCTTCCACGGTGGAATATCATGTAGGAGGAAGAGAAAGGCCAGTTTGCAGAAGAATTTGTACTGAGCTTTACTGAGACAGGGAGTTGTGTTGTCAAACTTAAACACTTTTGGAAAATCAATCTGGAGTATGGATTAGAGTGAGGAGAAACTTAAGGCAAAAAGGAAGCTCAGTGAATGCAAGTGTTCGGGCAAAGGTTGATGAGGGCCTGAGTTAGAGCCTAGTTGTTTTGGAGGGAATCATTGTGGAAGTAGAAAGGACAAGATTTGGCAATCAGTCAGTAAACATTTTTTTTAATAAATGTTTATTGATTTTTTGAAGTCATGTAAAACATTTCCATATTAGACATGTTGCAAAAAAAAGAAAGGACCATTAAAAACAATGTGCTTCAACCTGTACTCAAGTGTTCATCTGGAAATGGATAGCATTGTGAGTCATTTGGAATTGTCTTGGATCATTGTTCATTAAACATTTAGTAAGTGCCTACTATATTCAACCACTGCACTAAGTGATGGGGCCACAAAAGCAGCAAAAGACAGTGCTTCCCCTAAAATAGCTTACAATCTCATGGGGGAGACAACCACTGATTACCCATGTTAGAGAAATGACAGTGAGGAGTTGAGGAGACCATGGAGGTATAAATCTGCATGGCTAGAATAGAGGGTTGGTTTGGGAGGAAATTAACGCACAAGCATTTATTAAGTACCTACTATGTGTCAGGCTCTATGCTAAACACTGGGGATACAAAGAGTGAAATTCCATAATCCCAAGGAGCTGATAGTCTGTCTGGGAAGACAACAAATGTATGTATAAAGAATAAGGGTAAAGAAAATAAATATTCGTTACAAGGGGAAGAGCATTATCATTGGGGGTCAAGAAGAACTTCATACAAGGTGGTCTCCAAGCTTTTTTGAAGGAAGTCAGAGATTTTATAAGGTGTAGATGAAATGGAAATGCATTCCAGGCATGAGAGACACCAGCATTAACAAAGACATGGTAAGAGAGAGGAAGGCAATGCTAACTAAACTGGGGAACAGGGTGTGGGAAGGAGGCAAGGATGAAAAGGTAGATTGGGACCAGGATGGTGTGACACCAATGTGATGCCCGAACAGCTGCTATGAATATGCAGACGAGTTTCCAGGGTAGATTCACAGAATACAAACTCACTTCCTCAAAGAAGAAACCAAAATATTTATTCAGATACCAGAAAGCCAATTTCCCCATGGTAACAACAAAGTGTGTACACATTACCAACAAAGGGAGCACCGCCTCCCCCAAGCCTTTCCTCAGTTAGACCTCCCCACAAACAAGCTCCCTTAGGCAAAATTCCTCTCTCTCTCTCTCTCTCTCTCTCTCTCTCTCTCTCTCTCTCTCTCTCTCTCTCTCTCTCTCTCTCTCTCTCTCTCTCCCTCCCTCCCTCCCTCTCTCTCTCTCTCTCTCTCTCTCCCCCTCCCTCCTCCCCCTCTCCCCCTCCCTCTCTCTCTCTCTCTCTCTCTCTCTCTCTCTCTCTCTCACACTTACTGCTCTACCACAACGCTGCCTCCCTCTCTTTGAGCTCTGCCTCACTCTTTCTTCCTGCTCTATCCATTCAGCGAACTCGTCCCACCATCGACTCCGTGTGACTCAGGCTGTGGGCTGGACCAAAGCTTAAAGCAGTCCACGTGAACAGAGTTTTGAAAGCTCAACAGAACAATCTATATATGATCCTAAACACAAAAGGAAGTAATTACTAGTTTTATGGTCACATCATCCTTTAAGGAAAATTATTTTGGCCACTGTGTGAAGCTTCCACAGTCAAGTAGGGAAGACACTTGAGACAGGAAAGAAGCAATTTAGGAGGCAATTGCAGTAATCCAGGTGAAGGGTGATCAGACTCTGAGCTGGAGTGGTGGCTGTGTGAGTGGAGAGAAGGATATGTACATAAGAGACGACCTTAAGCTAGAAATATCCAGATTTGATAACTAATTAAATATATGCTAGAGTAAGGAGTCAAGGATAATACCTTGGTCTTACAAGATTACAGACCTGGGAGATTAGAAGAAAAGCAGTACCTTCAACAAAAATAGAGAATAGTAGAAGAAATGTTTATTTGGTGGGAAAATTTATTGAGTTCTGTTTTGTATATATTGGGCTTAAGTTGTCTATGGGGCATCCAATTTAAAATGTCTAATAGGCAGTTGATGATGCAGGACTTGAGATTAAGGGAAAGACTAGGGTTAGAGATATAAATCTGGCAGTCATTTGTGTAGGAATGATAATTAAATCTGAGAGAGGGAAGTAGGTGGGAGAGAGAGAGAAAAGAAGAAGAAGATGATGATGATGAAGGAAATTCCCTGGAGAAGACAGACAGGATAGAAGATAGAAGGCATAATATGTAGAGGGGTTGGCTTTGGCTAGAAGAAGAGCTGCCTTATTCAGTATCAGAGACTAGGAGAAAGAAGAAAAGTTGGGAAAGATGTCAGTCAGTTTTGAAATATGGAGAAGAGAGGTGCTGAATAGCCTCCATTTTCCTTGGTAAGGTCAGGCAGGGTGCTCAGGTGAGAGTTGGCAGGAGGGAAAGATGAGAGGCTTGAGAAGAGAATATTTGGACTAGTTTCCACAGACAGTAAAATGTAAGGAATAAAAGGAAACAGTGAATTTTGTTTTTGCTATGTCAACTTTGAGATTCCTGTAGGATAGTCAGATCAAAATGTCCAGTGGGCAGTTGGTAATGCAGGACTATATCCAGACTATGTCTAAATAACTAGATCTGGGAATGATATGCATAGAAATGATCATTAAATTCATGGGAGCTTATGCAGTCACAGGCTGCACACTCTAAGGTTTTACTCATGACAGTACTAGTATCGGGAATGGCATTGTCCCTTCTCTTAGGTCCAGCCTTCCCTTCAGTGTGTAGTTTAAGGCCTGCCTCTTCCATAATGTCCTCCTTAACATCACTAGCATTTATATCTATATGTAACTCATTTTGGAACTTAATTCTATAATGCTTTTACAGAACTATCATGTGAGTAGATTTTTTTTTTCCTCAACCAAATTAAAAACTTCTGAAGTATAGGGACCAGGTCTTATACTGCTTATGTATGATATACTTGTGTATGTATGCATCTATATACTTTTGTATATTCCCTTCAGTGCCTAGTAATTGCTATTCTTGGTGCTCAGTGCTTACTCAAAGAATAAAGCGGTTTATTTTTAGTTTGGACTATAACTGAATCTTTTTTTCTACATATTAATTTCTTTTAATTTTTTTCCAGCCCAGATGACTTACTCAATGCCTTGAATGAAGGTATCAGTCGTGCGGATGTCATCATCACATCAGGGAGGGTATCCATGGGGGAAAAGGTAGGAAAAGGAGGATTCATGCCCCCATTGTAACTCCCTGGCATATGGTCAATCTGTTTTTTATTGCCCTGGCATCTGACAAGGCCCTCAAGTAGCCTTTGCCCATTATCCCAAAATCTAGGGCACCTTCAGTGCTACTAAGAACTATTCAGGGATACAGTTTAGATGGGTAGAGGATCCATTTCAACCCAAACCCAAGTGATAGTTTAATCCAAAACAGGTAGTTTTACAGCTTCCATGAGATTTTTTAAAAAATTTCTACCTACTTCATTATGCTTCCCCAGGACCATTCCCACAGATAGTCTGTATTCTCAAGAAAGAGCACCGAATCAATTTATGCAAGGGTCTGTAATACTAACTGTATACAGATCACCCTGCTCAAAGCAGCTGTAGCATCCTAGCCTTACTATAGACCTAACCCAATTGGGGCCCAAGCTAAGCTACTAAACTCCAAAGTTGTACTGAAAGCACTTAGTTCCCCAGGTCTGATTGATTGTATTCCAATCTGTAGTTGAAGTGCAAGGAGGTGTTTTTCATTATTTCAAAAACAGGAAGCAAATTTTGATGTAAAAGAGTATAAACTCCTGATTACAGATTACAGATATTTTCTGTGTAGTACCATAATATCCCAGATGGAAAAACTTGGAATCATCTAGTTCACTATCATATCTGAAATATACTTATAACAAATGCCATTATGTCTGCTGAATATAAAGTCATAAAAGCAGCATATTTGCAAATATTGTATCCAGACTTGCATGTTGACATTTTAAAAATATTCTGACTTTTGCCAGATTTGTCACATTTCTACAAGCCCATTCTATGCTTAGTTCTAATTTCACTATGTGTCACTAGTCTGAAGAAATCCAAGATTTAGAGCTAGAAAGGACCCTAAAAATAATCTAATCACTGCACTCCTCCTATTTTACAAGTGAGGAAAGCGTGACCAGACAAGATTAAGTGATTTTCCCAAAGTCATATAGATTGTAAATGGCACAATCAGCATTTAAACCCAAGTCTTCTGACTCCAAACCAAGTCTGATTCTTCACTATGCCATGCTGCTCCCCAGGTATTAATTTTTTATTTATAATAGCAATTTCGTATTTTCCAAGAGCATGATTTCTTTTAGCCAGAGTTGATTTCTTTCAAACTCTTTGCTGTGGGCCTGCTCCAATCAATATAATCCTTGGTCCCATCATCTCTGTTTGGGAAACAGCCTCAGAATCCCATATCTTTCCCTTCAGAAAGTAACCTTCAAAGTATTTGAGAATGGTTTTTCACCCAACAAAAAAATCACAAAGGGAAGAGTTTGTTTGACTAGAATCACTGTCTTGAATAGTATACAGAAGTAGAGATGATAAATATAAGTATGGTGTACACCATAAGCTCAATTCACCAGATAGCCTGCTGGGCTGCTTTTCATTCCAAACTTCAGAACACTCTTTAGCTTCAGGTAGAGCAAACTCCAGTAGTCCATCCCAGAGGTCACAAGGGCAGAATATGGAGGGCTGTAGACATCTCTTTAATGTATTACAAATATTAAATTTACTATTTCCAGGGAGCATTTCATGTACATGGCTCCTAATAAACTTAATGATAGGGTGATGACAACTGGTTGTTATCTCCCAAATGTCCAAGCGACAAGTTTATAACACTTGTTTTCTGGTCCTTTGTACTTCATCTGAATGAAGAAGGTTCATTTGCCATTTACTCTCCTTCCTGTTTCTACAAGTGAAAAGTGAGTCATTAGTGAAGGATATTGGCTTTTTTTTTAATTCTCTGCAAGAGCTAACCCAAAGTCATACAGCTGAGAGGTGAAGAATATGTAAGATCTCACTGTGCTTATTACTTGGATTGATAATGATGTTTTGTTCTGAACCTATGATGTCATTGACATGGGGAACTCCTAGTGAGGAAACTAGCAAGGCAGAACAGAACCTGTTCCATAACTCACATTCTCCAGGAGTTGCCTAGGACAGGGAAATGTTAAGTGAATTCCTCAGAGTCACACAGCCAATCTGTGTCAGAGGCAAGATTTTCTAATACCAGAATTGGGTCTCTATTACTGAATGTGCCTCTAAGGGACAGTGAGCTTGAATTTGTAGAGTGCTTTAAGATTTATAAAGTGTTTTTCTTATAACACTGAGAGGAATCATTACCCTCATTTTATACATGAGGAAACTAAGTAGTTAATTGATTTGGATGGTGTTACAAAGAAATTAAGTGTCAGAGCCACAATTCAAATTCAGCTCTAACTCCAAATATAAGTTACTTTCCCCACCACCTTGATACTTTTAAGGATTTATGTATTTGACTGGGGAGTACAAAAGGGAGCCTTAAAGGCTCTCCTCAGGGTGTCTCCCATACATATATTAAAGTTACACAAGAGTCTGTGACAGATGTGACTACAAAGATAGCTTTGTTTAACGATTTAATTGTTATAAACCTCAGATTTGCCTCAGGAGTTAGCCAGTAACAGGGACTAGGTTCTTCAGAGGCTATGAACAGATGACATCGCTGCTTGGAATATATTACAGTATTTCCCTTTTGAAATACATAATCATTCAAAGATAAATCTTGGCTAGTAAATGACTGGTTTTTTTGAGGCAGTCAGGGTTAAGTGACTTAGCCAGAGTCACACAGCTATTAAGTGTCCAAGGCCTATTTTGAAATCCTGAAAGGCTGATGTTCTATCCACAGCACCATCTAACTGCGCTCTTACTATCGACTCTTGAAAAACAAAATGGACAAAAATTGTATACTGCCCAGATTATAATATGCTGCTCATTTTTTAAAAATTTATTTGGATAAAAATGACTTCCTTAATAGTTTCCCTCCATTTTCTTTCCTTTTGGGGCAAGTACAACTGTTTTCCCTTGTGGTCATGTAGATGAAATCATCATTCCGCACTTGTATACTCTGCTATGGCATGTCAGTCTTTTTTTTAGACTAGGCAAGTTCATTGATTTATTAACCTTCTAGGAGAAGAGAATAAGCATCTTTTGTATGAGTTTTCCCTACATGGCAAAGGAAGGGATGGATTATGTTAATATCTCAGTACTGAATTACAGCTATATTCAGTTAGAAAAATTCCAGTGATCAGAGTGGTTTATAGTACTGATAAAATTGTTCAATCTCATAAAGCAAAGAAAAAAGAACTTCTTAATAGCACTAGAGAATTTTTCATTCATAGAAAAGTGTGACAATTCTATTTTAAGATATACTAGGATCCTATGAATATTTAATTTTTCATGCTACCTCATTTTAACATCTAGGGTAAGAACTTTACCTATATTTATACAATAATTCTGTTGGAAGAAAAAAAAAATCCATATCGCCAATGTTTCCCAAAGCATTCAATCTGTTAGGGTTATAGGATCATATGATTTAGAGGTGGAAGAGGCCTCATAAATCTACACTTGCAGTGGACATCAGAAGCTGTATAATGAAATTCCCTCCCTTCATAGTAGGTGAAGAAACAGATCTAAGGGGCATAGGGGACTTTCCCAAGGACACACAGGCAGTAAAGAGAGTCTAGTTTAGATTTGAAAACCAAGACCAAGATGGGGAAAATGATTTACCCAAGGCTATACTGGGAAATCACACACACAGAAGTCCTGTTAGGCCCAAGGAGTATGGTGCCCTTGCCCTCTCAGCTCTGGAACCATTTGCGCAGACTGGGTTTGGTCCTAAGGGAGCCTGGACTCTCAAGGAGTCAGGCTTCTTTTCTTATTGTCCCTGGCTCTTTATGTCCCTACCCCTACCCAGGGCATAAGGAAAATCACTTAAACTGGAATTTAGCTTCTGAGCTCCTCTAAAGGATGTGGTTGAAAGCTATCCAGTGTAGGAGAAATCAAGAATAGTACAGCCATTTTTCCACACAAAATAAATTCTTAAAAAACACAAAAGAAATGCATTAGCCAAAAACTTGAGCAAGCAGCATTAACTTCTGAATACTGTTATACTCCTCCAGTGCTTTAGAATATCAAAACATGAAGCATTTTGCAAGGTTTCTGAATTGGCATTTTTCTGTCTAGCTCTGTAATATCTCCCTCAAAGTACATATATTTTTGTAAGCTAGACCAGGAGTTGGGATCTTTCTTCTGCCCATGATCATTTTCTGCCCTTTTTTGTTTTTGAGAGGCAATCAGGATTAAGTGACTTGCCCAGGGTCACACAGCTAATAAGTGTCAAGTGTCTGAGACCAAATTTAAACCCAGGTCCTTCTGACTACCTGCCCAGTGCCCTGTCCACTGCAATCAGCTAGCTGTCCCTCCATGGTCATTTTCTTTACCACCTCCCAGGAGCCCTTGAATTTTTTTTTAATTCTAAATCAATTATTGATATATTATTAATTTAATTTTTTTGTTACATTTTAAGTTCCAAGCTGAATCCTCCCTTCTCTCCCCACCCCACACTAGAGAAGGCCACCATTTGACATAGATTTATAAACATATGTAAAATCATACTATGAATATTTCTTTCTCTGGAGGTAGATAACAGCTTTCTTGATAGGCCCTTTTTAGTTGATTTGATCAGCACATCATTTCTTACATCATAGTAGTATTCTAACAGATGTACTTTGTTTTTGTACATCACTAGTTTCTCCCTGTAACTCTCCCCATCTCCCTTTCAGAGAGCTATCCCGTATCATAAATAAGTTTTTTTTAAGGACAAAAGGAAAGATCAATATATCCAGGAAAAATATCTGAAAATATTTGCAATGTACAACACTTGGGGTCCTCATACCTCTTCAAAGGGGTAGAGTAGGAATATTTTCTCATATGTCTTCTTTCAAGCCATAGTTGTAGTTCATAATTTTGCAGCATTCATTTTTTATTTGTTTGTGTATGTGTGATTGTTCTTTTTGTTTACATCATGTAGTCACTTTGTAGATTGTCTTCTTGGCTCTGCTTACTCCACTCAACATCAGTTCATGTAGATTATTCCATACTTTATCATATTTGTCATTGTAATATTCACATTCATATATCATAATCTCTGGCTATCTACTTTGTTTCCAATTCTTTGTTTCACAAAAAGTATTGCTGTAAATATTTGGATTTTTGATAGGGATATTTTTATCAAGGGCCTCCTTAGGGTAAAAATCTAGTAATACAACTTCCAAGGCACAGGACATTTTTGTTGCTTTATTTGCATAATTTCTAGTTGCTTTCCAAAATGGTTTCCCACCCCCTCCTTGTAAAGAAGATGGTGGTAAGAGAGAAGGCAGGTGCTCAGAAATTTGATGAATCTGCTTGTGCTTCTCTGCTCCTCTTCTCTCTCCTCATCCAGGGCATAATCACAGATTCTTATTCCTTTAAAGAATAATAGAAAAAAATAATAAAGAATAAAGAAAAAAATGAAGAATTTCTTTTAAACCTCTCTTCAAGATCCACCCTCCTCAGTTAGAGTTTATTTTATTTAAGATTAATCCCTCCCTTAATCTATTCCCTTCTCTCACTTCTCACATTCTCATACTCATATTGAGTGAAATGTATGTCTGTACCCAGATGTGTGCATGTATGTGTATTCTTCCCTCCTATGACCATTTCAGATGAAAATGAGCTTCTAGTGGTGCCTGTTCCCCTGCCCTTTCCTCCTTATGTGTAGAGTCTTCCACTGGCATACATGATTATGTTAAATAATTTCCCCTACCCTTCCTCTCCCTTTTACCCTTACTGGGTCCCTTCTCCTCCTACCCCCTTTCCATTCTTCTTTTAATCATCAAAACATAACAGAACTGTACCCAGGGGCTCTGTCTTTTAAGACTGTATGACCTCTGGTAATGATAGGGCTCTGAGGGAACATCTCAGCATCCGCATATGTTAGAATTTAAATAGCTTATCCTTAATCTCTTCTGATTGCTTGCTTATCCTTACTCTTTTGTTTTTCTGGACTCCTATGTTTTTATTTCAACTCAGAGCCTGTCTTTGTTTCCAGGGTGTGAGTCACAAGCTGCTGTTTGTTTCTAAACTTACTTCTTAATGAACACAGTCTAGGACCCATGACCACTACTTATCCTGAAATACCATTCCTAAGTGCAGGTCCCCTTCTCAATCTGCCCTGGATCTGTGACCTGAACTAAATAGTGAAGGACAGAGCTTTCTGTTAGCACCGTTCTGTTACACTTCACAAAGACAGATTCTCCCTCCCCGCCAGGTATGTCTGAGACCCCCCTCTTATCCCTATCGCAAGGCCTCAGCCCTCTTTCAGTCCTTGCACCAGAATGCTCTGCACAGCCCTTTCTGGCTAGTTCCTGTCCTTAGTATCCACAGACTTTTCTGTCTGTCTTCCTTTGCTAACTTAGACGTAAAATGAGAAACTTTTTCTTGTATATCCTAGTCAAGACCTGTTCTGATGCATTTTCTCTATCTTGGTGGAACATGACTATAGTTCTTCCTGCTATTCTACCATCTTGGCTCCCACTCTGGTGCAACTTTGACATAGTCTCTCCACCCACCTTCCCCTCACTGCAAGCTTTGAAGAAAAGGAGGAAAACCAAGAGACCACTCAGGGATTGCTGAGTCAAAACACTGAACCCTTACAGCTTTGAGCCAGACATATCCACTAACGTTCCCAAGGGAGCTCATTGAAAACTATGGAAGAGCTCTAGTTATAATCCAACTTACATAAGTAAGAAGTAACAGAGCTAAGATACAATCCAGTAATCTTTCTCAAATATCATATACCTTTTAGTAGAGTATTTATGTACAGAGTAGTTGTATTTGGCTACTTAGAGAAAAAAGGTCAAAGTCTCCCACTGCATCCTGGGCCCTCTCCAGTCACCCTACTCTTTCTGTTGGACCCATTTGCAAGTCACAGCATGGCCTCCCTGATGCCGTGGTCCTCTTCAGTAATGAAGGACAGACAATGGCTACCTATAAGTACTGATTGCTTAGGGGTTTTGTTTTGTTTTGTTTTTTGAGGGGGGTGTTTTTGTAGAAGGATAGTTTTCTTGGTGATTGGTACCAGGGCCAGTGGGAACTGTAAAATATTAGAACTTTGATCAGTTCAGTGGAAGCAGAATTATTTCCCTGGGTTATCATGTACAGATCCCAGAACTTATATGTAGCAAAGTGTGGCGTATTGCTTTTCTGAACTACAAAATCACCACCTCAGCGAAGATTGGATAATTCGCAAAGCAGCTGGAGTGCTCTACTTTGTGTCCACCCTGAATTTAACTGTGCTCTGTCTTTATAATGTTCATTCCAACATCAACAATTTACATGCAACTTAACTGAATTCAACTATTATTTATTAAGCACCCACTGTGTACAAGGCACAAGGACCACACACACACACACACACACACACACACACACACACACACAAAATAATAAGCACCCATGTCCTCAAGAAGCTTGGGTTTTAGGAGCAAGGCATACAACATGAACTCAAGTACAATATAAGGTGGGGAGTGAGCAAGGGCAAAGGAGAGATCAAAGAGCTGTAGGAATTTTGAGGAAGAAGGGAGAAGCAGTAGTTGATGGATCGCCAAGAAGGCGGCACCTGAGCTCAACTTTGGAGAAAGGTAAAGATAATGAAAGTCAAGGGTAAAAAGGAAGTACCTTCCAACCATAAAAGACCACTCAGTGACCCCTTGAAGCAAGAATTAGAAGTCCAATCTGGACAGAGCACACATTAATACATGGAGTAATGTAAAATAACTGGAAACATATGGAGACTATGTAATTTTGTTTTGTCAAAAAGATAAAGTGAAAAAAGGAAATAAACACTTAATTAAGTGCCTGCTATGGCCATGAAATGTGCTAAGTACTTAACATGTATTATCTCATTTTATCCTCACAGCAACACTGAGAGGTTGGTGCCATTAAGATTCTCATTTTATAGTTGAGGACACTGATGCAAACAGAGGTTACGTGACTTGCCCAAGGTCACATAAGCTAATAAGTGTCTGAGACTGGATTTTAACTCAGATCTTCCTGATACCAGAATCAGCACTCTCTCCACTGCATCAGCAAGCTCCCTACCTCTAAAAAGGATTTACTAAAGGTTTTTGAGTGGAGGGATGACCTTTTCCTTTCAGACCTTTGATTTAGAAGATTAATTTGGCAGCTTTTGGAAATATGGGGAGAGACTGGTGGTCTGGAGGCTAATTAGAAGAGTATTAGAGCAAAACAGGTAAGATAGCTCTGAACAGTCTGAACTAGGTTAGTGGCAGGGTTCCAAATGCAAGAGGTGTTGGAGTAGCTACAACTCAACTTAGAAACTGATTGATTGTTGGTGGTGAAGATAAGGACAGAGATGAAGAGGAGTTATAGGTTACAAACCCCTATGATGATGGTGTCCTTAATAAAAGGAGGGAAGATTAGAATTTTTCTCAGTAGAATGAAAGGTCTTTGAGGATAGGAATTATTTCATTTCTCTCTTGATATCTCCATCCCTAGCAAAGTACCTTGCCAATAGCGATTGCTTCAGAAGTGTCTGTTCTCTTGCAAAAGCAGTGACTTTAGGGTGGGAGAGTAGATTACATTTGATTCCATTTGGAACATGTGCAGTTTGAGCTGCTGAGAGAACATCTTGGTGGATATATGAAACTAAAATTTCACCTTGCCACCGTCCTCACACCCACCCTAACAGCTAACACTGCTACCTCTCTGGTACAGGCCCTCATCACCTTGTGTCCGGATAACTGTAACAGCCTCCCAGTGGGTGAGGCTCAAGTCTCTCCTCACTCCCATCCTTCTTCCATTCAGCCACCAAAGCTTAGGTCCAACCCTGCCCCAGCCCCACCCCTGCTCAGTAAACTGCAGTCGTTCCATTGGGCATAGCCTGCAACAGTGCAGATTGTTGCGGCAGTGACATCCTCCCATAAACTTTCAGAGTGGAGCCAGCAATGCACTCCTCCTCTGGAATCCTTGGCACAAAATAGGCATCATTATATCATTCAGATTGCCCACAGCGACTTAATTTGTTGAAACGGATTGGATTAGGATCGAATTGAATTATGTCCGGAAGACAGCCTTGGCAGACAGGGTCAAAAGCTTCCGGAAGGGGGAGGGAATAAGCATTTATTTACAAAGCATCTCCTCCGTGCCAGGCATGTGCTAAGTGCTTTACAGATATCTCATTTGAAGATCAAACAGAAGAGAAACAGAAGAGCAGCTCTTAGATTTAGCAATCAGGAGGAGAGATCCACAAAAAAGAAAGATAAAATTATGAAAACCTCACTAGCTTATCGTTTTGAAAACAGATGGACTTTTAAGATAGAACATTTTATATTGTAGTCAAATATGTCAAGAAGCAAAACATTCTCTTTTGCAATAAACCTCTCACCTCTCAATGAATGTATTACTTACAAATACGTAATACACTGAATCCAAGCGTTATGTTAAAAAATTAAAAATATGTATATATATGGTGTACAATTTGTGGACATACACCATGATATAAGTTTCTGTTGTAAAGAGGTTTGCATGGTACCTAAGTGATGTAACAGAGAACTGAATTTGGAGTCAAGAAGATCAGAGTTTGAATCCTGTCTTGACCATGTGACCCTGGGCCAGTCACTCTCAAGAGTGAGCTTCACTTTCCTCCTACGTAAAATAGAGATGATAACAACACTTACTGCACCTGGATGTAGTGAGGCTCAAATTAAATCACAATTCTTAATGGGTGGGAGTGAAGGGAAGAAGAACTGCTTAGGTGACTTGGCTGGAGGCTCTCTCCTTTTTGCTGAAGATTCTCAAGTCTCTCCAGTTTTGAAATGGTCTGCTAATTTACAGAATAACCACAGGGCATGGACAAGTTCTTCAACTGATCTGAACAGATTGTTCCTACTCACTGAAATGCCTTTTGATTGATTGAGGTCCAAGCCTTGTTTACACTTCTGATTGATTCAACTGGCTGTGTTCTTACCTAATGAATGAATCACCCTGGGACCTCCAGCCTAGCCTCCTCCACGGGAACTTCTCAGTTAAGTGGAGTAGGATTCAGTCAACCTCCACCACTGCAAATGTGTAAAATGCTTTGAAAACCTTAAAGTGCTATGTAAAAATTAAGCACAGCTTTTAGAAAATAGGGACTAGATTTCTGATTTCATGGCCACAGGGAATTTCCAGGAAGCTCCCTCTACCAATGCTGGTGAGCATTTTGCTATCAAATTCAGATGGAAATGGGGCGGCTAAACCATACACCAGGACCTCCAAGGTGTATACTGAATGAATATTATCTGTGCCTCATTACCTTTTAATCTAGTTCTGACAGCACTGGAGTATGGTAGATAGCAGTCCCAAAGGGAGGCTTCACATTTGACACCTCTGACCTGGATCATTAGAGGTGATATGACCGTCCCAGGGTCACACGACTGTTGTATCAGGACGTGGGTTACTTGCTCCAAGGCCTACTTGCTCTCCTCTATCTCATGAAACACCGATCATGATCATTTTCGTGCCCTTTCAATTTAATTAAAAATAATTTTGGATAGATCAAAGTGGCGAAAGCACTTTGTAAAATTCACAGATGGGTAAAATTCATGACTGAATAGCAACGTAAACCACACATACCATTTTCTTTATACATCAGTTTACATAATAGTCATAATTTACTATTATTATTTGATGCTGCAGGAACTGAGAATAAAAAGGGATACTCTGCAAGTCTGTGAAATAATAGGATAGAGTAGAAAGAGCACTAAAATACGGAGATGGGGACTGAGTTCAAATCCTGTCCTTGCTGTTTATTCCATGCAGGACTTTGGACAAATCACTATATCTGGGCCTCATTTCCTCAAGTACAAAATGGTTTCTTCTAGCTCCAAATGACCTTATGGACAATGCCTGTGACTTGGAAGACGTCCTGACCTGATTTTACCCGCTGCTTTGATTCTACAGGACAGCAAACCTCAAAGAGCTTATCCTTCCCACCCTGACAAGTCTTCTCAATTTGGAAAGTCTAGCTCCAGAGGCTGGGACTATTTCCCTGTTCTTGTTCTAATAATTTAAGCTGTCAGCCCCCTTTCTCTCAGAGGATTAAAAGTATAGGTTCTGGAATTGATTTTCCAGAAAACATTTAATCAAGATATTGGGACTTTAAAGTTAAAATCATCTGGCCACCCTTGGCCAAGATGATTTTATCTGGGCATATTCACATCTACTTTACAAGTGCTTTAACTCTTGACCAGTGTTAGTCATGAGAACAAACCCCAAAATCAGAAATAGTTTTAGAAATAAATTTCTTTGGTCGTTTGATCGAGGAGGAAAGCTGAAAGGAGGCTCCCTCATCCAGAATCTAACATTTACATTATAGGGAGTTCAGAAGAATGACAGCACATGAAACACATGGAACATTTAAGCTTTTATATAGAGAAGGAAGTTCCCAGGCAAGGGCCATTGAAATGTATATCAGTAAGCATAAACATTCAGATTTGGGGAATACAGAATACAAGCGCTGGGTGGATCAGGGATCTGGGTAGGATCCAAACATTCCTTCTAGCCACCTGGCAGGTCAGCCTGACCTCTACAGTAAGCTTTTGGGTTAGACAATTCTAGCTACATAAAGCTGGGTTCGAATAATTTTAATAAAGTTTTCTGAACAACATACATAATACAATATTTCCCTCCATTATCAGTTCTAAAAGATCTAGAATTTATGAACCAAAGCTATTTTTCCATGTGGTTTAATAGCTTATATTTAGTAATCTAGACTTTCATGTCCTTATCTCATTTAGTAGAATGTTGGCAATCCAACATATTTATGTCCTTATCTCATAGCTGTGTTTAAACACTAGAGATAAAGTACTGTAGGAGATACATTTGTGATATCCAGGTATGTTCCTTTGGATATTTATGTTAACCAAGAAATTAAGTCTTTCTAAAAAAATATCAAAGATGATCTTACTAAATTATAACTTTTATAAGCAAGATAACTGACATACATTCATTCTTTTCTTTATTTTAATAAAACTTGAAATTATAGCTATTTTTTTCATATTTGCAGGACTATCTCAAGCAGGTGCTGGACATTGATCTTCATGCACAGATCCATTTCGGCAGGGTTTTTATGAAACCAGGGTATGACATTTTTCTTGTGTCAAAATATATATATATATTATATATATAATATGAGTTTTGAGTTACACTTTGCTGGAGACTTTTTATTGAAAACTATGATTTATACACTTTATTATGCCTCTTTCCTTCTAAGACATTCACAGAATATTTAGCTCAAGAATAAATACTACTTAAAATGGAAATTAATGTGCAAATAACACCAAGCAGTTTTCTTCCTCAGAGCTACAGGATAAAAAGGGCTTTACCTGAGGTCACTGAAACTTATAGAACACTGAGAGCACATATCCTCCTTCATCAGCAGAGAAACAACTGAGTTTAGCTCTTAATTAGCAGGAATAATTAGCTAAATTAAGAAGCTACTATACTCCCCTGCCTCCCAACCCTGAGCAGCTGTTTCTCCATTAGAGTTCTAGGATCTCTCTCCCCTCTACAGAGGCCATGAGTCCCAGAATCTCTCTCCTTCAAGTGAATAACTGAATTTGTCTTAATAAATGAATTTGAAGGGCACTTTTAGTTCTACCTTACAGAGGAATATTTTGTAACTTGTCTCAAAAACTGATTGTATAAATACCTCTGAACTTCCTTATGAATGACCACTAATTTGTTAATAGTCAGCACTGTTAATAAAACAAAGCAGCTTTTCTAGACTACTACCCACACAGCCTCCAGATTGATCTAAGTTCTCCTCACCTCGTATCTCCATTACTACAGTAATTGGTGAGGTTGTTTTCAACAAAGCCAGTCCTGTGGGAGAATTTTATCTCCTTACAATTTCCAAATCTATTTTCCTCTCCCTTCTTGTCCTTCTTTCCCTACCCTACCTTTCACGCTTCCCAAAGAGAGAAAGAACAAAGTTTGTATGTCTCGTTTTATATAAATATTCAAACTTTGGACTTTTTCCCCCAATTACCACTTTGTCTTATCTTACTCTTCATGGCCCCATTTGGGGTTTTCTTGGCAAAGATACGGGAGTAGTTTGCCATTTCCTTCTCCAGTCCATTTTACAAATGAGGAAACTGAGGCACACAGAGTGAAGTGGCTTGCCCAGGAGGCCAGATTTGGGCTAGGGTTTTCCTGACTTCAGGTTCTATTCTCTATCCACTGGGCCTCCTACCTGCCTCCAAAATTACCAGTCAGGAGAGCACTAATGGGCAAACTCTAGCTGAGGGTCTGCAACCAGTTGCAAGACCCTGAAAAATGTCTTACACCTGAATCATTGGAAAGAGCAGGTGAAAGAACATGTCTCCAAATTACAGTATGCTATTCCCACCTGCACTGTCTAAAAACTCTGATGTCCTACTCAAGAATCCTTGGCCAAGCCTATGAGAAAGAGGTATAGGGGGATTTAAAGCCTGTTACATTTGTTCCTCTGCTGGCTTATATCTCAGTTAAAGGGACATAACATGGTTATTGCCTTAGGGAAATCCCTGGAAGTGTGGGAGCAGCATTAGGACAGAACTGAAAAGTGTTGATATTCTCATAAGTGATTAACTAGATTGAGAAGTATTAGGATATTCTCAAGTTGCAGTGGAGGGTAAGTTGAGGGGTGAAGTACTAATCCTGGTGCACTTCCTCCTCCTTACAGTGGTCAAGGTATTAAACAGCACTGTTATTTTTGCACTTAATACATTTGCCCTTTTTCCTATCATTTACCAGTGTATCTATCAACTATAAATCTTGTATCACCCCCGCCCACGTACTTTCTGTGTTTCTGTATGTTTCTAAGTATCTGTGGAAAGAAATACAGGATTAAGACAAATCCATTCACTAAAAACCCTCAGTTTTAAGAATTTAGCAGGCATAATAGATTGAATACAATTCAGGGGTAGGGAAACTGTGGTCTCAAGGACACGTATGGCCCTCTAGGTCCTCAAGGGTGGACTTTTAACTGAATCCGTACTGTGAAACTGTGAAATTTGGATTCGGAGGGCTGCACTTGAGGACCTAGAGGACCACACGTGGCCTCAAAGCCACAGGTTCCCAACGCCTAACACAGGCAAATGGTTAACCATCTATATAACATGTACTATTGAAGCCATTAAATTGCTTGAAGCTTTTTTTTTTGACGCTTTTTTTTTAATCTAGGAAATAAGTTATATAAGAAGAGCTATGGATTAATATGGTTGAGGTAAATACTATAAACCAAAAACCTAGAGCAAATGGCATGAAAACAGCCTCAGTTGAAGAGTGGGTAGCCCACCATCTGGTAGCTTTCTACTTGAATTTCTTGCTAACTGTAGCTGCTAAACTCTGTTGTTTCTACCCTACTCTAAATTTAGCACCCTGGTACGAAACCCTGGTTTCCTCCAGCCTAGTTATAGCAGGGCAAGCATGGTATAGTGAAAAGAGCTCAGGGTATGCAGTCAGAAAAGTTCAGCTCACATTCCGACTCTGTTTCTTACTACCTGAGTGCTTTGATAGGACAGCTATGTGGCTGGCACAGTGGTTAGAGTGCCACGCCTTGAGTTAGGAAAACTCATCTTCCTGAGTTCAGGTCTGGCCTCACATAGCTGTGTGACCCTGGGCAAATCACTTTACCCTGTTTGCCTCAGTTTCTTCATCTGTGTAAAATGATCTGGAGAAGGAAATGGCAAACCACTTCAGTATGTTTGCCAAGAAAACTCCAAATGGGATCACAAAGAGTTGGACAAATTCAACCTTCTTTTTGTAATAGTAATAATAACTTACATTAGATGGCACTTTAAAGTCTCCAGATTTCTTTATATATATTTATTTCATTTGATCCTCACAGGAATCCTATGAGTTAAGTAGAACAAATATTATCTCTATTTTGCAGATGATGAAAATTAGATGACAAAATGTACATTGACTTGCCCAGGGTATTGGAGGGCTAGGATATGTCATTGCCTGTACTCAAAACCAGGCTGTCTGACTTAAGTTCAGTACTTTTTCTATAACATGTTTTAGTTATAAAAAACTGTTCCTGCATTTTTGGGCAACCCCGGCACAGGAGTCAAGTTTCCCCTCTGTAAATGAGACTTTACTATTATTGTTGTTGGGAATGTGGCATGAGGATTTTTCTAAAGTTTCCTCCATAAGTATCAAAATTTGCTTTTTGTCATATTATGAATGTGAAATTTCCCAGCAGTCAAGGAGGAATACTAGCCGAGTTGAGTAATAATGGACCTTTGAGAACAAAGTTCCTTTTGTCTTGATACACTGTCCCTCAGACCATTCACAGGATGGTCATAGTTTGAAGGGACCTTAGCAACCACTGAGTCCAACTCCCTCATTTTACAGATGAGGAAACTGAGGCTACACTTATCTACCACACTACACTGCCTCTCATTCTTACTGAGAAGAGTATTTGTTTTAGGTGGATATTAATTATTTTACCATGGTTGTTCAGGTTTTCTCTCTGGGTATTGCCAGTTTAATTAATTATACAAAGGACATTCCAAGTTAGTTTCAATGTACTTCTTGTCAGCCACAAAAATAAATCGATATGTTCCCTTTGCTGCATAAAGTATGCAAACATCTCCTGCCCTCCTTCCTAGAGGAGAATTGTTTGTCTGATATCTATGATTAACTTTTTCTCTTAACATTTCTGCTATTTAATTTAGATATTCTTCTTTCTTGATTCTTTCATTCAGGTTTTGTGGGTTTCAGGGGCTTATCAGTCCTTAATGATTATTCTTCTTTCCTGGAGTCTTAATACCCAGTTTGTGACTTCAGTCATTTGCATGCATGCTTATCGTAGTCTGACCACCCAAGAGAATAGACAATATGAGCTCAAAAGTACCCAGGAAATTGCTTCCTGAAGATAAACAGAAAATAATTGCTATTTAGCCACAGCATTTTTAAGATAAGACACTTATATTTATAATCATTCACATTACAAACATTATTTGGCAATGATATTTTTTTGTGTTAATAAGATTTTGTTAAAGCAAACTGGTTGCAATCACATTTTTAGCCTCCAGATTCATAAATGACACAAAGCTCTTTCTCTCTAGCCTCTCCAAACAATTAGCAAGAGGGAAGAAACGATCCCTTTGTCTGTAGGAAAAGAGAGAAGTAAGCATTTGGCCCAAACCAGCTTCATCCGGTTCCTGGATCTTTGTGGGTGGTATTTTGTTTTGGTGCTTGGTAGGAAACTTAGGTGGCCTCCTTAAAGACATTGGAATGTGGAGAGAGAAATATGAAGAATTTAAGGACTATTGCTACTAGACAGCAAGATGCATTAAAATTTCTGGTAAAGTTCTTTCCACCCACCACAGGCAATTATGTTGTTTCTTTTTGGAATGACTGTAATGTAGACAGAAGCCTATTCTGAGGCCTTTTATGCAGGATTATTTTTATACAGGATTCTTTATACTATTTGCTCATCTTAATGTACCAGTTCTCACAAGTTTGGATGTCTCTTTTTCAAGCCCATAGCAGATTAGAAGCAGCCAAAGACTGGCCCCAGACTGCAGTGAGAAGTGTCAGCAGATAGCCAGACTCCAAGAAAAGAGGTAGCAAAGCCACAGAGACAATCACAAGATTCCAAAAGCACAGGGGTCTGTGGTCATATGGAGAAGAGATCACTGCAGGGACTCAGATGACCTGCCAATATTACCGCAGAGCAGAATAACTGGTGTTCATGCTATTAACCTTGAGCCACCAAATTAAAGGCCTCTGACCTACTTTGGCACATTCTTTAAAAAAAAAAAGCTAGATGATTTTCAGTAGTCTGTGAGTAAGATGTCAGGGAGACATACAATATATCTCAGTAAGTACTCACAGTTATGTAGTGCTTTATATTTTACAAAGGGATTTCATTTCAGTTCACCAAACATCTATTCAGTACCTACTGTGTTCCAAGCACTGTGCTAGGTCAGTAAATGAAATACAACAGGGAGCTTTCGTTTAAGGTAGGGAGTGCAGTCTTCAATTTCAAGATGAGGAAATGGGGGCTCAGGTTAATGATGAAGTGAGTCATCCAACTGGTAGTAGGAGTCAGACAACAAATGAATATTTATCAGAGCTCAGACTCCAACCCAAATCCATTTCTTTTTCTGCCATTACACTGCCTTTTAGTACCAGTTTTAGAAGGATTTCTAGTTAAGGTTAAAACAAAACACAGGGCAAGAGTTTACGCAGTAAACGCTGTTTTCTAATTAGCTTAGGTTTTACTATAATAGAATTTGACCTTTAGTACAAATCAAGAAATAGTCCAGTAGAAAGAGCTCTCCCAACACTGAGTGGTGAGCTGGAAGGTATATGAGCCCAGGAGAGTAAAGTGAGCCTTGGAATATATAGTTACACGTTGCTATCACAAGCAGACTAAAGGGAGGAAAATGACATACTGAGAAAAAGGAGGGAGAGACTAGATGCTTGAGAAAGATACTGAAAACAAGGCTCCTTAAATTCTTGTTAAACACTTCTTTAGTGTTCAAGGGGCTATAAGAAAGATCAAATAAAATAAGGTATTTTATAACATGTGGTCATTTATATGTTATATTAACATCATAGGAGTACCTCAGTATTTAATACAATTGTGTATTTTATATTTAGTACATAAAAACAACTTAATTTCTCTCTAGCCTTCCAACAACCTTTGCAACCTTGGACATTGATGGTATAAGAAAAATAATCTTTGCACTACCAGGTAAGAGAAATATAATTTCTGTGACTTTCTCTGAAAAAAGGACAGAAATGTTTTGTGCTTTGCTACTTAAATCTTTTGAGTTCCATATCCTAGATGCTACCTTTTTCTGGCCACTCGGCCTTCAACTCATCCTAGAGAGCTGGCAGATGGTGACCATGAGTAAAGCAGATGACCTCTGAGTGTCCTTCTGGTTCTGAAATGCTGTGATTCTGTAATAGTGTTAGCCTACTCTACAACTCCTGAGAGTGGAAGGAGTCCAAAACTACTCTAGCCTTCAGAAAATGAAATCTTAGCCCTTTCTGCCAGGTTTACAAACACACTCATGCTTCATAAACTCTTTGCCAGACTCATTGCAGCCAAGTCTCATTCAGGATTTTCTCCTGAGTACCAGTCATGTAAGACTGTTTAGACACCTGGGATGACTAGGCCTCATTTCCAAACTTACAAAAAAGTTCATAGGATCATACATGTAGAGTTGGAACAAGTGGAGAGCTCAGAGGCTTTCTGGTTCTGTTATCTCTTTTTACTGATGAGAAAACTGAAACTCAGAAAGTAATTTACTGAAGGCCATACAGATCATAAAATGTCAGAGAGGGCACCGGAATCCAGGTTCTCTTTCCACTATTAAAATGCTGCCTTCTTAACACAGTCTTTCAAAAAATAAGAAATCAAGTTCAATTCAATCAGATCTGACATTTACAATTCCTTTGGATTTGGAGCGGTTATTTTTTATTATAAAATAAATTTAACAACTAAGTTAATATGTGTACATAAAGGTAAAGATCAGGAGTATTGGATGTATATTAAATAAAACATACTCTAAAAGTTCTAATGCTTTAAAAGAATGATATAAATCTTATCATTAAGGACTTAGAACAGTATGCAAGGAAATCAGCTGTTAGAAAGCTTTATTTCTGAGGTGAAATGCTGAAAATGTGATGAATGATGATTGTCCTCGTGGCCCTTTCATCCCCCAAATATGGCTATTTTTCTATTCTCGTTACTATAAAAATGGTGTTCCATAAAGAAATGATTGCTTGTCATTTCTTACTTCCTTTAGTCTGTAAGAAGGCTGATATGGTCATGCCTTTATTTATTCAGCAAACATTTTTAAACACCTGTTATTTGAAAGATGAGCAGAAGTATGAGATACAGTCACTCAGCTAGCATTTATTAAGCTCTTATGTTCCAGGCACTATGCTAACCAGTGGAGACACAAAGAAAGGAAATAAAATGGTCCCTACTCTCAAGGAACTCACAGTGTAATGGGGAGCAATATGCACACAACTCTGCACAAACAAGGATGGGCTGATCTTAAAGGGAAGGTACTTTGTGATCTTAGTGGGCCACTTAAACTCAGTGTTCCCAGGTAGCTCTCTAAGACTGTGCATTGCGGATCTGCTTTAGTAGAATGAATTTCTTCCCTGGAATGATAGGATCCCGGACCTAGAGCTGCAAGTGACCTTAGAGATTATCTAGTCCAGCCCCTTCATTTTACAGATGAAGAAAATGAGGGTAAGAGGTTTGTTCAAGGTCACAAAGGTAAGCATCAGAGACAGGATTTGAACCCAGAACCACTGACTCTACAGTTAATGAAATCAAGTCTTGCCCCCTCCCTATCCCACCCCTAAAAAAAGTACAAGACACTGTGCTGGTTCTATGCAGAGATACCCGATCCTTGCCTTCAAGGAGTTTATAGTCCAGTAGAAGAGATAAGACATGTACAGAAATAACTGTAATGCAAGGTAGACTGTGTTCTCCTACAGTTATTTGGTAAATGCATAGAAGATGTACAAAGTGCTCTGGAAGTTCAAAAAAGGAAGTCTAGCTATTCCTTCTAGCCCATTTCTTCATACACTTATCCCCAAATCTGCCTTTGTATACTTGAAATCACAGGTAAGTGAAAAGGGTACAATTTTTCCAGCAGAGGGCAGACAGAATAAGAAGATGGAAAAGAGCTTCTGACCTTTACACTCCCACGAGCAGTAGGAGCAAGGGAACTCAGGCTCTTCTCATCCCTGGCTTTTCACGTTTAGTCCCATATCATTAACCTGTCTGCCTTGCCTCAAATGCCTTGTTCCATCATTTAGGGGCTCAATCAACCGGAAGCATAAATTTAAATACTCTGCTGTGTGTCAGGCACTGTCATGGCATAAACAGAGAGAAAGGCATGCCCACATATAATAATATATAAAACAGACCAGGTGATTCAGGAGGGAAGGCACTAGCAGCTATGGAAATTAGCAAAGTCAAGAAGAAGAGGAGACCTGGTTCTAGGGATTCTAAGGAATTTTGCAGAGAATGTTTTCCAGGCATGTAAAAGCACTGAAGTAGGAGATAAGTGTCAAACATGAGGACAAGTAAGGTCAGTTTGTCTGGATATTCACATACTACAGTGGAGGGAAGCAATATATGAGGCTGGAAAGGGAGGTTTGAACGAAATTGTAAAGATCTTTAAATGTCAAACAAAAGAGTTCATGTTTGATTCCAGACACAGGTCAATTTGTGCTTTAAGAAAATGTAGGCTGCATCAAAGTAGTGGTTATGTAAGTGGAAAGAAGGGGTCAGATTGGAGAGATGTGGTAGAGTCATGGAAAACAAGAGATGGTAGCTGACTGAATATGCGGGATGAGTGGGAGTATGAATGATGACTGACTGGTGACCGAAAGAATGGTGATGCCAAAAATAAAGAACTTCAGAAGAAAGACTGATTAAGTAATTTGCTGAGACAGTTAAGCCTACATACCTCATTCTGTCACTTCTACCTTTCTAAAGATGTGATCCCCAGTGCAACCTCCTGTGATCAGAAAGTCTAGTCTGAGGACTCAAAATTCTCTCCGCTCCTGTCCAGAAATGTTTTCTGAGACACATATGCCCACCCCAGAAAGTCTCACAGAAAATCCATTTAGCATATTTATTTGATTTACAATCTCTTAGTTGATCATATAACCAAAGGCACATTCATGTGAGGGACTGACAGTGAATTCGAAATTGTCTCCCCCAAAATACACAACAATGTTCTTTCAAACTGTTATTACAGCTTGCAATGTTCCCTGCTCACCCCTAATGAACCAAAAGAGGGCAGCAACATCTCACATCTCAAATTATAAAGAAAGCAAGGGCACTCACTATCTTTCAAAGCTAGCAAGTGTTTTCAGTTTTATGAACCAAAAATTATGCCAAACGGAGCTTTTACCAGTGTTTATGATTTTTAAAAACAATTCATGTTAAATGCTAATATGGGAATATACTGTTTGTTGAATGAAAGTTTTCTGACCTTTTCCAGAAAAGTTTCCTTCTTATATTTTGAGGTAAAAGGAACAAGTATGCCTGCTAGATCCATGGGATTTTACTGAAATTGAATATATTTAATTCTACCTCCTTAATGGCTGTCATATCCATGCCCTTCTCTCTACTCACACCACATCCATTCTCAGTCCCTTATCACCTCTTAGTGGGAATAGTTATAATAACCTCCTAATTGGCTTCTGTTCTCCCTTCTCTAAATCATCCTTCGTACAAATGCCAAATTGATATTTCCAAAGCACAGGTCTGAACATGTTACTCCTCTGCTTCTGAGGCTTCATTGGCTCCCCATTGCCTTCATGATAAAACACAAGCTCCCTTGTTAGGCATTTAAAGGCCTTCACAACCTGCTTCCAGCCTGCCTTTCCAGGCTGGCTACTCATTACTTATCCTCCTATCCAAATGCCCCTTTATATGATATTCCATCTGTCCTCCATCCTGGATCACCTTTCTTCTTCACCTTTACCACTTGGAACAGTTAGTTCCCTCCGATGATCAGCTCAAGTGGTAGAAAGGGCCACGTTGGCTGAGGGACAAAAGGATAATCAATTTGATTTTAGATACATTAACTCATCTGTCTCCTGTCTCTTCCCTCTTTAATCCGGATATCCTTCACATGTTTGACAGAATAATCTTCCTAATGCACAAGCATCCTCAAATATCGCAGTGCCTTCCAGATGCCTATAAGATAAAGTATAAAATCTTTAGCCTATCATTTGAAGCTCTCCACAATTTTTCCCCATCCAGCCTTTCTCTCATTCAAATTCCACCCTAACTGAGCGATTAGTTATTTCTCAATCTTGACGTCCCATCTCACACTTCCATTCATTCATGTGGCATGTATTGCATGTGTGGTATGCACCCTCTTCATCCCTGTTAAAATCCTCTTTCTTCAAGGCTCTGCTGACATTCTGTTCTTCTCCAATCTTTTCCCACCCTCACCCCAAGCCAAAAAGGTTCTCTCTCCCTCCTCAAATTTTTACAAAGCACCTTTGTTAGAGCTCTCCTTTGCTTCCATCGCATCTGTACTGTATTATACTTCTCACATCCCACCAATAGATTGTAAACTCCTTGGCGCAGGATCTGGGTTGTTTTCTATTTTTATATCTCAAGTGCTCGACACAATGTCTTTCACGCTGTAAGCACTTAATAAATGTTTGTTGAATTGAGCTTTAGGAATGGGCACATGGGTGGGGAGATGTCCAGCAGGCAGTTGTAGAGACTTGAAGGTTTCAAATTTCTTTCCTTAGAAGAACCTTATGAGGAAGAGCTAAAAAAATAGACAAAAAAAAAGAAACCCTGAAATCTTACTCCCACCATTTGTAGATGGTTGTGTGAAAGTGTGGGAAATTAACAAAAGCATAGCATCAAATCATTTCTGAACTTGAAGGAACCTTAGAAACAGTCCAGTCCAGATCTCATTTTGTAGATGTGGAAACTGAGGTACAAAGAAGTCATGTGATTAGACCGAGGTCACATAGCTAATTAGTAACAGACTAACTAGACCAGAATGCCATTCTTTTGACTCTCAGTCTAGTTCTCCTTCCACTGTACCATTACTGCCTTTCTTCGGAGAGGAAATCCTTCTTGAATAACTATTTTCCCCCCAATTTCTTTTTCCAATTTTAAGTGAACAGATTTATTTGTCATCAGATACTTTACACTTTAAACTATTTGATTGTGTTATAAACTGCCTTACTTGTCTGTGGCATAAGCAATATATATAATCAAGGAAATAGATGATTAGAAAAGGAAGTTGACTGGTCATTGGTTAAGAGAGACATAACAACGGTTAAATTGAATCACTGAGTGGTACCTACAAAATGTATGAAGACTCAAAGGAAAGCCTCCGATATGTCGTAATGTGATCCACCACAGTCCAAAACTATCCATAATGAAAAAGCAGAAATGTAATGCAATCTGCGCTGGTGGAAGGAATCCCCTACGTGAGTCGAGGTCACACACAACATCCATGTATTGAAAAACTTGAATGAGCATTCAAAACAACTGTCAAGCTTCATCTTAGAACAGTCTACCTTTCATTGGTAGGTCCAAAGAATTGCCATATATGGCATAATCACTTTTATATTCAGATCCTTTTTAATTTGAGATGCTTTAGATGGCTAAAGATCGGTCACTTTTATGTAACTACAGTTAAACTTTAGCACTTTCCAGTTTTCAAAATTCTTGACTCAAAACAATGTCAGAAGGATGTTATGTGTACACAAAATTAATTGAAAATCTAGCGGTAAGGACATTAATTAGGAAAACTTTTTTTGTTTACACTATGAATGACTGACTGGTTTTTTATTTTTCAGGAAATCCTGTGTCAGCTGTGGTTATTTGCAATCTCTTTGTTGTCCCAGCGCTAAGGAAGATGCAGGGAATCCTGGATCCTCGACCAACGATTATCAAAGCCAGGGTAATGTTTTCTAGTTGTACCAAAAAGAAACAAACAAACAAAAACTAAGCTCTAAGGATCCTGACTATAATTACCTGGAGTGTTAAGTTTTTACCAAAAAAAAGTAAATTTGGAAAAAGCAAGTCTCCTCTTCTCCCCTTCCATATTCTCTTATGAAGTCAGGAGAAAATAATCTTCACATCATTGAAAGTCAACAAAAAATCTCTGAAAATTAAAAATTAAGAATGGATGTGAAGAGAGCATACTGTACAGCCAATAAAAATGTCCAGGTCATGGCAGGCACGACCTAACCACAAGCTGTTGTAGGATTTGAGTCAAACCTTCCCTGGTATAAAAGCTTCGCATGTAGCCATAGACGTCGGCTCTCCCACCTCCCCTAGACTTATTTCAGTGATTGTGCTATGGTAAAGGCATGCTGCAAGATGCTGGGATTACAGAGGTGAATAAGTCGCTGTCCCTGCTGTCAACAAACTGCCAGATAATATGTAATAAAAGATATATGAGAAGACTGATGACAGAAAAGGCAAAGTGACCATAGAGAATTTTAAAGAACTAACATTAACATAGAAAAATAACACTAAGGTTATTTGGAATAAGTTTAATTTCCTCTCTCCTTCAATCACCAAAAGAACGTGAAGAAAAGTTGATCATAGCCAAGACATTTTTCTTACTCTGTGATGAAAATAGTTTTTTCAATGGCCAAAGACAGATATGGCAACAGAATGTCAGACATGGAAGAAAACTTGAAGGTACCTAATCTAAACCATATCTAAGGAGGAGTCCTGTCTGAAATATTCCAGACCAGTGGTTGTCCAGCTTCTGTTGGAGAAATCCTTCCCTAATGCACATATTAACTCTATGTTCTATTGTATTTCTTTTTGTTAAATATTTCCAAATTACATTTTAATCAGCTTTGGCTGCAGTTGGGGGTATGTTTGACACCTCTGCTGTAGAAAAGCATTAACACAAAAGTCTGTCTATTCCCTTCTCATAACAAGGAGGATCTTAATACATACATGGACAGTGGTCAGACACATGTTACATAGCTGGGGAAGTAGGCATATAATTCTGAAATTATTGACATTCTTTCCGCCACTTTTTTATTGGTGGTGATAAAGTCTGAAATTTTTTCCATATCTTTGATATCTCCCTCTTCTTCAAATCAAAAGAATTGCTGTATTGGAAGATACTGGCACCCAGGGTTTATCTCAGGGTAACTGCTGAGTCTCTGCCTGCAGTATAACCAAATACATTATAAACATCTGAATTTTATACAACATGAAAGAAGAAGAAGAAATTGCTTGGAGTTCCATCAAAATATTTTTATCCAGGACTAACAGTATAAAATTTAAGAATTTTTAGGCTTTAGAAATAGTATAAAATTGAAAAATGAAGGGTGGAATAGTGTGTAGAAAGGACGTTTTCTTCCTTAAGTCAGATACTTGCCACTTACCATGTTAGTACATTTCCACATTTAGAATGAAAATCCAACAAGCAGTACAGGAAAGCCAATTAGATATTTTTTACTGTCGCTTTTTTTTTTTCAGTTTGAGATCAGTCACCAAATAGATAAATTTCAACAAAAAGCAGAACACACTGTGACCAAACTAGAGGATATTAACTCTGCATCTTATTCACTGTTGAGAGATCATACTAAATTCAGGAAACAAAAAAAAAAAACCCTGTTTGTGACAAGAGAATCCCAATCAGAACTTTCTGGCACTAGGCAAACCCCAAAGAACCCTTTTGTGCTTTGCTTACATTAATACCTACAATCTCTCTTTTTTGACACTGACTTTTGTAGCTGCATTCCATCAGACAAAGCTGCCTGGATGGGCTCCTTAAATCAGACTGATGTTCTATACATTGTTTCCATAATGCTTCCAATTTCCTCTCAGTTAATGGAAATGCAAAACTTGGTCCAAGAATCCATCAAATTCCTGTCTCCCCCAGAGCCAAATCACTCTGTCTGCCAGCAGGCGTTATCAGCTTGGACATTTGCATCTTAGATACCATTCCTAACTTAGTTTAACAAGTGTTTCTAACCACTACGACACACAATCATATTCTCAGTGTCCAGTCATTTCACTTTGCTTTAAAAAGTGTGAATCCTACAACTTCAGCTTTCTAAAAGAACAAGGAGGCCAGTAATTGACAAAAGCCAGTGGACTGCTGACCTTAATTAGTAGTTTGGCCTTTCTTGGCTCACCCTGTCCTGCTTTGTGGAGAAAGGCTGTGCATTGTGTGCAGGCACTGGTCTCTCCTTCAGCTACAGGGGTGTATGATGAGCTACATTTTCTCATAGGCCAGACCAGGTTTCATCAGAAGGTCAACCACTCAGTGCTGCTGTTTTATCAGGATGCCAACATGGAGCATTTGTTTTGCCTGTTTATTTCACTGATTAATCAAGGTTAGAATTGAAGAAGCCTTTTCCTCCTTCCTCAAAGATCTTTCATTCTTGAGAGAGATAACTTCTTAATTTTTAAGTTTATACACGATACAGGGTAGAGATAGGTACTGGATAGTGACTGGACATATAATTTCATTAATATAGGAACTACCAGATGAGAGAATGCCTTGTACCACTGTGTGTCAGCAACCTCCTTGCAATTTTAATCTTAGAGAGTTGCAAAGGAGGGGATGGTTCAATGTCTTATGGAAGGTCAGACAGCCAGTATGTATCAGAGGTGAGCCTTGACCCCAGGTCTTCCTGTCTCAGAGGCCAGATTTCTGTTCACTATGCCTGTGGTGCCAGGCTGCTTGTCTGCAGAATACAAGGTAAGAAGAGGAAGAAAACAGGAAAGGTCTCCCAGAGGAGTTGGTGCTTAAGCTGAGCTTTGAAGGAAGCTTAAGAATTCTGTGAGGCAGAGATGAGGAGGGAGTGTGCTCTACCCAAGGAGAGATAGCCTGTGCAGGAACGCATAGAGAGAGGAGTATTGTAAGTGAGGATCCTGAGAGGGGAAGTAATGGAGAACAATCCTGGAAAAGTAAGTTTTCATTGTAGAAGAGAATCAAGATTGCCACGCCCTACTAGAATCTCTTTCCTTATTATTCCTCCAGAGTACAGAGAGCTCTGCATGCTATAAACATTGAATAAATATTTTGTAACTGGTGTAAGCATGAAAGTATATTCAATCTGAGCCTTGAACTTACACACAAACTCATAATTATTAATCTAATGTTATGCTGTTGTGTTCCAAAAGCAGCCTTTCCTGAGGTCCTACTAGTTAAAAGACAGTGTCTTTTCTTAAGGGAGGAATTTTGACAGACAGACATGCCATCAAATCAGGTAGAATAAGGGAATGCTAAGGTGTATTTGGAAAATGGAAATGCCCCTGAAGAACAAGAGCATCTGAAATAGGATTGCCAACATGTGTAAATGTTTCAAGGTTTTCTCACAGGTTTGAGACAGATGCTTCCCAAGGGCTACAGTTGGAAGACCGATAAAGTCAGTGTTATCATTGTTGCCGGCTTTCTTGGAAACACCATAAAAGCTGGAACAGGAAATCTCTTCTGAGATTTTGATCTGCCAAACCTGAGCAGGCTTTTATTGCCAATGTGGGTGACAGAATGATCATTCTATTCTAAATTGGAAAGGACCTTTGAAATTATCCAGTCCATCCCACCATTCTCATTCCAGAGCCCCAGAGCCCCCCAAAGCCACATAGAGACACATCCAGGATTCACACCCAAGGGTTTTTTTGTTCCAAAGACGAGTGTACTGTAGCACCATGGTCTTATGATGGAGTGATTACTATCACACTATGGAAAGTTATCTAGGTGGTCATCTGCCTGGAAAATAAATAAAGAGTATCTTCCTTTTCTTATTCCCATTTCATGCCTAATATTTATATAGTGCTTACTATGAGATGGGCACTGTGCTAAACATATTACAGTATTATCTCATTTGAGCTTCACAGTTACCCTGAGATGAAGGTACTGTTATTATCCACGTTTTACAGATGAAGAAACTGAGACAGACAGCAATTAAGTGACTTATCCAGGCTCATGCTGCTAATAAACATCTGAGACTGGATTTGAATTCAGATCTTCCTGACTCCAGGCCCAGTGTTCCAACCACTTCACCACCTCCTAGACTTTTACTCATAGGCTACTTCAAAAAATGTCATGTGAGCAAAAGCATTCCATACTAACAGAGTTAAAAACATCTTGCCAAATTAGCTTGCACTGTTTTTTCACCAGAAATGTCTTACTAATATGTAACAACCAATATGTTATATTTCTTTACATCATTCTCAGAAATGCAAAAAAACTGAGAGAACAGTTGCTTCCTTAAGCTACATGCTACAATAATCATGATTTTTTTTGTGGACAAATATCATGATTAATAAAGTATATAGATTTTACTGAAACATCCAGTTTCTATGTTTATGGTTCATTAATAATAAATAAGATTAGTTTTAACATTTTTTCTGCTTGAAGTACTAATGGTTCATAACTTAGCTGACAGTAATAGTTGGAGAGCATTTACCATTTTACAATTATTTGTGTTAATTTAGCCCTTTGTCTTTATATCACAGCCATTTTCAGATATAATACTATCCAAACCCCTGACAGAGAAAAACCGTTAATCAGCATGAGATGGTGGAAAGGATCACAGATTTAGAGCAGGAAGGGAACTTGGAGGTCATGGGGAAACTGGGACCTTGAAAAGGTCACGTAACTTGCCCAAGGTCACACAGGTAGGGACAGAGGCAGGATTTAAACCCTTGTCCTCTGACTCCAGAGCCAGTGTGTTTTCCATTTTACCCTTTGAAAACGTGCTGAATATGGAGACTGAGAACCCAAAGTGAACCCAATTACGCAACCTTGGGAAAGTCAATGTTTCCTCTGTGCAATGAGGCATTTGGACTAAATGACCTCAAAGGTCTCTCTCAGTTCTCCATCCATAACCGATGATCTCATCTGAGAGTTTATACAGTATTCCACACCTATATTCCATAACCTTCCCACCCCACCCCCTCCCAGGTTAGTCATTGTAGCGACTCAGAATTTGGCCTCATTTTAGTGTTCTTGTTTATAAGTGTAGTCATCCTGTTGTCTGTTCTCTTGATTACACGGAGCATTTGAAAGGATCAGGTAACAATTCAAAATCCATCCATGCAAAGAGAGCAATCACATATGAGGGTGAAAGAGCAAGAAATTCAAGTCAGAGACCAGAAGATTTTTTAACTGAATTAGTAAAAAATTAGGAAAGGGAACGTGAATTAGATTTTTCAAGGGATTTTTGCTATTAGGTTTATGAATAATACATCCTATTGTAGTCTATTACAGCTGATCTGTCTAACATGTGGTTATACTTTTGTGACTTGTTGGAAAGAGATGACACTAGAATTATTTCCCTCTTAGTGAGTCTCTTAAGTATTTCAACATTTTTCTGTGTTACCTGTACTACCAGGTAAGCAGACCTGTGCCAAAGATTAGACTAGAGCTTACTGCTCTGTTTCATTAATGTGTGTGCTTTGTTTAGTTTTTGTTCTTTTAGGGGAGGGGGCATAAGAGGGATGGTAGGCAGGGATTACCTGAAGAGCCCTACGAGGCTTTTAAAATCCGTAATTTGTTCTCAGATGCTGTGGACTGATTTTGCATTTGCTTATTTGTGTAGAAATTCTCTTCCCCTGGAGCATGTAAGCTCCTTAAAGGGATGCTTTCATTTTGTCTTTGTTTTCCTAGAACAGTGCTTGGTACTTAATAATTGTTGATGGGCTGATGCAGATTGGTTTCAGGGCACTGGCCAACAGCATTTTAGAGTGCCCTTATCTTCTCAGCCCAAAGGACTGTAGAGCCAGTCTGGATTTAAGTTTAAGACAAATCCCTCCACTTGAGACCACGGTGAGATCTTCCTAGTTAGTTCTCAGATTCAACTGAACTCTTTCCTAAAGGACTGAAGAAAGCAATTACCCATTGGCCTTGGGTGGAGCTATCTAGAGGTAAAAGAAAGATTGCATAACCCCTTCCTGGCAGGAGACTACTTTTTGAAAGTGACTAAGGAGTTTTTTGATCCCTCTAATTTTTTTATAAAAAATGCTAAAAATTTTTATAATTTTCTAAAAAAAAAAACTTTTAAAAGGCACAATACATTTTTGCCTTCATAATTACATTCACATGTCCTAAAAACTGTATAGGTTATACAATATAGTCACAACATTGTTTATGTTATTAGGTCTTAATTTTTAACTTCACAGAAGATGACTTTGTTTTCTTTGACTGTCAACCCAGGCTTTAAAACAGCTTGAAGAGGAGACCTTAGAGATTTTCTACCCTACCCTCAGTTTGTACATAAGGAAGTTGAGGCATACAGAGGGTGAGTGATTTGCCCAAATTCATACGGCATGTGACAGACCTGGAAATAAAACCCATGTCTCTTGACTATCAACAGAGTATTCTAAAGGATACAAAAAAGAAATCAAAGATGTCTACCCCGAGGAAGATAGCAAGACGATTATACTATAAAACAACTTAATTACATTAGGCTCATACAATATTATTCAGAGAAGACAAGCCCTAAATCAATACATAGGAAAAAAATAGTATAAATTGAGTCACATGAGCAGCAAAGAGTAAAGGAGTAGTAAATGGGTGAGATTTAATCAGAAAAGACTTCTTAGAAGAAATAAATTTCAAGCCAGATTCTGAAGATGAAAAACTTGGATAAAAAAAGAGAGGAATGGTGTTTCTAAAGGTATAGTACAAATGGGTGTTCCTCAAGTGGTCAGATTTCCATTTTGTCAATATTTTATATAATTATGATCTCTTCTAATTGCAATAGACTTAAGACTACTTAAAAGGTAAGAATTTGTTTAAGGGAAATACTAGTTCCCACATACTGAAGCAAGCCTTACTTATTCTGACATTGAATTAAACCTTCAGTGAGCTGTGGTGGATAATTGTATGTTATTCAATTTATAGAATATCCCTCAGACACCTGCTACCTCATTTGTACCTGTTATTTCTTTAGCTTATCAGATTCATCATGGAGGGTGAATTAAAAGACAAACATAAAAGGAGTAGAATTTAAATCTGATTGTCTCAAAGTCTGATTAGTTAGTCAATGATAGATATTGTGGGTGTACTATTTTTTGTTATGATGGTAACCAAAGGATTTCGTTGTCCTTTTTCATTCCTTGCAAAGGAGTCACCCAGAAGAATTCTTTTATAATGTCAATGTTCTGGTTAATCCAGATTGTTATAAACCTTAGGAAAAGTTATATTTATTAGCAATAATGGTGAGTCTTACTTTACATGTATATGTGTTTGTGTATATATATATATATATATATATATATATATATATATATATATATATATATATATGGATATCTGTATCAATAGACATATGCATATATGTGAATATATATGTGAGCTTGATAGATAAATATAGATATTTTCTTAGTATTAGAGCACCAATGAGAAAGTCTAAAGAAAAAAGGGAAAATGTACAACGTCTTCATGCTGGGGTTTGTTGTTTGTTCTCCTGTTCATATACATTCAAATTTTTGGAGAGTATTCATTTATTCACTACTTCACCAACTGCTTTGATTCTATCTGATTTTTGCTGGGACATTCAACCAATCACTGTAAATCAGGAAGCCCTTGTCCTCTCATCTTGCCCTCTTTCTCCCATCAGGCATAAAATCTTCCAGTCCTTCTTTCCTCATCATTCCACCAAACGCCCCAGTCTTCCCCTGCCATAGTAGGGGTAGTGATAGTGAAAGCAGCACTGGACCTGTAGCACTTGTCATATCCACCCACCACACCCTTAGTAACACCCGCGAACACAACATGAGAAAACATTATCTGGTAATCTGGTTTGAACCAATCACAACAAATGAGAGAAAAGCAACAGATTTGTTTTCTTTACCCTTTGTATCTGCAGTTATCATGTGATGTGAAATTAGATCCTCGTCCAGAATACCATCGGTGTATACTGACTTGGCATCACCAAGAACCACTGCCTTGGGCTCAGAGTACAGGTTAGTCATACCTGTGTTCAAGAATGCTTTATGTACCTGTTCTCCATGCATGACTACTTGCCACTTCATAGCGACCCAACTATTGAGATTATTGGACATTTTCTTTTTGAAAATTTGACTAAAATTAAATTATTTCTGCAGATTTAGGCATTCTGACATTATAACAGGCAAGAGTAAAAAAATTAAAGCATAGGCTGTTTCATTTTGTTTAGCTAGGATTTGCAGATTAACTATATTATCATTATAAAGCTATCTATGTAACTATTGTGAATGTGGAATTGTAGAGCACTTTTTATAAACTAATTAGGGACATATGGGGGAGGGAGGAAGAGGTAGGGCCCACAATGGAGAAGGCCTAGGTGAAGTGAAGTATCCTAGGACATTCCTTAAAAGGGATGATCTGGGTCCAGTTGAGGGTATAACGGTCTTGTGCAGCAACCTCGCTCTATCTACCCCACCGTGTTAAAATGACCGTCTCCACCAGTCATTCTATCCCAAGTCCTCCAGTCTGAAATGTCGATAACAATGAGTAATAGTCATCTGTCCTATGAAGAAGTGTGATGGGATCGTTCCTATTCCTCTGGACAGCTGGACTAAAGCTAGTTTTTCTACTTAGATAAAAAAAACTGATCAATAGAGACAATATCCTCAACTGTTACTATAAGTACAAGTAAATTTACATAAATGCCTTTTAGGCAAAATCTGAAAAAAATGTTAACAAAAAAATTAAAAGCAACTGTAAAGTCTGGAAATGGGAGCATACATACCTGTCCTTGTCATCATATAGCAAAAGCCACTTCAGGTTTCTAAAGCCATGTGGCAGTTTTCTGTTATATTAAATGTTCTCCCTTCCAATTCCCCGACTCTAAAATTCTTGGTCCCAAATATACTATTTCTGATCTAGCTGCAAAGACTACATATCATGTCTGGGAGGAAATTATTCTGTCATATTACAAACATAGAGTCTGGAAAAAGATTTTACAAATTCCCCCCTTTCTGTCATAACAGATGGGTGGGCTGAGTGTTTGTGAAATGATATCAAACATAGCCTATTGAAGGTATGAAAAGCTTATTGGATCTGATTTTGTATTCCTTCAACAACAATAATTCCCAACAGTCACAAAAACAAAAGATGACCTGCTAAAGTAAAATTTAGCTATGAAAATACAGGTGTGACCATGTCACTTTCCTGCTCAGGAAACTTCAGTTGACTCTTCCATGACTAGATAAATACAGACTCCTCTGTCATTTAAAGCCCTTCCTAATCTGACTCCAAACTACCTGTACAGCCTCTCCCTGTGTACGTTACTCCCCTTCACCTACCTTGCACTTCAGCCAAACTGACTTCTTTGTTTTGCCTCCCTCAGTACCATTTTTTGTCACTGTGTCTTTGCCCAGGCTGCCCTCCGTGCCAGGTGCTGGAGAAATTACATGTATGAATACGCAGATGTGAGGTGACTTGAGTTTGGTGGACAGCGCTGGCAGGGTCAGAGAGGGCTTCGTTGGGGGTGCCTGAGTGGAGCTTGGAAGGAAAAAGCAAGGTTTTGAAATGCCAAGATGAGGAGGGTTTGCGTTCTCAGTGTGGGGGAAAGCTTATTCACATGCAGGAGGCAGGACATGAGGTTCAGAGAACAGCACTTACTCACTCCCATTTGGCTAGAAAACAGAGTGTGTGAAGGTGGAAGTAAAATGAAATAAAGGTGGAAGGTTAGGCTGAAGTATGACTGTGAAAGATGTTTAAATCTTGCCAAGCTGAGGAGTTTGCAATAGGGAGAACTTACATGAACTGATACAGAATGAATTGAGCAGAACCAGGACAACATTGTACACAGTCACAGCACTCTTACATATGGCTCAGCTCTTCTCAGCAATGTGAAAGGGACTTGTGATAGGAGCAATAGGGAGCCAAAAGGGTTTGTTGTTCTTTTGTTCAAAGAATGACAGCAGATCTATACCTTAAGATGACTGTTTTAGTAGTTATGATGGTATAGTGAGGTGAAAGACTGTGAGAAATGAGTCCAACAACAAGTCCCCAAGTGTGAGCAATGTGCTCACCTTAAACCAAGAACAGAACTTATTGTGACATCAGGAAAACTTTTATTATTCTTTACATCTGGTCCCCCTGAAAGGATGGTAGCCTCCCCAGTAAGGTTATAAGAAGGCTACAATATGTTCAGAGTAATGGAAGTTTCTTATACTGTTCCAAATTTTTGAACCTTCCGCCCCACCATCCATTGCCACATGATGTCATGTTCTCCTCTCTGATAAGGCTTTCCCTCAGAGAGCTTTCTGACCTCTAACCTGACCATGCTAGGTCACAACCTGATCACCGAGAGCTGTGGAAACAGACCTTCTTCCTTGTTTCCCACAAGACCAATTAGAAGACTAGAAGGCTAGGCAAGATATGATAACCTGAGTTAGGAGGGTGGTGGTTCAGGTAGGGTGAAAAGGAAGCAAGAAATGTAGAGATTAAAACCAACAAGCCTTGACAGCTTATTGGATGTAGGGCTGAGAGCGAAGTGAGGAAAGAGAGAGAAGAGTCACGGATGACACCAGGGTTACTGACCTCTTTAAAGGAGATGTATGTTTACAGAGTAAGATCATTAGTTTTATTTGGGATATGTTGAATTTGAGGCATTGATAGCACAGCAAAATGGAGATGTTGAACAGACAGCTGGGTTTTTAGGAGAAAGATTGGGGATGGATTCATGGATTCAAGAGTTAACTGTATAGAAATGATAAGAGAACCCTTTGGTAGTCAGTGACATCATCATAGGAGAGAGCATAGCTAAGAATCAAAGGAAGCCTGAAACAGAGATGTGGGGGACACCCACACTTAGGAGACTGGAAGTGGAGGGTGATGAATAAAGAAGATAAAAACAAACTATCCCACAGGTAAGAGAAACAGAAGAAATCAAAGTAATGGAAACCAAGAAAGGAGAGGATGTCCCAGGGGTGTGAGTGGTCCTGAGTCTCTAAAGCATCAAAGAGACCAAGGAAGACAAGACCTAAGAAAATGCCATCAAACTTTGGAGTTAAAATCTTTGAAAACCTTTAAGAGAGCTATTCCAGTAGAGCGGGATGCTCCAAGGAAGTTGGGCTTAGGGAGGAAGATGGTCAGCTCTATTTTGGACATGACTAGGTATATTGATTTGGAATCATCTTTGTAGAAAAAATAAATAGAATGCATAATAGTAGTTCAGATCCTTTGCAACAAGATCAGACGTGAATGAATAGTAAGGTGGAATCAATGGTTACAGATGACTTTATTAGCCACAAGCTCTAGTTAGCAGTAAAAGAGTATGGAGACCAAGAGGACAATATCCTGAGGGAGGCCCAGGTTAGTGAAGATTTTTGAGGGGGAATGGAGAAGAGACATGCCATTTGGGAGGGTGAAAGAGCCCTTAGACTGGGAGATAGCGAAGATGAAGAAGAAAGAAATAATGGTCACTGGGGAAAAGAGGAAAAGGAATCAAGTTTGCATAAGTAGAATGATTGGCCTAGATAAGAAAATGCATCACCTTTCTCAAAGCATGGGATAAAAGGAGCTGTCGATGAAGATGGATAGAGGTTTTAAGGTATAGAACAGAGGAAATGAAAAAAAACTGACTATAAATGACTTCCATTTTCTCAGTCAATTAGAAGGCAGGGTCTTCTGAGACAGGGGTGTATGTTGGGTTTGAGGAAAGAGTTTGGAGCAACTCCAAAGAGTTTGTCGGGTAGAGAATCAGGAAAGAATTAAAGCGGGGCAGTGCTGCAAAAGGCTGCAAAGTAGATAAGATAACGTGAATTTATAACGTACCCTTTGATCACAGTTGAATGGCTTCCTTCGGTAGCTTGCAGCACATTAGTGTGTGCTCATCCTTCGTTGCTGAAGAAGACCATGCCATCAGAGACATAATGACATGACTTGCACTTGACTTTGTTTTGAGTGAGGGAGGGCTGTACAGGTTGCCAGCCTCACTTCTCCTCCAGAGCCATCTGAATCCAGTGACCAGATAGTCATCAGGATAACTGGAGATGAGCCAGGATGAGGCAGTTGGGGTTAAGTGACTTTCCCAAGGTCAAACAGCTAGTGAGTGTCAAGTGTCTTGGTGAGATATGAATTCAGGTCTTCCTGACTCCTGCACTGGTGCTCTATCCTAGCTGCCCCAGAGCACGTCGGTATTAAGAGAAGAGAAGGCAGATAGTGGAATGGGCTCATAATTTAGGACTGGCAGGGTGTGATTGCTGGTAAGACACAGGAACAAAGGATTCAAGAATGGTCGGTAATGGATGATTGAACCACTCAACTATAGGGTCAAGACTCTGAAGGAGGAGGAGCATGAAACCATGGAAAATGAGAACATTAAATACCTGGGAAGTTAAAGTGAATACCCTAGTTCCTAAGTATGAGGGCAGAGGTTGGGATGGAGAAGACAACCACACGCTAAAGAATGAACTACTGGATGAAGTTAGAAGAGGGACCTCTAGGTCCCTCTAGGACCATTAGATTATACCCAGAATAATCTGGACCAAAAGACACAGATGGAGTGAACCTTAAAGACAGAAAAGCTGCAGACATGATGGCAGATTCCAGAAATAACAGAGGAAGCACAGACTGTCCCGAGCCTGCTTCCTGGCCCAGTTCTTTGTGTTATTATTATTGTTCGTTTGCTGTTGCTGCTATTGCTACTGTTGTTAATGAGAGGCTCAGAGAGTGGCAGGAAATGTCTCCTGAAGAAACCCAGTCTTTGGTAAGCACCAGGAAACTGAAAGATCATGAGATAAAGGGGAGTTGATTAATAAGAGAGCTGGGGGTCCAGAAGGTGCAGTGGAAAAGAAGGCAGAAGAGCACAGGAACCAGGGCAGGGTTAGGCAAAGCTGGATAGAAATGGTGGTTCCGGGAAAACAGGAGAAAGGTTTTTGCATCAGGTGGTGCCTCCTCTGCATTACAAGAATTTAGGGAAGCATTAGAGTGGGACAAAAGAAGAAAGTGAATCGAACCCCTTCTCTGGGTTAGGTTTGAGGGCCTACATGAAGAGGGTATGGGGTACAGGGAGTGAGGAACTTGGAGAGACAAGATTTTGAAACAAAATTGAAACTAGCTTTGTTTCTTGAGCCACTCACAATGAAAATAGTCTCTTAAACTCATGTGACACCTGAGTTCGAATCATACCTTTGGCATTAGCTGTATGACCATAGGCAAGTTCCTTAACCTCTCTGAACCTCAATTTCCTCAACTGTAAAACCTCCCTGACAGGTTTATTATTGGGAGGATCAAATGACATAATGAGTTTTATATACCTTAAAAATGTCACCTAAATGTTAGCTCTTTTTCATTTTTATTAATGGGGAGGTAGCCTGGGCAGTCTGTACAGCCCTACCTAGCTCTAAAATTCCATAACACATGAAATCTAATCCTCTCTTGTCTTTATTTCTTGCATTTTTGTTCATAAGTTTTCATTTTTGAAAAAAAAGTGCTACAAAGACAATAGATACTTTCAGTGGGTCTTCTGCTGATAAACAACTCTGTCTCGCAGGGAATCAGATGAGTAGTCGTCTGATGAGTATGCGCAGTGCCAATGGACTATTGATGCTACCTCCAAAAACTGAACAGTATGTGGAACTTCACAAAGGCGAAGTGGTGGACGTCATGGTCATCGGAAGGCTATGATGGTCACCAGCGAGTGCAAAGCTTTGATGCATGTCTACATATCATTGACTGTATCCCGTAATATGCAACGGCACAGCTAGTTTTTCTGATTTGGATAAAAGTTGATCAGTATAGTCAACACCTTGACCTATATTTCAAATGAATTTAAATAAATACCTTTTAAAAATCACCTAAAAATAAAAATCTTAACAAAGAAATTTCTTCTGATTATATCAAAGCAACTTTTTCCTTTCTTGCAATTGCTTTGTGTGTTCAATGCTAGGTCTGATAGCGGTAGCTTTTAGTAGACAGCAGTAGGTGCCTGCAGAACTTGTGTTTTTCTCATCTTTAAAATACAACTACTTATGCTCTTTACCCAAGGCTGTCTGCTTATTTATACTAGCTTAGGAAACACTTGGATTTCCCTTCTTAGTACGCTTTATAACCATTTTCACAGAGAGCTTTGGCTTGTTCTTCTTCTCGTATCTCGTGTTTATGTGCACAGTGCCAAAAGAAGACTGACTGCGTGGGGATCTCGCTCTGCCTTGGGGTGCACCACCCCGTTTGCAGCAGGGTCCGGAGGGATCTTTCATCCCAGCAGCCACCTGGCACAGTCCTCTTGGGCAGTAACTGGATACTTTTTATTTGAACAAACAGGAAAAAAAAATTGCTTCCTTAAGTGCTGACAGCCTTTTTAACCAATACATTTAAAAATGTACAGAACTAAAAAAAAAAAGATATAAAGAATCAAAGACTGACCTTGTACAGATATTAGTGTTACCAGCATTCATGTGGAAATTAAATGAGAAGAGAAATAAGAAATCTAACATCAAACAATTCTGTACCATAACATTTTCTGTAATGATATTAAAACTTAATGAATAAAAAAATCCTTGATCATTATTTAAAATTTCATTGTGTCAGCCTCATTATTTGAAAAGGAAAAGGATGCCTTGCCTTTCAGTCTCAAGCCTGAAGGGAAGGTCGAAGGTAACCCGGCAAGGTAAGTTGGACCAACAGGGAACGTTCACTTCATAAATGTTTGAGTCATATAATAATTGCTCTTATTTCATCCCAGTCGTTGCAGCACTTTGAAGAAGAGAAGACTTAGTTGTCTAGAAAGGAGAGAAGAGTAAGTTTAACTAATTTAATGTTTCCTGGTCAAGAATTAGTAATTTGAGGAAATTACAGTATTTAACAAAGGCAGAAAACTGGAAAGAAATACAATAATTCATTAGCTTGGAAGAGAATGATAATACAAACATACAAAAAATCATAAATCTGTAGTTCTTTGGAAGAAAAGAATATAAGGAATAAGAAAAATCACAGCTGACTACCTGGGTGATTTTTAATAGTTTTAGGACAAAAGCAGAAAATATACTGTATAAACTTTGAGGAATCCAATAGATATTATAAATACCATTTCCTTTGTGAGTGCCTTGCCAGGGGTGGGGGGATAGGATAGAGGGGAGACAATATGTATGGTTTTGGTTCTGCTGAACTGTTTTTATTCCTTGTTACTACAGATGACTTATTGAATGGAGGGGAAAATATATTTAGAAATGAAGATACAAAAGCAAAAACTTTCAAAACATTTTATTTTAAAAATTTAAGAAGTAGTAAAAGCTGAATGATTTCATTTTTAAAAGTCACAATTATTGAAAGATGAAAGTCAAGGCATTGAGGAGAAGAAGGGGAGTTTTCACCAATATGAAAAAGAGAAGAAAAGAGATGGGGAATAAACATGTATAAAGTGCCTGTGTACCACCCAATGTACTAAGTGCTCTTTCAAATATTATCTCATTGGATTCTCACAACAATCTTAAGAAGTACTATTATTATCCCCACTTTACAATTAAGGAAAGTGAGACCCAGGTTAAATGATTTGTCCAGAGTTACACAGCCAGTAATTCTCTGAGGTCAAATTTTAACTCAGGACTTCCCTACTTCAAGTCTGGCACTCAATCCACTGAAAGTCTTTACAGAAACAAGACAGTGGTAAATAAGGAGGGTACCAAATTATAATAGAAAATTTAAATAAAACCAAATTATATAGAGAATATATAACCATAAATGAAAGAAGTTATAGAATAAAATAGAACCATAAATAATCTGGCTAAAATCAATCAAGAAGCATGTATGTACTGGGTAAAAATGACACAAGGATAAAAATCAGTCACTCTACCCTCAAGAAGCTTACTGTGCAAAGGCCTCATGGAGGCAGTAGCCTCAAAGGTGGGAGTTGAAGAAAACTAGAGGTTAATGAGGCAGAAATGAGGAGAGCATGAATTGACATTCTGTACAAAGGTATGGAGCGGTGTGTGCAAAAAAGAAGAGGTCCAGCTTGACTTGACTATAGAACGTGTAAGAGGGAATCATATGTCTGGAAAAGTAAGTTGAAAGCAGATTGTAAATGAGAGTGAAGGATTTAAATCCCAAATGGAGGAATTTGTATTTGATCTAGAGGCAAGGTGAGGAAGGAGCCCTAGAAGATTCTTGAGTAGGCAAATGACATGGTCATGCCCATGCTTTAGATATCAACTTAGCAGCTGTGTTAGCATGGAATGGAGAAGAGGTAAGCTGAAGGCAGGGAGAAAAATGAAAAAGCTAATGCAGTTTTCCAGGTGAGAGATGGTATGGGACTGAACTAGGATGGTAGCTGTTGTAGATGAGTAGAGAGGAGATGGATGTGACAGATGTTGTGAAGACTTGGTATCTGATTGCAAATGTGGGATGAAAGAAAGTGAGGAATTGAGGATGACCCTACAGTTTTGTACCTAGGTGACTTAGAAGGAGGACAACACTTCAGAAAAATATTAAGAATTTCAAAGAAGTGATGGGTTTGCAAGGAAAGCTAAAAAGATAATGAGTTCTGTTTTAGATATGAGTTTAAGATGCCTCATGGATGTATATTTCTATATGTCTAGCCAGCCAGGTGCAGGATGAGCTGAGAAGAGAGACTTGGACTGGATGTATTAAGAGAAGACTTCCAAACTGGAAGTCATAGCTGTGTGTGCTTTTTCCTTTGTTCTCAAAGAGAGGACCATGACATCAAAGAGATGGTGACATGATTTGCAATTGACTTTGATTGCAGGGAGGAAGGGCTGTGCAAAGTCACCAGCCTCATTTTCTCCTCCAGAACAATCTGCATCCAGAGGCCAGATATCCATCAGGAAGACTGGAGATGGCCCAGAATGCATTCAGTGAATAGAACTCTTTAAGAAGTAAGTCAAGGATTATAGACCAATTTCCCTAATGAATATAGATACAAAAATTTTAAATAAGATCTTAGCAAAAAGATTACAGCAAATTATCATGAGAATGATACATTATGATAAGGTAGGATTTATACGAGGAATGCAGGGCTGGTTCACTATTAGGAAAACTATCAGCATTACTGACCATATCACCAACAAAACTAACCAAAACCACATGATTATCTCAATAGATGCAGGAAAAGCTTTTGACAAAATATAACACCCAATCCTGTTGAAAACACTGGAGAGCATAGGAATAAATGGAGCGTTCCTTAAAATAGTAAGTATTATCTACTTAAAACTATCAGCAATCATTATATGTAATGGGGATAAGCTAGATACGTTTCCAATAAGATCAGGGGTGAAACAAGGATGCCCATTATCACCACTGTGTTAACTTTAGCAATAAGAGAAGAAAAAGAAATTGAAGGAATTAGAATAGGCAAAGAAGAAACTAAGTTATAACTCTTTGCAAATGATATGATGATATACTTAGAGAATCAAGTAAAAAAATTTTGAAATAATAAACAACTTTGGCAAAGTTGCAGGATACAAAATAAACACACAAATCATCTGCATTTCCATATATTACTAACAAAGGCCAATAGCAAGAAACAGAAAGAAAAATCCCATTTAAAGCTATGGGAGACACCGTAAAATATTTGAAAGTCTAACTGTCAAAACAAACACAGGGACTATTACACAATTACAAAACACTTCGCACAAATAAAGTCAGATCTGAGTCACTGGAAAAACGTCAGTTGCTCATGGATAGTAGTCCAAACTAATATAATAAAAATGACAATTCTACCTAACTTAATTCAGTGCCATACCAATCAAACTACCAAAAGAATACTTTCTAGAGCTAGAAAAATAATATGAAATTCACCTAGAAGAAGAGAAAGTTCAGAATATCAAGGGAATTAATGAAACTAAAAACTAGAGAAGGTGGTCTAGACATACCAGATCTCAAATTGTATTATAAAGAAGCAATCATCAAAACCACTTGGTACTGGCTAAGAAATAGAGGGATAGATCAGTGAACTAGGTAAGGTACATAAAACATAGTAGTCAATGATTATAGCAGTCTACTGTTTGATAACCCAAGGACCCCAGTTTCTGGGACAAGAACTCACTGTTTGACAAAAACTGCTGGGAAAACTGGATAATAGTGTGGCAGAAACTAGGCATAGACCAATGCCTGACACCATACACCAGAATACATTCCAAATGGTCACATGATCTAGGTATAAAGGTTGATATTATAAACAAATTAGGGGAGCAAGGAATAGTGTATTTGTCAGATTTATGGAGAATGGAGAAATTTATGACCAAACAAGAGATAGAGAACATTATAAAGTGAAAAATGGATAATTTTGATTATGTTAACTTGAAAAGTTTTTGCACAAACAAACCCAGTGCATCCAAGACTAGGAGGGAAGCAGAAAACTGGGGAAGAATTTTTGCAATTAGTGTCTGTGATAAAGGTTTCATTTCTGAAATATATAGAGAACTGAGCCAAATGTACAAGAATACAAGTCATTCCCCAATTGATAAATTGTCAAAAGATATGAACAGGCAGTTTTCAGAGGAAGAAATTAAAGCTATCTATAGCCATGAAAAAATGCTCTGAATCACTACTGATTAGAGATTAGAGATCACACCTATCAGATTGGCTAACATGACAAAACAGGAAGATGATAAATGTGGAGAAGATGTGGGAAAGTTGGAACACTAATTCATTATTGGTGGAGCTGTGAGCTGATCCAACCACTCTGGAGAGCAATTTGTAACTATGTTCAAAGGGTTAGAAAAATGTGCATACCCTTTGACCTAGCAATTTCACTTCTAGGGTTTTATCCCCAAAACATCATACGAATGGGGAAAAGACTCACATGTACAAAAATATTTATAGCAGCTCTTTTTGTGGCAGTCAAGAACTGGAAATTGAGGGGATGTCAATCAATTGGGGAATGGCTGAACATGTTGTGGTTTATGAATGTAATGGAATACTATTGTGCTAGAAGAAATGATGAACAGGAGGACTTCAGAAAAACCTGGAAAGACTTATAAGAACTGACACTGAATGAAATGAGCAGAACCAGGAGAACATTATGCACAGTAACAGCCACAATGTGTGAGGACTGTTTCTGATAGACTTCATCCTTCACAGTAATGCAAGAACCTAAAACATTCCCAAAGGACTCTTGATGCAAAATACCATCCACCTGCAGAGAAAGCTACAGAATCTGATTGCAGAATGAAGCAGACTACTTTTCTCTTGTGTTATGCCTTGTTTTATTTTGTTTTTTTCTCACGGTTTCTCCCATTCATTTTAATTCTTCTGTGCAATATGACTAATGTGAAAATGTATTTAATAAGAATGTATGTGTAGAGCCCATATAAGATTGCATGCTGTCTCAGGGAAGGAGGAGGGAGGGAGGGAGAGAAAATTTAAAACTTAAGAAGGTGATTGTTGAAAAATGAAAACAAATAAATTAATTTTTAAAAAATCAGTCAAGGGATGACCCCTTTGATTTAAAAAAAATTATCAAACTGGGAAGAGAAGACCATCAGCATAGTTGACCAAAAGAGAAACAATTCCTAATTACTATCACTTGGAGCCAGGAACACCAGAAAAATAACCATGAAGTGATGTTTGGGCAGGGACCTATTGTTGTCCAATCCATGAAATCCAGAGGGAATTGGATTTAAGGCTTGGTCTTTGAGGAAAACTAGCCAGTAAACTCTTTGGGCAGAACACCTTCAGGTAAGGGAAGTAGAGAGGAGGGGAAGAGGAGAGGAGAGGAGAGGAGCTGCCTAACTGGAATTGACCATCTGGATCCCCCTTCAAGCAGCTCAGACTACTCAGGTTGTGGTTTGTCTTTCATTCTGGAAGAGGACCATGACATTGAGGAGATGATGACATGACTTGCAAATGACTTTGATTTGAGTGAAAGAGAGAGAGTCTCACTGTGGTTACTAAGAAAACACAGTAGAGAGAAAAGAAGGCTCAGGGAAAGCACTGGGAAAAATACACCAGTTCAAATCCTGATGGGAAAATCCAAGAAAAAGTCACGGTGATTTATTTTTCCAACCTAGGCCAGCATAGCAAAATAGACAGAGAGATCCGAGGACCCTGAGAATGGGGCCTCGCCAGGAGAGCACTCATGCAGAGCATTCCAGTAGAGGAAGAGGCAGTATACCTGGGCAAAAAGAGGTTCCATACCAGGGACCCAAGACCCATACCAGGATACTCAAAGGGAAAGGGCACCAAATGACAGCTTTGATGCTCGCTACCCAGTTCCAGATCATAGATCCTGGGCAGACAGAGGATAGCACCTATGCCAGGATGGGGAACCTGCAGTCTCAAGGCCATATGTGGCCTTCTAGGTCCTTAGGTGCAATCTTTTAACTGAGTCCAAGTTTTACAGTACAAATTCTTTTATTAAGGAGATTTCTGTTGTGAAGTGTGGAATCAGTCAAAGGGCCACACTTGAGGACCTAGAGGGCCACATGTAGCCTCAAGGCCACAGGTTCCCCACCCCTTACCCATATGCACACTTTCAAAAATAAGCAGTAGCTGGATAGTTTAGATCTCCAGAGCAAAGACCCCCAAGACAAACCCAAAAGAAGAGAGTGACTTCAAAATATCTATACCTAAAACCTCAGAGAAAAACACAATTTGAATACAAATTGAGTTAGAATTCCTGGAGGAGATGATGCAAGAGTTTTTTTTTTTTTCTTTTTTGTTATCTTAATTTTTTTAATTTAATTTAAGTTTTTAACATTCATTTCCACAAAATTTTGAGTTCCAAATTTTCTCCCCTTCCCCCACCCCAAAACACTGAGCATTCTAATTACCCCTATCACCAATCTACCCTCCCTTCTAACATCCCACCCTTCCCTTATCCCCATCTTCTCTTTTGTCCTGTAGGACAAGATAAATTTCTATACCCCATTACCTGTATGTCTTATTTTCTAGTTGTATGCAAGAACAATACTCAACAGTTGTTCCTAAAACCTTGAGTTCCAACTTCTCCCCATCCATCCCTCCCCACCCATCCCCATTGGGAAGGCAAGCAATTCAATATAGGCCATATCTCTGTAGTTTTGCAAATGACTTCCATAGGAGTCATGTTGTGTAAGACTAACTAAATTTCCCTCCATTCTATCCTGCCCCCCACATTTCTTCTATTCTCTCTTTTGACCTTGTCCCACCCCAAGAGTATTGACTTCTAATGATACAAGAGTTTTTAAAAAATGTTTTTATAAATGAAATGAGGATGCTTGAGGAAAAAACTGGAAAAGAAATAAAAGAGATGGAAAAAAAAGAATTAGAAAGGGAATTAACAGCTTGGCACAAGAGGAACAAAACCTTGCCCAAGCCACAAACTCCTTGAAAATTAGAAAGGATTAAATAAAAACTGAGATGAGAAAAATTAAAGCTAAGTCAAAAAAGAAGAAAATATAAGAAATCTCAGTAAAAACAACTGACCTAAAAAGCAGATCAATGAAAAGAACTTAAAAGTCACTGGACTACAAGAATGACCAAAAAGTTTTCTTAACAACTTCCCAGAGTTCTTAGAACCAGAGAGCAAAATGTAAATGGAAAGGAACGTTATAGAATCCATCCCAGGAACATTATAGCCAAAATTCAGTTGAGATCAAAGAAAAAATACTGCAAGCAGCCAGAATGAGTTCAATTACCAAGAAGGCACAGTCATAATCACACATGATCTAGCAGCTACCACTTTTAAGGAGTGGAAAAAGTAAATGTGATATTCCAGGAGGCAAAGCATATACAATTACAGCTAAGAATAACTCACTCAGAAAAACTGAATATAATCATATGGGAGGAAAAATGGAACTTAACTAGGGAACCCTTCCAAGCATTTCTAATGAAAAGACAAGTCAAACAGAGACTTTGAAGTTCAAATACAAGAGTTAAAAGAAACATAGAAAGGTTAACTCGAATAATCATAAAGGGCTAGCCAAAGATAAACTACTTACCTTCAAATATGGGAAGAAGATGTATGTGTCCCCAATAAGCCCTATTATCATCAGAGATCATACAAGGACTGGGAGTCACTTGTTATGTCTTGATGATCTTAAGAGGGGTAAACAGAAATACACTGGGAAGGTGGAAAGGTGGAAGGGAAAGAAAAGCTATGAAAATTATTTCACAGTCAGTGCATAAACAGACATCTATACAGATAAGGAGGAATGGGTGGGAGGAATGTCTGACCTTGAGCCTCAAATCTTATCTGAACTGATCAAAAGAGGGAATGATATACACATATATACATAGAGTTGGGTACAGAAATAGGTTTTATTCAACAGGGAGAGAAGAGAAGGGAGAAGTGGAATTAGAGGAAAAGCAATTTAAGGGAGTCCTCAGTAAAACAAACCCCAAGGGAGGTACAAAAATAATGGTAGTTTTGGGTTTTTTTTTTGAGGTGGCAAAGAGTAGGAATCTGAGTGGGTGTCCATAAATTGGAGAATGGCCAAACAACTTTTGGTATATAATGTGATAGAATACTTTTGTGCTTTAAGAAATGATGAAGTAACTCAATATAGCAGAACACTTCTTATTCCTCATGAGTCAGTAATGAAGCCACTGCTCCAACCAACCATGTCAAAGGGACCTACAGATAGCACTGATTTTGGCACTACTTATTCCTGTGTGGGAATTTTCCAATGGACAAAAGTAGAGGTCATTGCCAGTGACTAAATAAAGACTACACCATGTTATATTGCTTTCTTTTGCTAACACTGAACATTTAATTAGTGGTGTTCAAGTTGCAGCAAACACAATCTTTGATGCCATATATCTGTTTGGTCACAGATTTGTACAGTCAGACATGAAGAACTGACCCTTCATGGTGGTGAATGACACAGGCAGGCCTACAGTCCAAGTGGAGTACAAAGGAGATAATAAAAGCCTCTATCCAGAAGTATTTTCTGTGGACTTGACCAAGATAAAATAAATTATTAAGCTTGGAGGTGGCACTTTCAATGTCTCCATTCTTAATCTTGAAGATGGCATCTTTGAATTCAAGGCCACAGCTAGGGACACCTACTTGGGGAGGGAAGACTTTGACAGCTGCATAGTTAACCACTTCATTGCTGAATTCAAGGCAAAACACAAAAAAGACATTAGGGAGAACACCAGCTGTCCACCAACTGTGCATCTCTTCTGAACATGTTAAGATTCCTCCAGTATCCCGGTCAGCACTGAAATTAACTCCCTTTCTGAAAGTATTGATGTCTACACCTTTATCACCCATGCACATTTTGAAAAGCTGAATAATGATTTCCTCAGTGGCACAGTTGATCCTCTGGAAAAAGGCCCTGAGGGATGAAAAACTAGTTAAGTCAGAGATTCATGACATCCTTTTGGTGGATGGTTCCACTCATGTCCCTGAGATCCAGAAACTTCTACTGGACTTCTTCATTGACAAGGAGTTCAAAAAGAGTATTAATCTTGAAGATGCTGTTGCCTCTGGCACAGCTCTCTAGGCTGCCATGTTGTCTGGAGAGAAATCTGAGAATTTTCCAAACTTGCTTGTAGACATCACTCTTCTTTCCTTTGGTATTGAAACTGCTGGTGGAGTTATGACAGTTCTGATCAGATGCAATACCATCATCCCTACCAAGCAGACATAGACTTTTTCCATCTACTCAGACAACCAGCCTGATATGTATATTTACAAAGGTGAGAGAGCAATGACAAAGGATAACAATTTGCTTAGTAAGTTGAAATTCACTGTGTGAATTTAACAGGTTGAAATATCTCTGCCCCCAGGGATATTTCTCAGAATGAAGTAATCTTTGACAATGATGCAAATGTCATCCTTAATGTGTCTGCTGTGGATAGAACACAGCAGATAAGATTACCATCACCAATAACAAAAGTCATCTGAATAAAGAAGACATTGAGTCTATAGTCTAGGAAATTGAGAAATATAAGGCTGAAAATGAAAAGCAGAGAGACAAGTTGTCTTCCAAGAACTCACTTGAATCTTATGCTTTCAACATGAAGGCTATGTTGGAGGATGAGAAATTTCACAGCAAAAATTGGTAATTGTACTGATAAAGCATTTTTTTTTGTTTTAGTATAATCAAGTGTCTCTGATTAAATAATGTGATTAAAGAAGATCTTTGAATATTTACAAAGGGAGATAAAGTGAACAACACTGCACTTTATCATTACTGGGCAGCTAGGTGGTGCAGTGGATAGAGCACCAGTGCAGGAGTCAGGAAGACCTGAGTTCAAATGTCACCTCAAACACTTGATACTCACTAGCTGTGTGACCTTGAGCAAGTCACTTAACCCGAATTACCTCACTCTGGGTCATCTCCAGTCATCCTGATGAATATCTGGTCACTGGATTCAGATGGCTCTGGAGAAGTGAGGCTGGTGACTTACACAGCCCTCCCTCACTCAAAACAAAGTCAAGTGCAAGTCATGTCATTATTTCTCTGATGACATGGTCTTCTTCAGCAACAAAAGATGAACACACACACACACACACACACACACACACACACACAAATGGAAATGTAATTCTTGTCCTGAAGAATAAAACTATTTTAACTTGGAAAAATTTTTAAAAGGAAGAAATGAAGGGAATGGTTTCAGAGAAACCTGGGAACACTTGCCTGAACTAATGCAGTAAACAAAGAGAACGAAGCCAGGAGAACAAATTATAAAAGCACAATACTACGACAAAGATAAACAACTTTAAAAGAATTAAGAACTCTGATCAGCAAGCATAATGGCCAACCATGACTCCTGAGGATGAACAATGACACATGCTACACACTTCCTGATAGAAAACTTGGACATAGACGATGCAGAAATTTGTTTTGCTTGGCTATACAAGTTTGTAACAAGAGCTTTATTCTTCTTTTGTTTTCAGTTAGGGATAGGATTGAGAAGAGAAGGTGAGGAAGAGTTTTCCTGATCAAAAAAATAAAATACAATTTAAAAAGGAAGGATGTGATGGTTTGTAATGTTAGACACTTCAGAGAACTCAAGGAGGATAAGGATGGAAAAAAAGACACTTCAAATATTCCTGAATATTCCTAATATCTAAAAATGAAGAGTATAAGACTTTTTTGTTAAAGGAGACAACTGTTTGCCTTAATAGTATTCTAAATGAGAGATTGAAGGTTATTCTTTGTTGCATTTTTCAATTGTCACCAATATATCAATACACCAATATACAAAGGATCTTTCTCTACTTTAAGTAGCTGCTTAATATCTTATTGACTGACGGACTAACTGGAATATTAACACAAGATTCCCAAAGTCTTCTTTGCTAAACAGTGAAGGAGGTTTGTCTTTCAATCAGGATCTAATTTTTCTACTGCAAATTGTCTTGGTGGGTTCCTCATCAAAGCTAACTTTTAAGCCTTACTCAACTATAGAATCATAAGGACAGGAACAAAACTGAAAAGTCATTTAGTCCAGCCTCTCACCTAATTCAAGATCTCTTTTATAATAATTTAATTTTTATCATCCAGCTAAAAGCTAAGTTTCCTTAGCCATGGCAAAGGAAACAGCACTACAAAGAATGGCTCCTCTCAGAGACTCTAAAGTTGGCAGCTGTGTCCAACATCTTGACTCAAGGACTATCCTATAGACCCATTCTCCCTTTCCCCCAACTCTCACTCCATATGACAAACTCATTATACAATTTTCTAAATAACTAAAACAGGTAGATAGATGACACAGTGGATGGAGTTCTGGGCCTGGAGACAGGAAGACCCTGGGCAAGTCACTTAACCCTGTTTGCTTCAGTTTCCTCATCTATAAAATGAACTGGAGAAAGAAATGGCAAACCATTTCAGTACCTTTGCCAAGAAAACCCCAAATGGGGTCAAGAAAAGTCAAATACAACCGAAAAACGACTGAATAACAAAACAGAAAACAAGTATGACATAAATCTCAACCACACAGGACATCACACCTTGAATTTATAGCCAACATAGGGGCATTGTTGCTGGGTCCACAAAGCCTAGGATCTAACATCTGGCAGTCATTGAAGTTTGTAGTCTGGATTCATTCAGTCCTAGGACAAGTCTGACCTCTTATTAGGGGTCCCTGTTCTAATACCCATTGACTGACCAAATCCACTATGCCAGTTACTCTGGGCAAAATTTTCCTTTAAACAAAAGTAATGGCTCACAAATCTAGGAAAGGGGTGGAGGTGGGAGAATAACAAAAGGGCTCAGTATGTAATAGTGATATGAATTGTATAACATCCAATATTCCCAAATAAAAAGAAATGCTAAACATCAAAGCATCATAACACATGAATGGAGCAGATAGAATTAACAAGCTTCAGTAACCCAAGTTATAACTATGGTCATAATCAGTTAGGAAGCTAATATTTAAGCTTTATCAAGAACATGAAGTGTTTTTGCCAGACTGCTAATGAGGGTTTTATATTTCACTGTAGCGGAACACTATCTGATCAAATGGCCAAGCCTGATCTTTCCAGTAGCTGTCTTCTCACGCAGAAGCTTCCCCTGTCATTACCCATTAATGCTATGGAAAGACTCATCCTCACCACTTCTGCAGGACCTTCCAGTCCTTGGGAGCTCATAAGGTCACCAGCAGTTCTGGACATGTCCACATGGAAAACTTACTTGAATGAGCACAAAGAGGCAGAGAAAGGCAGGCAAAAGTCCACTTACTTGACTCCACCCTCCAAGAAGGGAGCAGTATCAGGGTTGCCATGATACGTAAACAAACAACAACACTTATATAGTGCTTACTATGTGCTAAACACTTTACAATTATTATATAACCCTGGGAAGTAGGTGCTATTATCATCACCATTTTAGAGCTGAAAAAACTGAGGCAAACAGAGGTTAAGTGACTTGCCCAGGTCACAAAACAAAGCATGTAAGGCTGACTTCAAATTCAGTTTCTGATTCCATTCCATTCTGTTCACTGTACTACCTAGCTTACCCATGCTGCTGTACCCCTCATTGGAAGCACCATCACCTGGAGAGCTACAATTAAGAGAGGTTAATCTAGAAGCTGTTCTTTCTTTTTTAAGAGTCCACTGGTGGGGGAGGAGCCAAGATGGCAGAGTAGAAAGATTCACATATGCTAGCTCCAAATCCACAGCCCATAAATTACCTGTAAAAAGAACTCCCAACAAATTCTGGAGCAGTAGAAGCTGTGCAGCAACAGAGTGCAGGAGATTTCTGTTCCAGAGAGCCCTGAAAAATCAACCTCAAAGGTTCATCGCACACCAGACCTGGAGCAGAGCCCAGCCCTGCCTTGGCTGCGCAGCACCGAGAGGAGCAGATCTGGGCAGGCTTCAGGGATAGAATCTCTGGCAGCCATGAAGGTCCCTCCACCCACAGGCACTACAGGTCAGTGAGAGACCCTATCTGGCCGACCAAGAGCAGAGTGGGGTGTCTCCATAACTCAGGTCCCCTTGGGAGGAAGCAGCAGGGGAAGCAGCAGACAGGAGCACCCAAAGCAGACAGGAGCTTGAGGCCATTGTTGAAGGTCTCCACATAAACCCCCTGAGGGAACTGAGCCCTGTGCCGAGGCCCTGCCCTTACCAGAGAACCTGAATTTAATCTCACACTGAATAGCAGCCCCGTGCCCCCCCCGGCTGAAAACCCTGAGGCTAGGAAGCAGCATTTGAATCTCAGACCCCAAGCACTAGCTGGGCAGATCTAGGCAGGGGTGGAGAGGAATCTCAGAAGTCAAGTAACTAGCTGGGAAAATGCCCAGAAAGGGGGAAAAATATAAGACCATAGAAGGTTACTTTCTTGGTGAACAGATATTTCCTCCTTTCATTTCTGATGAGGAAGAACAATGCTTACCATCAGGGAAAGACATAGAAGCCAAGGCCTCTGCATCCCAAATATCCAAAATAGATATCCAATGGGCTCAGGCCATGGAAGAGCTCAAAAAGGATTTTGAAAATCAAGTTAGACAGGTGGAGGAAAAACTGGGAAGAGAAATGAGAGAGATGCAAGAAAAGCATGAAAAACAGGTCAATACCTTGCTAAAGGAGACCCCAAAAAATCCTGAATAAAATAACACCTTGAAAAATAGGCTCACTCAATTGGCAAAAGAGGTTCAAAAAGCCAATGAGGAGGAGAATGCTTTCAAAAGCAGAATTAGCCAAATGGAAAAAGAGGCTCAAAAGCTCACTGAAGAAAAGAGTTCTCTCAAAATTAGAATGGAACAGATGGAGGCTAATGACTTTATGAGAAACCAAGAAATCACAAAACAAAACCAAAAGGATGAAAAAATGGAAGAGAATGTGAAATATCTCATGGAAAAAACAACTGACCTGGAAAAGAGATCCAGGAGAGACAATTTAAAAATGATGGGACTACCTGAAAGCCATGATCAAAAAAAGAGCCTAGACATCATCTTTCATGAAATTATCAAGGAAAACTGCCCTGATATTCTAGCACCAGAGGGCAAAAGAAGTATTGAAGGAATCCACCGATCACCGCCTGAAAGATATCCAAAAAGAGAAAGTCCTAGGAATATTGTGGCCAAATTCCAGAGTTCCCAGGTCAAAGAGAAAATATTGCAAGCAGCTAGAAAGAAACAATTCCAGTACTGTGGTAATAAAATCAGGATAACACAAGATCTAGGAGCTTCTACATTAAGGGATTGAAGGGCATGGAATAGGATATTCCAGAAGTCAAAGGAACTAGGACTCAAACCAAGAATCACCTACGCAGTGAAACTGAGTATAATACTTCAGGGGAAAAAATAGTTTTTCAATAAAATAGAGGACTTCCAAGCATTCTTGATGAAAAGACCAGAGCTGAAAAGAAAATTTGACTTTCAAACACAAGAATGAAGAGAAGCATGAAAAGGTAAACAGCAAAGAGAAGTCATAAGGGACTTTCTAAAGTTGAACTGTTTACATTCCTACATGGAAAGACAATATTTGTAACTCTTGAAACTTTTCAATATTTGGGTAGTTGTTGGGATTACACACAGACACACACACACACACACACACACACACATGCGCACGTGCACATGCTCAGAGACACAGCACGGAGTGAATTGAATAGGATGGGATCATTTCTTTTAAAAAAAATGAAGTTAAGTGGTGAGAGAGAAATGTATTGGGAGGACAGAGAGAGAAATGGAATGGGACAAATTATCTCTCATAGAGGAGGCAGGCAGGAGAATTTTTAGTGGAGGGAAAAAGAGAGGAGCTGAGAGAAAAACATGAAGTTTACTCTCATCACATTCGACTAAAGGAAGGAATAAAATGCACACTCATTTTGGCATGAAAATCTATCTTACAATACAGGATAGTGGAGGAGAAGAGGATAGGCAGGATGGGGGTGATGATGAAAGGGAGGGCAATGGGAGGAGGGAGCAATTTGAAATCAACACTCTTGGGGAGAGACAGGATCAAAAGAGAGAAGAGAAGCAATGGGGGGCAGGATAGGATAGAGGGAAATATAGTTAGTTCTACACAACACTACTATTATGGAAGTCATTTGCAAAACTACACAGATATGGCCTATATTGAACTGCCTGCCTTCCCAAAGGGAATGGGTGGGGAGGGAGGGATGGGGAGAAGTTGGAACTCAAAGTTTTAGGAACAACTGTTGAGTATTGTTCTTGCTACTAGGAAATAAGAAATACAGGTAATGGGGAATAGAAAGTCATCTGGCCCTACAGGACAAAAGAGAAGATGGGGACAAGAGAAGGGAGGGAGGATAGAAGAGAGGGCAGATTGGTGATAGGGAAAATTAGAATGCTCGGTGTATTGGGGTAGGGGGAGGGGACAAATGGGGAGAAAATTTGGAACCCAAAATTTTGTGAAAATGAATGTAAAAAGTTTAATAAATTAATTTATTAAAAAAAAAAAAAGAGTCCACTGAGTCATCAGTTCTTCCTGCTTAGCAGACAATCAATCAGAGGACTCATAGGCATTGTCAGTGATGACCTCCAAAGCTCATGGGGTCATTAGGAATAAGGCACATAATATCTGGGCACACAATACTCTATGGAATGGCACGCATTCCAAAGGAACTCCAAGAAGCATAGCGTGGCTAGATCAGGACGAGTTTTAAAGGCAGCCAAATGTTGACTGTTATTTACTTCTTGTGTCATCCTGGCCAAGTCATATACATCTCAGAACCTCAACTGCCTCTTCTATAAAAGAAGAGTGTGACTAGGTGACATTTGGGGTTCCTAGCTTTAAATTGATGATCCTATGATCTCCTTTCTCAGGTTCTCGGCTTCAAGTATAAAACAAGGGACGCAGAACTAGAGACAACCTTTAAAACCCATTCCAGTTCTAAATCTCTGAAACGATAAAAAACAGTCATATTACTTGCTTGTCAAACATTATTTCTCATTTTAAATGAGAAAACAATCACCAACATCTCCAGCAAGTTTCCACAGGAAGCCAGAAGCAAAAACTGAGTAGGAAAGATCAAGGCAGAATGTATTCATAGAGCAAAGGGAGGGCAGAAGAGGTTATGAGTATAAACAGAAAACAAAATTCTCTGTACTAGCTGACCCTACCAAAATAGATATCATGACAGCTTCTCTGCCTCCCAGAGAGTCAAAATGATTCTGATGCCCAGACCTGCATCTTGGCCACCACATCCCACCTTCCGGGAGTCTCTGCCTTATATTTTTACATTCTCTGTAGGACAACACCTTAGAAGATCTCTTTAGTCATCATCTTTTGGAGACAACACAGAGCAATGAATGGAACACTGGACTTGGAGACTAGAAGACCTAAGATCAAATCTTACTCAGATAGGCTCTGTGGCCCTGGGCATGTCACTTAACGTTTCTATGCTTCAGTTCTTCCTCCGAAAATTAGTAGTCTCTAAGGTGTGTTTGTTCATTTGTAATCTTTTTCATGCTACCTCCAGGCTGACTCTACCTAAAATAAAACTCTTCTTCTGCCCCCAAAATATCTCCATTTTGTTATGGAATATTACAATGCAAAGAAAGGAAGGCGAGGAGGAGGAAAAGGTGGTACAAAATGTAAGGGGGTATGAACAAAGCTTCCCTGTTTCTAGTCAGTCTTTGCATGTGCTAGCTAAGTACTTGGGGCCTTTGGGGATAAGAAGCCTCTGACTGCTCCCAGCAGGACATGTGCGACTCATCTCTGAAGGACTTGGATAGTTGGTGGGGTGGATGACAAAACAATTCTCTCAATTTGATCCCTGAGTGGAAGAACAGTCAACTAAGCCTGTCTTTTAAAAGGAGAGAGTCACTCTTCCTGCCAGTCAAGCATGGGAGTACCCTTTGACCTCTCTAACATGCCTACTACTCCCACACGGCATCCACAGCAAGTAGATGAGCTTAAGCCTGGGCTTCTCACTGCCCTTTTGATTTGTGTGACTTTGTTCGATTTTAAATGATAAAACATCAGTCTCAAGATAGACCTGTACAAGGAAAATGATAATTGTTGGAGAAGACATAGGAAAGTTGGAACACTAATTCATTGTTGGTAGAGTTGTAAGCGATCCAGTCATTCTGGAGAATAATTTGGAACTATGCTCAAAGGGCTAGAAAAACATGCATAAACATTAACCCAGCAATACCACTTCTAGGGCTGTATCCCAGAGATCATACAAATGGGAAAAGGACCCACATGTACAAAAATATATATAGCAGCTCTTTGTGTGGTGATCAAGAACTGGAAATTGAGGGGATACTCATCAATTGAGGAATGGCTGAGCAAGTTGTGGCATATGAATGTAATGGAATACTATTATAAGAAATGATGAACAGGGGACTTCAGAAACACCTAGAAAGACTTATGTGAACTGATACTGAGTGAAGTGAGCAGAATCAGGAGATCATTGTACACAGTAACAACCACAGTGTGTGGTGATTGACTTTGATATATTTGGCCCTTCTCAGCAATGCAAGGTCCAAAGGACTCATGATGGAAAATGCCATCCACATGCAGAGAAAGAACAATGGAATCTGAATGTAGAGCAAAGCAGACTATTTCATTTTCTGTTTGTTTGTTTTGTTTTCTTTTTCATGGTTCCTCCAGTTCATTCTTCTAAACAACATGACTAATGTGAAAATATGTTTAACAGGAATGTACATGTAGAGCCTATAACAGACTGCATGCTGTCTTGGGAAGGGGAGAGGGGAGAAAGGAAGGGGAAGAAAATTTAAAACTTATGGAAGTAAATGTTGAAAACTAAAAATAAATAAATTAGCTTAAAAAAAAAAAGATAGACCTGTACAGGCTTGGAAGCGACTTTATGAGTTTGAGGGGCCCAGACTTCCTAAATCCTTAGTCACTGAGAGCTTCTTGCAGAAAATAGACGATCAATAGATAGTAAAGACCCAATCCCTGACCTAAGTTACCAGAAGGAATAGTTTAGACAATGCAGAGTCAATCAGAATGGGACAAAGGATGCTTTAGGTCTAGCATTTCTTGATGCAGAAGAAATAAGTACCTGTCTCATACCTGAGTCACATTTTGCCTTAACCTTTCCACTTCCCTGACTTTGGGAAGACCCTAGAGGTGAGACCAACACAAGTTTTAGTCCTGGAGATTTTTTCCTAGGGAGTTCATTGATGACTTGTTCAATTTCTTTTTCTGAGGTGGGGTTGTTTAAGTATTCAATTTCCTCTTCTGTTAATCTGGGCAATTTGTATTTTTTAAAATATTCATCCATCTCATTTAGATTATCAAATTTGTGGGCATAAAGTTGGGCAAAATAATTTCTAATTATTGTTTTAATTTCCTCCTCATTGGAGGTGAGTTCACCCCTTTCATTTTTAATATTAGTAATATGATTTTCTTCTTTCTTTTTTTTAATCAAATTGACCAAAGGTTTATCAATTGTATTAGTTTTTTCATAAAACCAACTATTGGTTTTATTTATTAATTCAATAGTTTTCTTAATTTCAATTTTATTAATCTCTCCTTTGGTTTTCAGTATTTCTAATTTGGTATTTTCTTGGAGATTTTCAATTTGTTCTTTTTCTAGCTTTTTCAGCTGCATACCCAGGTCATTGATCTTCTCTTTCTCTATTTTATTTATGTAGGCATTCAAAGATATAAAACTTCCCCTAAGAACTGCTTTTGCAGTATCCCATAAGATTTGGTAGGTTGTCTCATTATTGTCATTCTCTTGAATGAAGTTGTTGATTGTTTCTATGATTTCTTCTTTAACCCATTCCTTCTTTAGGATTAAATTATTTAGTTTCCAATTGATTTTTGCTTTATCTTTCCATGGCTTTTTATTACATATAATTTTTATTGCATTATGATCTGAGAAGGATGCACTGATTATCTCTGCCTTTCTGCACTGGATTTTGAGATTTTTATGTCCTAGTACATGGTCAATTTTTATAAATGTTCCATGTACTGCTGAGAAAAAGGTATATTCCTTTCTATTCCCATTCAATTTTCTCCAAAGATCTATCATATCTACCTTATCTATAGTTTTATTTACCTCCTTAACCTCTTTCTTGTTTATTTTGAGGTTAGATTTATCAAGTTCAGAAAGAGGGAGGTTGAGGTCCCCCACTAGCATAGTTTTGCTGTCAATTTCTTCCTTCAACTCCCTCAACCTCTCCTCTAAGAATCTGGATGCTATACCACTTGGAGCATACATGTTTAGTAATGATATTGCTTCATTGTCTATGGTGCCTTTTAGCAGGATATAGTTTCCATCCTTATCCCTTTTGATTAGATCTATTTGTGCTTTTGCTTTGTCTGAGATTAGGATTGCTACTCCTGCCTTTCTTACATCAGCTAAAACACAATATATTCTGCTCCATCCTGTAACCTTTATCCTATGTGTATCCCCCCGTTTCAAATGTGTTTCTTATAAGCAGCATATTGTTGGATTATGGCTTTTAATCCATTCTACTATCCATCTCCGTTTTATGGGAGAATTCATTCCATTCACATTCACAGTTATGATTACAATCTGTGTATTTCCCTCCATCTTCTTTCCCACCATTTGTGCTTTTAGCTCTGCTGTCTCCCTTCCCCTCCTCACTAGTATTCACTTTTCACCACCTCCTCTTGCCGCCTTCCCCTCCTTCTTTTAGCCCCCCTCCCTTTAACTCCCCTTTACTCTTATTGCTTCTTCCCTCCCTTTTGCCTCCCTCCCCTTAATTCCCCCTTCCCCTCCCACTGCTTATAGAGCTAGTTAGGATTTTCTACTTAAGTTTATCGTTCCGTCCTTTAAACAAATCCGATGAGAGTACCTCTCACACAATGCTCATCTCCCTCCCCTCTTTCCCTCTACTATGATTTTGTACTTCTTCTTGTGATGTAATTTGCCATTTTCTGCTTCCTCCATTTCACACCTCCTATTACACTCCCTTCTCATACTTAAATCATATTTTTTATCATGATATCATTTACTTTATACCCGTTCCCCCTATGCTTATCCCTTTTATATTTCTTAATAGACGCACAGTTCTCAAGATAAACAGAATCATCTTCCCTTATAGGGAGGTAAACAATTTGCCCTAATTGAGTAGCAAGTTGTTCCCCCTTGTTTACCTTTTTATGATTCTCTTGAGACCTGCATTTGAAGATCGAATTGTCTATTAAGTTCTGGCGTTTTGGTCAGGAAACTCTGGAAATCCCTTACTTCGTTGAATGACTTTCTCCTTGCCTGAAATGTTATGCTGAACTTTGCTGGGTAGTTGATCCTTGGTTGTAGTCCCAGCTCCTTTGCCTTACGGAATATTGGGTTCCAATTCTTTCGATCTTTTAATGTAGAAGCTGCAAGGTCCTGTGTAATCCTGATTGTATCTCCTTGATATTTAAATTGTTTCTTTCTGGCTGCTTGTAATATTTTCTCCTTCACTTGATAGCTCTGGAATTTGGCAACTATATTTCTTGGGGTTTTGAGTTTGGGATCCCTTTCAGGAGGGGAACGGTGGATTCTTTCGATGACTATTTTGCCCTCTGAATCTAGTACTTCTGGGCAGTTTTCCTTGATGATTTCCTGGAAGATATTGTCCAGGCTCTTTTCTCCATCCTGGGTTTCTGGAAGGCCAATAATTCTTAAGTTTTCTCTTCTGGATCTATTTTCCAGGTCAGTTGTTTTTCCAATTAGATATTTTACATTTTCTTCTATCTTTTCATTCTTTAGATTTTGTTTGACTGATTCTTGCTGTCTCATTGAGTCGTTAGTTTCTACTTGCCCAATTCTAATCTTCATCAAATTGTTTTCTTCCATTAACTTTTGTATCGCCTTTTCCATCTGCCCAATTTTTCCTTTTAAGAAGCTATTTTCTCCAGTTAATTTTTGTACTTCCTTTTCCATTTGCCCTTTTAGGAAGTTATTTTCTCTAGTTAATTTTTGTACTTCCTTCTCCATTTGGCCTTTCAGGAATTTATTTTCTCCAGTTAATTTTTGAACTTCTTTTTCCATTTGTTCAATTTTCCTTTTCAAGGAGATGTTCTCTTCAGTGAATTCTTTCTTAATAATTTTAAAATCATTGGCCAGTTTATCTTCTATTTCCTTCTTCAGCTGTTCCAGGAGAGCTGCTTGTACTTGCGAGTAGTTCATAGTCCCTTCTGAAGTCTCAGATGGAAGTACAGTCTCAGCTGTGACCTCTTTGGGGTTTGTGTTTTGGTCCTTATCCCCATAGAAAGATTCTATGGTTCTTTCAGCCCTCTGTTTTTTTCTGTTCATGATTTTGATTGAGTGTTGTGGCTTCTGGTTCTTTCAGTCAGAAGCTAGAGAACTTTTTGCTGAGTTGATGTGTGAAAAAGCTAAAAGCAGGTTTTTGTTTGGTGTTTCCCTGATCAGCCCTGGGTTTAGCTTGTTAAGTGTGGAGAAGAAGTGGTCTGGTCACAGGAGATCTCCTCAGCTGAATTGAGGCAAAGGCAAGCTCAGGAGCTGGTAATCCCAACTGCCCTATTGTCTTTCTGATTCCCCTGGACAGCTGAGGCACGCCTAGATGCTAATGCGTGTTCCCACCCCTCCTGGGGCTCCTCTCCTGGCGCTGAGGCTTGCCTGGGTCCTAGTGCAAGTTTTCTCTGCCCTGGGTCCTCTGTCCTTCTGGTTTGCCTCTGCCACCGTAGGAGAAATCCCCCTTAGCTATTTTCCTCGTCTCAGGTGTTATGAGACTATTGGTCTCCTTCTTCTATTTCTATTGATCTGAGATTTTTCTGGGGAGATATGTTATGGTTCTTTCACGGTCATCAAGGGGGAAGGAGAGAGCATTTACGGATCACTCTGCCATCTTGGCTCCCGGAAGTTCAAGTAGGTGACTTAAGTTTGATCTTCAGGCTGAAGGTCTCAGGAGCTGCTGTGCTGATAATCTGGCCTTCCACGGCTCTCACTGACTTGGTTGGGCTTGTCTCCCACCCCGGGTGCTGCTCCTCTGGTTCTGCCCACCACTCAGGTTTCTCGGCTCTCTTCTGCTCTGCTGTGCTAGCCGTGCTGCGCTGGCCATGCTGCGCTGTGTGCTGTGGGTTCACCCCCGCATAACAGATCCTTCCTGTAGACCTTCCAGTCCAACTTGAGCTCCGAATCCGTCACCGTCTGTCTCCCACTTGATTCTGCACCTCCAAAATTTTGGTCAGATTCTCCTTTCAGAGGTACCTGGAGGAGTTTTTCCGAGAGCGTAGTTGAGTCGCTGCTCTCACTCCTCCATCTTGGCTCCGCCCCAACACAAGTTTTAAATCAATCTTTGTAGGGGGCTCCACAGTAGGGGTGCAATGAGTCAAAGACTTTGAGAAAAGGACTCTGACCCTTATTTTAATTGGTCAAACTACCCTATGACTGAACCAGGTTCCCCTCACACACAGGTCCAAAGCAAATAACCATTTTCTTAGTGTAAAGGGAGAGGGTATAGTGCACTAGCCTCATAGGCCCTGCAATGATTTTAACTGTTATATAAAAATAGACCAAGAAAAGAAAATAACAATCTCTTTCTAAATAAGAGAAGAGCCAAGAAGAGCAATGGTATATTCTCCATAGAAGTCATTTTTAATAATATCTGCAGAGAGATACCATGTTCTTATTTATTATATTGGACAATGGCCTCACATCTGCCTTTAACCCTCTTCAATTCATTTACTGCATAGGTATTGAACTTATATTCCTAAAGCAAAGATCTGACTGTATCATTTACCTACTCAAAAAAGGTTTTGTGGTTTCCTATTGCCTCTACTCAGGGCAGTTAAGAGGTGCAATGGCTAAGAGAATCAAGCTGGAATAAGGAAAACAACTTCCTGAGTTCAAATCTGACCTCAGACTAGCTGCTTGACTCTGGGCAAATCACTTCACCCTGTTTGCCTCAGTTTCCCCATCTGTAAAGTGAGCCGGAGAAGGAAATGACAAACCACACCAGTATCTTTGCCAAGAAAACCCCAAATGGGATAACAGATTCAGACATGACTGAAACCAATGAACAACAAAAATTTCCACTAAGTCTAAGTTAAAATACAACTCCTTGGTTAGCTTCAGCCTATTTTCCCATCTTGTCTCACATGACTGCCCTTTGTACACTCTGGTCCAATCAAACTGGCCTATTCTGTACCCTGTGTACAGCATTCCATCACCTACCACCGTGCCTTTGCAAACCACATGGGCTGTCCTCCATGCTTAGGAAGGCTCTCTTTCACCTCTCCTTTGGAAATCCCTCACTCCCTTCAAGGCTTGTCTCAAATGTCATGTCCTACAAGAGGCCCTTTCCTGTTGATTCCTCATGGTGCCTTTCCCCTTGATATTGTCTGGCATTTATTTTATGTAGATGTTGTTTATTTATGTGTGTACATATTATATACTCATGTGAATGGAAGCTTGGGAATAAAGATGATTTTGTTTTTGTCTTTGTGTCCTTAGAACCTAGCACAGGTGCTGACACATAACCAACAATTTACTAAATGCTTATTAACTAAATTGAATAAAGCTTTTTGACACAGGATCTTAAAGCGCTCATTAAACTTAATACTTTACAGAAAACTCATGAGAATCAAGACTGCAGAGCAGTTCTTATTTTAAAAAATATTTTGTAACTATTTCAGCATTATTGGAAATTAGTATATTTTAAGTATTATTAATATTTCAGCACAATTTCAGGATACTATAATTTAGTATAATCCCCTTGTAATTCTACATATTTTTGTTATGCATTTTAAAACGTTATTCTGCAAGAAGGTCCCATAGAGGGCCAAAGAGACTCATGATGGAGGGGGGGAAACGTTAAGAATCACTACTCTAGAGCTCATTTTTCCTTTTCCAAGGTCCAACTTTTAAATTTCTTTCTAGTAGGCCATAAGATTGTTAGATTCACCACTCTCCCCTCCTTAACCTCAGAGGACAAAAGGGATAGGCAAGACAAATGTACACTCAAGTACACTCAAGTGGTCCATTTACTCAGCTCCGATCTGCTTGATGTCATCAATTAGGTCAGTGTATTATGATATATAAGTGACAGAATAATGCCCTTTACAGCCTGACCTGCCCTTTGACTCCCGATACAGTTTATTACCTATCCTATGAACATGAACAGATCACCCTGAGGAAATGAGAAAAGAGTTCAAGCTAATTTGAAAATTAACTGACCTACCAAGAGGGGAAGTCCAGAAGGATCCAGCCTCATTCCCTACGTGAGTGACGCTTCTAGATAGTCTAACCTTGCCCTGAATCTTTTTTGGGAGAATTATCACAGAATCAGGACTGGAAGGAGGTGGCTTTTTGCTTAACTTAGCTGTAATAATTCAGGGGCTATTTATTTTCTTAACTTCTCTTTTCATTCCAGCTACACACAAACAAACAGATGTAGGGAGAGGAGGAATGAGTTCTGTTCATCAGTTGTTAACAGATTTGTTAAAAGATTTACTACATGGGAGCTTGAGACTAAGAAAAAAGCAAAACCAAGTTTTGAGGGTCATTTTCTGAAACTTTCTAAGCTCTCGACATAGCATATGCTATAAGATATGTGTAATTAAGAACTTATTTATAAAGAGAACATTATTTTTTCTAAATGCTTCAAGAAGGAGCCTGAAAAGTAAAGCTTTCTATCTTTCTTTTCTGGAGTCTTATTGATGTCTTTTGCTGTCATATGAAGGTCATTTCTGGATATATCACCATTCCACCCCTTATTCCCCAGAATAGAATAGTCTGACAATGACCAAGGCTGACAACGTATACAGCATATTGACCCACATAATCCCCCTCCTGTCTGCCAAGGAGGTGACTTTCATTATCTGTTCTAGACCATGGCTGGATGGTTGTTTTTTGTGGTTTTTATTTTTCAGAATTCACATTTGTAGTGACTTTTTCATTTACGTGGTTGTATATGTCGAGTTTTCTGTATCAATGACAAATCATCTCACCTTTCTCTGACTTCCTCATATTTGCCATTTCTTACTGCACAATAATACTATTTCATTTCATTCACTTGTCATAGCTTATTGAGTCATTCCCCTAACTGATGGCCACTTACTTTGTGCCTAACTTTCAGGCCTTTCTTTTCGGTGCTTAAAGGTCTTCCAAGCTGGACTACATGGGACAGTGACCTCAAAAAGTCCACCTCAGAGATAAACCAGAAGCAAAAGTCTGGAGTTAGAACAACTCAGCTTCTCTCTTTTTAAAGTGTGGTATTTGTAAAATGTCCTAACATTCTCAAAGAAAAGAAGATTGTATGTTTATTATATATAACATAATATATTCATATCATATAATATGTTAATGGATTATATATTATATGCTAAGATACAAATATATTTATCATAAATAATAAAGGTAATAATATAAAAGCATGGGGTTACTAGGTGGTACAGTGGAAGGAATACTAAGCATGGTGAGCTCAAATCTAGCTATACAACCCTAGACAAATCACTTAATCCCCTGCTTTCCTCAGTTTCCTCACCTGTAAAATGAATGGGAAGAGGAAGTGGCAAGCCCTAAATGGGGTAACGAATTCAGAAATGACTGAACAACAAACTTCAATTAGCTTTTGGGACGCTCTCTTTGGAGTGGTAATGATGCTGTGTGGTTGTGATGAGTACTATTTTTGAGTAGTTGAAATGTTACCGAAATGAATATGAAACTTACATCAGTTCAACATGCTCCCAATACAGTTGGGTCTTATGAAGAAGTTAGCAGTGACCAAGAGGGAACGATACCCAGAAGTTTCAATGCAGCTCTCAGTTATATATGGGATTCCTATATACTGGAATGATTATCAGACTCAAAGTCAGAATTACCTCCACCAACCAACCACAGGGTCAAGACATACACATTCTATAAGGGCCACCTCTTTTGTGGAACATTAATCATGATCCCTCCCCATGAAGGTGTTCATCTCTTCAATGTTCCTCACTTTGTCTGGATCTCTTCTTCCCTGCCTTAGACATATTGTAACTTATATCCCCCTCTAGGCTCCTGGAGACCAGGAAATGTCATTCTTTATCCTCATTGCATATATCCCTATTGTCTCAAGTATGCTGAGTATTTCCTCTGAATTGCATCTAAGGAAAAATATAGAGATGCATGCGTAGGTTTGCAATATGTACCAATAGCAACACCCATGATGATGAGATCATAAATCAACTGAAGTATAGAAAGAAGGCTGGATTTGGAGTTGGGATTCAAATCCTAGGTCTACCACTGTGTAATTTTGGACAAGTCCCCTTCATCTCTATGACTTCCATTTTTATGATTGAATGAGCTAAACTGCTTAGCATAGACAGGGTTCACAAAGCAGATAATTAATATCTATTGAACTAATTGCTATGCCATTCAGTTAAAAGCTAAAATTGTTAGCTGTGTTTAGCTAGAAGAATTGCTACTTCAACTAAACAGGATGTCAATGAAATACTGCTTAATACTGTCATTCAATACTTTTCACTATCTTCTTCATCTCATTCTTTTTTTATCTTTGTATTTTTTCCATTTAAGATTTTATCATGAAGTAATGAAGTCCAAAACATAGCAAGAATATGACAAACCTCACAAACCTGTAATAGGCTTGAGGCTACAGGAAGGGCAATCTTGAACAACTTGCAACAACTGTATGTGGGTATCACTGCAACTTTTATTGCTGATATTATCATTGTTGTCATTCTGGGCCAGGCCCGACTGAAGCCAGGCTAATGGTTCAGGATGAAAGAAAAGATTGATGAACTGTGCATAGAACTAAAAAAAAAAAAAAAAACTTTAAGAAAACCCACATTTTAAATGCCAAGATAGAAATACTGAAAATCAAAGGAAAGATTAACAAACTTGGAAGTTTAAAAGAATGACAAAGAACACTAGGAGTGTTTTTTAAAAACCAATAAAATAGAAATACCATTAACTAACTTAATTGAGAAAAAGAAAAGGGAAAACTAAAATACCACTACTTAAAAAAAGAAAAAGGTGAATGCACAACCAACAAAAGAGAAATAAAAACAATTAGGAGCTAATTATACACCAATAAGACTGATAATCTAAATGAAAAAATAAATATTTACAAAAATATAAATTGTCCAGGTTAACAACTCTAAATGAACTCCCAAAGGAAAAATCCAGGACCAGATGGATTTCCAAGGAAATCCTACAGAATATCCTACAATTAATTTAATAATTAGAATTAATTCTAATACTACACAAGCTGTTGGGAAAAAAAGATAAAGAAGGGATCCTACAAAATTCCTTCTTTGACACAAATATAATCTTGATACCTAAACCAGGGACATTTAAAACAGAGGAAGAAAACTGTAGACCAATTTTCCTAATACATTAATATTGATGCGAAAATTTTAAAATATTAGCAAGGAGCCTACAGTAATATATCACAACATCATACACTATGACCAACTTCGTTTTGTACCAGGAATCCAAGACTGGTTCAATATTATGAAAACTATCAGCATAATTGACCATATCAATAGAAAACAAACAAGAAAAGTGATTATTTTGACAGATGCAAAAAAAAACACTTGACAAAATACAACACTTATTCTTCTGTAAAAAAAAAACACTAGAAGGGGAGGAGCCAAGATGGCGGAGTAGAAGGACTCACGTATGCTAGCTCCGAACCCACAGCCCGTAAATTTCCTGTAAAAAGAACTCCCCACAAATTCTGGAGCAGTGCAAGCTGTGCAGCAACACAGTAGAGGAGATTTCCAGAGAGCCCTGAAAAACCGACCCCAAAGTTCCCTGGCACCCAGGACGTGGAGCAGGGCCCCTTCCCTGGCCACACAGCCCCAGAGGAGCAGATCCAAGCAGGCTTCAGGGAAGGAACCTCCGGAGGCCGCAAAGGTCCCTCCACCCACAGGCACTACAGGTCAGTGAGAGACCCTATCTGGCCAGCCAAGAGCGGAGCGGGGTATCTCCATAACTCAGGCCCCCTTAGGAGGCAGTGGCAGAGGTAGCAGCAGCCTGGGACTCCCGGAGCAGACAGGACCTCAGACCAATTACTGAAGGTCTCCACATAAACCCCCTGAGGGAACTGAGCCTGGGAAATAGCCCTGCCCCGACCCGAGCACCAGAACTTAAGCTCACATTGAATAGCAGCCATGCCCACAGCTGAAAGCCCTGAGGCTGGGGACCAGCATTTGAATCTCAGACCCCAAGCACTAGCTGGGAGGATCTAGGCGGGGGTGGACAGGAATCTCAGAACTCAGGTAACTGGCTGGGAAAATGCCCAGAAAAGGGAAGAAAAATAAAACCATTGAAGGTTACTGTCTTGGTGAACAGATATTTCCTCCTTTCATTTCTGATGAGGAAGAACAATGCTTACCATCAGGGAAAGACATAGAAGCCAAGGCCTCTGCATCCCAAATATCCAAAATAGATATCCAATGGGCTCAGGCCATGGAAGAGGTCAAAAAGGATTTTGAAAAGCAAGTTAGACAGGTGGAGGAAAAACTGGGAAGAGAAATGAGAGAGATGCAAGAAAAGCATGAAAAATGGATCAACACCTTGCTAAAGGAGACCCAAAAAAATGCTGAAGAAAATAACACCTTCAAAAATAGGCTCACTCAATTGGCAAAAGAGGTTCAAAAAGCCAATGAGGAGAAGAATGCTTTCAAAAGCAGAATTAGTCAAATGGAAAAAGAGGTTCAAAAGCTCACTGAAGAAAAGAGTTCTCTCAAAATTAGAATGGAACAGATAGAGGCTAATGACTTTATGAAAAACCAATAAACACAAAACAAAACCAAAAGAATGAAAAAATGGAAGAGAATGTGAAATATCTCATTGGAAAAACAACTGACCTGGAAAAGAGATCCAGAGGAGACAATTTAAAAATTATGGGACTACCTAAAAGTCATGATCAAAAAATGAGGTGAACTGTTTACATTCCTACATGGAAAGAAGACAATATTTGTAACTCTTGAAACTTTTCAGTATCTGGGTAGTTGGTGGGACTACACACACACACACACACACACACACACACACACACACACACACACATGCACCTGCAGACACATACACACATGCACGCACATACAGAGACAGAGAGCACAGAGTGAATTGAATGGGATGGGACCATACCTTTAAAGAAATTAAGGTAAACGGTGAGAGAGAAATGTAGTGGGAGGAGAAAGGGAGAAATGGAATGGGGTAAATTATCTCTCATTCAAGAGGCAAGGAGGAGACTTTTTAGTGGAGGGAAAAAGAGGAGAGCTGAGAAAAAAACATGAAGTTTACCCTCGTCACATTCGACTAAAGGAAGGAATAAAATGCACACTCATTTTGGTATGAAAACCTATCACAAAATACAGTAAAGTAGGGGAGAAGGAGATAAGCAGGGTGGGGGGATGATGGAAGGGAGGGCAATGGGAGGAGAGAGCAATTTGAAGTCAACACTCTTGGGGAGGGACAGGATCAAAAGACAGAATAGAAACAATAGGGGGCAGGATAGGATGGAGGGAAATATAGTTAGTCTTACACAGCATTATTATTATGGAAGTCATTTGGAAAACTACACAGATATGGCCTGTATTGAATTGCCTGCCTTCCCAAAAGGAATGGGTGGGGAGCGAGGGATGGGGAGTATTTGGAACTCAAAGTTTTAGGAACAACTGTTTAGTATTGTTCTTGCTACTAGGAAATAAGAAATACAGTTACTGGGGAATATAAATTCATCTGGCCCTACAGGACAAAAGAGAAGATTGGGACAAGAGAAGGAAGGGAGGATAGAAGAGAGGGCAGATTGGTGATAGGGGAAATTAGAATGCTTGGTGTATTAGGGTGGGGGAAGGGGATAAATGGGGAGACAATTTGGAACCCAAAATTTTGTGAAAATGAATGTGAAAAGTTAAATAAATAAATTTATATTAAAAAAACACTAGAAAGCAGATGAATAAGTGGAACTTTCTTTAAAATGAAAAGTCGTATCTATCTAAAATTCAAGAGCCAGCTTTATCTGTAAAGGAGATATGCTGGAGGCTTTTGCAATATGATGACGGGTGAAGTAAGGAATGCTAATTAATATTAGAAATGTTGATTGTAGCAATAATACAAGAAAAAGACATTGAAGAAATAAACACAGGTGAAGATGAAAAAGAAATATCTGGTTTTTCTTACAGATGATATGATGGTTAGGGAACACTGAAGAACTAAATAAAAATAATTGATGTAATTAAGAACGTTAGCAAAGTTGCAAGATAAAAAATTTAATTTAGTCATTTTTCAATTATGTCTGACTCTTCATGATCCCCATTTGGGGTTTTCTTGGCAAAGATACTAGAATGGTTTGGCATTTTCTTCTCCAGCTCATTTTTTTTTTTTTTTACCAATGAGGAACTGAGGCAGAGTTAGGTGATTTACCCAGGGTCACACAACTAGTAAGTGTTTGAGTCTGTATTTGAACTCAGGAAGATGAGTCTTCCTGACTTCAGGTTCAGCATTCTAACTACTGTACCACCTAGCTGCCGGGATATAAAAAAACCCACACAAATCCACCTACATTTCTGTATATTGCCAACAAAATTCAGTAGAAAGAGATAAAAAGAGAAATTTCATTTAAAATAACTACAGATATTATAAAATACTTGGGAATCTACCTGCTAAGATAGCTCAGTGAAACTATATGAACTCTTATCATACGAAGAAAGGCAGATTTAAATAACTAGAGAAAAATTGAATAGGCCAAGTCAATATAATAAAAATGGCAGCATTGCCTTGGTTTATCCTCTTGGCATACTCCAATTCAAGATGACCTCTGCTGACTCAAATTTCTCACAGTATTTTGTTTCGACCATTCCTTTGCACTTTGCATCATATTTGTTTGGGTATATATTTCATGTTCCTTCCCTTGTCTCATTAAATTGTGAGATCCTTAAAGGGATAGTGTTATTTTGTAGTACTGTATTGAATTGCCTGCCTACTAATGAGTAGTACCCTACTCATTACCTAGCATCTAATAATTGTTCATTAAATTGAAGTGAGGCAAATCACTGACCTGAACAAACTCTTAGTCCTTTGCTCTCTAGTGGGGAAGAGGAAAGGGTTCGGTGGAGGGGACAAGAACTGCTATCAACCAGAGTAGCAACTTGTAGGGACAATCTATAAAGAGAGACTCAACTAACAGCTCTACCATTTGTCAAGAATCAGGGATCTTCTAATGGCTGCATTAACATTTGCTTTACAATCAGTTAATTTCATTCCCATTTTGCACATAAATAAATGCTTAATTTTAAATGAGCAAATATTTTTCTACTATCATGATAATTTTTTTTGTTTATTTTCTATAGGCAAAATGAAGAAAACCAATTCTTCCTTATGGAGCAACAAAAGAAGTTCTAGCAAAGGAAATCTGCAAACTATGTTGGATGAAGGGGAATATGCTCCTTTCACATCTACTCCTATGTTAGAGAGCAATTTTATTCAGGTGAATCACACTTTAGCTTACAATTTTACTCTAAAAATTTTTATGATCATTTTCAAATACAGAACCACCCATACTAGTTCTGGGTTTTTTTCTAAAGTTAAAGTAAAGCCTTCAAAGAGGATGATTTCATCTGGCTATATCTACCCCTTTCTTTTCTTATGACATATATTAACTAGTAATTTAAAATCAATGCTATTCATTGTTTGACCAGAGTTTTCCCTTTATTGTGGTCTTCACAGAGTCATCATCTATGTTATTCTAATGGTTCTGTTTTCTTGAATCTCTATTAATTCCTAAAGACTTTTTTATCATGCTTCTTTGAATTCTTTATATTTGTAATTCCTAATGCTATAATTGTATCCCATTGAATTCATATGCAACAATTTGCTCACCCATTTCCTAATCTTTGGGAATATATCTTTTTTCCATTTTTTTGCAATGGTAAATAGTACTGTTCTGAAATATTTTGGCACATGTGATGCCTGTCCTTGATCACCTTACTTATTTGAGATACTCAACTGATCTAATTTTCTATCTCTTAACCACTTTCTGACAATTTTAATCATTATTATTTGTCTTATCGTTTGGGATGTGGTCATGGTAATCAGGAAACACAACTCATTACAATTTTTAAAAATTTCTCTCCCTTGATAGCCTTGACTTTTTACTGATATGTATAAATTTCATTATTATTTTGTCTAATTCCATAAAGACTCTCTTTGGTAGTATGACTGGTAGAATACCAAGTGTATAGATGAATATGAATAGTACTGTTATTTTTCTTATGCGAGTTTCTTAGATTATTTTTCTCAGAATTTTTGCATTTTGTAATTATTATAAATATTATCAAATATTTTAAACTACTCTTCCCAGATTTTGTTGATAATATATGGAAATGCCAATGATTTTTAAAGTAATGGAGTAGAAAAGCACTTAAACTCTTAAAATGTGCCAAGTGCTGTGCTCATAGTTTTATTTCCATCTTGCTATTTTTGCTGAATTGATTGTCTCAAATGGCTTTTTCATGCTTTTCTTGCATCTCTCTCATTTCTCATCCCAGTTTTTCCTCCACCTCTCTAACTTGATTTTCAAAATCCTTCTTGAGCTCTTCTATGGCCTGAGCCCACCGGACATCCACCTCGGATGTCTGGGATTGAGAGGCCCCGACCTCCACGTCTTTCCCTGATGGCAAGCATTTTACTTCCTCATCAGAAATGAAAGGAAGAAGGAACATCTCTTCCCCAAGAAAGTAGCTCGCTATGGTCTTATTTTGCTTCCTTTTTCTGGGCATTTCCCAGCCAGTTACTTGACTTCTGAGATTCCTGTCCACCCCTGCCTAGATCCGCCCAGCTAGTGCTTGGGGTCTGAGATGTTGGAAGGGATATGGAAAAATTGTGACACTAATTCAAGTGGATAGAACAGTGAACTTGATCCAACCATTTGAGAGAGTAATCTAGAATTATGTCCAGAGAGTTATTTGACCTAGCAATCTCAATACTAGCTCTGTTTTCAGAAATGGGGTGAATGTTGTAAGGTATTGGTCTATACCCAACTTCTTCCAGACTTCTTTCCAGTTTTTCCAATAATTTTTACCAAATAGTGTATTCTTATCCCAAAAGTTTAAATCTTTACCTTTGTTAAACTTGAGGTTATTAGAGTCATTTGCTGCTGTAAATTGTATGTCTGTTGCGTTGATCTATCTTCCTATTTCTTAGCCAGTTCCAGATGATTTTGATAATTATTGCCTTATCATATAAGGCAGTACTGCTAAGCCTCTTTTCTTTACATTTCTTTCAATAATTCCTTAGACATTCTTGAGTTTTTGTTCTTCAAAGGAATTTTATTATTTTTTTTCTAGCTCAATAAAATAATTTTTGGTAGTTTAGATGGATGGCATTGAATAAGCAGATTAATGTACGTAGAATTGTCTTTTTTATTATATTGGCTTTGCCCATCCATGAACAATTAATATTTATTCCATTATTTAAATCTGACTTTATTTGCAAAAAAATTGTTTCTAATTATCTTCATGCAGTTCCTAAGTTTGTCTTGGCAGGTATATCCCCAGGTATTTTATACAGTCCTCAGTTATTTTAAATGGGGTATCTCTTACTATATTTTCTTCCAGGGTTTTTTTTTGGCAATGTCTTGAAATGCTGATGATTTATGTGGGTTTATTTTATATGCTGCTACTTTGTTCACACTATTGTGTCAGCTAACTTTTCAGCTGAATCTCTAGGATATTCCAAGTATATCATCACACCATCTACAAAAAGAGCTTATTCTGATTCCTTCAACTTCTTTTTCTTCTCTTACTGACATAGCTAACATTTCTAATATAATATTGAATAATATTGGTGATAATGGGCATTCTTGTCTCACACCTTATCCTTTTGGGAAGGCCTCTAGCTTATTCCCATTCCAAACAATGCCTGCTAATGATTTTAGATAGATGCTTCTCATCATTTTAAGGAAAAATCCATTTATATCTTTGCTTTTGAATATTTTTAACAGGAATCACTGCTGTATTTTTATTGAAAGCTTTTTCTGCATCTATTGATATAATCATATGATTTTTGATACTTTGCTATTGATATAATCAATCATATTAATAGTCTTCCTTATGTTAAACCATCCCTGTATTCTTGGTGCAAATTCCATTTGGTCACCATGTATATTCTTTATGATATGGGCAATCTATTTTCAAATAATCTTCTTCCTCTTTCTAAATCCCCTCCACCATGGGGCTTTCTTTTCAGCTAGGATACAAGATACTAGAAACCTGTGGACTGTCAGATACTTTAGGCAAAGGAAAGGGAAGGAAATAAGCATTTAGGTGACCCCTACTAAATGTGAAGCAATTTACAAATATTCCATTTGTTCCTCACAACAGCCTTACAAGGCAGGTGCTGTTTTTATCCCCATCTTACAGTTGAGGAAATTGAGGCAAACAGAAGTTAACTGACTTGCCCAAAGTCACACAGGAGTGTCTGAAGCACAGTTTGAATTCAGATCTTCCTGACTCCCAACCCAGTGCTATATCCACCGTACCTGCCTATGAATACAGTAGATATACTACTATATCATAATTTTTTTTTCAACAGTGGAAATTCAACAAGTACATGTCTTTACACAATTAAGACCCCTCCCCATACAGTTAAATCAGTTAAGCTTGATCTAAATACTTTCTAATATCTTTCTATAATAGAGATTTTCATCTCTCCCGTCCCATATTCATAGCTAATTTCGTCCTCCTTCTCACCTACCTGCACACACACGTTTTCAGACCAATGATACTGTACATAATTTTGGAATGACAAAAAATCAAATTTCCACCTATATTTTCTGTATTTAGGTCAATAGGAGAGGAGAGTGCGTGTATCTTCATAACCGAGCCAACTGGGTGACTGTAGGCATCTGTGCTTCTAGCCCCAATCTCAATTTTCCCAATGTGATGTTGCTGGCACACTTGGAATCAAATTCCAAGAAGGATGATGAGCCTACATCTGATGATTTCTTGAGCCCCACCTCTGAAGTTCAACTGGTACTCAGCAGGTAAGTTGCAAAGAACAAAAAAATTTAAAAGTCTTTTCAATGTGGAATTAGAAAGAAAAATAGCTTGTTTCAAGTTTAACATACTTCTGCATATACTATCCTGTACATGATGAAGTAAAAAAAGTTAACATGCCTAAAATTATTATTCTTATATTAGTTAAAACCAATTATCTATCAATAATTCTCTTGGAAAATCAAAAGACCATAAAAACTCTTCAACAAAATAAATTAGCGATTTTTCATTAATTTCTTTTACAAATGGGTGAATATAACATCTGATCCATTAGATAAATGTTTTTGTCCTCAAAATCATTTCTGACCCTCTGAGAGGCTATCCCCTTTCTTCGTTAAGGCTGGATACTCTCTTTTACTTTTATCAGGTAAGCTAAAGTATCCTTCTTCCAGAGAAACTCCCTTTGACTATGGTTGTAAATTTACACCCCCACCAAAATCTTTGAAAAGTAAATCTCCTAATAATTCCATGCTTTGATCTCACAAGTATTTTATTGGAAAGATCTGTGTGAATAATCTCATATGAAATGATAGGGAGGAGAGGACCCTAAACCATTTCTTTAAGTCATACAGAACTCTCTGAGGGAGCAGAAATCTCAGGGCCCAAGGAATTCTGCCTAGAAGGTGGAAGGAGAAAGGCTAGAAATGGTCACCTTGGGACTATATCTCTTGAAAGCTGGACCCAAGAAACAGTTGGAAAGGAAGACTCTCCAGTCTTTTCTTGGGCATAGCATTGATTTATCAGAAATGGGATAAGAGGAATGATCATGATGATGATGACAATGATGAAGTTGCTTTAAAAGTTCCAGCATTTATGTGATACCAGATGTCTGGGGAATGGTATGGAAGAATGGAAAACTCAACATATGTGATTGCAATGGGCCCAATACAGGGCTTTTGTCTAAATAAAATGGGTACCCCTTATAAGAAGTAATGCTTTAATAGCAAAGAAATGTATGTTTTGTCAAGACTTTGACTTCGGTTGCCCAAGTGGCAGATTCGTAGTCCTCAATCTTGAAGAGATATCAACTGCGATAAGGACAAACTTCTTGCTCCGCTATAGTCAGTTTGCCAAACAGGGGCAAAACAGAAACCACATAAGATCAAACCATAGGGACCCCTTCAAAAGCAGATGATCTAACTGGCATGAAAAGCATTATCAGGCAAAGCAGTTAAGTCATTCTTGGCTAAGGAAATTCTATGGCATCAGAAACACTACAACGTGACACCTGACCCCTCTCACATTCTCACTGATGATGGACTCAATCTCTACTGCTATGAGAACATCACCTGGCTATTCATTTGAGTAGAGAGCATACGATGCTTCCATTCTGTCCAGGCCCCAGATTTAGCCAAACCCAATCTACCACCCAAGAATTAGTATGAATAAAATTGTTACCACCTCTATTCCTCAAAGTTCCTTCACAGACCAGTCATACAACATGTAGCTCAGCCTATTAGGAGCTCTTGCCAAGACTTTTATTCCCCAAGGTATTCATCATTACTGGTTAATAGCTGCCAAAGTCCAATTGTGCAAATTTTTCTTATAACATGTAGAACTATTAGTAAGCCAAGCAACGCCACAACAACTAAGTTCTCATAGAGTCCACTGGATTAGAGAAAAAAGAAAGCACTGGGCCTGCGAAGAAAGCCTGAGATTCAAACAATGCCACAACTTGTTCATTTAGGGCACCGACACATAAAGGAGCTGGGCTAGCAAGATTTTAGATGTACCATTATCATTTAACAGCAAAACTTCCTGTGCCCTACATAACTTGTTAGAGGATCCATATTGTATCTTCAATGCAAGTGATAATTCTGGACAAAGGTTAACGTAGGATATGACCCTGTTAGCATACATCCAGTAGCAACTCAGGTCCAATGACATGGGAGTATTTGTTTCCCAAGTGTGGCATTGTAAGAGGCTTCTTCAAATGACCTATAGCTCAAGAGGTCCAACAAGCATTTCAGTGAGCTAGCTTATTCTGATGCTCAGTCATATCCAACCCTTTGTCACCCCACAGAACACAGCACATTAATTCTGTCCATGAGGTTTTCTTGGCAAAGATTCTGGAATGATTTGCTGTTTCCCTCTCCAGTAAATTAAGGCAAACAGAAGTTAAATGACTTGCCTCACAGTCACACGGCTAGTAAGTGTCTGAGGCTGGATTGAAACTCAGGTCTTCCTGACTGCAGGTATCATGTTTTATCTACTGAGCTGTCTATCTGCTTCCAAGGCAGACAGAGGTTAAGTTCCCAAGGGTCACACAGCTAGTAAATATCTGAGGCCAAATTTGAACCCAGATCTTCCTGACTCCAGGTCCTAAGCTCTATTTACTGAACACTCTGACTGTCCTAGACAACACCTTTTACCTGCCAAAGGTGCTACTCAATCTGTTCTTTAAAAATAGAAAACCTCTAAGAACATAAGCCCAAAACAGGATCATAAAGGTTGGAAGGGAGATACTGTTGGGCAGTCTACTTTATTTTATTCATTTATTTTACCTATATATTGGGAAATAGGTCTTCCCAATATATAGTCTGTTCCAGTCCCCATTCAAAAGTGGCAGACTTGACGGAGGAGCCAAGATGGCGGAATAGAAAGACTCATGCATGCTAGCTCTGAACCCACAGCCCATATATTTCCTGCAAGAAGAACTCCCCACAAATTCTGGAGCACTGCAAGGTGCGCAGAAATACAGTGGAAAAGATTTCTGTTCCAGAGAGCCCTGGAGAGCTGTCCCCAGGGGTCCACCGCACTCAGGATAGCAGAGTCTACCCCTGTGCTGCCCTGGCCGCGGGGCTTCAGAGGAGTGGATCCGAGCAGGCTTCAGGGACAAAACCTCCGGTGGCTGCGAAGGTCCCTCCAACCACAGGCACTACAGGTCAGTGAGAGAGATGTCTGGGCTGGCCGAGAGGGGAGCGGGGTGTCTCCGTGACTCGTGCCCCCTCGGGAGGCAGCGGCGGAGGGAGAGGCAGTGGCAGAGGCAGCGGCAGAGGCGGCCTGGGACTCCTGGATAAGCAGGCAGACGTTCAGGGCCATTACTGAAGGTATCTGCATAAACCCCCTGAGGGAACTGAGCCTGGGAGACGGCCTTGCGCCCACCCGCTCCATTACTGAAGGTCTCTGCATAAACCCCCTGAGGGAACTGAGCCTGGGAGACGGCCCTGCCCCCACCGCTCCATTACTGAAGGTCTCTGCATAAAGCCCCTGAGGGAACTAAGCCTGGGAGGTGGCCCTGCCCCCAGCCAAGCACCAGAACTTAAGCTCAAATTGAATAGCACCTACTCCCGCCAGGGAAAGTCCATTTGAATCTCAGACCGCAAGCAATAGCTGGCAGGATCTAGGCGGGGGTGGACAGGAATCTTAGAAGTCAAGCAACTGGCTGGGAAAATGCCCAGAAAAGGGAAGAAAAATAAGACTATAGAAAGCTACTTTGATGGGGTACAGATGTTCCCACCTTTCAATTCTGATGACAAGGAACAATTCTTACCATCTGGGAAAGACGTGGAGGTCGAAGACTCTGTATCCAAGACATCCCAGGTGGATGTCCGGTGGGCTCAGGTCATGGAAGAGCTCAAGAAGAATTTTGAAAATCAAGTTAGACAGGTGGAGGAAAAACTGGGAAGAGAAATGAGAGAGATGCAAGAAAAGCATGAAAAACAAATCAATACCTTACTAAAGGAAACCCCAAAAAATGCTGAAGAAAATAACACCTTGAAAAATAGGCAAACTCAATTGGCAAAAGAGGTTCAAAAAGCCAATGAGGAGAAGAATGCTTTCAAAAGCAGAATTAGCCAAATGGAAAAAGAGGTTCAAAAGCTCACTGAAGAAAAGAGTTCTCTCAAAATTAGAATGGAACAGATGGAGTCTAATGACTTTATGAGAAACCAAGAAATCACCAAAGAAAACCAAAAGAATGAAAAAATGGAAGAGAATGTGAAATATCTCATTGGAAAAACAACTGACCTGGAAAATAGATCCAGGAGAGACAATTTAAAAATTATGGGACTACCTGAAAGTCATGATCAAAAAAAGAGCCTAGACATCATCTTCCATGAAATTATCAAGGAAAACTGCCCTGACATTCTAGAACCAGAGGGCAAAATAAGTATTGAAAGAATTTATCGATCACCACCTGAAAGAGATCCAAAAAGAGAAACTCCTAGGAACATTGTGGCCAAATTCCAGAACTCCCAGGTCAAGGAAAAAATCTTGCAAGCAGCTAGAAAGAAACAATTCCAGTACTGTGGAAATACAATCAGGATAACCCAAGATCTAGCAGCTTCTACATTAAGGGATCGAAGGGCGTGGAATAGGATATTCCAGAAGGCAAAGGAACTAGGACTCAAACCAAGAATCACCTACCCAGCTAAACTGAGTATAATACTTCAAGGGAAAATATGGTCTTTCAATGAAACAGAGGACTTTCAATCATTCTTAATGAAAAGACCAGAGCTGAAAACAAAATTTGACTTTCAAACACAAGAATGAGAAGAAGCATGAAAAAGGAAACAGCAAAGAGAAGTCAGAAGGGACTTAACAAAAGTGAACTGTTTACATTCCTACATGGAAAGACAATATTTGTAACTCTTAAAACTTTTCCGTATCTGGGTAGTTGGTGGGACCACACACACACACACATACAAAAGTGGCAGACTTGAAACTTGAATGGGCTGGATCCTAAAGTTTCTTTTGAGTTCATATCCAAACCTTTGTTTTTCACTTTGAGACACCATCACATCTAAGTCACTACAGCCTGTCATCCAGCCCATCAACACTGCATCATCAATATAATAGTGGACATCAATGTCCTCAGGAAGTGGAGCCTCTTTCACATCTCTGCCTATTCAACCACAGGAATATGAAGGAGAGGTCACATAATCTTGAGGAAGAATAGTGAGAAATAAACTGAACTGCTTACCAAAAAAAAGCAAACTTCTCGAGTTGGTCTCAGTCACAGAGATGAATAAGCAAGTATGGGTCCTCTCAGCTGAGGACTGGTCTATCTGATCCATGATGCACACAAGATCAGGAATCAGCACAGCAATTAGCATAGTGATATTCAGTTTCTCATAATCTATTGCTAATCACCATGTACTATCTATCTTCACAGGATACATAGGGTCATTATAAGGGAAGTTAGTGTAATTTAAGTACTCCAGCATTTCCCTTACCAAAGAGGAAATATCTTTCACTCCCCTGGGACCCAATATTGTTTAATATCAACTACAAAGACTAGCTCAAGGAATGCTATAGGCTTTTGTTTAGCTCTGTCCACAAAAATCCGCACAGACACTACTGACTTCCAGGAACTCATAACCTCCATGATCACATTACTTCCTTCTGGCTAACCACTACAACTGAGAGCCACCTCCACCTGAAAAGAGGGTACACCTTTCCTCAGGAGTTTGTGCCCCCAAATTCCCAAAAGAAATGGGTAGTACCCTTATGAAACCATTGAGGGTAACCAGGTTGCCAGAATCTAGCAGGAACTTAGATGTTTGGTAGTCTCCCCTTTCCAAGGGGCAGTAACTCTGGCATATGCCCTCCAGTCCCCTATAGTCTCACAGTTAAAACATCCTGAAACTTGGTACATCCTCAGCCCCAAAGGAGATTTAGTCTAACAGCCTCTCAAATCTGGTAAATACTTGGGTGGCTGGACAACCAGTGGGATGAAAGAGCGACCATATAGAGTAGAGGATGTTTTGGGGATGTTCTAAATTTTGCTGGGGCACAGGGACACTTTATTATACAGGTCCCAGATATCTCAATAGAATTATACTAAAACACCATGTACTGACCACCAATTATCCAATTTTCCACCACCATGCTTTAAAGACCTATAAGAGAGTATTATTACCCTCTGTCCAACTATCTTGGTCTCCTCCTGCCATCCCCAGAGTGTTTATTTATATTGATAGCCTATTTGCTTGAGCAGCTGCCAGGGCTGCCCCAATTTTTCACTCAAATTTTAATAATTGATCTTCATGAGCTTGTATGGTGGTAAAGTAATGAAGTCTTATACCTAAGGCTTAATAATGCCATTTAGGTGAGGTTACACAAAAGGTAGGATGTAGCTATATCTGAAGTAGGCTGGTCATAAGGAGTTCATGGGGAAGGGCCACAAATCCAATTTCCCAATTCCAATTCTTTTAAATATTTTAGCCCCTTTTTTTCTGGAATTTTTATGAAACCAATTAGACAGCTTTTGCCATTTTATCTGTGTGTGTGTGTTCATCCTTCATTGCCAAAGAAGACCATGCCATCAGAGAAATGATGACATGACTTGCACTTGACTTTATTTTGAGTGAGGGAGGGCTGTACAGATCACCAGCCTCACTTCTCCTCCAGAGCCATCTGAATCCAGGGACCAGATATTCATCAGGATGACTGGAGATGACCCAGGATGAGGCAATTGGGGTTAAGTGACTTGCCCAAGGTCACATGGCTAGTGAGTGTCAAGTGTCTGAGGTGAGATTTGAACTCAGGTCCTCCTGACTCCTGCACTGGTGCTCTATCCACTGCACCACTAGCTGCCCCCCCCCATTTTCTCTACCTGAAGAGAAAAAGGGGGCAAATCCCACCTGGGGCCTCCAATTGATTTGGTTGCTCTAAATATGGCTCCCATTAGACCACATACACTGCAGCAACAGTTCTAAAGATTCATTGGCTTGTAGTTTACATTTCTCTTTAAACCTTCTGACTCACTCTTATTGGAAGTCAGTCTTCCAATGGGGTATGAATGTAAAACCTGCTCTAATTCCCACCCAAGATAGTTACTCCCTTTTCTTTTTTTTTTTTTAATTTTATTTATTTATTTAAATTTTACATTCATTTTCACAAATTTTTGGGTTCCAAATTTTCTCCCCTTTAATCTTCTCCCCCCACCCCAATACCCGAAGCAATCTAATTTTCCCTATCTCCAATCTGCCCTCTCTTCTGTCATCCCTCCCTTCTCTTGTCTCCATCTTCTCTTTTCTCCTGTAGGGACAGATGACTTTCTATTCCTCATTAACTGTATGTCTTCTTTCCTAGTTGCAACAACAATACTAAACAGTTGTTCCTAAAACTTTGACTTCCAAATTCTCCCCATCCCTCCCTCCCCACCTATTCCTTTTGGGGCGGCAGGCAATTCAATATAGGCCATATCTGTGTAGTTTTGCAAATGACCTCCCTGATAGTCGTGTTGTGTAAGACTAACTGGATTACCATCCCTCCTAACCTGCCCCTCATTGTTTCTCTTCTGTATTTTGATCCTGTCCCTCCCCAAGTGTTGATTTCAAATTTCTCCCTCCTCCCTTTGCCCTCCCTTCCATCATCCCCCCCTTGCAATATCTCCTTCTCCCCCACTTTCTTATACTGTAAGATAGGTTTTCATACCAAAATGAGTGTGCATTTCACTCCTTCGTTTAGTCAAATGTGATGAGGGTAAAATTCTTGTTTTTTTTTTTCTCAGCTCTCCTCTTTTTTCCTCCACTAAGAAAAACTCCTACCTGCCTCTTAAATGACATATAGTTACCCCCTTCCATTTCCCCCTCTTTCCTCCCACTACATTTCTCTCTCACCATTTACCTTAATTTCCTTTAAGGTATGGTCCCATCCTATTCAGTTCAATCTGTGCTCTCTATCTCTGTATGTGTGTGCATTTGTCTATGTGTGTGCATGCATGTACATGTGTATGTGTGGTCCCACCAACTACCCAGATACTGAAAAGTTTTAAGAGTTACAAATATTGTCTTTCCATGTAGGAATGTAAACAGTTCACTTTTGTTAAGTCCCTTCTGACTTCTCTTTGCTGTTTCCTTTTTCATGCTTCTTCTCATTCTTGTGTTTGAAAGTCAAATTTTGTTTTCAGCTCTGGTCTTTTCATTAAGAATGATTGAAAGTCCTCTGTTTCATTGAAAGACCATATTTTCCCTTGAAGTATTATACTCAGTTTAGCTGGGTAGGTGATTCTTGGTTTGAGTCCTAGTTCCTTTGCCTTCTGGAATATCCTATTCCACACCCTTCGATCCCTTAATGTAGAAGCTGCTAGATCTTGGGTTATCCTGATTGTATTTCCACAGTACTGGAATTGTTTCTTTCTAGCTGCTTGCAAGACTTTTTCCTTGAGCTGGGAGTTCTGGAATTTGGCCACAATGTTCCTAGGAGTTTCTCTTTTTGGATCTCTTTCAGGTGGTGATCGATGGATTCTTTCAATACTTATTTTGCCCTCTGGTTCTAGAATGTCAGGGTAGTTTTCCTTGATAATTTCATGGAAGATGATGTCTAGGCTCTTTTTTTGATCATGGCTTTCAGGTAGTCCCATAATTTTTAAATTGTCTCTCCTGGATCTATTTTCCAGGTCAGTTGTTTTTCCCATGAGATATTTCACATTCTCTTCCATTTTTTCATTCTTTTGGTTTTCTTTGGTGATTTCTGGGTTTCTCATAAAGTCATTAGATTCCATCTGTTCCATTCTAATTTTGAGAGAACTATTAAATTCAGTGAGCTTTTGAGCCTCTTTTTCCATTTGGCTCATTCTGCTTTTGAAAGCATTCTTCTCCTCAGTGGCTTTTTGAACCTTCGTTGCCAATTGAGTGAGTCTATTTTTCAAGGTGTTAATTTCCTCAGCATTTTTTTGGGACTCCTTTACCAAGATATTGACCTTTTTTTCATACTCTTCTTGCATCTTTGTCATTTCTCTTCCCAGTCTTTCCTCCACCTGTCTAACTTGCTTTTCAAAATCCTTTTTAAGCTCTTCCAAGGCCTGAGCCCACCCAACACCCCCCTGGGGTGTCTGGGGTACTGAGGCCCCGCCCTCCACATCTTTCCCTGATGGCAAGGATATGTCCTCGTCATCAGATCCGAAGGTCGGGATCATTTGCATTTGTTGGAAAAAACTCTCTATAGTCTTATTTTTCTTCCCTTTTCTAGGCATTTTCCCAGCCAGTTACTTGACTTCTGAGATTCCTTTCCACCCCCGCCTGGATACGCCCAGCTAGTGCTTGGCCTCTGAGATTTAAATGGGCTTTCCTCCTGCTGGCTGTCAACCATCGAGCTTTAGTTCAGGTGCTGGGGTGGTGGCAGGGCCGCCTCCCAGGCTCAGTTCCCTCAGGGGCTTTATGTAGTGACTTTCAGGAATGGAGTGGGTTGGGGTGGGGTGGGGGGCCCGCCTCCCAGGCTCAGTTACCTCAGGGGCTTTATGCAGAAGCCTTCAGTAGTAGAGCGGGGTGGGGGAAGGGCCATCTCCCAGGCTCAGCTCCCTCAGGTTTTATGCAGGAACCTTCCGTAACGAAGATCCTGCCTGCTGCTGGGGGATTCCTGAGTCCTGGGCCGCCTCAGCCGCCGCCCACACCTCCGCCTCCGCCGCTTCCTGCCCCCGCCTATGCCGCTGCCGCTTCCTCCCAAGGGGGCCCGAGTCACGGAGACACTCCACTCCCCTCCAGCAGCCCGGCCTTCTCTCTCACTGACCTGTAGCTTCTGCGGGCAGAGGGACTTTCCCGGCTGCCGGAGCTTCCGTCTCTGAAGCCTGCTCGGATCAGTTTCTCTGGGCCGTGGCCAGGGTAGCGTTGGGGTTGGGGTCCACTTTCCGGGGTGCGACGGATCCTGGGGACGGGTCTCCAGAGCTCCCTGGAATGGAAATCTCTTCCACTCCGTTTCTGCACACCTTGTATTGACCCAGAAGTTATGGGGGGGGTCTCTTTTTACATTACTTCTATGGGCTTTGGTTTCGGGGCTCGTAAACGTGCGTCCTTCTACTCTGCCATCTTGGCTCCGCCCCAGTTACTCCCTTTTCTAAGGGACTCATGGTATTCAAAGGATATGCTTTCCAACACTAAGCCTGTATGTAACTCACAGACTATTAACACTGCCTTCTTTACCTGGGTAATCTACATATGTAATCAAATGGTCCTCAGATTTATAAAGCACACTATTTAAAAATCAAAAGCTTACTTAGATCTTCTTCTAATTGCCTATTATGCAAGGATAATATATTCTTACTTTCTCTCTGTTAACAATAGAACTTCCACAGAGTTTGATCATATTTGCATACTCTCCAAATATATACATTTGTGCTAATCTAAGGATGAAGAAACTCCTCTTTCCAAAAAGCTTCCCTAGTTATTTTTAAATAAGGCCATTTCCCTCTGGGGAAAAAAAAACTAGCCAGTTCATCATCCTGAATTCTCCCTTTCTTCTACAATACTCCTTGCCCACTTAAAAAAGGAATTAACCATGAAGGCCATTGGGGAAAAAAAAGTAAACTATATCTCAAGAAAATTCAAAGTTTAAAAATGCAATAAGTACCTAGTAGAGCAAAAAGTACTTAACAGTGAAACTTCATTAAGTAATAATTAAAGTGAATGAAATGAATAAAGTCAATGAAAAGAATACCAGGTATTTAGCTTCCCCTGGATAATCAACATAGCTAATATCCAGGAAAACATTTCCTCAGCAGGAGCTAGGTGAAACTTCTGACTTCCACACCTACTGGGGTGAACCTTTTATACATGGTGATTGGGGGGTTGGGGTGGGATGAAGAAATAAAATGGCCTTCCTGTTACCTTAAAGCACCAGCCCATGCTACACTGACCATAACCAGGAAAGACTTACAAGACAAGGTGGCACCTGAGCTGAGATTTGAAGAAACGAGTAATTCTAAGAGGTAGAGGTGAAAAGAGATTTCATTCCAGGTACAGAAGTTAGCCTATGCAAAAGTAGGAAGACAAGAAATAAAGCATTTTATGGAAGAAACAGCAGGAAAGTCAGTTTGATTCAATCACTCAGTCTTAAGCACTTGGGAATGCAAAGCAAGACAGCAGATAGCTACTACCAAGGTCACAATCTAAGATAACATGCAAAACAATCCATATACATGACAAATAACAAATTATCAACACAAGAAAGGTACTAGAATTAAGGGGGACAGGGAAAAACTTCTGATAGAAGGTAGGATTTTTGCTGGGACTTAAAGGAAACCAGGAAAGCCCAGAGAAAGGAGAGCATTCCAAGCATAGGGGATATGTTGCCAGTCAAAATGCCCAGAGCTGAGGATGAAGTATCTTCTGTCCCAAGAAACAGCAAAGAGGACAGTGTCACTAAATCTAAGAGTGAATGAAGAGTTTAAGATACAAGACAAGAAAGATGGAAAACTAGGTTATAAAAGGCTTTAAATGCCAAACAGGTGATTTTGTGTTTGATCCTAAAGGTGATAGGAAGCCACTGGAATTTCTGAAGCAGGGGGTGACATGGCTGAACCTGAACTTTAGGAAAATCACTCGTTGCCCAAATGGAAGATGTATTGGAATGGGGAGAGATTTATGGCAGCTAGATCAACCAGTAGGCTATTGCAACTGTTCAGGCACAAGGAAATGAGGGCCTGAACCAGGATTGTGGCATTATCAGAGGGGCATATTAAAAAGATGTTAGGTAAAACTGACAAGCCTTGGCAACAGATTGGACTGGGAGGGAGGAGGGGAATAAGATATATTGAGGACAGGATAAGAAATAGTGAAGAGTTGAAGATGACATCTACGTTGCAAGTCTCAACAACTGGAAGGACGGCGGTACTTTCTATCGTAGGAAGAAAGGTTGGAAGTGGTAAGGGTTTTGGAGGAGAGAAGATGACGATTTCAGTTTTGGACATGTTGAGTTTAAAATGTCTGTTGGAGATCCAATCTGAGATGTTTATTATATGAGTGAAGGTCAGCGGAAAGGTAAGAACTGGAGTAGATTTAAGAATCATTAGCACAGAGAGGATCACTGAATCCATAGGAACTGTTGAGATCACCAAATAAAAGAGTATAAAAAGAGAGGAAGACAAAGCCCTGCGGGACATGACCTAAATGTGGATCCAACCAAGGAGACTGAGAAAGAGTGGTCAGATAGTTAGGACGAGGACCAGGAGAGAGTGGTGTCCTGAAAACCTAGCGAGAAGAAAGTATTAAGGAGAAAGAGGGTTTTCACACTTTGACAGTGCCAATGGCTTGCAGAAAGGTCAAGAAGGATGAGAATTGAGAAAAGATCATTGAATTTGGCCATTGACAAATCATTATGAACTTTGGAGTGAGCAGTTTCAGTTGAATGACTGGAGAGAGTTAAGAGAGTAAAAGGATAGGAAGAAGAGGCATCCTTCTCAAGTTTGGTCACAAAAGGCAGAAAAGATATGAGATGACAGTGAGATAGAAGGATTAAGTGAGTTTTTATGTTTGTAGGCAGTAGAGAAATAGCCAGTTGACAAAAAGAGGTAGAAGATAAGAGACAGTAGAAATGGCAGAAGTAGTAGCTTGCTGAGGAAATATAATGGAATGAGATCACCTGTGCAGGTGGAGGGGTTCGCTTTGGCAAGGAGAAGGGAACCATCTCTTTGTGTTGGGTTGTCCTTTGTTTTCAAAGAGGACCAAAATGGCATCACACTTCTTTATGTGAGACAGGGGTGAAAGAAGGGATAGAGGCAGAAGTATCTGAATGATATAAGAGACAGAAGATTGAGCTCTCAGTGAATGAATACAGTTTTTTCAGGAAATATGACAAAGTTTGAAGAGGTATGAAAAGTGTAGAAGGGTCACCTTGGTAAGTAGTGGGATACTGAATTAATTAGGGAGGTATAAGAGAATTATCTAGATGGTTCGGAAACCTGCAGCCCGAAGTCACATGTGGGCTTCTAGATCTTCAAGTTTGGCCCTTTGACTAAATCCAAATTTCACTGAAGTCAAAGGGCTGCACTTGAGAACCTAGAGGGTCACATGTGACCTCAAGGCTGCAGGTTTCCTACCCCTGAGGACCTACTTGAAGTTATATAACATAGATTTATAGTGGACCCAGTCAACATATTTTCAGGGTTTTCTATGGTTTCATTTGATAATGCATGAGTAGGAGGGAAGGCAATAGATTGTAAGAGTTTATTCAAGACTTAGGCTTGGCAAGGCCTCGAGAAAAGGATGAACTGATTCACCTAGGGATCAAGAAGAAGAAAAGTGTAGCTAGTGCAAGGTGATGGCCTGGGAGAAAATTGAAGCCTTGAAGACTGGAAATCAGTGTGGAAAAAGCAGAGGGAAAGGTGGAAAGCCAATAAACTGGATAAGATAATGGAATTTCACAGTTCATGGACATGAAGGGCAGTGCATTTGTTGATGATGGTAATTTTAAAGTTATCTTTGAATAGGTAGGCCACAGGAAATGAATAGGTTGAGGAACTGGAAGGTTAGGGCCTTTGAGGGAGTGTATCTAGCTATCTATCACTAAATATATATATATATATATGTGTGTGTGTGTGTGTGTGTGTGTGTGTGTGTAGAAGTTATCTAGAATAAAGTCAAGGAATTGGAGAAGAAAGATGGGGAATCAGTTACTGAACTCATTAAAGAAGGAAGGGATAAGTACTGGAGATCTGTAGATGTGCATTGTACAGACCTCAAAGTAGAAGTCACAAAGTAGTGGTGGTAGGGAAGAAGCTGAAAGTGGTGATGGGAAACAAGGAGTATTCCAATTCCCTTACTTTAATGGGTGAATCACAGGGAATGAGAGTGAAAGTACAGACAGTGCTGGAAAGGGTGAGCAGGAAGACTGAGTCACTAAGAGGAAGCCAGTACTCAGAGCCAAAAAATGGAAGTAGGAAAGAAAAAGACTTAGGATGAAGGCAAGTTTGTTGCCTATAGAGCGAGCATTCCATAGGGCAGAGTGAGAGGGATAAACAACATTTGGTTGAGATCTGGGGTGAGAAAATTGAGAGGGATGAGAATGAGAAATTTGGTAGCTGGGGAATGGGGTTTAGATGATGACCTACTGGGTTCACAATCACTGGGATGTAGAAGGTATGATTATGTGGAAGTCTATAAATCATTAAATGAAATATTTAGATTTTCAAAGCCAGTAGTTTTGTAATGGAAGAATGAAGTTATTTCAGAGCCTTGGGCAAATCAGGTAAGGGGGCAAGAACTTGGAGCAGAAGGAGTGATGAAGAGACCCTCCTTCTCCAAGGCAGGAGCCCACGCTGGAAACATGACATGGCAACCTCTTTCCACACCTCAGCAACAGGAGACCAGCAAGATGGAATGGTGTTTCTCCTCTTCCCACAGGAAGCTGCAGATCAGGCAAGATATGTGCATGGTATGAAAGTAAAGGACCCACCTCTCCACGTCACAATCTCATAGGAGCCTGGAAATCAGGCAGGAGACCCATGAAGCACGATGGAAAACCCTCCTTTCTCTTAAACGTCTACTGGAGGCTGGAGATCAGACAGGATAGATGTGCTGCAAGACGGAAGAGACAGAAGGCACCTCCCTTCTCCTCTTCCGTCCTTGAGGCTGGAGATCAGCTGTTCCCTGATTTTCTTCTTCCCTCAGAAGGATGAATATCAAGTAGGAGATATGCAGCATGAAGACTCTGCCACCTCTTCTCCTCACACTTCTACCAGGGGCCAGAGATCAGGCAGGAGAAGGTTCAGCAAGATGGAAGGCTCGTGGCAAGCATAGATTAGTACATGAAGGGGGGCAATGTATAATAAAGCGAAATAAGTCAGAGTCAAGTTGTGAGGGCTTGAAATACCATAAGGAAGTGTTGTTATTGATTGTAGAAGTATAGATAACCACTGGAATTATTTGATCAGAGGAGTGACATAAAAATCACTTTGGCTGTTCCATGAAAAAGGAATCAAAAGGAGAGTAGAAGACCAACTAGAGCCTACAGCAATAGTCTAGGGGTGAGGCACAAAGGTCCTGGATTATTATGATGACTCTAAGAGTGGAGAGAAGGGAAACAATGTAAAAGGTGTTGAAGAAGATCTGGAAAGACCTGGTGATTCGTTTCACATGCGGAGTGTAGAAGATGCCACCAAAGTTGTGAAACTGTCTTTTCCCTCTCCCAGTTTACTTTCAATATCTCTTCATTTCTCGTTGTAAATCTATCAGGAAGAGCTGGAGTGGGGAAGATAAGGTAGGATACGTAGAGCAAAGGAGAATGCCTTCCAAGAGCCACCTACATGAGTCACACATGTGAGCGTGCAACAATCGCTTCTCTGTCTCTGTCTCTGGTCTCCACCTTTGCGTCTGACCAGTCTGTACAAGTCCAACTTTTGCCACTTTGTCAACAGGAAGGTACCCCAAGAGATGGGAAGTTGAATCCTTTAATATCACTATATTGCTTCTTGACTTTTATCATCTGTCCAAGTCCCTCATTAGTCATCAGATATCCAAGTCATCTATGGAGAACTGAAGCAAAGAAAGTTGGCTCGATAAAACAATCTTTATGTTTATGCTGTTGTGTTGTTATTTGGCAGAAGTGTCTAACTTTCAGCTGCACTGGCATTTACTTGTGACTCAAATCCCTAGTTTGTGACACTGTTAAATATAATTTCCACTTAGTTCAGGCTCACATCACTTTTCACCTGTACTATTTCAATAGCCTATAGCTAGTCTCCCTACAGGAAGCAGCAAGGTGGGTAAGTGGATAGAGTGACAGAGCTGGAATCCGGAAGACCCGAGTTCAAGTCTAGCCTCAAACACTTACTAGCTGTGTGACCCTAGGCAAGTCATTTAACTTCTCTTTGGTTCAATTTCATATATAAAATGAGCTGGAGAAGGAAATAGCAAACCATTCCAGTATCTGCCAAGAAAATCCCATGGACAGTATAGTCCATGGCGTCACAAAGAGTCTGAAATGACTGAACGTGTCTCCTTACATCAAGTCTCTGTGAAGTCTGGCCCATTATCTACTCAGCTATCAAAGTGATTTTTCTGAAGTGTAGGTCTGACCATGTCACCATTCCTGCCTGCTCAATGAGCTCTCTATTACCTTCAGGATCTAATATAAACTCCTCTGTTGGGAACTACAAGTTCTTCATACTTTGTAGTCTTCTTGTATTTACTACCCTCCATAACACTCTACCTTCCAGCTACGTTGGCTTATTTGTGATTCATTAAACACAACACATCATCTCCCATCTGCATGCCTTTGCACAGGCTATTGAAGTGTTCTGTCCCCTCACCTTCACCTTTCAGTCTATCTTCCTTCAAGACTCAGCTCAAAGCCCATCTTCTTCAGGGGATCTTTATCAGTCTCTCACCTGCCAATGCCTTTCCCTTACAGATGACTTATCTACTCTTTTCATAGCTTGTATGTACTCAGTTATTTTGTACACCCCTTGAAGGCAAGGACTGTTTTTTGTCTTTCTTTATAATCTTAGTGCTTACCACAGGACCTGCTACATAGTATGCATTTAAGAAATGCTGTTGACTTACCATTTTCATAGCTTCGGTGTCACATGGCCTTTGGGACGGGGCATTATACCCACATGAGTGTTGCCTGGCTGATAATATAAGGTAAAGTCATAGTGGGCTGGTACTGCTACCCATCTCTTTCAAGCAGCATTCAATTAAGCAAACAATGGTCAGAATGTTGGTGAATTGTTATCAATCCACATTTGCAACTTTGTACATAGTTCATACTACATGGTGCATAATAGGAATTGGTACATAACAGGAACTTGAAAACTGCCTAATATGGCTGGGATTTGTAATTCAAAGGAACTTTCAGTCCTGAGATCTGGGATTATTTCAGTCTTGGAAACAGAAGATGGACTTGAGTCATGTGTGAGAATTCTTAAAGGGACACATTCAATCTGCAAGACAGACTGAGAGAAAGGAGCCAGCATTTCCAGAGCAGAGGAAAGAGAGCATCCCTTAATGATCTGAGGCAGAATCTGTGAAAAAAGGATGCCAGACAAATGGAAAAAAAAACAAAGGGAGAAGGTGAAAGGAAGCTTGAGCTACTGTTGAAGAGGAGAAGAGATTAAGGAGAGCTTTCAAGTCTGAAAAGGCATGTCACAAAAAGACAGGGGCTGAAGCTACTGTTTGTACTCACTTCTTCAAAGACAGAGGAGAGGTCTGCTTTTTCTCCAAGTGTCTGTCCTGTAATAGATACTGCAATATACTCTGCTCATTTCTTTGTACCTAAACATTTCTTGTATTAACCTGATGTTTACCTGAAACAGAAAGAGGGTTGGAGGTAGTTAAAGATAAACATAAATTTAAATTAGGGCGGATTGCCAAATCTCTACATGAATGTTAGGAATTTTCTTATCTGGGGAGCAGGATTCTTGTGATTGTTTTCTCATAGTTTTCCATCTGATATAAACTACATATAACAGCAGAGAAGATCTGAAGGCCATCATTTTGCCTCTAAGATAGAAAAAAGTGAGCTAATTGTTGTAAGAGGGTTTGGTTGATATCCCGAGAAAAATAGGGTGAGGAGAAGATGATAATTGAAAACACTGATAATAAATAACTGATAACACCCTAATGTCTTAAACTTGACATGTCCAAAACAAAATTCATTATCTTTTGCCCTAAACCTTTCTCCCCTCCTACCTTCCCTATTACTATATAGGGCAACACCATCCTCTCATCTCTCAGGCTTGCAACCTCAGAGTCATGCTCAACTCCTCCTCCACTACCGTATTCAAGCTATTGCCAAAGCCTGTTAATTTCATCTCTGCAACATCTCTTAAATATGCCCCCTTCTCTTCTTTGATACTGCCACCACTCTAGTGCCGACCATCACTTCATGCCTGAACTATTGTAATACCCTATTGATAGGTTTGCCTGCCTTGAGTCTCTACCTCTCCCATCCTCCATTTAGTAGCCATTAAAACAACATTCCTAAAGCACGTGAGATCACGTTCCTCAAGAAACTGCCCAGACATCATGGAACCAGAAGGCAAAGTAGAAATGGAAAGAATCCACTGATTGCATCCTGAAAGAGCTCCCAAAAAGAAACCTCCCAGTAATATTATAGCCAAATGCCAGAGCTCCCAGATTAAGGAGAAAACACTGAAAGCAGTCAGAAAGAAATAGTTTAAATTCCATAGTCTTAGTCAGGATTATATAAGATTTAGCAGCTACCAATACAAAGAAATCGGGATCTTGGGATATGCTATTCCAGAGAGCAAAGGATCTAGGCTTACAACTAAAACTAATCTACCCAACAAAACTGTGTATAATTTTAGAGGGGAAAAAATGGACCTTTAATAAAATAGAGAAGACTTTCAAGCATATGAAATGAAAAGACCAGAGCTGAGTAGAAAATTCAACATACAAACCTAGGAGTCAAGAGAAACATAAAAGTATATACATAAGAAAGAACTCTTAAGAGACTAAACAAGGTTAAACTGTTTACATTCTCAAATGAGATAATGTATACAACTTCCCAGAACTTTATCATTAGGGATCTTAGAGAAAGTTTGATTAGAGTTGTGTTTGGATGATCTCAAAAGAAAAATGGAATGTGTGGGGAAGAGGAATGAACTAAGAGATGAGGGGAAATGAGAGAAACAATGCAGAAAATTATCTTACCTAAATGGGATGCACAGGAGGTTTCTAGAGCAGAGGAGAGAGAGAGAGAGTGAGAAGGGAGTGGATATCATTTGAACATCACTCTAATCTAAACTGGTTAAAGGAGGAAAAAAATGTATACACACAGTTGGTTGCAGAAATACGTTACCCAGCAAGCAGATGGGGAGGAAAGGCATTCAAGGAAAAGTGAGGAATAAGGAGAAAAATTAAGGGAGGCATTAGTCAGAAGCATAACAGACTCTTAAAGAGGAAAAAAAGAGGGAGAGAAGAATAAATAGAAGAAAATGAGATGGAAGAAAATACACAGAAATCATAACTCTGAAAGTGAATGGGATGAACTCATCCATAAAATGAAAAAAAAAGATTGCAGAATGCATAAGAAACCAGAATCCAACAATATATTGTTTACAAGAAACATACTACAACTGGAACAGAATTTATTGCAGTTGAAGTAAAAATGGCAAAGATAGCAATCATGATCTCAGACAAGGAAAAGCAAAAACAGACCTAATTTTTTAAAAAGATTAAAAAAAACTACATCATGCTAAAAAGCTACCATAATGAATTAATAGCAATACCGAACATATGCATCAAATGACATAGTATCCACATTCTTAAAGGAAAAGTTAAATTAATTACAGGAGGAAAGAGTATAACTCTAATACTGGGGAGAGGGGGCCTCAATTTACTCCTCTCAATACAGAGAAATAGAAGCATAAAATATGAAGACGTTAAGAAGATGAATAGAATTTTAGAAAAGATAGATAAAATAGACCTCTAGAGAATATTGAATGGGAAGAGATATGAGTGTACTTATTTCTCAGCTGTGCATGGAAAACTAATCATGTATTAAGGCATAAAAACCTTACAAAGAATGCTGAAAAGTGGAAATATTAAAAACATCTTTCACTGACCCTAATGCAACACCCCCCAAAAAAACCCTGCATTCAATAAAGAAGAAAAAAATTAAAAATTAATTGGAAGCTGAATAACTTAATCTTAAAGAATGGGTGGGATCAAAGGATAAATCAAAGAAATAACAAATAATTTTATTAAAGATAATCACAATAATGAAACAAAATATCAAAATTTGTGGAATATAGGAAAAGCAGTGCCTAGGGAGAAATTTCTATCTCTAAACAAATTAATAAAGGAGAAAGAAGAAGATCAACAAGTTGGACAAGCAACTAAAAAATTAGGAAATCAACAAATTAGAACTCCCTATTAAACACTAAACTAGAAATTCTAGAAATCAAAGGGGATATTAACAAAATTGACAGTAAAAGAAATTATTAGGAATTACTTCACCCAACTATATAAGAATAAAGCTGACAAGTTAAATGGAATGGTTAAATATTTGCAAAAATATAAATTGAACAATCCATAAATAAATCTTCCAAAGGAAAAAATCTCAGGACCAGATGGTTTTACAAGAGTATTCTACTAATGTTTCAAGAACATTAAGTCTAATACTACATAAATGGTTAAAAAAATAAAAGGTAAAGAAGGCTTCCTACCAGGAATGTTACATAAGATAAATACAGTATTGATACCTAAAACTACTTAAAATAGAGGAATAAACTACAAACCAATTTCTCTAAAATTTGCAAAATTTTTAAATACAATACTGATAAAAAGAATCATAGCAATATATCACAAAGATCATATGATCAGACTGGATTTATTTCAGGAATGTAGGTCTTATTCAATATTAGGAAAACTTTTAAATATTAATAGCAAAAACAACCAAAATTGTTACTTCAATAGATGCAAAAATTTGACAAAATACAACACTTGTTTCTATTTAGAAAAAAAAAATCTCTGCAAAGCAAAGGAATAAATAGAACATTAAAATAAGTAGAATTTCACTAAAACACAAGAGTCAGCATTATCTATAATGAGCAAAAGCTAGAATTTTTACCAATAAAATCAGAAGTGAAATAAGGATCTCCACTATCACAGTTCAATCCAATATTCTGCTAGAAATACTAGCTATAGCAATAAAACAGGAAAAAGACATTAAAAGAGTAAGCACAAAGAGGAAACAAAATTACCCTTTTTTTTTCAAAAATAATATGGTGGCTTACTTAGAAAATCCTAGAAATTCTACTAAAAAACTAATTGAAATAATTAACAACTTCAGCAAAATTGCAGGATGTAAAATAAACCCACATAAATTATCTGCATTTCTGTATATCACAACAAAACATAGTGGGAAGAAATGAAAAAAGCAATTCCATTTAAAATAACTACAGTGTAAAATACTTGAGAGTCTATATGCCAAGGCATGCATTGAACTATTTGAATACAAAACACTTCATACAAATAAAGGCAGTTCTAAATAACTGGAAAAATATTAATTACTCATGGGTAGGTCAAGCCAATATAATAAAAGTGTAACACTACCTAAATCAATTTACTTATTCAGTGTTATACCAATAAAACTACCAAAGGGGACTTTATAGAAGTAGGGGGAAAAAATAACAAAATGCATCTAAAGGAACAACAAGTCAAGAGTATCAAGGGAATAAATGAAAGAAAAAAAAGCAGAAAGGGGCCTTAGCAGTACCCATATCTCAAAATATACTACAAATTATAATTACCAAAACAATTAGGTACTGGATAAGAAATAGAGAAGTTGATCGATGGAACAGATTAGATATGCAATATATGGAAACAAATGGGGCACAATGACTTAATGTTTGATAAATTCAAAGATCTCAACTATTTGGGCGAGAACATAATATGTGACAAAAACTACTGGGAAAACTTTTCCAAAAAGAAGTCTGGCAAAAACTATGTATCGATTGACACCTCATACCATATACCAAGATAAGCTCCAAAAGTATTAAGATATATATAAAAAGATTAAGATATAAAAAATGCTACAAATAGAAAGTGTTGGAATTGAGAAGAAATTATCTATCAAATCGGTGGATACAACTGGAGTTTATAACCAAACAGGAGATAGAGAAAGTGGTTAAGAATAAAATCTACAATTTTGATTACATAAAACAAAGAAAGTTTTTCACAAAACAAATGCTGCCAAAATTAGAAAAGAAGCAGGAAAGTGGGGGGAAATCTTTGCAGCACGTTTCTCTGATAAAGAACTCATTTCAAACAGGTATAGGGAAGGAAGTTAAATTTGCACGACTTGAGCCATTCCTAAATTGAAAAATGTTTCAAGGATGTGAATAGGTAGCTTTTAGAGAAAGGAACCCAAGCTATGAAAAAATGTATCTAACTCTAAATCACTAATGATTAGAGAAATGTTAATTAAAATAACTCTGAGGTACCACCATACATACATTAAATTGACTATGTTGACAAAAAAGGAAAATGACAAATGCTGTGAGGAAACAGGTACTATTAGTGGAGCTCTGAATTGATTCAACCATTCTGAAAAGCAATTTAGAACTATGCCCAAAAAACTATTAAAGTGTACATGACCTTTACTAGCAATACAACTACTAGGTCTGTTTCCCAAAGAAATCAAAGAAAGAGCAAAAGGAGGATCCACATGTACAAAAATATTTATAGCAGCTCTTTTTGTGGTGGCAAAGAACTGGAAACTGAAGAGATACGCCTATCAGTGGAAGAATAGATAGACAAGTCATTCTATGTGAACAAGTTATGGGATGTAATGAAACATATTATCCACCTTCAACGAGAGAAGTCCTTTCCTTCTATCTTTTTATTCTTGGTTGGTATTCATGGCTAATATGGAAATTTATTTCGCATTACTAGACATATATTTGTAATGCACTTTTTTGGGGGGGTTTCCAAGGAATTGGAAAAAGGGGATAGGAAGAGGGGAAAATTTGAAACCTAAAACTGAATTTTTTAAAAAATTAGAAAAGTTGTTCAAATCTGTCCATCTGTCAGGCTCTAGATTGCTCTGCGGATTTTGAAATTAGTTTGCAATTTTTCCCCTTCTGTTTCAGAGTCTGTTTAATCTTAATATGCACAAATGAAGTCCTTCAATGATTTAGCAATGGTAGCAAAAATAATTCATTTGCAATAATAGGAATATTTCCACCTTCTGTGAATGAGTTTTTTATAACATATCAAGATATGACCCACATACTTGACAGAAGCTCTACAAAACTGTCACTGTCACCAAACAGTGGAAAGATCATTTTTTTCCGGTTGATTCAACACTTTCATCAGTCCTTTCTCCTGTCCTTCCATGGTCTTCCCAAAGACAATTACTCCTTGAACAAATTTATTCTTCAAGCAAGAAAACAAAACGAAACAAAAAACCAGATCACCAAGACAGAAAATGTACTTCAAAGTACCTCTGGTTTTTCTTCTCAAAACAAAGGTGGCAAGAATAAACAACAGGTATAGTGGTATGGTAGGTAGTTTCCAGCTACCTATTTTTTCATCAGTCTTTGGAAATAGTAGGTGTCTCCATGATGCCTTGGAACATTCACTCAAACTGGTAAAATCCAGCCGATCAGACAAAAGTATCTTTTCCTTATCTTCCTCATCATTGAACTCCTCCACTGTATAAATATCACACTCAGGTCTATTGGCTGCTTAACTTTATTCCAGCGAATATTGTCCTGGTAAGGTATACTGGTCCACTTCAGTTTTTTCATTCAAAGTCTTGTAGTCTATGTACATAAATGCATTCTTCTTCAGTACCACTGCTACAGGTGATACATACAGGCTGTTTGACTGTCATTTTTTCTGCGATCCACTATCACAGATAAACATTTCCTAGTTATTTTGACCCTGCTCTAAGTATTTGCCTCATTTGCATTCTCCCAAGGTTTGTAAATTTTGTGTAATAACAGTGGTACTGTCACTACCCTTACAATATAACACAGTATATGGGGTGACTGAGGTGTGGTCTTTTTACATGGACCCCAACAATGTCAACCCTCCGTCTCAGGGCATATGTGGATACCTACTCATTGACTGGTTCATTCACTCTTAATTTGATTTCACTTTGGCAGTTCTAGGTAGAGATAGATCATTGTTATGTGGTTACATTCAAATCCTCTTGGTATCAAGGGATAACCCTATTGAGGCTATTCACTCCTTCTACTCACCCATCTAGCTCTTCAGCATCTACCAATAGATTTCTATTTATATATCCAGTCTGGGTGTGTGTTTGTCCTTCATTGCCAAAGAAGATCATGACATCAGAGAAATTATGACATGACTTGCACTTGATTGTTTTGAGTGAAGGAGGGCAGTGCAGGTCACCAGTCTCACTTTTCCTCCAGAACCATCTGAATCCAGTGACCAGATAGTCATCAGGATGACTGGAGATGACCCAGGATGAGGCAGTTGGGGTTAAGTGACTTGCCCAAGGTCACATGGCTAGTGAGTGTCAAGTGTCTGAGGTGAGATTTGAACTCAGGTCCTCCTGACTCTTGCACTAGTGCTCTATCCACTGCTCTACCTAGCTGCTCCCATATAATATTAGCTAGGGGGATGGATGTATCAGAGCACTATCCCCAGGAGCATTCTATGTCTGAAGGGAACCAAAAAGTCATACCCGGTAGGATGGAAATTTTAAACTTCATTCTGAAAGTTCACATCTGAAATATCAGTTGCTTAGTTTCACAGTTATCTTTATCTCCTTTGGAGAAAATTAGATCTTATGTTATTGTCTCCTATATTAATTACTTAATGAAAAGCTTCAATTCTCTCCAACTCTAGAAATTGCCAAGATCAATGTGCATTGCTTGGCCAGTAAAATCAATTCTCTCTCCTATAAATCAGGAATTTGAAAAGGCCTTCTGTCCGATGACTGCCTCTACCTATCACTATAAGGATGCCAGTTTTCCACCCCTACACTGTTTTCAATCTTTACCTAGTTTCCTTTATCTGCCATGATTTAGGCTTCTGATACTCAATGAATCACCTTTCACTCCTCCTCCTCTGGGAGTCATGCTATTACTCATGATCTTCCTGAAGGGATAGAAATTTTGATCACTTAGAGTTTGCAAGGTACTTTGAGGTTTGGGGGCTAATTGTTTTCTTCCATATTTATTTATTCTATAGTTAAAAAAAAAAGTAGGACAATGAACTTTTTTGTCCCATGTAGTTTTCATTTATGATCTCTTGAACTATAGCTCTGAAAAAACAGGCTTTGATAAAGCCCGCTGAATACCAATTAAGGTACTTGACTATGCCTTTAAACCCAGTCATTCTGGCTTTCATTGATTAGCCAACAGCAGGCCCTGCCCAAGCCTCACTTGCTCATTGTTGGACTTTTGATGGCTCAGAATAAATGTATTTTAGCCTTCTTTTTTTGAAGGGGCATCATTATTGCTAACCATCCCTTTCCTTCTTTCTACACTAATGAATTCCTCCTTTTCCCTCTTGAAACACTCAGAACAAAACCAACCCACCTTCAGGACATCACTTTTTGTTGTTAATTTCCTCAATACCCCTTAAAGATATTAAGGTTCTGAAATGACTCTCTTGTCTTCTCCTTTAAAATGTTAGCATTACCTCATCATACAGTTCTTTCTAATTGCTCAAGTAAGTTTACCTTTCCAGGTTTCTCTGGACTCTTGTGGTAGTATTTCAAAGATTCATCTCTAGTCTTGTCATCAGAAATATCTGAAAGTTCTTTTTTCCACTAAAGAACCCATTTCTCTTCTATAGGATCATATGCAACTTTGTAGGATAGGGTATTTTTGGTTGTATTTTGCTTTCTTAAATACTATATTCCAAGATCTTCTCTGTTTTTTTCTTTAGTAGAGTTGTCAGATCTTGTGTGATACTGTGTGTAGTTCCTTGGTACTTAAATTGCCTTTTTTTGGGTGTTTGCAGTCTATTTCTTTGACTTGGGAACTCTGGATTTCAGCTATGACATTTCTGGGACTTTTCCCTTATTATCACTATCTTCTTTTGATCTCTTACCTATCTTCTTCATAGACTGGGGCAGTTTTCATTTATGATTTCCTGAAATAGAGTGTCATGGCTTTTTTTAAAAAAAATCATGGTTTTCACATAATTTAATACTTCTTAAGTTATTCCTCCTTCCAGGTCATTATTTTATATCAGGTATCTCATCTTTACTTCTCTTTTTTTCTCATTTTTATTTAATTCTAATATCTCTTCTTATCTCATGTAGCAATTCATTTGTTTGGTCTATTCTATTCGTCAGAGAGTACATTTCTTGGAAAAAATTTACCACTTTTTCTTCCACTTATTCTCTTTCTAGTTCTTTCCTCAACTTTTAATTTTTTAAGTTAAAAAACACTTTAAAAAAAATCTTGTGTTACATTTCTTCACATTCATGTGGTCCTTGCGTAAGATCCATTTTTCCTTTCAGTCTCTGCTTATGTTGGGGTTTGGTGGTGTTAGGAACCAGAATCCAAGGGTACAGGGTAGGGTGTGCCTCCAAAGAATTCGACCATTCAAGTCTTCTTTCAGTCCAAGTAGTGAGTCATTTATTAAGACACTGGTTGGGTGGGGGAGACACCTAGTGAGTCTGCCATATTTGTGACACCAATACAAGCAGACCAGATTTTAAGAATCTGCACAATTGATGAGGGTAAGATTGAAATTTCAAGCAGAAAAACTGGAAAGATCCAGATGGGATTAAGGAGTGACATGTACCCTGGGATGAGGCCAAGTGCATACAATGGAAGGAGTTAAGTGGTAGGAGAGTCCTAGTGAAAGGACAGTTAAAAGCATCATTGACTGGGATGGGCCTGGTGCCCCAGGTGAATGGCAGAGATCTGGGTTCAGGGGTTTGGGGGTCCAGGTCCCAGACATGCATGGTGTTTTCCTTTTAGAAGTCCATCATTGGTGGTCCCATCACTTATGATGGTTTTGGAATTAGATTTGCAACATTTTTTTTATACCTGTCAAGGTTTTATTTGATTTACTCCCTCCTCTAGCTTTAATTCCTAAATTGAAGTTTTGTCCCAGGGCCAGGCTCTATCCCCTGCTGTGTTTTTGGGTGGAGTGCCCTGCCTGGTGTTGGTCTGGATTCTCTTGGGTCTTGTGCTCTCCTTTACCTCCTAGGGCAGGGCTGAGGAACCTGTAACCTCAAGGCCACATGTGGTTTTCTCTAGGTCCTCAAGTGCTTTTCCTGATCATTATTTGGTCTGGTGTAAGCCTCAAAGTTTTGTTCCAGTACTCTATACATACACACACACATGTACATATACATATATGTACACATATAAATACCTTAGAGAGTGTGGGTGTGGATACATATCTATATTTTAGTTTTCACTTAATCTGTATTTACCTCAGGTCCCTGTAAATTGGGAGTATTTATAGCACTGACCTGAAAAGGTGGTTGTGAAGATCAAGTCAGATATTTATAAAGCACTTGACATGGTATCTGGCACATAGTAGGTCCTATATAAATGCTAGCTACTATTGTTATTTTTGCTGTCTTCAAATGTTTATGATTTCTCATGTTTTTGTTGTCGTTGTTTTGAATTTTACCCTCCCTAGTCAAAATATATTCATATGCAAGTAAGCTGAGGGACAATTTCCTTCTGTTCTCAAGTGCTTAACATGGTCTGTTGACCCAAGAAGTGTTTCTTTGTGATCATATTTTCTAGTTATTAATAAATAACATTTGTGAGGGGCGGAGCCAAGATGGCGGAGTAGAAGGACGCACATTCACGAGCTCCGAGCCCACAACCCATGGAATTGAGGTAAAAGGAGAGCCCCATAAATTCTGAATCTCTGCAGGGGGTGCACAAACGTAGGGGAAGAGATTTCCGTTCCACTGAACCCTGGAGAGCCGTCCCTGGGGTCCATCGCACCCCGGAAAGCGGACCCCACCCACACCCCTGGCCGCGACCCAGAGAAGCTGACCTGAGCAGACTTCAGAGAGGAAAGCTCCGGGAGAATCTCCGGCAGCCGGGAAAGTCCCTCTGCCCACAGAAGCTAAAGGTCAGTTAAAAAGAAGCCTGCGCTAGGGGAGGGGAGCGGGCCCCCTCGGGAGGAAGCAGCGGCGGTAGAGACGGGGCAGTAAGCGGGGGAGGCAGAGACGGGGGCAGGAAGCGGCGGAGGCAGAGGCGTGGGCGGGCGGCTGAGGCGGCAACGGCCCGGGACTCAGGAATCCCCCAGCAGCAGGTAGGATCTTCAATACTGAAGGTCTTTCCAACCTGAGGGAGCCGAGCAGGGGACACGGCCCTGCCCCCACCCTGCTCTACTGCTGAACGCCTCTGAATAAAACCCCCAAGGGAGCTGAGCACAGCAGGCGGGGTCCCCCACCCCGCCCCCACCTGCTCTGTTCCTGAAAGTCTCTTCAGAAAGCCCCTGAGGGCCCAAGCTAGGAAGCGGCCCTGCCCCCACCCTGCGCCAGAACTAAAGCTTGCCGCGGGAAAGCGCATTTGAATCTCAGAGGCCAAGTACTAGCTGGGCGGATCCAGGCGGAGGTGGAAAGGAATCTCAGAAGTCAAGTAACTGGCTGGGAAAATGCCTAGAAAGGGAAAGAAAAATAAGACTTTAGAGAGTTTTTTCCAACAAATGCAAATGATTCCGACCTTTGGATCTGATGGGGAGGATGAGGACATATTTCTCCCATCAGGGAAAGATGTGGAGGGTGGGGCCTCAGTACCCCAGACACCCCAGGGGGGTGTTGGGTGGGCTCAGGCCTTGGAAGAGCTTAAAAAGGATTTTGAAAAGCAACTTAGACAGGTGGAGGAAAGACTGGGAAGAGAAATGACAAAGATGCAAGAAGAGTATGAAAAAAAGGTCAATATCTTGGTAAAGGAGTCCCAAAAAAATGCTGAGGAAATTAACACCTTGAAAAATAGGCTCACTCAATTGGCAAAAGAGGTTCAAAAAGCCAATGAGGAGAAGAATGCATTCAAAAGCAGAATGAGCCAAATGGAAAAAGAGGCTCAAAAGCTCACTGAAGAAAAGAGTTCTCTCAAAATTAGAATGGAACAGATGGAGTCTAATGACTTTATGAGAAACCAAGAAATCACCAAACAAAACCAAAAGAACGATAAAATAGAAGAGAATGTGAAATATCTCATGGGAAAAACAACTGACCTGGAAAATAGATCAAGGAGAGACAACTTAAAAATTATGGGACTACCTGAAAGCCATGATCAAAAAAAGAGCCTAGACATCGTCTTGCATGAAATTATCAAGGAAAACTGCCCTGACATTCTAGGACCAGAGGGCAAAATAAGTATTGAAAGAATCCATCGATCACCACCTGAAAGAGATCCAAAAAGAGAAACTCCTAGGAACATTGTGGCCAAATTCCAGAACTCCCAGCTCAAGGAAAAAATCTTGCAAGCAGCCAGAAACAAACAATTCCAGTACTGTGGAAATACAATCAGGATAACCCAAGATCTAGCAGCTTCTACATTAAGGGATCGAAGGGCGTGGAATAGGATATTCCAGAAGGCAAAGGAACTTGGACTGAAACCAAGAATCACCTACCCAGCTAAACTGAGTATAATACTTCAAGGGAAAATATGGTCTTTCCATGAAACAGAGGACTTTCAATCATTCTTAATGAAAAGACCAGAGCTGAAAAGAAAATTTGACTTTCAAACACAAGAATGAGAGGAAGCATGCAAAAGTAAACAGCAAGGAGAAGTATTAAGGGACTTACCAGAAATGAACTGTTTGCATTCATACAGGGAAGGACAATATTTCTAACTCTTAAAACTTTTCAGTATCTGGGTAGTTGGTGGGACCACACATACACATGTACACGCATGCACACACATACACACATGCATTCACATGCAGAGACAGAGAGCACAGATTGAACTGAATAGGATGGGACCATACCTTAAAAGAAATTAAGGTAAATGGTGAGAGAGAAATGTAGTGAGAGGAAAGAGGGGGAAATGGAAGGGGGTAACTATATGTCATTTAAGAGGCAAGTAGGAGATGTTTTTAGTGGAGGGAAAAAGAGGAGAGCTGAGGGGAAAAAAAACAAACAAACAAACAAACAAACAAACAAAAGTTTACCCTCATCACATTTGACTAAACGAAGGAGTGAAATGCACACTCATTTTGGTATGAAAACCTATCTTACAGTATAAGAAAGCGGGGGAGAAGGAGATATTGGGGGGGGGATGATGGAAGGGAGGGCAAAGGGAGGAGGGAGTAATTGAAAGTCAACACTTGGGGAGGGACAGGATCAAAGGACAGAAGAGAAACAATGAGGGGCAGGTTAAGAGGGATGGCAATTCAGTTAGTCTTACACAACACGACTATCAGGAAGGTCACTTGCAAAGCTACACAGATATGGCCTATAATGAATTGCCTGCCGTACCAAAGGGAATGGATGGGGAGGGAGGGATGGGGAGAATTTGGAACTCAAAGTTTCAGGAACAATTGTTTAGTATTGTTGTTGCAACTAGGAAAGAAGACATACAGTTAATGAGGAATAGAAAGTCATCTGGCCCTACAGGAGAAAAGAGAAGATAGAGACAAGGGAAGGGAGGGATGACAGAAGAGAGGACAGATTGAAGATAGGGAAAATTAGATTGCTTGGGGTATTGGGGTGGGGGGAGGGGAGAAAAGGGGAGAAAATTTGGAACCCCAAAATTTGTGAAAATGAATGTAAAAAGCTAAATAAATAAATTTAAAAAAATAAATTAAAAAAAAATAAATAAATAAATAAATAAATAACATTTGTTCTCTTTCCCTCTAAACTACCAAATTGTACATACTCAAGGAAGGCATCATTATACATGTAAGTAACAATTTGTTTTCTGTCCAAAATTGTTAAAATCTCATCTAAAAACTATGATTTCTTCATATACATTAACATCTTTAATTAAGCCAGAGTGCTTTTCCTGTTTCTTTTAGGTACCAAAGTGTTCATTTATAACAGCAGCAGTATCTTACATCCTTTAAAAATTGGTAAAAATTCCTTCTTTCTGTAAAAATACTTTTCTGTCCTTTATGGTATTAAATTGGTCTTATGACTGTATCAGTGTCTTACTGGGACAGTACTATACTGTGTTTTGATTTTTAAAAGTACTCGAGTCCCAGATTGATTCTTTTATGAAGGAAAACTAGACCCTCCTTTTCCTCACTTCTTATCTAGCCCTTCACTAGTGAATGGGCATTTTCTTAGAAAAACTGACATGTGGGAAAGACCTTAGTTTAAAAAGGTCAAGGTCCCTACTGCATCTGAGGCCATAGTCTCCCTGACCTGGGTCTTGCTACTGGACTCCAGTGACTCTGCAGGAGAAAGTGAGGCTGATGATTGCACTGCTCTGCCTCACATACAATTAATTCACTTGAAAGTCATCACCCTCTTGATGTCATTGACCTTCTGCCAGAACAAAGGACGAACAACACCAAAAGTTCTCCATCAATGTTCTTTGGAATCTCACTTAAATTGTAAGATTACTGAGGATGAGATTAATAAAATCCATATCCTTTCTTCTTTTCTTCCTTCCTCCCTTTCTTCTTTTTCTCCTAAGTTATCCCTTAATCATTTACTTAGCAGCTACTAGGTATCAGATACAGTACTAATGTTAGAGATACAAGGACAACCGTATAATAGTCCCTGCCCTCATGAAACGTAAATTCTAATAGCAGAGAGATTGTGTCTATGTGGGTATATATACACATATGTACTTTTGTATGTATATACAAGATATATAAAGTAGAGCCAGGATGGATGGGAAGGCAGAAGCAGCTTGGGAAGTTTTTAGCAGAAGTGACAGTTAAATTGATTCTTGAAGGATACCAAGAATTCTGAGATGTAGAGAGAAGGAGGGTGGGCAGCCAATGCAAAGGCAAAGAGACAAGAGAATTTAGCAATCAGTAGACATTCAGTTAAATGCTGAGTATCCAAAATGAAAACGTATACGTATTTTAATGTACAATATTTCCTTCAGTAAACATGTAAACAAAGTCTACACATAAAATATGAGTGGAAAAAGAGCAAAATTAGGAATAAGGAGATCTCAATGCTAGTCTGATTTGATCACGAAATTGTATGACCTCAGTTAATTTCAATATGCTTTAGTTTTCTCACCTATTATATTGGGATAATAATATCACTCTTCCTTTCCTCAAAGGACTGTAATAGAGAGAAAATGAGATCATAGAAAATGAAAGCACTTTGAAAAGTATCAGTCACCAAGCGTGGCACCAGAGAAGTGTTGAGAAAATGTACCTCTTTCCCCTCTTTGCAGAGGTGGGGATACTGTGGGAATGGAATGTTGCATATGCTATTAGCCATGATTGATATGTTGGTTGGTTTCACAGAACTTTTCTTTTTTCTTTTTTAATCTTTGTTAGTAGGCATGGTTCTTTGGATGTGGGACAGGGAAGGATATATCCTGAAATTAAATGATGTAGAAAAAAATCAACTACAAGATTTTTGAGAATAAAAAGTATAAAGGATTATACAAATGTAATATATTATTAGGTTTCCAGATTATATCACTGTTGAGTTTATTTGCAGGATTCTCCCCTTGCAGTTTGTGATCATTTCTGTTCATGATGCTCCGAAAATGCGCCTCAAAGTAAAGTTGGTGAGTGGACGTGCCTACTATCTTCAGCTCTGCGCCCCCTCACATAAACAGGATGTTGTATTCCAACAATGGATTGAGCTCATTTCTCTCTTGAAGTCTAACGTAGAATCACAGAAGGTCACTGCCTTTACAATAGGTCAAAAAGTTTCAAAACTCCATGAGAACACTGACCAAATGACCAATGCTGAGGATGATATCCAAGTAAGTCACATTGAGGATATTAAATGTTTAATATAAAATATTAACATGCAACCAAAGGTTATGCATTCTACTTGGATTTAAGGTAGTCTGATGGGATTAATTATCAAAGTGCTAAGAATATACTCTTGGTAATTCAATTTTAATATTGTTTATGTTTATGCAACGAAGTAGTTAAAAATAAAATTACAACAATTCTAGGAGATATCAGCTCATCTGAGATCAAGAGTAACTCACTGTCACAAAATATGTATTAATATCCATAAAGGTATATAGCATTATACTAATTTCTAAGTAACAGGTTTAAGATGAAAGAAAATTGGTTAATAAAGGAGCAGACATTCCAGAAGGTAAATTTTTAAGCGATGTCAAGACCTCTGATATGACTGTATCTGTGCACAGGTGGAGTGGGGTGGAGAAGTAGGTGATGGGAAATTAGTAAGTTGAGGAACTGTGAAATGTTGGTATGAGAGCAGCAGTTAGGAAGGACAGCCAGGTACTAAACACACTGAGGAAAGGAGAGTACCATGGAAGTCTTTAGACAACAGTTACCATCAACAGAAACAGAAAAGTTAGAGGAAGGGGCAAGTTTTCAAGAAAAACCAAGAATTTAGTTTTGTACATATTGAGATTGAAGTATCAGTGGTACACTTACATGGAGATATCTAAAAGGGAATCAGAAATGCCTAAAATGTGAGACTAGGGGTAGAGATCTAGACTTGGGAGTTATTTACATAAAGTCACTAAAGAGTTAACAGCAAGAGAGGAGAGATAGAGAAATGAATGAACCATGAACAGACACATACACAGGCTACTCCCTTGCTTAACATTTATACTCCAATATTTACATTCCCAGAATGTGGCTGCTATCTTGGATTCAAGGGATAACTCTATGGGGTTATATCTCCAAAACTTTATATTTCCAACACTTGAACTCCTAAACTCCCAATGGTGTTCTTCCCATGAACAATGACTTAGTAGATGAAATTAATTCTTAGCAAAGGTATTTGCTTGAATACGTAGCAAGAACAACAGTTGCAAATATATTTCTGCCTCACATAGAATGTATCTGGGGAAAGAGTGGGCACAAACCGAGGTGCAAGGCTCCTCTCAGAAGTCCTTTCCCTCTCCATCTCCAACAAGGGACCCCTCTGCTTTGTGTTCAGTTAGGTCCCAAGTACTATGATAAACTGGTGCTGGATCCAGAGGGACTGAGAAACTCACCTTCTTCTACAGGGCTTCTTTGCTCTGGACTCCATATACAGATCATCTTTAATCCTAGAAAATTCCTGCTGGGTGCCTGCAACAACATACAGGTCTTTGAAACAGACAAGGAAATCCAACTATAATAACTATATAAGTGCAGTGAGGTATTCTTATAGGAAGCACATGGAGCAAGAGGGTAACTAACCAATCCTGGGACTAGCAGCTCTTTCTTGAGTCCACAACCTGAGGGGGTCAGATTCCTTGAAGCTGTCTCTTCCCTGGACTGACTGACTCCATTTGCCCTCACTATGTGTCTCTGCTCCTACTAGAATAGTCTCTTGGATGACATGGTCAAGTCAATGGTAAGAAATAGAGAAAATTCCCTTGTTTCAAGCAAAAGTAACTCCCTTGAAAATTTTTTTTTTAATTTATTTCTTTACATATTTCTCAATTGCATTTTTGAATATTTTCAACATTCATTTTTTTAAAATTTTGAGTTCCAAATTCTCTTCATCTTTCCCATTCTTCCTATCCCCCTTGAAAGGGCAAGTGATATATCAATTTACATATGGAGTCATGTAAAACATATTCCCACATTAGTCATATTGCAAAAGAAAACACACACACACCTGAAAAATAAGGAGTGAATAAAAGCACACTTCAATATACACTCAGAGTTCATCAGTTCTTTCTCTGGATGTGGATATAATTTTTTCTATCTTGGGTCCTTTGGAATTGAAGTGACTCCCTTATGAGGACCTGATTCTTCTTACACTTCTGGGTTTAATTCTCAAACTGGTGAACTCCTGAACAGACAAATTGCTTAAACTTGCTCTAGCTGTTTTATGCCCACAGACTTGTGATAAGCTTGTTTTGTAGCCAGTCAGGACTGTTCCTTCCTTGGCTCATTCATCAATGAGGTTCATACCTCATAAAGGGATCACACATATGGTATGACATACATTGTTTACACATGAAAATCTCTTCATATGTGATTACATTTACACTAATTTCGTTGGAATTACATTCTGGCTTTCACAGTTACAATAACTGAAGAGGGAAGTAAAAACATTTCACTTGTATTCTACTCCTAGTTAACCAGAGTGCTTTCAACAAAGTCCATAAATTCCAAACTCTGGATAACTCTTGGGGAGATTCAAGCACTGTCCTTTCTGGTGCCTTTCTCACTCCATTGTATTAAGAGAAAACTCTGACAAAAGTCCATAGGGTATGGTTTAGTATCAGGGAATTAACATTACCTCCAAATGAATGGTGATTCACTTTAACAGAATTTGTCATTTGACAAATTCTCATAGGTTACTTCCTACAAAAGCCTGTCATACACAAAGACAATAAACAAAAAGAGAAGAAAATCAAGCTTCCCATCTCAGAGGGAAAGCTTGGTTCTCTAGAATACATAAGGTTCTCTTCATAGAGATGAAGGACCTAGAATCAACTAGAACACAACCCCTCATCTTTCAGGTGAGAAACCAAGCTACCCTGGTTAGGTGCTGACTCACAGGCTCCAACCGAGGTGCAAGGCTCCTCTCAGAAGTCCTTTCCCTCTCCATCTCCAAACCTCTGCTTTGTGTTCAGTTAGGTCCCAAGTACTATAATAAACTGGTGCTGGATCCAGGGGGACTGAGAAACTCACCTTCTTCTACAGGGCTTCTTTGCTCTGGACTCCATATACAGATCGTCTTTAATCCTAGAAAATTCCTGCTGGGTGCCTGCAACAACATACAGGTCTTTGAAACAGACAAGGAAATCCAACTATAAGTCCAAACAAAACATATCTATCATGCTCAAGGAATTTTAAAATGTCTCCAGGAATTCTTTCCCATGTAAAGAGAATCTCCTTGGACTTTTAGACCAAAAAACTGTCCTCTGAGTCCTTGTACGCACCCAAATTTTCCCCAAGGATGCCTGAAACATATAAAGAATATAACTGGAAGTCAAAATTTACTCCTCGGGACAAGTAGGTTAACTTAAAAAGAAAACAAACATAGAAACTCCCATAAAGAGGTGTGAGGATCCCTCAAATGGACTGAGCCCTTGGGGTTGATTACTGGGACTTTCTAGGTCAGCAAGTACACCTTATTCTCTGAACCTGTAGTACATGAAAATCTCAGAAATGTTGTCTTGACTCATCATGATAAAGTGAATAGTCTAGGTCAGAGATGTCAGACATGCAGCCTACAATACTTGGTGTGTGACCTTAACTAGATAAAATGAAAATGGAAAATACTTAACAAAATAAATAAAAATGTAATAAAACATATATAATGCTTATATGTGGCTTTCTAAGTCATACTAAGTATGTAGCCCAGAGGGATCCTTTTGTATTGTCCAGTGGTTCCCATTCTAGTCTAGATTTCCTTAAAAAGGAAAAAAAATGACATGAATAAGCTCCCGTAGTGTTTTCTAGGTAAATTTCTAGGCATCTAGAAGAGATCTGTACGATTGATATTAACTACAAAACTCAGAAGAGATACAGCAATAAAATAGATATACATAGGCGTTCGAACAAACAAAAGTTCTCTCAAAGGAACCATTCTAATTTGTAAAAGAAACATGTTAGGAAAGAGGATGTCCAATTGCAATATAAAACTAAAAAAAGAGAGAGAAAATGACAATTTTTCTTCAGTGGATCTCTGTAAACTAGGGTATACAAGAAGGAAAATCTCAGATGAAGAATGTCTCTGAGTATAATACTCCCTCTGGAATAGTCCCCCAACTTGCACTCACAATCAAAGAACTGGATCCCCACAGTATATTAACTACAGCAATAGTTACAGCAGCAGTAGTAACAATAATAGCTACTACTTTATTACTACTACTACTACTACCAGTACCACCACCAACACCTCTAACACCACTATCAGTATTCTAGGGATTATTGATGGGGGTATATTTCTAATCCTGTAGCTCCTGAGCCCTCACCATTAATAATTAGGTAGTAGACTCAACTACAGACTCAATGCGGCATCTAGGTGGCACAGTAGATAGACTATTAAGCCTGGATTCAGGAAGACTTATTTTCCTGAGTTCAAATCTGGTCTCAGACACTTATTAGCTTGTGTGACTCTGGGCAAGTCACTTAATCCTAACTGCCTCAAGTTTTAATGAGCTGGAGAAGGCGATGGCAAACCACTCCAGCATCTTTGCCAAGAAAACCCCAAATGGAATCATGAAGAGTCAGACATGACTGAAATGACTGAAAAACAAAACAAGCAGACTTGATTAGATCTTAGCAGAGGCATTTGTTCAAATGGCACAACAAAAACGGTAGATACAAAATATCCCCCATAAATGAGGATGCACTTTCCACAAACACAATTCTTAGGAGTCCTCATCCTTTTTCCATTCTGACTTCAACGCTTCAACTGATGAATTAGCAAACAGGCAAAATGGTAAAATTCTTCTAGCTATGCAAAGTCCCTGGAGATGAGGTTAGCTTGTTTTGTTAGCCAGTCACAATTTATTTCTTGAATTAAAGGAGTTCACACCTTATAAAGGGATCATAAGATGCTGACTGCCATTTTTCTACACATTAAAACCTCATTATTTATGACTAGCCTTCTACTTAATGCTTTCTGATGACATTTTGGGCTTTTTGCAGCTATATTAACTGAGACTGGGGTGTGGGAAGGTACAGCCCTTTCCCTTTCTCCTTTCATATCATAAGTATTTGATCATTTCAACTGCTTTAGTTTTCTTGTTTATATTAGATTCATTCACAACACTACTATGTACAATGTAACATATTTGGTAGTATGAGACACAAAGATGAATAAGATACAGTCCTTGACCTAAAGGAACTTACAAATCTTGGTTCACATCTTGAGTCCATCATCCCTTGGTCAAGAGATGAGCAGCATGCTTCAGCACCTAGAAACATAATTGCTCATTGCATTGATCAGAGTTCCCAAGTCTTTCAAAGCTTTCTTTATACTGATACTATTATTGAATAAATTGTTCTTAAGGTTTCACACACTACTCTGATTAAGTTCATATAAGTCTTCCCATATTTCTCTGAAATCATCCATTTCTGCATCTTTAATGGCACAATAATATTACATTGTATTCTTTAGTCATAATTTATTTAGCCATTGCCCAGTAGATATATCCCCACATAGTTACCAGTTTTTTGCACTACAAAAGAGAGTTGCTAAAAATATTTTTTGTAAATATAGGCCCTTCAACAAGACGAGTAAAAAGTGATAGAGATATATGTGGTAGGAGGAATATTCTAAGGCCTTATCCCATGTAGATTAGGCTAGTTTTTCTTTAAAAGATTGATATTGTCCTAGAGATTTAATTGATTCAGGGGACTGTGGCTTAGGCTACTGATTTGGCCTCCTCATTGCCTGAGTTTAAAAAAATAAAAAAGGAGATTCAACTTCTCTCCAATGCTTGACCAGCAGGTTCCTAGGAGTAAAACTCAAAACTGCACTGACTTTTAGGACATTCACTGCGTATGTATGCATGCATGCATGTGTATGTATATGTACATGTGTATATTGTGTATATGTATGTAAAAGCAAATAATGTATATGCATGCATGTGTGTGGGGGTATATATACAGGAGAGATAAGGACATGTATACATGTGCATATGCAGATGCGCTTCTATGTATACATATGTGTGTATATACACACACAGGAGAAACAAGGACACAAGTACATAAAGCTCCTTGTTAGAATGTACGGTCCTTGATCTCTGAGAGCAGAGTTCCTTTCACTCTTTATATTCGTATCCCTGGTGCCTCGCACAGTGCTTGACCCAGAATAGATACTTCATAAATACTTATCAACTGTCCTATTAGTTGACTGGCTGATTTATCGAACAGCAAGCGAACACCTGGATAATGTCATATACTATAAATTGGTAGTGGATGAAATAAGTCTGAGTTCCTGCCACTCTTTATGACACTGAGCAGTCCTGAAGCAGAAATGCAAAAACATGATGTCAGTATTGTCCAAACATGAAAATTAGTAAGTCAGGAATACTGGAAAGTCACAAGGACAAGGGATTTTATAATCCCAGCCAGTGAAATGCTACAGTGACGGACCCCAGGGTCAAGCTGAGTATGGAGGTAGGTGGAGAAGATAAACAGGACAATAAAGATAGGTCAAAGGACTGGAAGTTAAAATGAGGGTGAAGGATAATGTTAACTGTAAATGGAAACATAGATTTAGTATCAGGGCAAGAATGAGAGAAATGAGAAGATGAGAAGTTGCAGCTGAAGAATGAAATTTCAAAGTTTGTTACCTTGAAAATGGAAAATATGGAGAGAGTGAGGACTGATGTATAACCATCCTGGTAGGTGACTTGAAGTAAAATGGAGTTGAATATGTTAAGGAACCGTAGGTCAGGAAGTTAGAGGAATGTAAACACTAAATAAAAATAATGAAGTTCTCAATACTGTTAGCAGGAGATAATAGGGACAAAAAAACTGAGCTGGGTATTAAACTTGACTTGCAATCAGTAAATGATTACAAATAGGAAAACAATAAGGTGGTATAAATGATTTCTTTCAGTCAGTGACTATAAAGACACTATGTGGACTCTACTTTCCCAATCCTTTTGTCCATTCTGCAGGGGAATTCATTTTCCTGGCTAAGGAAGCCCTTGTCCCTACCTAAGAGAACCCCTAAACCATGTGGGTACTCAATAACTATAAGACTATCCTTACAATCAGGGAAACTTGAGTTCAAATTTTAACTCAGATGCATACTAGCCTATGTGATCATGAACAAGTCATTTAACCTCTTAGTGCCCTGACAATTCTTTAAGGTTGTAAAATACAGAGAAAGTTGGCAATATATATATCAATGAAGGCAGTTTCCAATTCCTCAGATAAAATCACAGGTCTCAACTCCACCCTCCCCCAAGTATGATTAAGTGATGTTCTTACTGTGTCTCATTTTATGTTTGTTATTATTTCCACAGAAAAACAATGAGATAAGTGAGCAGCTTGTGTATGTACAAGATCCAGAAAGTGATACTGTCCTTGATAATGAGCCATCTCATAACATCATAGTCTCTGAAGTAGCTTTGGAAGAATGTGAGAGTAAATCAGAAGTGAAAATTCAAACCAACTTGCAACAAAGTGAAACTGTTACACAAAAGAAGATAAGTGATTCTTACTTTGATGAAAAGAAGACTGTTGCTACAAAGTCATCCACTGAGGTAGAAAACTTAAGGTGTGTAAGACTCCCCCATTTTAAGAAATGGGTAAAGAATCTATACACACACACACACACACACACACACACACATACATACACACACACACACGCGCGTATTTTTAAAGTTCCAGCATTAGTTCAAACATTGATCTTTGAAAGCTTCTTAGAGCTACTGAATAATAATAGTCAACTCTCAATTAACCACATTGGCTTTATAATGATACATCACAATTCGATAGCATTTTATGATTTACAAAGTGGTTTCACATATACTATCTCATTTGAGTCTCATAACAACCTGAAAGATTGGCAGAGCAGGTATTATTATAGAATTTCGTAGAGGAATAGAGTGAGGCTTGGACAAATTAAGTGACTCATCCAAAATCACATAGCTAGGAAAAGTTGGAGCTAAAATTAGAACTGGAACCAAGTCATCTGACTTCCTATATACTTCTTTCTCCTATATACCATGCTGCTTAACTAGAGTAAATGTTTATTCTCAGACTGACTTCCATGCCATCCAGTTGATATTTTGAATGGTCTTTCTTGCTGTCAATTAATATGTTCCTTGGAAATTTAAAATACTTTTAATAGCCTGAATGCAAATCAACAATGTAATGCTATGGTGATGAAAGTCAACTTGATACTCTGACACATTAACAGGGTCTAACACACAGAGACTGTGGGGTAATTCTATTATGCTCTGCCTTGAACACATTTTTATTAGAGTGCTATATCCTATTTCCATCACCTTTTAATTTGGAATCTGACTCTTACTAAAAAGGATCCAGTTATGGATGACAACGATTACTTAAGGATTAGAATGGATCCAGTGAGGGTGAGCTTTAAAAGTGAGTTATTTAGGTTAAATAAGAGAAGGTTAAGTAGTGACAATTATTGCCTTCATTTATATCAATGTTTTGATGCAGAAGAAGCTAATAGTGGTTCTTAAAAGAAACAGAAGAGATTTTAGTTAAGCATGTAAATTTCTTGACCACACAGTGTTGGTAACATAGTAGATACTCAATAAATAATGCTGATTCATTGATCAGGGTAATAGAACACTCGAATGGGTTACAGGAGGTTGTGGAACCCCTGTCTCTAAAATTCTTTTAAACAGAAACTAGATAACCATCTATCTGACTTAGACTGTTTAGGCATTCCTCTGCCTAAAGAAAACTCTCAAGATCATCCTTCCCTGTGCATAATTCAACAATTAGAAATTATATTACTTTACATTACTTGAAGAATTAGATAATATCAAACCCAAATATAAATGTTTTTGCAATTTAAAATACTATCTACTTCTTGGATTAGCCGTGCCTCATTTTTTCTCATTTTTGTTTATGTAGAGTGTTGATTACATCAGCATGACAAGTCAATACTGTAGAGAGTCTCAGTAATCTGAGGAGTGAAAATCTAAGATGCCCCTCAATATTTTAAAACCTTGGTTAACCAACATATGATACAAATCTGGCTTTGCTCTTTAGCTCCTTCTGCAGCTAGAGTTAACATCAGTTGTATGAAGGTCTAGCTTTGCATAGAAACCCTGAAATTCGAGTGCTAATCAAAAGTCAATTTCCTATTCCATAGACTCTTAGTGTTATGAATGGCTTCAAGAAAGGCTATATGATGAAACCTAGAGACAGCCCAGTTTCTAAAGAACTTTTCTGTAGAACTGAATTACCCTTGAATATGAATTACAAATGGAATTGAAGCCACATCCCATAGAAATTTCTCTGCTCCTGATAGGGATAAGAAGGTATATAAGTATCAAAACTGGGAAAATTTGAGGGGCAGAGTCAAGATGGCGGAGTAGAAAGACACACGTTTACGAGCTCCGAACCCACAGCCCATAGAATTAATGTAAAAAGAGATCCCCATAAGTTCTGGATTAATGAAAGGTGTGCAGAAACAGAGTGGAAGAGATTTCCGTTCCAGAGAGCCCTGGAGAGCCATCCCCAGGGTCCAGTCGCGCCCTGGAAAGTGGACCCCACCCTAGCGCTGCCCTGGCTGCGGCCCCAGAGAAGCTGATCCGAGCAGGCTTCAGGGACGGAAGCTCCGGCAGCCGGGAAAGTCCCTTCGCCCACAGAAGTTACAGGTCAGTGAGAGAGATAGCTGGGCTGGAGGAGGGGAGCAGAGTATCTCCGTGACTTGGGCCCCCTGGGGAGGAAGCGGCAGCAGCTGCGGTGGTGGCCTGGGACTCCCCCAGCAGCAGGCAGGATCTTCATTACTGAAGGTCTCTGCATAAACAACCTGAGGGAGCTGAGCCTGGGAGACGGCCCTGCCCCACCCCGCTCCATCACTGAAGGCCTCTGCATAAAGCCCTTAACGGAGCTGAGCCTGGGAGGCGGCCCTGACCCCACGCCAGCACCAGAAATAAAGCTCACATGGATTAGCAGCCGGGCGGGCGCGGAAAGCCCATTTGAATCTCAGACACCAAGCACTAGCTGAGCAGATCTAGGCGAGGGTGGACAGGAATCTCAGAAGTCAAGTATCGCAGCCAGGCGGGTGTGGAAAGCCGATTTGAATCTCAGACCCCAAGCACTATTTGGGTGGATCTAGGAGGGGGTGGACAGGAATCTCAGAAGTCAAGTAACTGGCTGGGAAAATGCCTAGAAAAGGGAAGAAAAATAAGACTTTAGAGAGTTTTTTCGAACAGATGCAAATGATCTCAACTTTCAGATCTGACGAGGAGGAGGACATATTCTTGCCATCAGGGAAAGACGTGGAGGGTGGGGCCTCAGTACCCCAGCCATCCCAGGGGGATGTCGGGTGAGCTCAGGCCTTGGAAGAACTCAAAAAGGATTTTGAAAAGCAAGTTAGACAGGTAGAGGAAAAAATGGGAAGAGAAATGAGAGAGATGCAAGAAAAGTATGAAAAACGGGTCAATACCTTGGTAAAGGAGACCCAAAAAAATGCTGAAGAAAATAACACCTTGAAGAATATGCTCACTCAATTGGCAAAAGAGGTTCAAAAAGCCAATGAGGAGAAGAATGCTTTCAAAAGCAGAATTAGCCAAATGGAAATAGAGGTTCAAAAGCTCACTGAAGAGAATAGTTCTCTCAAAATTAGAATGGAACAGATGGAGTCTAATGACTTTACGAGAAACCAAGAAATCACCAAACAAAACCAAAAGAATGAAAAAATGGAAGAGAATGTGAAATATCTCATGGGAAAAACAACTGACCTGGAAATAGATCCAGGAGAGACAATTTTAAAATTATGGGACTACCTGAAAGTCATGATCAAAAAAAGAGCCTAGACATCATCTTCCATGAAATTATCGAGGAAAACTCTCCTGACATCCTACAACTAGAGGGCAAAATAAGTATTGAAAGAATCCATCCATCACCACCTGAAACAGATCCAAAACGAGAAACTCCTAGGAACATTGTGACCAAATTCCAGAACTCCCAGGTCAAGGAGAAAATCTTACAAGCAGCTAGAAAGAAACAATTCCAGTATTGTGGAAATACAATCAGGATAACTCAAGATCTAGCAGCTTCTACATTAAGGGATCGAAGGGTGTGGAATAGGATATTCCAGAAGTCAAAGGAATTAGGACTCAAACCAAGAATCACCTACCCAGCAAAACTGAGTATAATACTTCAAGGGAAAATATGGTCTTTCAATGAAACAGAGGACTTTCAATCATTCTTAATGAAAAGACCAGAGCTGAAAACAAAATTTGACTTTCAAACACAAGAATGAGAAGAAGCATGAAAAAGTAAACAGCAAAGAGAAGTCATAAGGGACTTACCAGAAGTGAACTGTTTACATTCCTACATGGAAAGACAATATTTGTAACTCTTAAAACTTTTCAGTATCTGGGTAGTTGGTGGGACCACACACACACATGTACACACATGCACGCACACACACATACACACATGCATGCACATACAGAGACAGAGAGCACAGAGTGAATTGAATAAGATGGGACCATATCTTAAAAGAAATTAAGGAAAATGGTGAGAGAGAAATGTAGTGGGAGGAAAAAGGGTGAAATGGAATGGGGTAATTATATGTCATTTAAGAGGCAACTAGGAGACTTTTTAGTGGAGGGAAAAAGTGGAGAGCTGAGAAAAAAAAAACCCAAGAAGTGTACCCTCATCACATTTGACTAAAGGAAGGAATAAAATGCACACTCATTTTGGTATGAAAACCTATCTTACAGTATAGGAAAGTGGGGGAGAAGGAGATAAGCAAGGGGGGGAATGATGGAAGGGAGGGTAAAGGAGGAGGGAGCAATTTGAAGTCAACACTTGGGGAGGGACAGGATCAAAAGACAGAAGAGAAACAATGAGGGGCAGGGTAGGATGGAGGGTAATTCAGTTAGTCTTACACAACACGACTATCAGGGAAGACATTTGCAAAATTACACAGATATGGCCTATATTGAATTGCCTGCCTTCCCAAAGGGAATGGGTGGGGAGGGAGGGATGGGGAGAATTTGGAACTGAAAGTTTTAGGAACAACTGTTTAGTATTGTTGTTGCTACTAGGAAAGAAGATATACAGTTAATGAGGAATAGAAAGTCATCTGGCCCTACAGGAGAAAAGAGAAGATGGAGACAAGAGAAGGGAGGGATGACTGAAGAGAGGGCAGATTGGAAATAGGGAAAATTAGATTGCTTGAGGCATTGGGGTGGGGGGAGGGGAGAAAAGGGGAGAAAATTTGGAACCCAAAATTTTGTGAAAATGAACGCAAAAAGCCAAATAAATAAATAAATAAATGGATGAATGAATGAATGAATAAATGAATAAATGGATGGATAAATGAATAAATAAATAAATAAAATGAAAACATAAATTATCATGTGTATACTTAAAAAAAATAGGAAAATTTCCTATTAATTTTGATCTAGTTCTCTTCAGAGGAAGATTTAGCAACATCTTTAGCAATGGGTAATGCTAAATAATGCCCAATGCAACTGGCAGAGGTAGTTTGGCATAGTGGATAGAGTGAAGTAGTAGAAAACTCAGTTCAAATTACTAACCTTTTGACTCTAGACTGCCTGCCTCAGTTTCCTCATCTATAAAAGGAAGTAATCTAAGCAACTACAATGCTATTTTCACAAGGTTATTGTGATACTCAAATGGATAATGTAAGTAAAGTATCACATGAACTCTAAAGCAATATGTCAATAATCAGCTATAATTACTAGTCAAGGGTACAAGAGGAAGAGATGGCATGATGTAGTGAAAGGGAGCAGCAAGGTCAGGATGATCATGGCTCAAATTCTACCTCTGACATACTGGATGTGTGACCCTGGGCTAATCATGTAACTCCTCAGTGCCCACAGACAACTCTCTAAGATTATAAATTATAAAATGGGTGCTGATTTGCATTGGTAGAAGGAGTTTTCTCACTGGGGAGTTCCATAAGTCATTTATTGACCAACACAAAAACAGTTCTGGGATAGGAGAGAAGAAAGGAGAAGGGAAAGAAAGCAAGGAGACAGAAATGATAGCTAATACTTGTACAGCTCTAAAAAGGTTGCAAAGCCCTTTATATATGAATCATACATTATCTCATTTGATTCTTTACAACAACCTGGTGAAGTAGGTACTATCATTGTCCTCATTTTAGAGGTAAAGTAGTACTATTACTGTCTCCATTTTAGAGGTGAAGCAGCTGAAGCTGAGGGATTAATTCATTAGTCTAGTTACTAATGCTAGTGAAAGTCTAAGGCAGATCAAATTCAGGTGTTTCTGACTTCAGGTATAATCTCAAGCTTCCTCTTAGAAAGAAAGCCAAATATAAAGGATGTTATCAAAGGCACCACTCAGTGAAAAAATCCTTTCAGTAACTATGCAAGAGAATGCCATTAATATTTCCACTACAAAATAAAAAGTTGAATATGTTGCTCATAAGAACAAATCCCAAAACCTGAAATAGTTTTAGAAAGAAATTTATCAGCTTGAGAGATGGAAAGAAGAGGTAACTCCCTCTCCCCAGGTTCTGGAAAGTGTATATTCAATTTTGACAAAGGTTTCTGCACAGACAAGTTACAAACAAATCACAGGAAGGGAGCCCAAAACACAAGTCTGGGGGAACCCAAAACAAGACTTGGGTGGGGAGATCCAAAACAAGAATACTCTGAGTGGCTCCAGGATCTGGGGGAATCCAAAATACCTTGCAGTCACCTCGAGCACTCCTACGGAGTTACCATGGTCAGATGACACACTGTGTGCAAGCAACCTCTAATCACATGAAGTTGGATTCAAACAGGTTTAATAAATTATAAATAATCCACAAATATTCCTAAAAACAGAAGAGAGAAACATGAATCAATTCATCCTAACATCCTCCCCTAAATCACAACCTATTTGACCTCCAGTCACTCTGGTAATTATTCCTGTTACTCACTTTGATTTCTATACCTCAAACCTAATAGTTTGCTTCTATCTAATTCTTCAGAGATAGTCTCAGTAATTCAAGATCATCAAATTCTTTGCATCTCCTTCTTGATTGTCATTCATATAGATAGCACATGGCCTAAAATGTTATATCTGACTTGTAAGTAGCTTGTTAATATTTTAAAATTATAAGGATTCTTTGAGTTTTTCCTATGAAAAATGCTCTGAAAGAATCAAATATTATCATTATATTGTTATATATTATTATATTTATATAATATATAATTATAACATTATATATTTTCATTGTTCAATCAAGTCTCTTTCTCCCCTACTTAGGGTATATTTTCCATTTTCCCCAATGCCAAAGTGGTGTGCCTCATTGAGCAGTTTCCCAATTCTTTGTGGATCTTGCCTTGCTGTAGTTAATCATCTTTTTCAAGTTTGGAAAGGCAATCACTCATGTTCTTTCCATTTGCCTTTCTCTTTTTCATCATCTTCTAGGGTAGTTGGGCTGGATTGCACAAACTGCTCCTGGGATTCTTCCAGGTTCCTCTCAGCCCCGACATCTATAACTCAAAAGGGGAAGGAAAACTCATGTATCTAATTTATATATAAATATAATTATATTACCATATACAATTTATAATTTGCAAGTATAAGAAAATATAGAGAGTTGTATACACACATATGTATATTTACAGATATGCAAATATTTTCACTCATTCTATTTATATTCACATTTCAGCAGTAAGATCACAAGTCAGGTAAATATGTTTCAGTTATTATCACAAACCATTTAGAGAATTCCAGGTTACATACTATTTAATCATTCTTTTGTAAATGTTTGTGGTTTAACTGGCAAAGTTTTGATTTGAGCTATTTGTTTTACAGGGATTCCAGAAATGATTTAGTCACTTCAGGTATGAAATAAATTTTTTTACATGCTTCATCGTGATCCAGGTATCCAGGATCATCCACTGGAATAGAATAGGAATATCTAACATATTTAACTACTGGCTTCATTTGCATGCCATCCTCTTTAATCATTACTTCTTTTTTCTCCCTGAATTGGCAGGTCTTCCTTGTTTATTAGGCAGATTAATTAGGTACAAACTTCAGAGTACCAAGACCAGTTTTGTAGGCAGAACCCAAAGAAACTGATCTAACAGATGAATCTCCCTTCCTGGTTAGGATGGAAGAGGAGGTGGTGCTTGTAGTTCAAGTTCTCAGTAAATTTTCCATGGTCAGTTTGCCAGTCCTTTTGCCTTGCCCCTGTTTTGGTCTCTGCATCACTGCTAAACGGTACCATTTGGTGTCAGCAGCTACTAATTTGTTACAGTTGAACATTGACCTCCTTATTTATAGTCAACTTTTGCTACTCAGTGTTTGTGGTGGTGGTTTGTATTGGTATGTTTATCTTTATTAGCCCCAGGGCTGAACTCCTAGTCAATTTATTTTTTTTAATTTTAGCTGTGGGTGGATCTCTTAGTTCACAGTCATGCAAGTAAATGAGAATATGGAAGGGACTTTTCTAAGACTGCTTCTGCAAAACTCTATAACTTCTTTTACTTCCTTACATTTTTCTTAATAAAAGGAAGAATGTAATTAAGGGGTCAGAGAAAACATTCCCTTGTGTCATTAAATTGTGAGATCCTTAAAGGGATAGTGTTATTTTGTAGTACCCCACTCATTTCCTAGCATTTAATAAATGTTCATTAATTTGAAGTGAGGCAAACCAAGCTGACCTGAACAAACTCTTAGTCCTTTGGTCTCTAGTGGGGAAGAGGAAAGAGTTTGGTGGAGGGGACAAGAACTATCAACCAGACTAGCAACTTGTAGGGACAATCTATAAAGAGAGACTCAACTAACAGCTCTACCATTTGTCAAGAATCAGGGATCTTGTAATGGCTGCATTAACATTTGCTTTACAATCAGTTAATTTCATTCCCATTTTGCACATAAATAAATGCTTAATTTTAAATGAGCAAATATTTTTCTACTATCATGATAATTTTTTTTTTCTTTATTTTCTATAGGCATAATGAAGAAAACCAATTCTTCCTTATGGAGCAACAAAAGAAGTTCTAGCAAAGGAAATCTGCAAACTATGTTGGATGAAGGGGAATATGCTCCTTTCACATCTACTCCTATGTTAGAGAGCAATTTTATTCAGGTGAATCACACTTTAGCTTACAATTTTACTCTAACAATTTTTATGATCATTTTCAAATACAGAACCACCCATACTAGTTTTTTTTCCTAAAGTTAAAGTAAAGCCTTCAAAGAGAATGATTTCATCTGGCTATATCTACCCCTTTCTTTTCTTTTTTTTTAATTGATTTATTTATTTTTTACATTCATTTTCACAAAATTGTGGGTTCCAAATTTTCTCCCCTTTTATCGCCTCCCCCCACCCCAATACCCCAAGCAATCTAATTTTCCCTATCTCCAATCTGCCCTCTCTTCTATCATCCCTCCCTTCTCTTGTCTCCATCTTCTCTTTTCTCCTGTAGGGCCAGATGACTTTCTATTCCTCATTAACTGTATATCTTCTTTCCTAGTAGCAACAACAATACTAAACAGTTGTTCCTAAAACTTTCAGTTCCAAATTCTCCCCATCCCTCCCTCCCCACCCATTCCCTTTGGGAAGGCAGGCAATTCAATATAGGCCATTTCTGTGTAGTTTTGCAAATGACTTCCCTGATAGTCGTGTTGTATAAGACTAACTGTATTACCCTCCATCCTATCCTGCTCCTCATGGTTTCTCTTCTGTCTTTTGATCCTGTCCCTCCCCAAGTGCTGACTTCAAATTGCTCCCTCCTCCCATTGCCCTCCATTCCATCATCCCCACCCCCTTGCTTATCTTCTTCTCCCCCACTTTCCTGTACTGTAAGATAGGTTTTCATACCAAAATGAGTGTGCATTTTATTCCTTCCTTTAGTCAAATGTGATGAGGGTAAACTTCTTGGTTTTTTTTTTCTCAGCTTTCCTCTTTCTCCCTCCACTAAAAATCTCCTGCTTACCTCTTAAATGACGTATGATTTACCCCATTCCATTTCACCCTTTTTCCTCCCCCTACCTTTCTCTCTCACCATTTACCTTAATTTCTTTTAAGATATGGTCCCATCCTATTCAATTCACTCTGTGCTCTCTGTCTCTGTATGTGCATGCATGTGTGTATGTGTGTGTGCGTCCATGTGTGTACATGTGTGTGTGTGGTCCCACCAACTACCCAGATACTGAAAAGTTTTAAGAGTTACAAATATTGTCTTTCCATGTAGGAATGTAAACAGTTCACTTCTGGTAAGTCCCTTATGACTTCTCTTTGCTGTTTACTTTTTCATGCTTCTTCTCATTCTTGTGTTTGAAAGTCAAATTTTGTTTTCAGCTCTGGTCTTTTCAGCAAGAATACTTGAAAGTCCTCTGTTTCATTGAAAGACCATATTTTCCCCTGAAGTATTATACTCAGTTTTGCTGGGTAGGTGATTCTTGGTTTGAGTCCTAATTCCTTTGACTTCTGGAATATCCTATTCCACACCCTTCGATCCCTTAATGTAGAAGCTGCTAGATCTTGAGTTATCCTGATTGTATTTCCACAATACTGGAATTGTTTCTTTCTAGCTGCTTGTAAGATTTTCTCCTTGACCTGGGAGTTCTGGAATTTGGCCACAATGTTCCTAAGAGTTTCTCTTTTTGGATCTCTTTCAGGTGGTGATCGATGGATTCTATCAATACTTATTTTGCCCTCTGATTCTAGAATGTCAGGGCAGTTTTCCTCGATAATTTCATGGAAGATGATGTCTAGGCTCTTTTTTTGGTCATGACTTTCAGGTAGTCCCATAATTTTTAAATTGTCTCTCCTGGATCTATTTCCAGGTCAGTTGTTTTTCCCATGAGATATTTCACATTCTCTTCCATTTTTTCATTCTTTTGGTTTTGTTTGGTGATTTCTTGGTTTCTCGTAAAGTCATTAGACTCCATCTGTTCCATTCTAATTTTGAGAGAACTATTCTCTTCAGTGAGCTTTTGAACCTCTATTTCCATTTGGCTAATCCTGCTTTTGAAAGCATTCTTCTCCTCATTGACTTTTTGAACCTCTTTTGCCAATTGAGTGAGCCTATTCTTCAAGGTGTTATTTTCTTCAGCATTTTTTTTGGGCTCCTTTACCAAGGTATTGACCCGTTTTTCATACCTTTCTTGCATCTCTCTCATTTCTCTTCCCAGTTTTTCCTCCACCTGTCTAACTTGCTTTCCAAAATCCATTTTGAGCTCTTCCAAGGCCTGAGCCCACCTGACAACCCCCTGGGATGTCTGGGGTACCGAGGCCCCACCCTCCACGTCTTTCCCTGATGGCAAGAATACGTCCTCGTCATCAGATCCGAATGTCGGGATCATTTGCATCTGTTCAAAAAAAACTCTCTATAGTCTTATTTTTCTTCCCTTTTCTGGGCATTTTCCCAGCCATTTACTTGACTTCTGAGATTCCTGTCCACCCCGCCTAGATCCACTCAGCTAGTGCTTGAGGTCTGAGATTCAAATGGGCTTTCCGCGGCAGGCACGGTTGCTATTCAATGTGAGCTTAAGTTCTGGTGCTGGGGTGGGGGCAGGGCTGCCTCCTAGGCTCAGCTCCCTCAGGGGCTTTATGCAGAGACCTTCAGTAATGGAGCGGGTGGGGCAGGGCCGTCTCCCAGGTTCAGCTCTTTCAGGTGGTTTATGCAGAGACTTTCAGTCATGAAGATCCTGCCTGCTCGGGGAGTCCTGGGGGCCGCCACTGCTGCCTCTGCTGCTTCCTGCCCCCGCCTCTGCCTCCGCCACTTCCTGCCCCTGCCTCTGCCACTTCCTCCCGAGGGGGCCCGAGCCACGGAGACACACCGCTCCCCTCTCGGCCAGCCGAGACGTCTCTCTCACTGACCTGTAGCGTCTGTGGGCGGAGGGACCTTCGCGGCTGTCGGAGGTTCCACCCCTGAAGCCTGCTCGTATCTGCTCCTCTGGGACCACGTGGCCAGGGCAGTGCTGGGGTGGGCTCCGCTTCCCGAGGCGTGACGGACCCTGGGGATGGCTCTTCAGGGCTCTCTGGAACGGAAATCTCTTCCACTGTGTTTCTGCACACCCTGCAGTGATCCAGAACTTGTGGGGAGCTCTTCTTACGTTAAACCCATGGGCTGTGGCTTCGGAGCTCGCATACATGAGTCTTTCTACTCCGCCATCTTGACTCCCCCCCCCCTTTGTTTTCTTATGACATATATTAACTAGTAATTTAAAATCAATGCTATTCATTGTTTGACCAGAGTTTTGCCTTTATTGTGGTCTTCGCAGAGTCATCATCTATGTTATTCTAATGGTTCTGTTTTCTTGAATCTCTATTAATTCCTAAAGACTTTTTTGTCATGCTTCTTTGAATTCTATATATTTGTAATTCCTTAAGCTCTAATTGTATCCCATTGAATTCATATGCAACAATTTGCTCACCCATTTCCTAATCTTTGGGAATATATCTTTTTCCCATTTTTTTGCAATGGTAAATAGTACTGTTCTGAAATATTTTGGCACATGTGATGCCTGTCCTTGATCACCTTACTTATTTGAGATACTCAGCTGATCTAATTTTCTATCTTTCAACCACTTTCTGACAATTTTAATCATTATTATTTGTCATATGATTTGGGGTGTGGTCAGGGTAATCAGGAAACACAACTCATTACAATTTTTAAAAATTTCTCTCCCTTGATATCCTTGACTTTTTGTTGATATGTATAAATTTCATTATTATTTTGTCTAATTCCATAAAGACTCTCTTTGGTAGTATGACTGGTAGAATACCAAGTGTATAGATGAATATGAATAGTACTGTTATTGTTCTTTTGCGAGATTCTTAGATTATTTATTTCCCAGATTTTTTGCATTTTGTAGTTATTATAAATATTATCGAATATTTCAAACTACTCTTCCCAGATTTTGTTGATAATATATGGAAATGCCAATGATTTTTAAGGTAATGGAGTAGAAAAGCATTTAAACTCTTAAAATGTGCCAAGTGCTGTGCTCATAGTTTTATTTCCATCTTGCTATTTTTGCTGAATTGATTGTCTCAAATGGCTTTTTCATGCTTTTCTTGCATCTCTCTCATTTCTCTTTCCAGTTTTTCCTCCACCTGTCTAACTTGATTTTCAAAATCCTTTTTGAGCTCTTCCATGGCCTGAGCCCACCTGACATCCACCTTGGATGTCTGGGATCGAGAGGCCCCGAAGTCCACGTCTTTCCTTGATGGCAAGCATTGTACTTCCTCATCAGAAATGAAGGGAGGAAGAAACATCTCTTCCCCAAGAGAGTAGCTCTCTATGGTCTTACATTACTTCCTTTTTCTGGGCATTTTCCCAGCCAGTTACTTGACTTCTGAGATTCTTGTCCACCCCTGCTTAGATCTGCCCAGCTAGTGCTTGGGGTCTGAGATTCAAATGCTGCTTCCCAGCCTCAGGACTTTCCATGGCAGGAGCAGCTGCTATTCAATGTGAGCTTAAGTTCTGATGCTTGTGTGGGGGCAGGGCTGCCTCCCAGGCTCAGTTCCCTCAGGGCCTTTATGCAGAGACCTTCAGTAATGGCCCTGAGCTCCTGCCTGCTGCTCCGGGAGTCTCAGGCCGCTGCTGCCTCTGCCGCTCCCTCTGCCGTTGCCTCCCGAGGGGGCCCAAGCCACGGAGACACCCTGCTCCCCTCTCGGCCAGCCCAGAATTCTCTCTCACTGACCTGGAGCGCCTGTGGGTGGAGGGACCTTCGTGTCTGCCGGAGATTCCGTCCCTGAAGCCTGCTGAGATCTGCTCCTCTGGGGCCGCATGGGCAGGGCAGCGCAGAGGTGGGCTCCGGTGTCTGGAGTGCAAGGGACCCCTGGGGATGGCTTTCCAGGGCTCTGGAACACAAATCTCTTTCACTGTTTTTCTGCGCATCTTGTAGTGCTCCGGAATTTGTGGCGAGTTCTTTTTACAGGAAATATATGGGCTGTGGGTTCAGATCTAGCATACATGAGTCTTTCTACTCCGCCATCTGGGCTCCTCCTCCTTTTTCATTAATTCTCTAAGGGTTTGTAATTAAACCGTCTCAAGTGTGTACACATCAACAAATGGAGATGATGTTTATCTCCTCTCTGCTGTCTGGCACATCTAGTTTATATTGCTTCCTCATCTTCATCACACAGGATTCCTCTCTTCCTTCAAGATTCAGTGCAAATACTATCTTCTATGTGAATGCTTTTTCCTAACATCCCCTGACCTCACTGTTAGATGCCTCCCTCCCTAATTATCTCTAATTTAACTAACTCACATTTTGTAATATATTCAGCAGATTATTAATTCTTCATAAGTGGGCAGGGTCAATATAAAGAAAACGACAATCTTACCTAAACTAATTTAATATATTCAATGTTATTCCAATTAAATTGCCAAAAAAAAATTTTACTGAGCTATAAAAAATAATAATACAATTCATTTAGAAGAAGAAAAGGTTAAAATATCAAAAGAACTAATGGAGGGAAAATGTAAAGGAAGGGGAGTTAGCTTAAACTATTTTATTAGGGAGTAATTATCAAAGCTATCTATCTGGTACTGGCTAAGGAAGTAGAAAGGTAGATAAGTGGAAGAGAGTTAGATATACAATTTACAGCAGTAAATGACTAGTAGTAACTTTGTATTTGACAAGTATAAAGACTTAAGTTTGTGGGGATAAGAATTCACTATTTGGTAAAAAAAAAAAAAAATTATTGGGAAAGCTGGAACTCAGTTTGGCAGCAACTGGTCATTTACCAAGATAAGGTCAAAATAGATAGATGAGCTTGATATAAAGAGATATTACCAAAAATCGAGGAACAGACATATTACCTATAAGCAAACAATTTACAAATAAATAAGAGATAGAGAGCACTGTGAAGTGCAAAACAGATGATTTCAATTATACTAAGTTTAAAACTTTTTGTTTAAAAGATGATAGAATAACAGCACACGCTTTCTAGAGCGCTACCCCCAAACCCAGGCAAATACCTGTAAAAAATATCTCTAAACAAATTGGAGCTGCAGAACCCACAGAATGACGGAATGAAGCAAATCTCCAGCCCCAGACAGCCTGGAAGGTCGCTGGGAAGTGTCACTCGCACCACGCAGGGGTCAGGGCGAGGTCCTGCATGGGCCATGCGTGTACAGAGGGGACATGAGCAGGCCTTGGGGGAACCGAATCTCTCGCACCTGTGGCAGTTTCCAGACTTCAGGACCGCAAAACACCAAGGGTTGGAAGATCAGTGGAAAAAGGCTGTGGGACCAGTGCAGGAGAGTGGAGTGGTTTGGCCACAGTCCCAGAGCAGCAGAGAGGGGAGAGCGTGGGGGAACCTGAAGCAGTCACAGCAGCAGCAGGGGCACAGATAGTGACTGTTTCTGGAGCTCGAGGCCCACATATTGTGGGGGGATTGAGTGGCTGACTGTACACCACCCAACCCCACTGGAAGCAGAGATCTACCCTGACAAAAAACTCAAAAGTCAAGTAAATAGCTGGGAAATGAGCAAAAACCAAAAAAAGAAAATAAATGAATACATTAGAATTTTAAAAAAAGTTTTTAAGTAAAACAAATGCATTCAAGTTCAGAAAGAAAGCAGAAAATTTGGGGGAAAATTTATAGACAGTTTCTTACATAAAGGTCTCATACAAAAAATATATGAAGAACTTTGTCAAATCTATAAGAATATGAGTCATTCCCCAACTGATAAATCATCAAAGGATATCAAAAGACAGATTTTTCATAAAGAAATCAAAACAATTTATACTCATATGAAAAAATGCTCTAATTAAATTATTATTGATTAGAGAAATGGAAATTAAACCAGCCTTGATAGATAATTTTACATCTATCATATTTGCTAAAATGATTAAGGGGGCAAGCACTAAATGTTGGAAGGGACATGGAAAAATTGTGACACTAATTCACTGTGGATAGAACAGTGAACTTGATCCAACCACTTGAGAGAGTAATCTAGAATTATGCCCAGAGAGTTATTTGACCCAGCAATCTCAATACTAGCTCTGTTTTCAGAAATGGGGTAAATGGTGTAAGATATTGGTCTATACCCAACTTCTTCCAGACTTCTTTCCAGTTTTTCCAATAATTTTTACCAAATAGTGTATTCTTATCCCAAAAGTTTAAATCTTTACCTTTGTTAAACTTGAGGTTATTAGAGTCATTTGCTGCTGTAAATTGTATGTCTCTTGTGTTGATCTATCTTCCTATTTCTTAGCCAGTTCCAGATGATTTTGATAATTATTGCCTTATCATATATGGCAGTATTGCTAAGACTCTTTTCTTTACATTTCTTTCAATAATTCCTTAGACATATTTGAGTTTTTGTTCTTCAAAGGAATTTTATTATTTTTTTCTAGCTCAATAAAATAATTTTTGGTAGTTTAGATGGATGGCATTGAATAAGCAGATTAATGTAGGTAGAATTGTCATTTTTATTATATTGGCTCTGCCCATCCATGAACAATTAATATTTATTCCATTATTTAAATCTGACTTTATTTGCAAAAAAATTGTTTCTAATTATCTTCATGCAGTTCCTAGGTTTGTCTTGGCAGGTATATCCCCAGGTATTTTATACAGTCCTCAGTTATTTTAAATGGGGTATCTCTTACTATCTCTTCTTGCAGGGTTTTTTTTTTGGCAATATCTAGAAATGCTGATGATTTATGTGGGTTTATTTTATATGCTGCTACTTTGTTCACACTATTGTGTCAGCTAACTTTTCAGCTGAATCTCTAGGATATTCCAAGTATATCATCACACCATCTACAAAAAGAGCTTATTCTGATTCCTTCAATTTCTTTTTCTTCTCTTACTGCCATAGCTAACATTTCTAATATAATATTGAATAATATTGGTGATAATGGGCATTCTTGTCTCACACCTTATCCTTTTGGGAAGGCCTCTAGCTTATTCCCATTCCAAACAATGCCTGCTAATGATTTTAGATAGATGCTTCTCATCATTTTAAGGAAAAATCCATTTATATCTTTGCTTTTGAATATTTTTAACAGGAATCACTGCTGTATTTTTATTGAAAGCTTTTTCTGCATCTATTGATATAATCATATGATTTTTGATACTTTGCTATTGATATAATCAATCATATTAATAGTCTTCCTTATGTTAAACCATCCCTGTATTCTTGGTACAAATTCCATTTGGTCACCATGTAAATTCTTTATGATATGTGCAATCTATTTTCAAATAATCTTCTTTCTCTTTCTAAATCCCCTCCACCATGGGGCTTTCTTTTCAGCTAGGATACAAGATACTAGAAACCTGTAGACTGTCAGATACTTTAGGCAAAGGAAAGGGAAGGAAATAAGCATTTAGGTGACCCCTACTAAATGTGAAGCAATTTACAAATATTCCATTTGTTCCTCACAATAGCCTTACAAGGCAGGTGCTATTATTATCCCCATCTTACAGTTGAGGAAATTGAGGCAAACAAAAGTTAAGTGACTTGCCCAAAGTCACACAGGAGTGTCTGAAGCACAGTTTGAATTCAGATCTTCCTGACTCCCAACCCAGTGCTATATCCACCGTACCTGCCTATGAATACAGTAGATATACTACTATATCATAATTTTTTTTTCAACAGTGGAAATTCAACAAGTACATGTCTTTACACAATTAAGACCCCTCCCCATACAGTTAAATCAGTTAAGCTTGATCTAAATACTTTCTAATATCTTGCTATAATAGAGATTTTCATCTCTCCCGTCCCATATTCATAGCTAATTTCGTCCTCCTTCTCACCTACCTGCACACACACGTTTTCAGACCAATGATACTGTACATAATTTTGGAATGACAAAAAATCAAATTTCCACCTATATTTTCTGTATTTAGGTCAATAGGAGAGGAGAGTGTGTGTATCTTCATAACCGAGCCAACTGGGTGACTGTAGGCATCTGTGCTTCTAGCCCCAATCTCAATTTTCCCAATGTGATGTTGCTGGCACACTTGGAATCAAACTCCAAGAAGGATGATGAGCCTACATCTGATGATTTCTTGAGCCCCACCTCTGAAGTTCAACTGGTACTCAGCAGGTAAGTTGCAAAGAACAAAAAAATTTAAAAGTCTTTTCAATGTGGAATTAGAAAGAAAAATAGCTTGTTTCAAGTTTAACATACTTCTGCATATACTATCCTGTACATGATGAAGTAAAAAAAGTTAACATGCCTAAAATTATTATTCTTATATTAGTTAAAACCAATTATCTATCAATAATTCTCTTGGAAAATCAAAAGACCATAAAAACTCTTCAACAAAATAAATTAGCGATTTTTCATTAATTTCTTTTACAAATGGGTGAATATAACATCTGATCCATTAGATAAATGTTTTTGTCCTCAAAATCATTTCTGACCCTCTGAGAGGCTATCCCCTTTCTTCGTTAAGGCTGGATACTCTCTTTTACTTTTATCAGGTAAGCTAAAGTATCCTTCTTCCAGAGAAACTCCCTTTGACTATGGTTGTAAATTTACACCCCCACCAAAATCTTTGAAAAGTAAATCTCCTAATAATTCCATGCTTTGATCTCACAAGTATTTTATTGGAAAGATCTGTGTGAATAATCTCATATGAAATGATAGGGAGGAGAGGACCCTAAACCATTTCTTTAAGTCATACAGAACTCTCTGAGGGAGCAGAAATCTCAGGGCCCAAGGAATTCTGCCTAGAAGGTGGAAGGAGAAAGGCTAGAAATGGTCACCTTGGGACTATATCTCTTGAAAGCTGGACCCAAGAAACAGTTGGAAAGGAAGACTCTCCAGTCTTTTCTTGGGCATAGCATTGATTTATCAGAAATGGGATAAGAGGAATGATCATGATGATGATGACAATGATGAAGTTGCTTTAAAAGTTCCAGCATTTATGTGATACCAGATGTCTGGGGAATGGTATGGAAGAATGGAACACTCAACATATGTGATGGCAATGGGCCCAATACAGGGCTTTTGTCTAAATAAAATGGGTACCCCTTATAAGAAGTAATGCTTTAATAGCAAAGAAATGTATGTTTTGTCAAGACTTTGACTTCGGTTGCCCAAGTGGCAGATTCGTAGTCCTCAATCTTGAAGAGATATCAACTGCGATAAGGACAAACTTCTTCCTCCGCTATAGTCAGTTTGCCAAACAGGGGCAAAACAGAAACCACATAAGATCAAACCATAGGGACCCCTTCAAAAGCAGATGATCTAACTGGCATGAAAAGCATTATCAGGCAAAGCAGTTAAGTCATTCTTGGCTAAGGAAATTCTATGGCATCAGAAACACTACAACGTGACACCTGACCCCTCTCACATTCTCACTGATGATGGACTCAATCTCTACTGCTATGAGAACATCACCTGGCTATTCATTTGAGTAGAGAGCATACGATGCTTCCATTCTGTCCAGGCCCCAGATTTAGCCAAACCCAATCTACCACCCAAGAATTAGTATGAATAAAATTGTTACCACCTCTATTCCTCAAAGTTCCTTCACAGACCCGTCATACAACATGTAGCTCAGCCTATTAGGAGCTCTTGCCAAGACTTTTATTCCCCAAGGTATTCATCATTACTGGTTAATAGCTGCCAAAGTCCAATTGTGCAAATTTTTCTTATAACATGTAGAACTATTAGTAAGCCAAGCAACGCCACAACAACTAAGTTCTCACAGAGTCCACTGGATTAGAGAAAAAAGAAAGCACTGGGCCTGCGAAGAAAGCCTGAGATTCAAACAATGCCACAACTTGTTCATTTAGGGCACCGACACATAAAGGAGCTGGGCTAGCAAGATTTTAGATGTACCATTATCATTTAACAGCAAAACTTCCTGTGCCCTACATAACTTGTTAGAGGATCCATATTGTATCTTCAATGCAAGTGATAATTCTGGACAAAGGTTAACGTAGGATATGACCCTGTTAGCATACATCCAGTAGCAACTCAGGTCCAATGACATGGGAGTATTTGTTTCCCAAGTGTGGCATTGTAAGAGGCTTCTTCAAATGACCTATAGCTCAAGAGGTCCAACAAGCATTTCAGTGAGCTAGCTTATTCTGATGCTCAGTCATATCCAACCCTTTGTCACCCCACAGAACACAGCACATTAATTCTGTCCATGAGGTTTTCTTGGCAAAGATTCTGGAATGATTTGCTGTTTCCCTCTCCAGCAAATTAAGGCAAACAGAAGTTAAATGACTTGCCTCACAGTCACACGGCTAGTAAGTGTCTGAGGCTGGATTGAAACTCAGGTCTTCCTGACTGCAGGTATCATGTTTTATCTACTGAGCTGTCTATCTGCTTCCAAGGCAGACAGAGGTTAAGTTCCCAAGGGTCACACAGCTAGTAAATATCTGAGGCCAAATTTGAACCCAGATCTTCCTGACTCCAGGTCCTAACCTCTATTTACTGAACAATCTAACTGTCCTAGACAACTCCTATTACCTGCCAAAGGTCATATTCAATCTGTTCTTTAAAAATAGAAAACCTCTAGGAACATAAGCCCAAAACAGGATCATAAAGGTTGGAAGGGAGATACTGTTGGGCAGCCTACTTTATTTTATTCATTTATTTTACCTATATATTGGGAAATAGGTCTTCCCAATATATAGTCTGTTCCAGTCCCCATTCAAAAGTGGCAGACTTGATGGAGGAGCCAAGATGGCGGAATAGAAAGACTCATGCATGCTAGCTCCGAACCCACAGCCCATATATTTCCTGCAAGAAGAACTCCCCACAAATTCTGGAGCACTGCAAGGCGCATAGAAACACAGTGGAAAAGATTTCCATTCCAGAGAGCACTGGAGAGCCGCCCCAGGGGTCCGTCGTGCTCAGGACAGCGGAGTCCACTCCTGTGCTGCCCTGGCCGCAGGGCTCCAGAGGAGCGGGTTTGAGTAGGCTTCAGGGACGGAACCTCTGGCGGCCGGGAAGGTCCCTCCGCCCACAGAAACTACAGGTCAGTGAGAGAGATGTCTCGGCTGGCTGAGAGGGCAGCGGGGTGTCTCTGTGACTCAGGCCCCATCGGGAGGCAGCGGTGGAGGGAGAGGCAGCGGCAGAGGTAGCGGCAGAGGCGGCCTGGGACTCCTCCAGCAGCAGGCGGAAGTTCAGGGCCATTACTGAAGGTCTCTGCATAAACCCCCTGAGGGAACTAAGCCTGGGAGACGGCCCTGCCGCCACCCGCTCCATTACTGAAGGTCTCTGCATAAAGCCCCTGATGGAACTAAGCCTGGGAGGCGGCCCTGCCCCCACCCAAGCACCAGAACTTAAGGTTACATTGAATAGCAGCTGTGTCTGACACGAAAAGCCCATTTGAATCTCAGACCCCAAGCACTACCTGGGCGGATCTAGGCAGGGGTGGACAGAAATCTCAGAAGTCAAGTAACTGGCTGGGAAAATGCCCAGAAAAGGGAAGAAAAATAAGACTATAGAGAGCTTCTTTGAGCAGGTGCTAATGTTCCCGCCTTTCAATTCTAATGACGAGGAACAATTCTTACCATCAGCAATTCTTACCATCCCAGTTGGATGTCTGGTGGGCTCAGGCCATGGAAGAGCTCAAAAAGGATTTTGAAAATCAAGTTGGACAGGTGGAGGAAAAACTGGGAAGAGAAGTGAGAGACTTGCAAGAAAAAACATGAAAAATGGGTCAATACCTTGCTAAAGGAGACCCAAAAAAATGCTGAAGAAAATAACACCTTGAAAAATAGGCTCACTCAATTGGCAAAAGAGGTTCAGGATAACTCAAGATGTAGCAGCTTCTACATTAAGGGATCAAAGGGCGTGAAATAGGATATTCCAGAAGGCAAAGGAACTAGGACTCAATTCAAGAATCACCTACCCAGAAAAACTGAGTATAATACTTCAGGGGAAAATATGGTCTTTCAATGAAACAGAGGACTTTCAAGCATTCTTGATGAAAAGACCAGAGCTGAAAAGAAAATTTGACTTTCAAACACAAGAATGAGAAGAAGCATGAAAAAGTCAACAGCAAAGAGAAGTCAGAAGGGACGTAACAAAAGTGAACTGTTTACATTCCTACATGGAAAGACAATATTTGTAACTCTTAAAACTTTTCCGTATCTGGGTAGTGGTGGGACCACACACACACACATACAAAAGTGGCAGACTTGAAACTTGAATGGGCTGGATCCTAAAGTTTCCTTTAAGTTCATATCCAAACCTTTGTTTTTCACTTTGAGACACCATCACATCTAAGTCACTACAGCCTGTCATCCAGCCCATCAACACTGCATCATCAATATAATAGTGGACATCAATACCCTCAGGAAGTGGAACCTCTTTCACATCTCTGCCTATTCAAGCACAGGAATATGAAGAAGAGTTCAAATAATCTTGAGGAAGAATAGTGAGAAGTAAACTGAACTGCTTACCAAAAAAAAGCAAACTTCTCTTCAGTTGGTCTCAGTCACAGAGATGAATAAGCAAGTATGGGTCCTCTCAGCTGAGGACTGGTCTATCTGATCCCTGATGCTCACAAGATCAGGAATTAGCATAGCAATTAGCATAGTGATATTCAGTTTCTCATAATCTATTGCTAATCACCATGTACTATCTATCTTCACTGGATACATAGGGTCATTATAAGGGAAGTTAGTGTAATTTAAGTACTCCAGCATTTCCCTTACCAAAGAGGAAATATCTTTCACTCCCCTGGGACCCAATATTGTTTAATATCAACTACAAACACTAGCTCAAGGAATGCAATAGGCTTTTGTTTAGCTCTGTCCACAAAAATCCGCACAGACACTACTGACTTCCAGGAACTCCATAACCTCCATGATCACATTACTTCCTTCTGGCTAACCACTACAACTGAGAGCCACCTCCACCTGAAAAGAGGGTACACCTTTCCTCAGGAGTTTGTGCCCCCAAATTCCCAAAAGAAATTGGTAGCACCCTTATGAAACCATTGAGGGTAACCAGGTTGCCAGAATCTAGCAGGAACTTAGATGTTTGGTAGTCTCCCCTTTCCAAGGGGCAGTAACTCTGGCATATGCCCTCCATCCCCTATAGTCCCACAGTTAAAACATCCTGAAACTTAGTACATCCTCAGCCCCAAAGGAGATTTAGTCTAACAGCCTCTCAAATCTGGTAAATACTTGGATGGCTGGACAACCAGTGGGATGAAAGAGCGACCATATAGAGTAGAGGATGTTTTGGGGATGTTCTAAATTTTGCTGGGGCACAGGGACACTTTATTATACTGGTCTCAGATATCTCAATAGAATTATACTAACACACCATGTACTGACCATCAATTATCTAATTTTCCACCACCATGTTTTAAAGACCTATAAGAGAGTATTATTACCTACTGTCCAACTATCTTGGTCTCCTCCTGCCATCCCCACAGTGTTTATTTATATTGATAGCCTATTTGCTTGAGCAGCTGCCAGGGCTGCCCCAATTTTTCACTTAAATTTTAATAATTGATCTTCATGAGCTTGTATAGTGGTAAAGTAATGAAGTCTTATACCTAAGGCTTAATAATGCCATTTAGGTGAGGTTACACAAAAGGTAGGATGTAGCTATATCTGAAGTAGGCTGGTCATAAGGAGTTCATAGGGAAGGGCCACAAATACAATTTCCCAATTCCAATTCTTTTAAACATTTTAGCCCCTTTTTTTCTGGAATTTTTGTGAAACTAATTAGACAGAATTTGTCATTTTATCTGTGTGTGTGTGTGTTCATCCTTCATTGCCAAAGAAGACCATGACATCAGAGAAATGATGACATGACTTGCACTTGACTTTATTTTGAGTGAGGGAGGGCTGTACAGGTCACCAGCCTCACTTCTCCTCCAGAGCCATCTGAATCCAGTGACCAGATACTCATCAGGATGACTGGAGATGACCCAGGATGAGGCAATTGGGGTTAAGTGACTTGCCCAAGGTCACATGGCTAGTGAGTGTCAAGTGTCTGAGGTGAGATTTGAACTCAGGTCCTCCTGACTCCTGCACTGGTGCTCTATCCACTGCACCACTAGCTGCCCCCCCCCATTTTCTCTACCTGAAGAGAAAAAGGGGGCAAATCCCACCTGGGGCCTCCAATTGATTTGGTTGCTCTAAATATGGCTCCCATTAGACCACATACAGTGCAGCAACAGTTCTAAAGATTCATTGGCTTGCAGTTTACATTTCTCTTTAAACCCTCTGACTCACACTTATTGGAAGTCAGTCTTCCAATGGGGTATGAATGTAAAACCTGCTCTAGTTCCCACCCAAGGTAGTTACTCCCTTTTCTAAGGGACTCATGGTATTCAAAGGATATGCTTTCCAACACTAAGCCTGTATGTAACTCACAGACTATTAACACTGCCTTCTTTACCTGGGTAATCTACATATGTAATCAAATGGTCCTCAGATTTATAAAGCACAGTACTTAAAAATCAAAAGATTCCTTAGATCTTCTTCTAATTGCCTATTATGCAAGGATAATATATTCTTACTTTCTCTCTGTTATCAATAGAACTTCCACAGAGTTTGATCATATTTGCATACTCTCCAAATATATACATTTGTGCTAATCTAAGGATGAAGAAACTCCTCTTTCCAAAAAGCTTCCCTAGTTATTTTTAAATAAGGCCATTTCCCTCTGGGGAAAAAAAAAACTAGCCAGTTCATCATCCTGGATTCTCCCTTTCTTCTACAATACTCCTTGCCCACTTAAAAAAGGAATTTAACCATGAAGGCCATTGGGGAAAAAAAAGTAAACTATATCTCAAGAAAATTCAAAGTTTAAAAATGCAATAAGTACCTAGTAGAGCAAAAAGTACTTAACAGTGAAACTTCATTAAGTAATAATTAAAGTGAATGAAATGAATAAAGTCAATGAAAAGAATACCAGGTATTTAGCTTCCCCTGGATAATCAACATAGCTAATATCCAGGAAAACATTTCCTCAGCAGGAGCTAGGTAAAACTTCTGACTTCCACACCTACTGGGGTTAACCTTTTATACATGGTGATTGGGGGGTTGGGGTGGGGTGAGGAAATATAATGGCCTTCCTGTTACCTTAAAGCACCAGCCCATGCTACACTGACCATAACCAGGAAAGACTTACAAGACAAGGTGGCACCTGAGCTGAGATTTGAAGAAACGAGTAATTCTAAGAGGTAGAGGTGAAAAGAGATTTCATTCCAGGTACAGAAGTTAGCCTATGCAAAAGTAGGAAGACAAGAGATAAAGCATTTTATGGAAGAAACAGCAGGAAAGTCAGTTTGATTCAATCACTCAGTCTTAAGCACTTGGGAATGCAAAGCAAGACAGCAGATAGCTACTACCAAGGTCACAATCTAAGATAACATGCAAAACAATCCATATATATGATAAATAAGAAATTATCAACACAAGAAAGGTACTAGAATTAAGGGGGACAGGGAAAAACTTCTGATAGAAGGTAGGATTTTTGCTGGGACTTAAAGGAAACCAGGAAAGCCCAGAGAAAGGAGAGCATTCCAAGCATAGGGGATATGTTGCCAGTCAAAATGCCCAGAGCTGAGGATGAAGTATCTTCTGTCCCAAGAAACAGCAAAGAGGACAGTGTCACTAAATCTAAGAGTGAATGAAGAGTTTAAGATACAAGACAAGAAAGATGGAAAACTAGGTTATAAAAGGCTTTAAATGCCAAACAGGTGATTTTGTGTTTGATCCTAAAGGTGATAGGAAGCCACTGGAATTTCTGAAGCAGGGGGTGACATGGCTGAACCTGAACTTTAGGAAAATCACTCGTTGCCCAAATGGAAGATGTATTGGAATGGGGAGAGATTTATGGCAGCCAGATCAACCAGTAGGCTATTGCAACTGTTCAGGCACAAGGAAATGAGGGCCTGAACCAGGATTGTGGCATTATCAGAGGGGCATATTCAAAAGATGTTAGGTAAAACTGACAAGCCTTGGCAACAGATTGGACTGGGAGGGAGGAGGGGAATAAGATATATTGAGGACAGGATAAGAAATAGTGAAGAGTTGAAGATGACATCTACGTTGCAAGTCTCAACAACTGGAAGGACGGCGGTACTTTCTATAGTAGGAAGAAAGGTTGAAAGTGGTAAGGGTTTTGGAGGAGGGAAGATGACGATTTCAGTTTTGGACATGTTGAGTTTAAAATGTCTGTTGGAGATCCAATCTGAGATGTTTATTATATGAGTGAAGGTCAGCGGAAAGGTAAGAACTGGAGTAGATTTAAGAATCATTAGCACAGAGAGGATCACTGAATCCATAGGAACTGTTGAGATCACCAAATAAAAGAGTATAAAAAGAGAGGAAGACAAAGCCCTGCGGGACATGACCTAAATGTGGATCCAACCAAGGAGACTGAGAAAGAGTGGTCAGATAGTTAGGACGAGGACCAGGAGAGAGTGGTGTCCTGAAAACCTAGCGAGAAGAAAGTATTAAGGAGAAAGAGGGTTTTCACACTTTGACAGTGCCAATGGCTTGCAGAAAGGTCAAGAAGGATGAGAATTGAGAAAAGATCATTGAATTTGGCCATTAACAAATCATTATGAACTTTGGAGTGAGCAGTTTCAGTTGAATGACTGGAGAGAGTTAAGAGAGTAAAAGGATAGGAAGAAGAGGCATCCTTCTCAAGTTTGGTCACAAAAGGCAGAAAAGATATGAGATGACAGTGAGATAGAAGGATTAAGTGAGTTTTTATGTTTGTAGGCAGTAGAGAAATAGCCAGTTGACAAAAAGAGGTAGAAGATAAGAGACAGTAGAAATGGCAGAAGTAGTAGCTTGCTGAGGAAATATAATGGAATGAGATCACCTGTGCAGGTGGAGGGGTTCGCTTTGGCAAGGAGAAGGGAACCATCTCTTTGTGTTGGGTTGTCCTTTGTTTTCAAAGAGGACCAAAATGGCATCACACTTCTTTATGTGAGACAGGGGTGAAAGAAGGGATAGAGGCAGAAGTATCTGAATGATATAAGAGACAGAAGATTGAGCTCTCAGTGAATGAATACAGTTTTTTCAGGAAATATGACAAAGTTTGAAGAGGTATGAAAAGTGTAGAAGGGTCACCTTGGTAAGTAGTGGGATACTGAATTAATTAGGGAGGTATAAGAGAATTATCTAGATGGTTCGGAAACCTGCAGCCCGAAGTCACATGTGGGCTTCTAGATCTTCAAGTTTGGCCCTTTGACTAAATCCAAATTTCACTGAAGTCAAAGGGCTGCACTTGAGAACCTAGAGGGTCACATGTGACCTCAAGGCTGCAGGTTTCCTACCCCTGAGGACCTACTTGAAGTTATATAACATAGATTTATAGTGGACCCAGTCAACATATTTTCAGGGTTTTCTATGGTTTCATTTGATAATGCATGAGTAGGAGGGAAGGCAATAGATTGTAAGAGTTTATTCAAGACTTAGGCTTGGCAAGGCCTCGAGAAAAGGATGAACTGATTCACCTAGGGATCAAGAAGAAGAAAAGTGTAGCTAGTGCAAGGTGATGGCCTGGGAGAAAATTGAAGCCTTGAAGACTGGAAATCAGTGTGGAAAAAGCAGAGGGAAAGGTGGAAAGCCAATAAACTGGATAAGATAATGGAATTTCACAGTTCATGGACATGAAGGGCAGTGCATTTGTTGATGATGGTAATTTTAAAGTTATCTTTGAATAGGTAGGCCACAGGAAATGAATAGGTTGAGGAACTGGAAGGTTAGGGCCTTTGAGGGAGTGTATCTAGCTATCTATCACTAAATATATATATATATATATGTGTGTGTGTGTGTGTGTGTGTGTGTGTGTGTAGAAGTTATCTAGAATAAAGTCAAGGAATTGGAGAAGAAAGATGGGGAATCAGTTACTGAACTCATTAAAGAAGGAAGGGATAAGTACTGGAGATCTGTAGATGTGCATTGTACAGACCTCAAAGTAGAAGTCACAAAGTAGTGGTGGTAGGGAAGAAGCTGAAAGTGGTGATGGGAAACAAGGAGTATTCCAATTCCCTTACTTTAATGGGTGAATCACAGGGAATGAGAGTGAAAGTACAGACAGTGCTGGAAAGGGTGAGCAGGAAGACTGAGTCACTAAGAGGAAGCCAGTACTCAGAGCCAAAAAATGGAAGTAGGAAAGAAAAAGACTTAGGATGAAGGCAAGTTTGTTGCCTATAGAGCGAGCATTCCATAGGGCAGAGTGAGAGGGATAAACAACATTTGGTTGAGATCTGGGGTGAGAAAATTGAGAGGGATGAGAATGAGAAATTTGGTAGCTGGGGAATGGGGTTTAGATGATGACCTACTGGGTTCACAATCACTGGGATGTAGAAGGTATGATTATGTGGAAGTCTATAAATCATTAAATGAAATATTTAGATTTTCAAAGCCAGTAGTTTTGTAATGGAAGAATGAAGTTATTTCAGAGCCTTGGGCAAATCAGGTAAGGGGGCAAGAACTTGGAGCAGAAGGAGTGATGAAGAGACCCTCCTTCTCCAAGGCAGGAGCCCACGCTGGAAACATGACATGGCAACCTCTTTCCACACCTCAGCAACAGGAGACCAGCAAGATGGAATGGTGTTTCTCCTCTTCCCACAGGAAGCTGCAGATCAGGCAAGATATGTGCATGGTATGAAAGTAAAGGACCCACCTCTCCACGTCACAATCTCATAGGAGCCTGGAAATCAGGCAGGAGACCCATGAAGCACGATGGAAAACCCTCCTTTCTCTTAAACGTCTACTGGAGGCTGGAGATCAGACAGGATAGATGTGCTGCAAGACGGAAGAGACAGAAGGCACCTCCCTTCTCCTCTTCCGTCCTTGAGGCTGGAGATCAGCTGTTCCCTGATTTTCTTCTTCCCTCAGAAGGATGAATATCAAGTAGGAGATATGCAGCATGAAGACTCTGCCACCTCTTCTCCTCACACTTCTACCAGGGGCCGGAGATCAGGCAGGAGAAGGTTCAGCAAGATGGAAGGCTCGTGGCAAGCATAGATTAGTACATGAAGGGGGGCAATGTATAATAAAGCGAAATAAGTCAGAGTCAAGTTGTGAGGGCTTGAAATACCATAAGGAAGTGTTGTTATTGATTGTAGAAGTATAGATAACCACTGGAATTTATTGATCAGAGGAGTGACATAAAAATCACTTTGGCTGTTCCATGAAAAAGGAATCAAAAGGAGAGTAGAAGACCAACTAGAGCCTACAGCAATAGTCTAGGGGTGAGGCACAAAGGTCCTGGATTATTATGATGACTCTAAGAGTGGAGAGAAGGGAAACAATGTAAAAGGTGTTGAAGAAGATCTGGAAAGACCTGGTGATTCGTTTCACATGCGGAGTGTAGAAGATGCCACCAAAGTTGTGAGAAACTGTCTTTTCCCTCTCCCAGTTTACTTTCAATATCTCTTCATTTCTCGTTGTAAATCTATCAGGAAGAGCTGGAGTGGGGAAGATAAGGTAGGATACGTAGAGCAAAGGAGAATGCCTTCCAAGAGCCACCTACATGAGTCACACATGTGAGCGTGCAACAATCGCTTCTCTGTCTCTGTCTCTGGTCTCCACCTTTGCGTCTGACCAGTCTGTACAAGTCCAACTTTTGCCACTTTGTCAACAGGAAGGTACCCCAAGAGATGGGAAGTTGAATCCTTTAATATCACTATATTGCTTCTTGACTTTTATCATCTGTCCAAGTCCCTCATTAGTCATCAGATATCCAAGTCATCTATGGAGAACTGAAGCAAAGAAGGTTGGCTCGATAAAACAATCTTTATGTTTATGCTGTTCTGTTGTTATTTGGCAGAAGTGTCTAACTTTCAGCTGCACTGGCATTTACTTGTGACTCAAATCCCTAGTTTGTGACATTGTTAAATATAATTTCCACTTAGTTCAGGCTCACATCACTTTTCACCTGTACTATTTCAATAGCCTATAGCTAGTCTCCCTACAGGAAGCAGCAAGGTGGGTAAGTGGATAGAGTGACAGAGCTGGAATCCGGAAGACCCGAGTTCAAGTCTAGCCTCAAACACTTACTAGCTGTGTGACCCTGGGCAAGTCATTTAACCTCTCTTTGGTTCAATTTCATCTATAAAATGAGCTGGAGAAGGAAATAGCAAACCATTCCAGTATCTGTCAAGAAATCCCATGGACAGTATAGTCCATGGCGTCACAAAGAGTCTGACATGACTGAACGTGTCTCCTTACATCAAGTCTCTGTGAAGTCTGGCCCATTATCTACTCAGCTATCAAAGTGATTTTTCTGAAGTGTAGGTCTGACCATGTCACCCTTCCTGCCTGCTCAATGAGCTCTCTATTACCTTCAGGATCTAATATAAACTCCTCTGTTGGGAACTACAAGTTCTTCATACTTTGTAGTCTTCTTGTATTTACTACCCTCCATAACACTCTACCTTCCAGCTACGTTGGCTTATTTGTGATTCATTAAACACAACACATCATTTCCCATCTGCATGCCTTTGCACAGCCTATTGAAGTGTTCTGTCCCCTCACCTTCACCTTTCAGTCTATCTTCCTTCAAGACTCAGCTCAAAGCCCATCTTCTTCAGGGGATCTTTATCAGTCTCTCACCTGCCAATGCCTTCCCCTTTTAGATGACTTATCTACTCTTTTCATAGCTTGTATGTACTCAGTTATTTTGTACACCCCTTGAAGGCAAGGACTGTTTTTTGTCTTTCTATATAATCTTAGTGCTTTCCACAGGACCTGTATGTATGCATTTAAGAAAAGCTGTTGACTTTCTATTTTCTTTTTTTTTTTACTGTCATATAATTTCTTTTTTATAATTTTATTTAATTATTTAATTTTTTACATTCATTTTCACAAATTTTTGGGTTCCAAATTTTCTCCCCTTTTATCCCCTCCCCCCACCCCAATACCCCAAGCAATCTAATTTTCCCTATCTCCAATCTGCCCTCTCTTCTGTCATCCCTCCCTTCTCTTGTCTCCATCTTCTCTTTTCTCCTGTAGGGCCAGATGACTTTCTATTCCTCATTAACTGTATGTCTTCTTTCCTAGTTGCAACAACAATACTAAACAGTTGTTCCTAAAACTTTGACTTCCAAATTCTCCCCATCCCTCCCTCCCCACCCATTCCCTTTGGGACAGCAGGCAATTCAATATAGGCCATATCTGTGTAGTTTTGCAAATGACCTCCCTGATAGTCGTGTTGTGTAAGACTAACTGGATTACCATCCCTCCTAACCTGCCCCTCATTGTTTCTCTTCTGTCTTTTGATCCTGTCCCTCCCCAAGTGTTGACTTGAAATTGCTCCCTCCTCCCTTTGCCCTCCCTTCCATCATCCCCCCCCTTGCTTATCTCCTTCTCCCCCACTTTCTTATACTGTAACATAGGTTTTCATACCAAAATGAGTGTGCATTTCACTCCTTCGTTTAGTCAAATGTGATGAGGGTAAACTTCTTGTTTTGTTTTTTTTTTCTCAGCTCTCCTCTTTTTCCCTCCACTAAGAAAAACTCCTACCTGCCCCTTAAATGACATATAGTTACCCCCTTCCCTTTCCCTCTCTTTCCTCCCCCTACATTTCTCTCTCACCATTTACCTTAGTTTCTTTTAAGGTATGGTCCCATCCTATTCAGTTCAATCTGTGCTCTCTATCTCTGTATGTGTGTTCATGTGTGTATGTGTGTGCATGCGTGTACATGTGTGTGTGTGGTCCCACCAACTACCCAGATACTGAAAAGTTTTAAGAGTTAGAAATATTGTCTTTCCCTGTTTGAATGTAAACAGTTCACTTCTGGTAAGTCCCTTAAGACTTCTCTTTGCTGTTTCCTTTTTCATGCTTCTTCTCATTCTTGTGTTTGAAAGTGACTTACTATTTTCATAGCTTCGGTGTCACATGGCCTTTGGGACGGGGCATTATACCCACATGAGTGTTGCCTGGCTGATAATATAAGGTAAAGTCATAGTGGGCTGGTACTGCTACCCATCTCTTTCAAGCAGCATTCAATTAAGCAAACAATGGTCAGAATGTTGGTGAATTGTTATCAATCCACATTTGCAACTTTGTACATAGTACATACTACACAGTGCATAATAGGAATTGGTACATAACAGGAACTTGAAACTGCCTAACATGGCTGGGATTTGTAATTCAAAGGAACTTTCAGTCCTGAGATCTGGGATTATTTCAGTCTTGGAAACAGAAGATGGACTTGAGTCATGTGTGAGAATTCTTAAAGGGACACATTCAATCTGCAAGACAGACTTGAGAGAAAGGAGCCAGCATTTCCAGAGCAGAGGAAAGAGAGCATCCCTTAATGATCTGAGGCAGAATCTGTGAAAAAAGGATGCCAGACAAATGGAAAAAAAACAAAGGGAGAAGGTGAAAGGAAGCTTGAGCTACTGTTGAAGAGGAGAAGAGATTAAGGAGAGCTTTCAAGTCTGAAAAGGCATGTCACAAAAAGACAGGGGCTGAAGCTACTGTTTGTACTCACTTCTTCAAAGACAGAGGAGAGGTCTGCTTTTTCTCCAAGTGTCTGTCCTGTAATAGATACTGCAATATACTCTGCTCATTTCTTTGTACCTAAACATTTCTTGTATTAACCTGATTTTTACCTGAAACAGAAAGAGGGTTGGAGTTAGTTAAAGATAAACATAAATTTAAATTAGGGCGGATTGCCAAATCTCTACATGAATGTTAGGAATTTTCTTATCTGGGGAGCAGGATTCTTGTGATTGTTTTCTCATAGTTTTCCATCTGATATAAACTACATATAACAGCACAGAAGATCTGAAGGCCATCATTTTGCCTCTAAGATAGAAAAAAATGAGCTAATTGTTGTAAGAAGGTGTGGTTGAATAAATCTCCAGAGAAAAACGGGGTGAGGAGAAGGTGATAATTGAAAACACTGATAACAATAAATAACTGATAACACCCTAATGTCTTAAACTTGACATGTCCAAAACAAAATTCATTATCTTTTGCCCTAAATCTTTCTCCCCTCCTACCTTTCCTGTTACTATAGAGGGCAACACCATCCTCTCATCTCTCAGGCTTGCAACCTCAGAGTCATGCTCAACTCCTCCTCCACTACCGTATTCAAGCTATTGCCAAAGCCTGTTAATTTCATCTCTGCAACATCTCTTAAATATGCCCCCTTCTCTTCTTTGATACTGCCACCACTCTAGTGCAGACCATCACTTCATGCCTGAACTATTGTAATACGCCATTGATAGGTTTGCCTGCCTTGAGTCTCTACCTCTCCCATTCTCCATTTAGCCACTAAAACAACATTCCTAAAGCACGTGAGATCACGTTCCTCAAGAAACTGCCCAGACAGCATAGAACCAGAAGGCAAAGTAGAAATGGAAAGAATCCACTGATTGCATCCTGAAAGAGCTCCCAAAAAGAAACCTCTCCCAGTAATATTATAGCCAAATGCCAGAGCTCCCAGATTAAGGAGAAAATAATGAAAGCAGTCAGAAAGAAATAGTTTAAATTCCGTAGTCTTAGTCAGGATTATATAAGATTTAGCAGCTACCAATACAAAGAAATCGGGATCTTGGCATACGCTATTCCAGAGAGCAAAGGATCTAGGCTTACAACTAAAACTAATCTACCCAACAAAACTGTGTATAATTTTAGAGAGGAAAAAATGGACCTTTAATAAAATAGAGAAGCCTTTCAAGCATTTGAAATGCAAAGACCAGAGCTGAGTAGAAAATTCAACATACAAACCTAGGAGTGAAGAGAAACATAAAAGTATATACAAAAGAAAGAAATCTTAAGAGATTAAACAAGGTTAAACTGTTTACATTCTCAAATGAGATAATGCATACAACTTCCCAGAACTTTATCATTAGGGATCTTAGAGAAAGTTTGATTAGAGTTGTGTTTGGATGATCTCAAAAGAAAAATGGAATGTGTGGGGAAGAGGAATGAACTCAGAGATGAGGGGAAATGAGAGAAACAATGCAGAAAATTATCTTACCTAAATGGGATGCACAGGGGGTAGTTTCTAGAGCAGAGGGGAGAGTGAGAAGGGAGTGGATATCATTTGAACATCACTCTAATCTAAACTGGTTAAAGGAGGAAAAATATGTATACACACAGTTGGTTGCAGAAATACATGTTACCCAGCAAGCAGATGGGGAGGAAAGGCCTTCAAGGAAAAGTGAGGAATAAGGAGAAAAATTAAGGGAGGCATTAGTCAGAAGCATAGCAGACTCCTGAAGAGGAAGAAAAGAGGGAGAGAAGAATAAATAGAAGAAAATGAGATGGAAGAAAATACACAGAAATCGTAACTCTGAAAGTGAATGGGATGAACTCATCCATAAAATGAAAAAAAAAGATTGCAGAATGCATAAGAAACCAGAATCCAACAATATATTGTTTACAAGAAACATACTACAACTGGAACAGAATTTATTACAGTTGAAGTCAAAAAGGCAAAGATAGTAATCATGATCTTAGACAAGGAAAAGCAAAAACAGACCTAATTTTTTAAAAAGATTAAAAAAAAACTATATTATGCTAAAAAGCTACCATAATGAATTAATAGCAATACCGAAAATATGCATCAAATGACATAGTATCCACATCCTTAAAGGAAAAGTTAAATTAATTACAGGAGGAAACAGTATAGCTATAATACTGGGGAGAGGGGGCCTCAATTTACCCCTCTCAATACAGAGAAATAGAACCATAAAGTATGAAGATGGTAAGAAGATGAATAGAATTTTAGAAAAGATAGATAAAATAGACCTCTAGAGAATATTGAATGGGAATAGATGTGAGTGTACTTATTTGTCAGCTGTGCATGGAAAACTGATCATGTATTAAGGCATAAAAACCTTACAAAGAATGCTGAAAAGTGGAAATATTAAAAACATCTTTCACTGACCCTAATGCAACACCCCCCCAAAAAAAACCCTGCGTTCAATAAAGAAGAAAAAAATTAAAAATTAATTGGAAGCTGAATAACTGAATCTTAAAGAACGGGTGGGATCAAAGGATAAATCAAAGAAATAACAAATAATTTTATTAAAGATAATCACAATAATGAAACAAAATATCAAAATTTGTGGAATATAGCCAAAGCAGTGCCTAGGGAGAAATTTCTATCTCTAAACAAATTAATAAAGGAGAAAAAACAAGATCAACAAGTTGGATAAGCAACTAAAAAATTAGGAAATCAACAAATTAGAACTCCCTATTAAACACTAAACTAGAAATTCTAGAAATCAAAGGGGATATTAACAAAATTGACAGTAAAAGAAATTATTAGGAATTACTTCACCCAACTATATAAGAATAAAGCTGACAAGTTAAATGGAATGGATAAATATTTGCAAAAATATAAATTGGACAATTCAAAAATAAATCTTCCAAAGGAAAAAAAATCTCAGGACCAGATGGTTTTACAAGAGTATTCTACCAATGTTTCAAGAACATTAAGTCTAATACTACATAAATGGTTAAAAAAATAAAAGGTAAAGAAGGCTTCCTACCATGAATGTTACATAAGATAAATACAATATTGATACCTAAAACTACTTAAAATAGAGGAATAAACTACAAACCAATTTCCCTAAAACTTGCAAAATTTTTAAATACAATACTAATAAAAAAAATCATAGCAATATATCACAAAGATCATATGATCAGACTGGATTTATTTCAGGAATGTAGGTCTTATTCAATATTAGGAAAACTTTTAAATATTAATAGCAAAAACAACCAAAATTGTTATTTCAACGGATGCAAAAGAATTTGACAAAATACAACACTTGTTTCTATTTAGAAAAAGAAAACAATCTCTGCAAAGCAAAGGAATAAATAGAACATTAAAATAAGTAGAATTTCACTAAAACACAAGAGTCAGCATTATCTATAATGAGCAAAAGCTAGAATTTTTACCAATAAGATCAGAAGTGAAATAAGGATCTCCACTATCACAGTTCAATCCAATATTCTGCTAGAAATACTAGCTATAGCAATAAAACTGGAAAAAGACATTAAAAGAGTAAGCACAAAGAGGAAACAAAATTATCCTTTTTTTTTCAAATAATATAGTGGTTTACTTAGAAAATCCTAGAAATTCTACTAAAAACCTAATTGAAATAATTAACAACTTCAGCAAAATTGCAGGATGTAAAATAAACCCACATAAATTATCTGCATTTCTGTATATCACCAACAAAACACAGTGGGAAGAAATGAAAAAAGCAATTCCATTTAAAATAACTACAGTGTAAAATACTTGAGAGTCTATATACCAAGGCATGCATAGGAACTATTTGAATACAAAACACTCTTCATACAAATAAAGGCAGTTCTAAATAACTGGAAAAATATTAATTACTCATGGGTAGGTCAAGCCAATATAATAAAAGTGTAACACTACCTAAATCAATTTACTTATTCAGTGTTATACCAATAAAACTACCAAAGTGGACTTTATAGAAGTAGGGGGAAAAAATAACAAAATGCATCTAAAGGAACAACAAGTCAAGAGTATCAAGGGAATAAATGAAAGAAAAAAAGCAGAAAGGGGCCTTAGCAGTACCCATATCTCAAAATATACTACAAATTATAATTACCAAAACAATTAGGTACTGGATAAGAAATAGAGAAGTTGATCGATGGAACAGATTAGATATGCAATATATGGAAACAAATGGGGCACAATGACTTAATGTGTGAGAAATCCAAAGATCTCAACTATTTGGGCAAGAACATACTATGTGACAAAAACTACTGGGAAAACGTTTCCAAAAAGAAGTCTGGCAGAAACTATGTATCGATTGACACCTCATACCATATACCAAGATAAGCTCCAAAAGTATTAAGATATATATAAAAAGATTAAGATATAAAAAATGCTACAAATAGAAAGTGTTGGAATTGAGAAGAAATTATCTATCAAATCTGTGGATACAACTGGAGTTTATAACCAAACAGGAAGTAGAGAAAGTGGTTAAGAGTAAAATGTACAATTTTGATTACATAAAACAAAGAAGGTTTTTCACAAAACAAATGCTGCCAAAATTAGAAGAGAAGCAGGAAAGTGGGGGGAAATCTTTGTAGCAAGTTTCTCTGATAAAGAACTCATTTCAAACAGGTATAGGGAAGGAAGTTAAATTCGTACGACTTAAGAGCCATTCCTAAATTGAAAAATGTTTCAATGATGTGAATAGGTAGCTTTTAGAGAAAGGAACCCACGCTATGAAAAAATGTATCTAACTCCAAATCACTAATGATTAGAGAAATGTTAATTAAAATAACTCTGAGGTACCACCATACATACATTAAACTATGTTGACAAAAAAGGAAAATGACAAATGCTGTGAGGAAAAAGGTACTATTAGTGGAGCTCAATTGGTTCAACCATTCTGAAAAGCAATTTAGAACTATGCCCAAAAAACTATTAAAGTGTACATGACCCTTTACTAGCAATACAACTACTAGGTCTGTTTCCCAAAGAAATCAAAGAAAGAGCAAAAGGAGGATCCACATGTACAAAAATATTTATAGCAGCTCTTTTTGTGGTGGCAAAGAACTGGAAACTGAAGAGATATGCCTATCAGTGGAAGAATAGATGGACAAGTCATTCTATGTGAACCAGTTATGGGATGTAATGAAACATATTATCCACCTTCAGCGAGAGAAGTCCTTTCCTTCTATCTTTTTATTCTTGGTTGGTATTCATGGCTAATATGGAAATTTATTTTGCATTACTAGACATATATTTGTAATGCACTTTTTTGGGGGAGTTTCCAAGGAATTGGAAAAAGGGGACAGGAAGAGGGGAAAATTTGAAACCTAAAACTGAATTTTTTAAAAAATTAGAAAAGTTGTTCAAATCTGTCCATCTGTCAGGCTCTAGATTGCTCTGCGGAGTTTGAAATTAGTTTGCAATTTTTCCCCTTCTGTTTCAGAGTCTCTTTAATCTTAATACACACAAGTGAAGTCCTTCAATGATTTAGCAATGGTAGCAAAAATAATTCATTTGCAATAATAGGAATATTTCCACCTTCTGTGAATGAGTTTTTTATAACATATCAAGATATGACCCACATACTTGACAGAAGCTCTACAAAACTGTCACTGTCACCAAACAGTGGAAAGATCATTTTTTTCCGGTTGATTCAACACTTTCATCAGTCCTTTCTCCTGTCCTTCCATGGTCCTCCCAAAGACAATTACTCCTTAAACAAGTTTATTCTTCAAGCAAGAAAACAAAACAAAACAAAAAACCAGGTCACCAAGACACAAAATATACTTCAAAGCTCCTCTGGTTTTTCTTCTCAAAACAAAGGTGGCAAGAATAAACAACAGGTATAGTGGTATGGTAGGTAGTTTCCAGCTACCTATTTTTTTCATCAGTCTTTGGAAATAGTAGGTGTCTCCATGATGCCTTGGAACATTCACTCAAACTGGTAAAATCCAGCCGATCAGACAAAAGTATCTTTTCCTTATCTTCCTCATCATTGAACTCCTCCACTGTATAAATATCACACTCAGGTCTCTTGGCTGCTTAACTTTATTTCAGCGAACATTGTCCTGGTAAGGTATACTGGTCCACTTCAGTTTTTTCATTCAAAGTCTTGTAGTCTATGTACATAAATGCATTCTTCTTCAGTACCACTGCTACAGGTGATACATACAGGCTGTTTGACTGTCATTTTTTCTGCGATCCACTATCACAGATAAACATTTCCTAGTTATTTTGACCCTGCTCTAAGTGCATTTTCCCAAGGTTTGTAAATTTTGTGTAATAACAGTGGTACTGTCACTACCCTTACAATATAACACAGTATATGGGGTGACTGAGGTGTGGTCTTTTTACATGGACCCCAACAATGTCAACCCTCCGTCTCAGGGCATATGTGGATACCTACTCATTGACTGGTTCATTCACTCTTAATTTGATTTCACTTTGGCAGTTCTAGGTAGAGATAGATCATTGTTATGTGGTTACATTCAAATCCTCTTGGTATCAAGGGATAACCCTATTGAGGCTATTCACTCCTTCTACTCACCCATCTAGCTCTTCAGCATCTACCAATAGATTTCTATTTATATATCCAGTCTGGGTGTGTGTTTGTCCTTCATTGCCAAAGAAGATCATGACATCAGAGAAATTATGACATGACTTGCACTTGACTTTGTTTTGAGTGAAGGAGGGAAGTGCAGGTCACCAGTCTCACTTTTCCTCCAGAACCATCTGAATCCAGTCATCAGATATTGGTCAGTATGACTGGAGATGACCCAGGATGAGGCAATTGGGGTTAAGTGACTTGTCCAAGGTCACATGGCTAGTGAGTGTCAAGTGTCTGAGGTGAGATTTGAACTCAGGTCCTCCTGACTCTTGCACTAGTGCTCTATCCACTGCTCTACCTAGCTGCTCCCATATAATATTAGCTAGGGGGATGGATGTATCAGAGCACTATCCCCAGGAGCATTCTATGTCTGAAGGGGACCGAAAAGTCATACCTGGTAGGATGGAAATTTTAAACTTCATTCAGAAAGTTCACATCTGAAATATCAGTTGCTTAGTTTCACAGTTATCTTTATCTCCTTTGGAGAAAATTAGATCTTATGTTATTGTCTCCTATATTAATTACTTAATGAAAAGCTTCAATTCTCTCCAACTCTAGAAATTGCCAAGATCAATGTGCATTGCTTGGCCAGTAAAATCAATTCTCTCTCCTATAAATCAGGAATTTGAAAAGGCTTTCTGTCAGATGACTGCCTCTACCTATCACTATAAGCATGCCGGTTTTCCACCCCTACACTGTTTTCGATCTTTACCAGATATTCTTATTAGCATTTAACAGTCAGGTTCCTTCCCTAGTTTCCTTTATCTGCCATGATTTAGGCTTCTGATACTCAATGAATCACCTTTCACTCCTCCTCCTCTGGGAGTCATGCTATTACTCATGATCTGCCTGAAGGGATAGAAATTTTGATCACTTAGAGTTTGCAAGGTACTTTGAGGTTTGGGGGCTAATTGTTTTCTTCCATATTTATTTATTCTATAGTTAATAAAAAAAAGTAGGACAATGAACTTTTTTGTCCCATGTAGTTTTCATTTATGATCTCTTGAACTATAGCTCTGAAAAAACAGGCTTTGATAAAGCCCGCTGAATACCAATTAAGGTACTTGACTATGCCTTTAAACCCAGTCATTCTGGCTTTCATTGATTAGCCAACAGCAGGCCCTGCCCAAGCCTCACTTGCTCATTGTTGGACTTTTGATGGCTCAGAATAAATGTATTTTAGCCTTTAATTATTGAATGTTGCCTCAGACACACTGAGACCTGGGGAAGATCTTACCTTAAAAATGCCAAGATCTGAGGCCATCACCAGTCTCCACAACCTATGTCTTGCTACTGGACTCCATTGACTCTGGAGGAGACAGTGAGGCTGATGACTCTGCACGGTTCTACCTCACTGAAATTCAATTCACTTGCATGTCAAAACATCACCGTCCAAGTGTCACTAGTCCCCTTCCAGAATGAAAGATGAAAAACTACAACAAACACCTAATTTTCCTTTTGAAATTGATAGTCTTTTAAATTTTTAAAAATCTGAACTTAGATATCAGAAAAGGAGCATTTCCGGATTCAAAGTAGAATACAAAAGAGAAGTCTATGTAAAACTATGAATCTCCATTTTATAGTGCTGTCTATCCTAAAAAAAATTTAGACATTGCTTTCAAAACCTTCCTGCTTATCTCTTTCCTTCTGAACTTCCTTCTGTTCTCTTCTATGCATTTAAAAAAATTTCCATTGTTCTCTTTTTTTGAAGGGTCATCATTATTGCTAACCATCCCTTTCCTTCTTTCTACACTAATGAATTCCTCCTTTTCCCTCTTGAAACACTCAGAACAAAACCAACCCACCTTCAGGACATCACTTTTTGTTGTTAATTTCCTCAATACCCCTTAAAGATATTAAGGTTCTGAAATGTCTCTCTTGTCTTCTCCTTTAAAATGTTAGCATTACCTCATCATACAGTTCTTTCTAATTGCTCAAGTAAGTTTACCTTTCCAGGTTTCTCTGGACTCTTGTGGTAGTATTTCAAAGACTCATCTCTAGTCTTGTCATCAGAAATATCTGAAAGTTCTTTTTTCCACTAAAAAACCCATTTCTCTTCTATAGGATCATATGCAACTTTGTAGGATAGGGTTTAGGGTATTTTTGGTTGTATTTTGCTTTCTTAAATACTATATTCCAAGATCTTCTGTTTTTTTCTTTAGTAGAGTTGTCAGATCTTGTGTGATACTGTGTGTAGTTCCTTGGTACTTAAATTGCCTTTTTTTGGGTGTTTGCAGTCTATTTCTTTGACTTGGGAACTCTGGATTTCAGCTATGACATTTCTGGGACTTTTCCCTTATTATCACTGTCTTCTTTTGATCTCTTACCTATGGTCTTCATAGACTGGGGTAGTTTTCATTTATGATTTCCTGAAATAGAGTGTCATGGCTTTTTTTAAAAAAATCATGGTTTTCACATAATTTAATACTTCTTAAGTTATTCCTCCTTCCAGGTCACTTTTTTATATCAGGTATCTCATCTTTACTTCTATTTTTTTCTCATTTTTATTTAATTCTAATATCTCTTCTTGTCTCATGTAGCAATTCATTTGTTTGGTCTATTCTATTCTTCAGAGAGTATATTTCTTGGAAAAAATTTACCACTTTTTTTCCCACTTATTCTCTTTCTAATTCTTTCCTCAACTTTTAATTTTTTAAGTTAAAAAACACTTTAAAAATCTTGTGTTGCATTTCTTCACATTCATGTGGTCCTTGCGTAAGATCCATTTTTCCTTTCAGTCTCTGCTTATGTTGGGGTTTGGTGGTGTTAGGAACCAGAATCCAAGGGTACAGGGTAGGGTGTGCCTCCAAAGAATTCAACCATTCAAGTCTTCTTTCAGTCCAAGTAGTGAGTCATTTATTAAGACACTGGTTGGGTGGGGGAGACACCTAGTGAGTCTGCCATATTTGTGACACCAATACAAGCAGACCAGATTTTAAGAATCTGCACAATTGATGAGGGTAAGATTGAAATTTCAAGCAGAAAAACTGGAAAGATCCAGATGGGATTAAGGAGTGACATGTACCCTGGGATGAGGCCAAGTGCATACAATGGAAGGAGTTAAGTGGTAGGAGAGTCCTAGTGAAAGGACAGTTAAAAGCATCATTGACTGGGATGGGCCTGGTGCCCCAGGTGAATGGCAGAGATCTGGATTCAGGGGTTTGGGGATCTAGGTCCCAGACATGCATGGTGTTTTCCTTTTAGAAGTCCATCATTGGTGGTCCCATCACTTATGATTGTTTTGGAATTAGATTTGCAACATTTTTTTTATACCTGTCAAGGTTTTATTTGATTTACTCACTCCTCTAGCTTTAATTCCTAAATTGAAGTTTTGTCCCAGGGCCAGGCTCTATCCCCTGCTGTATTTTTGGGTGGAGTGCCCTGCCTGGTGTTGGTCTGGATTCTCTTGGGTCTTGTGCTCTCCTTTACCTCCTAGGGCAGGGCTGAGGAACCTGTAACCTCAAAGCCACACATGGTTTTCTCTAGGTCCTCAAGTGCTTTTCCTGATCATTATTTGGTCTGGTGTAAACCTCAAAGTTTTGATCCAGTACTCTATACATACACACACATGTACGTATACATATATGTACATATATAAATACCTTAGGGAGTGTGGGTGTGTATACATATCTATATTTTAGTTTTCACTTAATCTGTATTTACCTCAGGTCCCTGTAAATTGGGAGTATTTATAGCACCGACCTGAAAAGGTGGTTGTGAAGATCAAGTCAGATATTTATAAAGCACTTGACATGGTATCTGGCACATAGTAGGTCCTATATAAATGCTAGCTATTATTGTTATTTTTGCTGTCTTCAAATGTTTATGATTTCTCATGTTTTTGTTGTCGTTGTTTTGAATTTTACCCTCCCTAGTCAAAATATATTCATATGCAAGTAAGCTGAGGGACAATTTCCTTCTGTTCTCAAGTGCTTAACATGGTCTGTTGACCCAAGAAGTGTTTCTTTGTGATCATATTTTCTAGTTATTAATAAATAACATTTGTTCTCTTTCCCTCTAAACTACCAAATTGTACATACTCAAGGAAGGCATCATTATACATGTAAGTAACAATTTGTTTTCTGTCCAAAATTGTTAAAATCTCATCTAAAAACTATGATTTCTTCATATACATTAACATCTTTAATTAAGCCAGAGTGCTTTTCCTGTTTCTTTTAGGTACCAAAGTGTTCATTTATAACAGCAGCAGTATCTTACATCCTTTAACAATTGGTAAAAATTCCTTCTTTCTGTAAAAATACTTTTTTGTCCTTTATGGTATTAAATTGGTCTTATGACTGTATCAGTGACTTACTGGGACAGTACTATACTATGTCTTGATTTTTAAAAGTTCTTGAGTCCCAGATTGATTCTTTTATGAAGGCAAACTAGACCCTCTTTTTCCTCACTTCTTATCTAGCCCTTCACTAGTGAATGGGCATTTTCTTAGAAAAACTGACATGTGGGATAGACCTCAGTTAAAACAGGTCAAGGTCCCCACTGCATCTGAGGCCATAGTCTCCCTGACCTGTGTCTTACTACTGGACTCCAGTGACTCTGCAGGAGAAAGTGAAGGTGATGATTGCACAGCTCTGCCTCACATACAATTAATTCACTTGAAAGTCATCACCCTCTTGATGTCATTGACCTTCTGCCAGAACAAAGGACGAACAACACCAAAAGTTCTCCATCAATGTTCTTTGGAATCTCACTTAAATTGTAAGATTACTGTGGATGAGATTAATAAAATCCATATCCTTTCTTCTTATCTTCCTTCCTCCCTTTCTTCTTTTTCTCCTAAGTTATCCCTTAATCATTTACTTAGCAGCTACTAGGTATCAGATACAGTACTAATGTTAGAGATACAAGGACAACCGTATAATAGTCCCTGCCCTCATGAAACGTAAATTCTAATAGAGATTGTGTCTATGTGGGCATATATACACATATGTACTTTTGTATGTATATACAAGATATATAAAATAGAGCCAGGATGGATGGGAAGGCAGAAGCAGCTTGGGAAGTTTTTAGCAGAAGTGACAGTTAAATTGATTCTTGAAGGATACCAAGAATTCTGAGATGTAGAGAGAAGGAGGGTGGGCAGCCAATGCAAAGGCAAAGAGACAAGAGAATTTAGCAATCAGTAGACATTCAGTTAAATGCTGAGTATCCGAAATGAAAATGTGTACATATTTTAATGTACAATATTTCCTTCAGTAAACATGTAAACAAAGTCTACACATAAAATATGAGTGGAAAAAGAGCAAAAATAGGAATAAGGAGATCTCAATGCTAGTCTGATTTGATCACGAAATTGTATGACCTCAGTTAATTTCAATATGCTTTAGTTTTCTCACCTATTACATTGGGATAATAATATCACTCTTCCTTCCCTCAAAGGATTGTAATAGAGAGAAAATGAGATCATAGAAAATGAAAGCACTTTGAAAAGTACCAGTCACCAAGCATGGCACCAGAGAAGAGTTGAGAAAATGTACCTCTTTCCCCTCTTTGCAGAGGTGGGGATACTGTGGGAATGGAATGTTGCATATGTTACTAGCCATGATTGATATGTTGGTTGGTTTCACTGAACTTTTCTTTTTTCTTTTTTAATCTTTGTTACTAGGCATGGTTCTTTGGATGTGGGACAGGGAAGGATATATTCTGAAATTAAAGTGATGTAGAAAAAAATCAACTACAAGATTTTTGAGAATAAAAAGTATAAAGGATTATACAAATGTAATATATTATTAGGTTTCCAGATTATATCACTTTTAAGTTTATTTGCAGGATTCTCCCCTTGCAGTTTGTGATCATTTCTGTTCATGATGCTCGGAAAATGTGCCTCAAAGTAAAGTTGGTGAGTGGACGTGCCTACTATCTTCAGCTCTGCGCCCCCTCACATAAACAGGACGTTGTATTCCAACAATGGATTGAGCTCATTTCTCTCTTGAAGTCTAATGTAGAATCACAGAAGGTCCCTGCCTTTACAATAGGTCAAAAAGTTTCAAAAGATGAGAACACTGACCAAATGACCAATGCTGAGGATGATATCCAAGTAAGTCACATCAAGGATATTAAATGTTTAATATAAAATATTAACATGCAACCAAAGGTTATGCATTCTACTTGGATTTAAGGTAGTCTGATGGGATTAATTATCAAAGTGCTAAGAATATACTCTTGGTAATTCAATTTTAATATTGTTTATGTTTATGCAACGAAGTGGTTAAAAATAAAATTACAACAATTCAAGGAGATGTCAGCTCATCTGAGATCAAGAGTAACTCACTATCACAAAATATGTATTAATATCCATAAAGGTATATAGCATTATACTAATTTCTAAGTAACAGGTTTAAGATGAAAGAAAATTGGTTAATAAAGGAGCAGACATTCCAGAAGGTAAATTTTTAAGCGATGTCAAGACCTCTGATATGACTGTATCTGTGCACAGGTGGAGTGGGGTGGAGAAGTAGGTGATGGGAAATTAGTAAGTTGAGGAACTGGGAAATGTTGGTATGAGAGCAGCAGTTAGGAAGGACAGCCAGGTACTAAACACACTGAGGAAAGGAGAGTACCATGGAAGTCTTTAGACAACAGTTACCATCAACAGAAACAGAAAAGTTAGAGGAAGGGGCAAGTTTTCAAGGAAAAACCAAGAGATTTGTTTTGTATATATTGAGATTGAAGTATCAGTGGTACACTTACATGGAGGTATCTAAAAGGAAATCAGAAATGCCTAAAGTGTGAGACTAGGGGGAGAGATCTAGACTTGGGAGTTATTTACATAAAGTCACTAAAGAGTTAACAGCAAGAGAGGAGAGATAGAGAAATGAATGAACCATGAACAGACACATACACAGGCTACTCCCTTGCTTAACATTTACACTCCAATATTTACATTCCCAGAATGTGGCTGCTATCTTGGATTCAAGGGATAACTCTATGGGGTTATATCTCCAAAACTTTATATTTCCAACACTTGAACTCCTAAACTCCCAAAGGTGTTCTTCCCATGAACAATGACTTAGTAGATGAAATTAATTCTTAGCAAAGGTATTTGCTTGAATACGTAGCAAGAACAACAGTTGCAAATATATTTTTGCCTCATATAGAATGTATCTGGGGAAAGAGTGGGCACAAACCGAGGTGCAAGGTTCCTCTCAGAAGTTCTTTCCCTCTCCATCTCCAACAAGGGACCCCTCTGCTTTGTGTTCAGTTAGGTCCCAAGTACTATGATAAACTGGTGCTGGATCCAGAGGGACTGAGAAACTCACCTTCTTCTACAGGGCTTCTTTGCTCTGGACTCCATATACAGATCGTCTTTAATCCTAGAAAATTCCTGCTGGGTGCCTGCAACAACATACAAATCTTTGAAACAGACAAGGAAATCCAACTATAAGTCCAAACAAAACATATCTGTCACCCTAAAGGAACTATAAAATGTCTCCAGGAATTCTTTCCCATGTAAAGAGAATCTCCTTGGACTTTTAGACCAAAAAAAATGTCCTCTGAGTCCTTGTACCCACCCAAATTTTCCCCAAGGATGCCTGAAACATATAAAGAATATAATTGGAAGTCTAAATTTACTCCTCGGGACAAGTAGGTTAACTTAAAAAGAAAACAAACATAGAAACTCCCATAAAGAGGTGTGAGGATCCCTCAAATGGACTGAGCCCTTGGGGTTGATTACTGGGACTTTCTAGGTCAGCAAGTACACCTTATTCTATGAACCTGTAGTACATGAAAATCTCAGAAATGTTGCCTTGACTCATCATGATAAAGTGAATAGTCTAGGTCAGAGATGTCAGACATGCAGCCTACAATACTTGGAGTGTGACCTTAACTAGATAAAATGTAAATGGAAAATACTTAACAAAATAAATAAAAATGTAATAAGACATATATAATGCTTATATGTGGTTTTCTAAGTCATACTAAGTATGTAGCCCAGAGGGATCCTTTTGTATTGTCCAGTGGTTCCCATTCTAGTCTAGATTTCCTTAAAAAGGAAAAAAAATGACATAAATAAGCTCCCGTAGTGTTTTCTAGGAAAATTTCTAGGCATCTAGAAGAGATCTGTACGATTGATATTAACTACAAAACTCAGAAGAGATACAGCAATAAAATAGATATACATAGGCGTTCGAACAAACAAAAGTTCTCTCAAAGGAACCATTCTAATTTGTAAAAGAAACATGTTAGGAAAGAGGATGTCCAATTGCAATCTAAAACTAAAAAAAGAGAGAAAATGACAATTTTTCTTCAGTGGATCTCTGTAAACTAGGGTATACAAGAAGGAAAATCTCAGATGAAGAATGACTCTGAGTATAATACTCCCTCTGGAATAGTCCCCCAACTTGCACTCACAATCAAAGAACTGGATCCCCACGGTATATTAACTACAGCAATAGTTACAGCAGCAGTAGTAACAATAATAACCAGTACTTTATTACTACTACTACTACTGCCAGTACCACCACCAACACCTCTAACACCACTATCAGTATTCTATGGATTATTGATGGGGGTATATTTCTAATCCTGTAGCTCCTGAGCCCTCACCATTAATAATTAGGTAGTAGACTCAACTACAGACTCAATGGGGCATCTAGGTGGCACAGTAGATAAGACTATTAAGCCTGGATTCAGGAAGACTTATTTTCCTGAGTTCAAATCTGGTCTCAGACACTTATTAGCTTGTGTGACTCTGGGCAAGTCACTTAATCCTAACTGCCTCAAGTTTTAATGAGCTGGAGAAGGCGATGGCAAACCACTCCAGCATCTTTGCCAAGAAAACCCCGAATGGGATCATGAAGAGTCAGATATGACTGAAATGACTGAAAAACAAAACAAGCAGACTTGATTAGATCTTAGCAGAGGCATTTGTTCAAATGGCACAACAAAAATGGTAGATACAAAAACATCCTCCATAAATGAGGATGCACTTTCCACAAACACAATTCTTAGGAGTCCTCATCCTTTTTCCATTCTGACTTCAACGCTTCAACTGATGAATTAGCAAACAGGCAAAATGGTAAAGTTCTTCTAGCTATGCAAAGTCCCTGGAGAAGTGGTTAGCTTGTTTTGTTAGCCAGTCACAATTTGTTTCTTGAATTAAAGGAGTTCACACCTTATAAAGGGATCATAAGATGCTGACTCCCATTTTTCTACACATTAAAACCTCATTATTTATGACTAGCCTTCTACTTAATGCTTTCTGATGACATTTTGGGCTTTTTGCAGCTATATTAACTGAGACTGGGGTGTGGGAAGGTACAGCCCTTTCCCTTTCTCCTTTCATATCATAAGTATTTGATCATTTCAACTGCTTTAGTTTTCTTGTTTATATTAGATTCATTCACAACACTACTATGTACAATGTAACATATTTGCTGGTATGAGACACAAAGATGAATAAGATATAGTCCTTGACCTAAAGGAACTTACAAATCTTGGTCCACATCTTGAGTCCCTCATCCCTTGGTCAAGAGATGAGCAGCATGCTTCAGCACCTAGAAACATAATTGCTCATTGCATTGATCAGAGTTCCCAAGTCTTTCAAAGCTTTCTTTATACTGATACTATTATTGAATAAGTTGTTCTTAAGGTTTCACACACTACTCTGATTAAGTTCATATAAGTCTTCCCATATTTCTCTGAAATCATCCATTTCTGCATCTTTAATGGCACAATAATATTACATTATATTCTTTAGTCATAATTTATTTAGCCATTGCCCAGTAGATATATCCCCACATAGTTACCAGTTTTTTGCACTACAAAAGAGAGTTGCTATAAATATTTTTTGTAAATATAGGCCCTTCAACAAGACAAGTAAAAAGTGATAGAGATATATGTGGTAGGAGGAATATTCTAAGGCCTTATCCCATGTAGATTAGGCTAGTTTTTCTTTAAAAGATTGATATTGTCCTAGAGATTTAATTGATTCAGGGGACTGTGGCTTAGGCTACTGATTTGGCCTCCTCATTGCCTGAGTTTAAAAAAATAAAAAAGGAGATTCAACTTCTCTCCAATGCTTGACCAGCAGGTTCCTAGGAGTAAAACTCAAAACTGCACTGACTTTTAGGACATTCACTGCGTATGTATGCATGCATGCATGTGTATGTATATGTACATGTGTATATTGTGTATATGTATGTAAAAGCAAATAATGTATATGCATGCATGTGTGTGGGGGTATATATACAGGAGAGATAAGGACATGTATACATGTGCATATGCAGATGCGCTTCTATGTATACATATGTGTGTATATACACACACAGGAGAAACAAGGACACAAGTACATAAAGCTCCTTGTTAGAATGTACGGTCCTTGATCTCTGAGAGCAGAGTTCCTTTCACTCTTTATATTCGTATCCCTGGTGCCTCGCACAGTGCTTGACCCAGAATAGATACTTCATAAATACTTATCAACTGTCCTATTAGTTGACGGGCTGATTTATCGAACAGCAAGCGAACACCTGGATAATGTCATATACTATAAATTGGTAGTGGATGAAATAAGTCTGAGTTCCTGCCACTCTTTATGACACTGAGCAGTCCTGAAGCAGAAATGCAAAAACATGATGTCAGTATTGTCCAAACATGAAAATTAGTAAGTCAGGAATACTGGAAAGTCACAAGGACAAGGGATTTTATAATCCCAGCCAGTGAAATGCTACAGTGACGGACCCCAGGGTCAAGCTGAGTATGGAGGTAGGTGGAGAAGATAAACAGGACAATAAAGATAGGTCAAAGGACTGGAAGTTAAAATGAGGGTGAAGGATAATGTTAACTGTAAATGGAAACATAGATTTAGTATCAGGGCAAGAATGAGAGAAATGAGAAGATGAGAAGTTGCAGCTGAAGAATGAAATTTCAAAGTTTGTTACCTTGAAAATGGAAAATATGGAGAGAGTGAGGACTGATGTATAACCATCCTGGTAGGTGACTTGAAGTAAAATGGAGTTGAATATGTTAAGGAACCGTAGGTCAGGAAGTTAGAGGAATGTAAACACTAAATAAAAATAATGAAGTTCTCAATACTGTTAGCAGGAGATAATAGGGACAAAAAAACTGAGCTGGGTATTAAACTCGACTTGCAATCAGTAAATGATTACAAATAGGAAAACAATAAGGTGGTATAAATGATTTCTTTCAGTCAGTGACTATAAAGACACTATGTGGACTCTACTTTCCCAATCCTTTTGTCCATTCTGCAGGGGAATTCATTTTCCTGGCTAAGGAAGCCCTTGTCCCTACCTAAGAGAACCCCTAAACCATGTGGGTACTCAATAACTATAAGACTATCCTTACAATCAGGGAAACTTGAGTTCAAATTTTAACTCAGATGCATACTAGCCTATGTGATCATGAACAAGTCATTTAACCTCTTAGTGCCCTGACAATTCTTTAAGGTTGTAAAATACAGAGAAAGTTGGCAATATATATATCAATGAAGGCAGTTTCCAATTCCTCAGATAAAATCACAGGTCTCAACTCCACCCTCCCCCAAGTATGATTAAGTGATGTTCTTACTGTGTCTCATTTTATGTTTGTTATTATTTCCACAGAAAAACAATGAGATAAGTGAGCAGCTTGTGTATGTACAAGATCCAGAAAGTGATACTGTCCTTGATAATGAGCCACCTCATAACATCATAGTCTCTGAAGTAGCTTTGGAAGAATGTGAGAATAAATCAGAAGTGAAAATTCAAACCAACTTGCAACAAAGTGAAACTGTTACACAAAAGAAGATAAGTGATTCTTACTTTGATGAAAAGAAGACTGTTGCTACAAAGTCATCCAATGAGGCAGAAAACTTAAGGTGTGTAAGACTCCCCCATTCTAAGAAATGGGTACAGAATCTACACACACACACACACACACGTATTTTTAAAGTTCCAGCATTAGTTCAAACATTGATCTTTGAAAGCTTCTTAGAGCTACTGAATAATAATAGTCAACTCTCAATTAACCACATTGGCTTTATAATGATACATCACAATTCGATAGCATTTTATGATTTACAAAGTGGTTTCACATATACTATCTCATTTGAGTCTCATAACAACCTGAAAGATTGGCAGAGCAGGTATTATTATAGAATTTCGTAGAGGAATAGAGTGAGGCTTGGACAAATTAAGTGACTCATCCAAAATCACATAGCTAGGAAAAGTTGGAGCTAAAATTAGAACTGGAACCAAGTCATCTGACTTCCTATATACTTCTTTCTCCTATATACCATGCTGCTTAATTAGAGTAAATGTTTATTCTCAGACTGACTTCCATGCCATCCAGTTGATATTTTGAATGGTCTTTCTTGCTGTCAATTAATATGTTCCTTGGAAATTTAAAATACTTTTAATAGCCTGAATGCAAATCAACAATGTAATGCTATGGTGATGAAAGTCAACTTGATACTCTGACACATTAACAGGGTCTAACACACAGAGACTGTGGGGTAATTCTATTATGCTCTGCCTTGAACACATTTTTATTAGAGTGCTATATCCTATTCCCATCACCTTTTAATTTGGAATCTGACTCTTACTAAAAAGGATCCAGTTATGGATGACAACAATTACTTAAGGATTAGAATGGATCCAGCGAGGGTGAGCTTTAAAAGTTGAGTTATTTAGGTTAAATAAGAGAAGGTTAAGTAGTGACAATTATTGCCTTCATTTATATCAATGTTTTCATGCAGAAGAAGCTAATAGTGGTTCTTAAAAGAAACAGAAGAGATTTTAGTTAAGCATGTAAATTTCTTGACCACACAGTGTTGGTAACATAGTAGATACTCAATAAATAATGCTGATTCGTTGATCAGGGTAATAGAACACTCGAATGGGTTACAGGAGGTTGTGGAACCCCTGTCTCTAAAATTCTTTTAAACAGAAACTAGATAACCACCTATCTGACTTAGACTGTTTAGGCATTCCTCTGCCTAAAGAAAACTCTCAAGATCATCCTTCCCTGTGCATAATTCAACAATTAGAAATTATATGACTTTACATTACTTGAAGAATTAGATAATATCAAACCCAAATATAAATGTTTTTGCAATTTAAAATACTATCTACTTCTTGGATTAGCCGTACCTCATTTTTTCTCGTTTTTGTTTATGTAGAGTGTTGATTACATCAGCATGACAAGTCCTATTACTCACTTTGATTTCTATACCTCAAACCTAATAGTTTGCTTCTATCTAATTCTTCAGAGATAGTCTCAATAACTCAAGATCATCAAATTCTTTGCATCTCCTTCTTGACTGTCATTCATATAGATAGCACATGGCCTAAAATGTTATATCTGACTTGTAAGTAGCTTGTTAATATTTTAAAATCATGAGGATTCTTTGAGTTTTTCATATGAAAAATGCTCTGAAAGAATCAAATATTATCATTATATTGTTATATATTATTATATTTATATAATATATAATTATATCATTATATATTATCATTGTTCAATCAAGTCTCTTTCTCCCCTACTTTGGGTATATTTTCCATTTTCCCCAATGCCAAAGTGGTGTGCCTCATTGAGCAGTTTCCCAATTCTTTGTGGATCTTGCCTTGCTGTAGTTAATCATCTTTTTCAAGTTTGGAAAGGCAATCACTCATGTTCTTTCCATTTGCCTTTCTCTTTTTCATCATCTTCTAGGGTAGTTGGGCTGGATTGCACAAACTGCTCCTGGGATTCTTCCAGGTTCCTCTCAGCCCCGACATCTATAACTCAAAAGGGGAAGGAAAACTCATGTATCTAATTTATATATAAATATAATTATATTACCATATACAATTTATAATTTGCAAGTATAAGAAAATATAGAGAGTTGTATACACACATATGTATATTTACAGATATGCAAATATTTTCACTCATTCTATTTATATTCACATTTCAGCAGTAAGATCACAAGTCAGGTAAATATGTTTCAGTTATTATCACAAACCATTTAGAGAATTCCAGGTTACATACTATTTAATCATTCTTTTGTAAATGTTTGTGGTTTAACTGGCAAAGTTTTGATTTGAGCTATTTGTTTTACAGGGATTCCAGAAATGACTTAGTCACTTCAGGTATGAAATAAATTTTTTTACATGCTTCATCGTGATCCAGGTATCCAGGATCATCCACTGGAATAGAATAGGAATATCTATCATATTTAACTACTGGCTTCATTTGCATGCCATCCTCTTTAATCATTACTTCTTTTTTCTCCCTGAATTGGCAGGTCTCCCTTGTTTATTAGGCAGATTAATTAGATACAAACTTCAGAGTACCAAGACCAGTTTTGTAGGCAGAACCCATAGCAACTGATCTAACAGATGAATCTCCCTTCCTGGTTAGGATGGAAGAGGAGGTGGTGCTTGTAGTTCAAGTTCTCAGTAAATTTTCCATGGTCAGTTTGCCAGTCCTTTTGCCTTGCCCCTGTTTTGGTCTCTGCATCACTGCTAAACGGTACCATTTGGTGTCAGCAGCTACTAATTTGTTACAGTTGAACATTGACCTCCTTATTTATAGTCAACTTTTGCTACTCAGTGTTTGTGGTGGTGGTTTGTGTTGGTATGTTTATCTTTATCAGCCCCAGGGCTGAACTCCTAGTCAATTTCTTTTTTTTAATTTTAGCTGTGGGTGGATCTCTTAGTTCACAGTCATGCAAGTAAATGAGAATATGGAAGGGACTTATCTAAGACTGCTTCTGCAAAACTCTATAACTTCTTTTACTTTCTTACATTTTTCTTAATAAAAGGAAGAATGTAATTTTGGGGTCAGAGAAAACAAAAAATAGCTTTTCATAGAACAAGAAAATAAGTGAATTTCCTAAATCTTAAATTTTAAGACATTTTAAATACGTTCAATGCAACCCTACTATATAAGAAACACAAGAACAAAGAATTTGGTATCATTTGGATGTCTGCTATCCATTTCAAAGAGGGATTGGTTACAAGAATCACCAGAAAGATTTTATTATAATTTATATTTTTATATGGATATTATATACATATTATATACAAACGTAAATATATAACACATACATATATGTGTATACATGTATATATATGTGTGTATACGTGTATATATACGTATATATGTAAAACACATTTACTGTAATATGGGCTTCAGAATCTAACCTGAGGAACACCATCAAAAGGAAGGGACCATTGGAATTCATATAACAATTTGAAATCTTCTTAGTGTCTACAAAGAATTTTCATCTTGTTCAAACCTGGTCTCATCAAGAAACCAAATTAATCATGAGGAGACTCTTGGTGTTCATTTGGGAGACCAAACATTATTATATAGGCTAGCTGTACAAAGTACAGCTTTGTACAAAGAAAAGCTTTCTTTGACAGAAAGCTCTGAATTCCTTGGAAATGGGGTGCTACTTGTATACTATTAATATTGGTGCTAGATTTGCAACTATTAGGTGGAAAAATCAGTGCACTGGGGTACCAAGAGTTTCATTCCTATCACTCAAAGACAACAATAAAGCAATGTAATAATGTAAAATATAATAATATAGTGTAAAATTTGACTTTTGTTTTTCCATGAATAATTGCTTCTCTTGTTTGTTTTGTTTTACTCATTTTCTAACTCTTCTTCCTGTATTCCTTTTCTATATGTTTATTTTTCTTCAGGCTTGTATAGTTTTTCAGTTTTCCCTCTGGTTAGCCTTACTTTTCCCTTCTCTACTTTCCTCTAAATCATTTCATGTTCTCCTACCTTTTCTATTCACACTGTATAGCTCTTGCACCCCAACAAAAGATAACAGTGAGTAAAATGAATTTTAACCTCTCATTCTATCAAATTCAGACTTATTTTAGCCTAAAATATGAATGCTCTGATGCTCACAAAGAAGAATCTAAAAACCATAATTATTACTGCTAATCCGTATCTGATATATACATCCACCAGGAAAGTCTTTAGCTGGTTCATCTCACATCTTTTACTTACCTGAGTTACAACTTCACTCTCATGAAAGAACTGAAAAGTTACTTATATAATACAAGTGGCACTTCATATATGCGATTCTTGTAAGCAAGAAATGAGGCATAGTCCAGTATCATTATCTCTCTAACTCTTTCTTACCCTTTTGATTTCCTAGCTTTCTTTTATTTATTCTTCCTTATTTATTCACAGTGAATGTGAAGGGTGGAATTATCAGCTGTAATTGATATTTCTCAACAAGATGGATTGAAATTGGAGCAGTCAACCAGAGACACTTAGAAGAGGAGGGAAAATACTTTACAAATTCTAACAATGTACCCCACTCTTTCTTGCCTCTTCACCTTTTTAAATATTAAAAAATTTAAAAGTTGTGGAATTCTGAGAACCAACATCTATTTTCTGAAAATGAAATGAGCTTTAAAGGATAAATGAAGGGGGCATTTTTAAAAATTAAAAATATTTTAAAGATTTTTTTCCGTTTACCCCCTTCTTTTTTCTCCATCTCTCTTTCCCTGTCTCCACATTTTGCTTTCCTTCACTTTCTCATGTTTTCCCTGACTTTTCTTTCATTTTTAATCCCATTACAGTTTACCCAACTCTGAAACTTCCTTCTATTCTACCTCTCTCAGGGTAATGAAACAAGAGAAAATGTAAAACAGAAGAAAGTGATGAATATGGACTCAGAGGACCTAAGTCTAAATAATGACTCTCCTTATTACCTGTGTGACCTTGGATAAATCACTTGTCCTCTGAACTTGCTTCCATACCTATAAAGTATGAAGATTGGGTGGGTGAGCTCTAAACTCTCTTCCAGCTCTAAATTAGATGCTTCTAGGAAAAGAATGCCTCACTGTAGCCATCATCTGATCTGATCTGAGAGTCTTTCAAATGTTTGAAGACAATTATGTTTCTTCTAAATCTTCTCTTCTTCAGGCTAAGCACTCCTAGTGATTTCATTTCCCCCACTCATTATGGGAGTGGCAAGAGGAGAGTTTCCCCCCCACAGTCACAGAAGACAGTGGCAACGAGAAACGATTCTTGTTACAGTCATTTGTTTGTAAAGGGTCATTTTTACGTCGGGAGTTTGTAATTCAGAGACTACCTATACTAATATTTTCATTATAGAAAATATTTGTACTAAAGGAACAATGTGGAAAAAAATTTCATCAGGGGAAAAATGTAACTAAGTATTACTATCAAGCAACAAGATCTTTCCAAATACAGTAAAGGGACTTTTGGGAGAAATACAACAAACATGAACAAATTTTGCACAAAGCTGAACAATACAAATTGGGTTTGAAAAAGCGCAAAATAATTCTGAATCTGTTTTTGAGCTTACCTGAGATCTTAATTTTAATTTTTCAAAAATAGTTATGGCTAATGCAAATTCTCAAATATCAACAAGTGGAACCACTTCACTCTTGCTTATATTCAATATTCCAGCAATTAGGATGCAGCTGTTGCATTTTCCGTTTAGTTTTCTCTACTTAAGCTTTTCCAATCTAATGCAACAAGCATTTATTAAGCAAGAAACTCAGATCAATAACCACTTCATCTTTAGGTTTTTCATTTATATATCATAATATATTGAACACAAGTCTTATCAGTCCCTCAGAAAACTTTATCTGCCATCTAGAAATGGGGAAATATTTTGTTATAATCCATATTGCTGAATTTAAAACTTTTTTTAGATAAAATTATTCCACATGTGAGAGGACAGATGGGTAGTATATACAGAGAATGAACACCAACTAATGTTAAGATCACTGTCAAAATTAGATGGAAGTTTGGCCACTATCAATTAATTGAGGGAAATTCAAGTAACGAACAGGAAGATAACTACTTTGCTATTGCAGGTGAGCACAAATATTTCCGTTTAAGTTAAAGTCCTACTTTATGCTCCCAGAGAGCTTAATATAGTCTCCCAGGGTATCTTTTTTATCTTTAAAGTCTAGGGCAATCAGTGTCCCAGATTCATTTTCCTTTCCCCTTTTTACCCACTCCAGGATAGCAAACACTGGATTAGTACACAACAAAGGTGTGCTTGTCCTTATTTGCAGATAAAATTAATCATAAAAGCAAACAAGTTTTTAAAAACTTTGTTTTTAAAAAAACAGCAACAGCAAAAAACAAAATAGGAAACTCCAAAAGGCGAAAGGATGCTGGTTCATCAGTTGGGAGGCAGGAACATAAGGCAGGAGGAGAAGAAAGGAGACACACAACCACCTGACTTCAGAGATGAGGGGAAAGTATTGGAAAATGATTAAATTCACTAGGTCTCAGGTATGGGAGGGACAGGTACATTAAAGCGAATTGCAAGTTCTGTCCAAGCACATGGCTCCTTAAAAGTGTATCACTAAGTCAAACAGAAGCTCCACTGCTCAAGGTTACATGTGATTTTATCATCCGTTAGAGTAGCAGTTTCCTTGTGATCAGTTCCAACATCAAAGGGCCCCATTCCTCTCTATGGACCTCTAAAATCCTCTGGCTTCCTATAGTTCCCACCTCTCACCATACTTCAGTCTCTCCATCCAGTTGGAAAAGACTACTCCCAGCAGCCTCTGTTGCTAACATTGGCTATTCGGTAAAGACCTATACATTTTTAAAAGAATTAGTAGCTGATTCCATGTAATCAATCATATGATTTGCCCCAACATCTGGGTATAGGGAGTTCCCAAAATATCAATATCCAAATTATAAATGCTAATTTTCAGTACTTAGGAGCAGAGGAATCCCAACTCCCATTTTACCATTAAGTTACCACTGTCTGATCCTCCTCCTCCTCCACTCTCATCCTTGTCCCCAAACTAGTGAACTCACCAAGTCTACTTGTTGCTACCATCACAGGATGGGAATCCAAAGTGATCCTTATTATAGCATTGGAGGGGGTAAAGAGGGTTATCAAGAACGTAAGTACCACTTTAGTTGAGCTTTGAAGAAAACTATGTACAGGTAGCAGTGTGAGGAAGGAATATATTCCAGGCAGAAAGGCATGTGAAGAACGGTAAGCAAGAGGGGTGCCCCAATGAGACTTCAGGAAAAGCTGAAGGTCAGCCCAGTCTAAAAGACACTGGAATGTAATGGGGAAAGCTTCCAAATTCAAAATAGACATTTCCTACCCTAAAAAGGGTGGGAACTTTGAATACCTAGAATGTTTAAGAAGAGACCAGCAATTTTTAATCCCTTTAATACTTTTGTCCCAGGCCACCATTTATTCTCATTAACAAAGGCATATGTAGTAAAATAATTAAATTGAAACTAATTAACTTAAGATAACCATGTGGTGATTTACTGGTGAAAGGAACAAATAGATAGGAGAGGTAAACACTTTTGCTTCTCTGCGAGTAAAGGTTTCGAGGGAGTTTAAAGGAAGAAGGTTAATAAACATTTATTAAACAGACACTGTGTGAAATATTGGGGATAAAAAAGGGAAAAAAGTCTTTAGTCTCAAGAAATTCACAATTCACTGGGAGAAGTGTGTGTTTGTCCTTTGTTGTCAAAGAAGACCATGCCATCAGAGAAATGATGACATGACTTGCCCTTGACTTTGTTTTCAGCGAGGGAGGGCTGTGCAGGTCATCAGCCTTACTTCTCCTCCAGAGCCATCTGAATCCAGTGACCAGATAATCATTAGGATGACTGGAGATGACCCAGGATGAGGCAATTGGGGTTTAGTGACTTGCCCAAGGTCACACAGCTAGTGAGTGTCAAGTGTCTGAGGTGAGATTTGAACTCAGGTCCATCTTGACACCTGCACTGGGTTCTATCCACTGCACCATCTAGCTGCCCCTAACTGGGGGAAGACAACAAGGTGGAGTGGCGGTGGGGGTGGGTAGGGAAGAGGACAACCCTGGATGGAGGGAGCATGATTAAACTCATGAAGGATCTGAGAGGAGCTTTCCACTGGCTGCCCTCTAGGGTCTACAACCTATGGGAGAGAGGTACTCCTAGGCAGAGGGTTGATGTGATCTTGCAAGATAATGAGGTTCTTAGTAGGCATGATGGTCAGAAGAGTGTAGTCCAGTGGAAAATGAAGAAATGGCTGGTCTGCACACCATGGGAGATCTAAGCAGAGTTCTTCCATGCATGGAAATACTCCAGCTGCAGAGAACCCAGCATTACTCAGTCAATCATTCAAACAACATTAAATGCCTACAACATATCAGGCTAAATGATAAGGACACTAAAAGAGGCAAAAGACAGTCTCAGCCTTAAAGGGGTTTACAAAGTAAATGGGGAAATAACATGTAAACATACATACATATATATAAACACATAACATGTTTTACATAAGGTGTATATATAAAACATGCTATATACAAGATAGTTAATAATCGAAAGAGGAGAGGCACTAGATTTAGAAGGGGTTGGGACTTAAAAGCCAGAGAAGTCAACAGGCAGAGTGGAGGAGGGAGAGAGTTCCAGGTATGGAAGACAGAGAAAACATCCAGAGCCAAGAGATGAGGTGTGTCTTGTTCATGGAATATCTAGGAGGCCAATGTCACTAGATTGAAGAACACATGTTGGAGATTAAAGTGTAAGAAGACTGGAGAGGTAGGAGGGGCCTAAGTTAGGAAGGGGGACAACTCCTTGCCTGGCATCAGGAAGACCTTGGTGTTCAAATCTATCCTTAAGATACTTACTACCTGTATGACCCTGAGCAAGTCACTTCCCCTTGTTTGCCTCAGTTTCTTCATCTGTAAAATGAGCAAGAGAGGGAAATGGCAAACCCAAAACACTTTGGTATCTTTGCCAAGATAACCCCAAATAGGGTCATGAGTCAGAAATGACTGAACAACAACCAATGGTTTTTTTTTTGTTTTTGATCTTGGAGGCAACAGGGAGTCACAGAAGTGTTTTGAATGAGAAGGGGGGTAGTTTAGGAAAATCACTTTAGTGGCAGAATGGAGAATAGATTGAAGTGGGAGAGATGAGAGGAGGCAGGTAAATCCACAAATAGATTATTGAAATAATCTGGGGGCGGAGTCAAGATGGCGGAGTAGAAAGACGCACGTATGCGAGCTCCAAACCCACAGCCCATAGATTTAATGTAAGAAGAGCTCCCCATAAGTTCTGGATCACTGCAGGGTGTGCAGGAACATAGTGGAAGAGATTTTCGTTCCAGAGAGCCCTGGAGAGCAGTCCCCAGGGTCCGTCGCGCTCCAGAAAGTGGTCCCCCCACCCCAGCGCTGCCCTGGCCGCGGCCCCAGAGAAGCTGATCCGAGCAGGCTTCAGGGCTGGAAGCTCCCTCCACCCACAGAAGCTACAGGTCAGTGAGAGACACGGCTGGGCTGGCCAAGAGGGGAATGGGGTGTCTCCATGACTCGGGCCCCCTCGGGAGGAAGCGGGGGAGGCAGAGGCGGGGGCAATTAGTGGTGGAGGCGGGGGTGGAGGCGGCCTGGGACTCCCCCAGCAGCAGGCAGGATCTTCATTACTGAAAGTCTCTGCATAAACCACCTGAAGGAGCTGAGCCTAGGAGACAGCCCTACCCCACCCGCTCCATTACTGAAGATCTCTGCATAAAGCCCCTGAGGGAAGTGAGCCTGGGAGGCAGTCCTGCCCCCACCCCAGCACCAGAACTAAAGCTCACATTGAATAGCAGCCGCTCCTGCCGCGGAAAGCCCATTTGAATCTCAGACCCAAAGCACTAGATGGGCGGATCTAGGCAGGGGTGGACAGGAATCTCAGAAGTCAAGTAACTGGCTGGGAAAATGTCCAGAAAAGGGAAGAAAAATAAGACTATAGAGAGTTTTTTTGAACAGATGCAAATGATCCCGACTTTTGGATCTGATGACGAGGACATATTCTTGCCCTTAGGGAAAGACGTGGAGGGCGGGGCCCCGGTATCCCAGACATCCCAGGGGGATGTTGGGTGGGCTCAGGCCTTGGAAGAGCTCAAAAAGGATTTTGAAAAGCAAGTTACACAGGTGGAGGAAAAACTGGGAAGAGAAATGAGAGATGCAAGAAAAGTATGAAAAAGGGGTCAATACCTTGGTAAAGGAGACCCAAAATTGCTGAAGAAAATAACACCTTGAAAAGTAGGCTCACTCAATTTGCAAAAGAGGTTCAAAAAGCCAATGAGGAGAAGAATGCTTTCAAAAGCAGAATTAGCCAAATGGAAAAAGAGGTTCAAAAGCTCACTGAAGAAAAGAGTTCTCTCAAAATTAGAATGGAACAGATGGAGGCTAATGACTTTATGAGAAACCAAGAAACAAAAAACAAAACCAAAAGAATGAAAAAATGGAAGAGAATGTGAAATATCTCATGGGAAAAACAACTGATCTGGAAAATAGATCCAGGAGACAATTTAAAAATTATGGGACTACCTGAAAGTCATGATCAAAAAAAGAGCCTAGAAATCATCTTCCATGAAATTATTGAGGAAAACTGCCCTGACATTCGAGAATCAGAGGGCAAAATAAGTATTGATAGAATCCATCGATCAACACCTGAAAGAGATCCAAAAAGAGAAACTCCTAGGAACACTGTGGCCAAATTCCAGAACTCCCAGGTCAAGGAAAAAATCTTGCAAGCAGCTAGAAAGAAACAATTTCAGTACTGTGGAAATACAATCAGGATAACTCAAGATCCAGCAGCTTCTACATTAAGGGATTGAAGGGCATGGAGAAGGATATTCCAGAAGTCAAAGGAACTAGGACTCAAACCAAGAATCACCTACCCAGCTAAACTGAGTATAATACTTCAGGGGAAAATATGGTCTTTCAATGAAACACAGGACTTTCAAGCATTCTTGATGAAAAGACCAGAGCTGAAAACAAAATTTGACTTTCAAACACAAGAATGAGAAGAAGCATGAAAAAGTAAACAGCAAAGAGAAGTCTTAAGGGACTTACCATAAGTGAACTGTTTACATTCCTACATGGAAAGACAATATTTGTAACTCTTGAAACTTTTCAGTATCTGGGTAGTTGGTGGGACCACACACACACATGTACACGCATGCACGAACACACACATACACACATGCACACACATACAGAGACAGAGAGCACAGAGTGAATTGAATAGGAGGGGACCATATCTTAAAAGAAATTAAGGTAAATGGTGAGAGAGAAATGTAGTGGGAGGAAAGAGGGTGAAATGGAATGGGGTAATTATATGTCATTTAAGAGGCAAGTAGGAAACTTTTTAGTGGAGGGAAAAAGAGGAGAGCTGAGAAAAAAAAAAAACAAGAAGTTTACCCTCATCACATTTGACTAAAGGAAGGAATAAAATGCATACTCATTTTGGTATGAAAACCTATCTTACAGTATAGGAAAGTGGGGGAGAAGGAAATAAGCAAGAGGGGGGATGATGGAAGGGAGGGCAAAGGGAGAAGGGAGCAATTTGAAGTCAACACTTGGGGAGGGACAGGATCAAAAGACAGAAGAGAAACAATGAGGGGCAGGATAGGATGGAGGGTAATTCAGTTAGTCTTACACAACATGACTATCAGGGAGGTCATTTGCAAAACTACACAGATATGGCCTATATTGAATTGCCTGCCTTCCCAAAGGGAATGGGTGGGGAGGGAGTGATGGGGAGAATTTGGAAATCAAAGTTTTAGGAACAACTGTTTAGTATTGTTGTTGCTACTAGGAAAGAAGACATACAGTTAATGAGGAATAGAAAGTCATCTGGCTTTACAGGAGAAAAGAGAAGATGGAGACAAGAGACGGGAGGGATGACAGAAGAGAGGGCAGATTGGAGATAGGGAAAATTAGATTGCTTGGTGTATTGGGGTGGGGGGAGGGGATAAAAGGGGAGAAAATTTGGAACCCAAAATTTTGTGAAAATGAATGTAAAAATTTAAATAAATAAATAAATATTTAAAAAAAATAAGCATTAGAAAAAAAAGAAAGAAATAATCCAAGTGTAAAGTGATGGAGGTTTGCACTAGGGTGGTGGCAGTGTCAGAGGAGAGGAGGGAACATATTCAAGAAATATTGCAAAGGTGAAATTGACAGGCCTTGGCAACAAATTAGATATTAACTGGGGGTTGAGGAGAGGCAGGGGAAAATTGAAGATGACGCCTAGGTTGTGAGCCTGAGGGACTGGGAGGATGGTGTTGCCTTTTATAGTAATAAAAAAGGTAGGAGGAGAAATTGGGTTTAGGGGGAAAGATGAGTTCCACTTAGGACATATTGAATTTAAGATGTCTACTGGATATCCAGTTCAAGATGTCTAAAAGGCAATTGTAGGTTTGAGATTGGAGGTCAGCAGTGAGTTTGGGACAGAATAGATTTCAGAATCATCAGCATAGAGGAGTGTAATTAAATCCATGGTAGCTGATGGGACCACCAAGAATATAATTTAGAAGAAGCAAATGGGTCAGGAAAGAATCCAGTAGGACACCTGTAGTTAGTGTGTCTGAGGATTCAGCAAGGGAGACTGAGAAAGAACAGTCGGATAGGGAGGAAGAGAACCAGGAGAGTAGTGTTCTGAAAACCTATAGAGAAGAGAGCATGGAGAACAAAGATGATCAACAGTGTTAAGGGCTGTGGGGAGGGTCGAAGAGAAGGAGAACTGAGAACAGAGCATGAGATATGGCCACTAAAAGATCATTAGCAATTTGAGAGAGAGCAGTTTTAGTGGAATGATAAGGTGAAAAGTTGGATTGTAAAGGATTAAGAGAGTGAGAGGAGAGAAAGTAGAGGCACTTATTGTAGACAGCCTTTTTGAAGAATTTAACCACAAAAAGCAAAGCTATAGGATGATAGTGGGGATTGAAGGATCAAATGAGGGCTTTTAAAGGATGGAAGAGACATGGGCATGTTTGTAGGCAATAAGGAAAGAGCTAACAGGGAGGGAGAGATTAAAAATAAGTGATAGAATGGAGATGACAGAGGTGGCAACCTGTTGGAGAAAATGGAATACAATTGGATCACTTGGACAAGTTAGAGCAGTTAGCCTTAGTAAAGAGTGAGACAGAGGGGCGGAGCCAAGATGGCGGAGTAGAAGGACGCACATTTACGAGCTCTGAGCCCACAACCCATGGAATTGAGGTAAAAGGAGATCCCCATAAATTCTGAATCTCTGCAGGGGGTGCATAAACATAGGGGAAGAGATTTCCGTTCCACTGAACCCTGGAGAGCCGTCCCTGGGGTCCATCGCACCCTGGAAAGCGGACCCCACCCCCACCCCTGGCCGCGGCCCCAGAGAAGCTGACCCGAGCAGGCTTCAGAGAGGAAAGCTACGGGGGAAGCTCCGGCAGCTGGGAAAGTCCCTCCGCCCACAGAAGCTACAGGTCAGTAAGAAAGAAGGCTGCGCTAGGGGAGGGGAGCGGAGCGTCTCCGTGACTCGGGCCCCCTCGGGAGGAAGCGGGCAGGAAGCGGCGGAGGCAGAGGCGTGGGCGGGCGGCTGAGGCGGCAGCGGCCCAGGACTCAGGAATCCCCCAGCAGCAGGTAGGATCTTCAATACTGAGGGTCTTTCCAACCTGAGGGAGCTGAGCCGGGGAGACGGCCCTGCCCCCACCCTGCTCTACTGCTGAACGCCTCTGAATAAAACCCCAAGGGAGCTGAACATAGGAGGCGGGGCCCCCCACCCCGCCCCCACCCGCTCCGTTCCTGAAAGTCTCTGCAGAAAACCCCGGAGGGACCGAACTCAGGAGGCGGCCCTGCCCCCACCCCTGCGCCAGAACTAAAGCTTGCCTCCGGAAAGCGCATTTGAATCTCAGAGGCCAAGCACTAGCTGGGCGCATCCAGGTGGGGGTGGAAAGGAATCTCAGAAGTCAAGTAACTGGCTGGGAAAATGCCTAGAAAGGGGAAGAAAAATAACACTTTAGAGAGTTTTTTCCAACAAATGCAAATGATCCCAACCTTCGGATCTGATGGCGAGGACGAGAACGTATTTTTCCCATCAGGGAAAGATGTGGAGGGCGGGGCCTCAGTACCCCAGACACCCCAGGGGGGTGTTGGGTGGGCTCAGGCCTTGGAAGAGCTTAAAAAGGATTTTGAAAAGCAACTTAGACAGGTGGAGGAAAGACTGGGAAGAGAAATGACAAAGATACAAGAAGAGTATGAAAAAAAGGTCAATATCTTGGTAAAGAAGACCCAAAAAAATGCTGAGGAAATTAACACCTTGAAAAATAGGCTCACTCAATTGGCAAAAGAGGTTCAAAAAGCCAATGAGGAGAAGAATGCATTCAAAAGCAGAATGAGCCAAATGGAAAAAGAGGCTCAAAAGCTCACTGAATTTAATAGTTCTCTCAAAATTAGAATGGAACAGATGGAGTCTAATGACTTTATGAGAAACCAAGAAATCACCAAACAAAACCAAAAAAACGAAAAAATGGAAGAGAATGTGAAATATCTCATGGGAAAAACAACTGACCTGGAAAATAGATCAAGGAGAGACAATTTAAAAATTATGGGACTACCTGAAAGCCATGATCAAAAAAAGAGCCTAGACATCGTCTTGCATGAAATTATCAAGGAAAACTGCCCTGACATTCTAGGACCAGAGGGCAAAATAAGTATTGAAAGAATCCATCGATCACCACCTGAAAGAGATCCAAAAAGAGAAACTCCTAGGAATATTGTGGCCAAATTCCAGAACTCCCAGCTCAAGGAAAAAATCTTGCAAGCAGCTAGAAAGAAACAATTCCAGTACTGTGGAAATACAATCAGGATAACTCAAGATCTAGCAGCTTCTACATTAAGGGATCGAAGGGCGTGGAAAAGGATATTCCAGAAGGCAAAGGAACTAGGACTCAAACCAAGAATCACCTACCCAGCTAAACTGAGTATAATACTTCAAGGGAAAATATGGTCTTTCAATGAAACAGAGGACTTTCAATCATTCTTAATGAAAAGACCAGAGCTGAAAAGAAAATTTGACTTTCAAACACAAGAATGAGAAGAAGCATGAAAAAGTAAACAGCAAAGAGAAGTATTAAGGGACTTACCAGAAATGAACTGTTTACATTCATACAGGGAAAGACAATATTTCTAACTCTTAAAACTTTTCAGTATCTGGGTAGTTGCTGGGACCACACATACACATGTACACGCATGCATACACATACACACATGCATTCACATACAGAGACAGAGAGCACAGATTGAACTGAATAGGATGGGACCATACCTTAAAAGAAATTAAGGTAAATGGTGAGAGAGAAATGTAGTGAGAGGAAAGGGGGGGAAATGGAAGGGGGTAACTATATGTCATTTAAGAGGCAAGTAGGAGATTTTTTTAGTGGAGGGAAAAAGAGGAGAGCTGAGGAAAAAAAAAAAAACAAACAAGAAGTTTACCCTCATCACATTTGACTAAACAAAGGAGTGAAATGCACACTCATTTTGGTATGAAAACCTATCTTACAGTATAAGAAAGCGGGGGAGAAGGAGATATTGGGGGGGTGATGGAAGGGAGGGCAAAGGGAGGAGGGAGTAATTGAAAGTCAACACTTGGGGAGGGACAGGATCAAAAGACAGAAGAGAAACAATGAGGGGCAGGTTAGGAGGGATGGCAATTCAGTTAGTCTTACACAACACGACTATCAGGAAGGTCATTTGCAAAGCTACACAGATATGGCCTATAATGAAATGCCTGCCGTACCAAAGGGAATGGGTGGGGAGGGAGGGATGGGGAGAATTTGGAACTCAAAGTTTTAGGAACAATTGTTTAGTATTGTTGTTGCAACTAGGAAAGAAGACATACAGTTAATGAGGAATAGAAAGTCATCTGGACCTACAGGAGAAAAGAGAAGATGGAGACAAGGGAAGGGAGGGATGACAGAAGAGAGGACAGATTGGAGATAGGGAAAATTAGATTGCTTGGTGTATTGGGGTGAGGGGAGGGGAGAAAAGGGGAGAAAATTTGGAACCCAAAAATTTGTGAAAATGAATGTAAAAAGATAAACAAACAAACAAACAAACAAACAAACAAATAAATAAATAAATAAATAAATAAAAGAAAAAAAAAGAGTGAGACAGGGGTAAAGGAGCAGATAATGGTCAAAATTATCTAAAGTGATGAGAGATGAGGGAGAGGGGAGATGAGGAAGTTCATGGCACATAGCCTCAATTTTTTTCTGTAATGTATGAGAAAACGTTCTCAATCACAATGGAAAGTTTGGGGAGGGTTAGAAAGGTTTGGAAGAGCTTCTGTGGAGACTGGGATAAGACTGGTGACGGAGGTATAGTAGGATTGCTTAGCAGTAGTTTAGGCTGTGTAACAAATTTGTAGTAGACCCAGTTATAAAAGTTCCATGAATTTCTCCATCTTCTTCCAACAGCCCATGTGTGGGAGCAAAGGTAGCAAATAGTTGGGAGTGATCCCAAACTGAGGCTTGGCAGGACATAATCAACAATATCAAAGGATCAACAGAGGAGGACAGTCTAGAGGTGAATTAGTTCACTAAGGGGATAAGATGGAGGGAAGAGAATAGAGAGGCTACTGCAGGGGAAGAGAAGAGGAAATTATCTGGAAGTCAATTGAAGTGTCAAAGCATTGGGAGGTCACCATTGTGGGCAAAGAGTAAGATTTTGTTAGGAAAAAGTGAAAAGCCAACAGATTGTGGTCAGATAAGAGGATTTTGGAATTTTTGAACATAGAGGTGGTCCATTTGTGGGTGATTGAGGATATGACCATCTTTGTGCGCGGCTAAGGTTGGGTGGAGGAATAATTTATAGGAAATGAGTAGGTTGATTAGGGTATTTAAGGCAGAGTCAGTTTGTAAATGGAAGTCCTCTAATATGAAGGCAGGCTCCTAAATCTGTATTTCTAGCCTTCATGTCTTTCTTAAGCTTCAGGCCCATATCACTAATTGCTTGCTACATCTGTCTACATCTGAGTCCTAAAGGCATAGCAAGCTCAACATGTCCAAAAGTAAAATCATTGTTTTTCTGGAAAAAAACCTCTCCTCTTCCTAACATGGCACCACCATTCTTCTAGTTATTCAGGTTCACAACTTCATAATCATATTCAACTCTTTACTTCCCTTGCCTACCCCTCAAATACAAAATTAATAACCATAATACTGCAGGGGATGAACTGAGTCATGAAATCAAGGAGGGAAGAGGAATGAATCAGAAAGCAGAATTCAATATTATGGTTTTTTGCAAGAAACATACTTGAAAAATAAAGATTCACAGAAGTAAAATGAAGTTTTAGAAAATTTATCACTTAATCTAGTTCAAAAAGGCAGAAGAAGCATGACCTCAGAACCACCACCAAGTTTTAGACATGTTCAAAAATATATAAGCAGAGACATTATAATATGCTTAACAATTCCATAAATATTGAAATAGTATTAATACATATCTACTAAATCACGTAGCCTCTAAATACCATATGGAATACCTAAATGAATTACAAGGAGAAATAGACAACTAAATTCTAATAGGAACCTCAATGTGCCCCTTTCAAAAAAAGATAAGAAAGAAGTGAAGGACTTAATGGAATTTGACAAAGTAAGAGATGATAGATCGCTGGCAATTACTGAATGGGCACTGAAAGGTATTTGTATGTAAAAATAAACATGTGTGTATATGTAGCTACACAATCAGTCAATCAGTGTTTATTTACCAGGTGCCTACTACATTCCACACACTGTGCTGAGGCCTGGGGATACAAAAAGAGAGGCATATGACAGTCTCCGCACTCAAGGAACTCATAGTCTAATAAAGGGAACACACATACACATACAGACACACATATGTAAATATAGATTTCTATTATATATACACTTTTATTTTTCAGCTTTAATGGCACCTTCATAAAAAGTGACTATATGTTAAGGCATTAAAACCTCATAAACAAATGTGCAAACAGATTCAACACATTCTTTACTGACCACAATGCAAAGAACATTACAATCAACAAAGACAACGTGAAGAAAGAATTCAAACTTAAGTGAAAGGATTCCAAATTAAAGAGTTTAATCCTAGAGAATATGTGGGTCAACATACAAATCAGTAAGATGACACATTATGTAGGTGATAGATTATATATCATAGATTATATATATAATCTCTATATATAGATTATATATCATAGAAAATTATGAGATGATTACTTTTGGGACACAGTCAAAGCAGTTAGTAGGGGAAATTTTTTATCTCTAAACATTTTTATCAACAAAAGAGAGAAAGAACAGATCGATGAACTGATAATTCAACTAACAAAAATGTTAAAAAACTCCAGCTAAATATATACAGAAATTCTTAAAATCAAAGAGGAGATAAAACAAAAGAAACAAACCCAATCTTACTGAATTGGTAAATAAAACTAGGAGATATTTTTAAAAATCAATAGAATAGGAAGGGAGGGGTGTATTTTTTCACCTCTGAGGTCATTTGGTCATTTTTATAAAGTATATAGTTTCATGTTTTAAAAGCCATTGTGCCTCTGTTTTCTGGGTTTTGCTTTCTTATCTGTTCATATATGACAATTTATTTAACCATTTCCTAACCATGATCTTACAGATGGAACTGAAGTTTAGAGTAGTCAAATTATTTACTTAAGATTACCAAGCTCCAAATCCAGCACTCCTTCTACTCTATTCTACTTCCTTAAGGAAATGAATGGCCACAAAAGGTTGTGTGTGAAAAGCAAGTATTAAGAGTGAGGAGTTTCTCACAGCCCAAGCACTGTTGCACCTAGGCCATTCAGTAGGATGGGTAGAGCCTGTAGGGACAATTTATAGAACCAATGGACAAGTGTGTTACAACACAAGATGAGAGGTTATAGATGGATTGCAATCTGGATTGGGAAAAGAAGTAACACATTGCTGAGACTGCAGATTTATCAAAATATTAAAGAATCAAATATTCACTATTTCAAGTTCAAATTACTATATTCTCCTATTCACTTTTCAGCACTGAGAGAAACTGAGAGCAGCCTTGGAATCAGGAGAGATCTGAATTTGAACTCTTCGTTTGATATAAGCTCTATAATAATAGGCAAATCATAAAATGTTTCTGAGCTTCAGTTTTCTCATTTGAAAAATAATGATAATATATGTAAGGTATTCAAGTCACAGGGCTGTTGTAAGGATGATTTGCAAAATGATCTGAAAAATTTAAAGAACAAATATGTTAGAGAATGTTAGAGAATGTTAATGGTTGTGGAATCTTGGTGAAAGTCTTTATGGAGTGTTTTTTACAAAGTATCTTCTTCTATTCCCATTAAGAACTTAAAAACTTAGCAGAGGAGACATCACATATTATATACAAATAAATGTAATATAAAGACTATGATAAATGAAAAGCATATAGTATTATACAACTTTACTTGTGTTATACAAGCTATGTGGCTCAGTGAATATAAAGAGCCAGACCTGGAGTCAAGAAGTCCTGAGTTCAAATCCAGCCTG